>OW240919.1:68242171-68650808 GCA_933207985.1 Pelobates cultripes
AAAAGGCCTGATGGGATGAGCTGCCTTGGGCTAAAAATGGTCCACACGCTGCTGTATTTTAGCTCTGAATGCCTGTTGACTTGCGTGACTTATCCGCCACCAACTTGGGTTCAAGCCGCCAGTGTGTACTTATAAATGGCTTTATAAAGCAGTGTGTACTTTATAAATGGCTCCACCTGCCACCCGTACAGCAACACAGTCTCCAGTTAGGAGGACCAACCAAGCATCTTCTTCCATCTGCCTGTTGCAGAAATTACTGCCGTGTACACGACCACTGATAGGAGACGCGGAAGGTATTAAACTGATAAAAATAGTACTAAACACACCACTCCTATCTGGTGTCACATTAGCTTGACCGCGCAGTGCCCCAAATTTGCAGTAAGAGGACCGACCAAGCCTCTTCTTCCATCTCCCTGTTACAAAAATCAATGCCGTGTACACGTCCACTGATAGGAGACGCGGAAGGTATTAAACTGATAAAAATAGTACTAAACACACCACTCCTATCTGGTGTCACATTAGCTTGACCGCGCAGTGCCCCAAATTTGCAGTAAGAGGACCGACCAAGCCTCTTCTTCCATCTCCCTGTTACAAAAATCAATGCCGTGTACACGTCCACTGATAGGAGACGCGGAAGGTATTAAACTGATCAGAACAATACTAAACACACCACTCCTTTTTTTTGGTGAGGCTTTACAGGACAGAGTGCTTCTCCACGGGACATGTTAACTCACGGGCAGCTGGCTCATCAAGGAACCACAGCAGCTTTCCATTTACAGGTAAGACACGTGCAGCCGGTAAGGGTTCAGGCTCTTCTTCCTGGAGGATACGCTGCAAGCCTGTTGAACGAGGTGACCTTGCTCGGGTCCCAGGTGTACGGTTCCTAAAATGGCTGCCATATACACGTCCACTGATAGGAGACGCGGAAGGTATTAAACTGATCAGAACAATACTAAACACACCACAAATAAGGTTTCTCTCCTGTATGGCTCCTCAAATGATGCTTAAGATTAGAAGCGGCTGAAAAGCATTTCTCACACTCAGAACAAAAATATATATTTTTAACATTCTCTCCACTTTGAACGAAATGACGTTTGGGAAGAGATTAACATAATTAAACACAGGCAGTAAAAATACAGTTTTTAGCCATACCCTGTAACTTTAAAACTACACATCCCATCTTCATAATTACATATTTGGAATCAGCACACTTAAAACATAAACATAACCAAAAATCAGCCAAATCCATCCAGGGGTTAAAAGTTAGCTGGAGGTCCCTTTATGACCGACCGCAAGCACATTTTCCTGCCCAAAACAGTTCCATAGATTTGGGCTGTGAGGTCGGTCTATTTCAGGCTGAAAAAACGACTAAGTCCCATCGCGAATGGGACTTAGTCTCTGCAGCTGAAATAAGGCTGAAAAAAACGGCTGAAAAAAAGACTAAGTCCCATCGCCGAATGGGACTTAGTCTCTGCAGCTGAAATAATTTCCCATTTACTGAACCAAGTGGGAAATAGCAAGGCAGGCACAAAGGGTTTGCACCAGGTCTGGGGACACAGGGGACACAGGGGACACCGTCTTAAAGGGGCCGTGTCCCCAACAAGTCTGGGGACACGGCCTTAAAGGGGCAGTGTCCCAATCTTCCTGATGTCCCAAAAAGGTGTTTAAAGGGCCAGCACCAGTCACATAAAGAGTCCATAAGCCCCAATATGCCCACCGACAGTCTTAAAGGGCCATACACACCAAATAAAAGTGCATACATTTTCACAATCTCCCAGGGGCCATAGTCATGCGGGAGGAGGCTGGCAAGTAGGCTTCTCCACAACCCAGGGAAGCAGGGCAATTTGCCATTTAAAGGGCCCGTTACAAATAGCAGTTTGTAACAAGGTGTCAATCCATATCTGCCAAGTGACCCGATGTAGGGGGAACAGTCCCTATTCTGCTCTGTGTCAGTGTGTATCAGGGATCCTTAGGACAGGTGTCAATCCATATCTGCCAAGTGACCCTATGTAGGGGGACCAGTCTCTATTCTGCTCTGTGTCCGTGTGCATCAGGGGCTCTGAGGACAGGTGTCAATCCATATGTCAAGGTGACAATATGTCATATGTCAGGTGTCAACCCATATTGATTGTGATTTAGGAATGTTAGGTGATTTCTGCCCTTTATGGATTAAAACCAGACTCTGTATCAACTGTGTAATTTTCCATGGGAGTTTTGCCATGGATCCCCCTCCGGCATGCCACAGTCCAGGTGTTAGTCCCCTTGAAACAACTTTTCCATCCCTATTGTGGCCAGAAAGAGTCCCTGTGTGTTTTAAAATTCGCCTGCCCATTGAAGTCTATGGCGGTTCGCCCGGTTCGCCGGTTCGCGAACATTTGCGGAAGTTCGCGTTCGCCGTTCGCGAACCGAAAATTTCGGGTTCGCGACATCACTATATACTAAAGTGAAAATTTAAAGTGTATTTCAAATTTAAAGGGACAGTGCATACACTAAAACAACTCTAGCTTATTAAAACTGTTTTAGTGTGTAGATTATGTCCCTGTAGTCTCACTGCCATTAAGGACTTAAATCGTTTTGTTTATACAGCCTAAAAGTGTAAGGGGAACAGGAGAGAAAGGATATTGGTAGAGTATCCTATGGAGTGGAATACCCTATTAGTTGCAGGAAACAGTAAGGGTACAGTAGAGAACTTAAGGTGCAACCTTAATGCGTGAATATTAAAACTTAACTTTTAATGATAAATTTCTAATATGTAAAAACTGGTGAGAGTCAACACCCAAAAATACCAGTGTGTATAACAAAAAAGAAATAAATCAAATAGAATAAAATCAACACTTGTCTGAGGCTTGCATAAAGTACCCCATATATGTGAGGGGATCATTGTCTAAACTGTGCGTGATAGCTGTAGCTAATGACAATGAGTGCTTACTAATTAGTCGAAAACTAAAGAAGTCTCAGAAGTCATCACCCAGAGTATCTGGGAGTCGCAGCAACGTGTTTCCAACACTTGTCTGGGATTAGCCGCAAATTGAAACAAAATGCATGGTGAGGATTATTGTCTAAACTGTGTGTGACAGCTTGTAGCTAAAGACAATAAATGCCCACTAATTAATAAATCAAATAGAATAAAATCAACACTTTTCTGAGACTTGCATAAAATACCCCACATACCTGAGGGGACTATTGTCTAAACTGTGCGTGGTAGCTGTAGTTTTAAGACAATAAGTCGGGTACAGAGTCCCAGCCAGGTATTAACTAACACTGGTCTGGGATATGTTGCAATTTGATACAAAAATTTGTAGTGGGGATTATTATCTCAACTGTGCGTGGTAGCTATAGTCAAAGACAAAAAGTCGGGTAAAGAGTGCCCTCTTGTATCTGGGAGTTGCAGCAGGGTGTTTCCAACACTTGTCTGGGATTAGCGGCAAGTTTAAACAAAATGCATAGCGGGGATTATTGTCTAAGCTGCGTGTGATAGCTTGTAACTGAAGACAATAAATGCCTACTAATTAATAAAAAAACAATGAAGTCTCAGTTAAGTGAGCTAGAGTCAATGAGGAATTTCTATCTAGAATCCTTATCTTGTAAGGAATCTCTGCAAGAAGAGGGAGAGAGGAGGTTTCTTCTGTGGCTTAATAGGTGATGATATGGTAAAAATAGTAACCCCAGGGCCGGTGCAAGGATTTTTGCCGCCCTAGGCAAAAGTAAAGTTTGCCGCCCCCCCCGCCCAATGTGACATTACAATGCTCCACCCATATGATCTGCCATGTTAACTAACACCAGTGCTGCAGTGCCGCCGTGTTTACATTAAAAGGCCTGCAGGGACAGGCTATAGACACCAGAACCACTACATTAAACTGCAGTGGTTCTGGGGACTATAGTGTTTCTTTAATGTGAGGTAAATTAGAGATTAGTGCCACGAATAATATACTAGATTGCCTACTTACAACCAGATGAGGATGATGAGGGGCTCTAGCTGCAGTCTGGCTCCACTGGTCTGGTGTAGAACAGGCTCTCTGGAGGCGGTTTGTAACTGTGGTCACAAAAATCAATGTTCTGGGAGAACGGGAAGCAGCTCCATTTTTTGGGGGGCACTTTACACAGCTCAAGGTCTGGGTCCCAGGGTCCACCTTCAGGTTCCACCAATGAGTTTGTTCACAGGGGGTGGAGTGTGTAGGGGATGTCCTGATATGTGTGTAAGGAATGCATTGTGTAAATCTGTGTTTGTATGTGTAAGGGCTGCAAGGTGTGTTTCTGTGTATGTACGGGATGTAGTGTGTGCGTCTGTAAGGGGTGCATTGATTGTGTGTAAGGAATGCATTGTGTGTTTCTGTGTGTGTGAGGGATGCATTGTGTGTAAGGGTTGCATTGCTTGGTGTGTGTGTAATGCATTGTGTGTGTAATGCAGTGTGTGTTTTTCTGTGTGTAAGGGGTGCATTGTCTTTGTGTGTAAGGGGTGCATTGTGTGTGATTGTGTGTGTGATGGATGTCAATCTCTCCCCCCTCCCTTGTCACTCTCTTCTCCCCCCCTCCCTTGTCACTCTCTTCTCCCTCCCTCCCCTGTCACTCTCTTCTCCCCCTCCTTGTCACTCTCTTCTCCCCTTGTCCCTCTCTTCTCCCCCCTCTCCCTCCCTTGTCACTCTCTTCTCCCCCTTGTCACTCTCTTCTCCCCTCCCCCTCCCCACTCTCACCCCCCTCCCTCCATCCCTGTCAATTTCTTTCTCCCCCCCTGTCAATTTCTTTCTCCCCCTCCCTGTCAATTTCTTTTTCTCCCCCCTCCCTGTCAATTTCTTTCTCTCCCCCTGTCAATTTCTTTCTCTCCCCCGTCAATTTATTTCTCCCCCCTGTCAATTTCTTTCTCCCCCTCCCTGTCAGTTTCTCCCCCCTTCCCTACCGCTGTTGTAGCGTGGCCGAGCTCTGTATGGTCCACGGGTACAGGGAGCTTTTGTTTCCTGTACCCGGCCAGACTAAAAGGAAGTGCACACTTAAAAGTAACGTCTAAAATTCCCACTGCAATAGGATGAAACCTCCTTCCAACATCCTGAGAAGTATAGCTAGAATATAGACCCTGACTCATTAGTTAATTAAACTACTCATGATAGGTAGTTGTTAGTAGAAAGACTCAGTGTGCACTTCCTTTTAGTCCGGCCAGGTACAGGAGACAGATGCTCCCTGTACCCGCCGACCATACAGGGCTCGGCCACGCTACAGTGAGGGAGTGACAGGAGGGAGCTCTGAGCGCTGAGCGCTTCCCTCCTGTCAGCCCCTCTCCTCATGCTGCGCCCGGGCGGTGCACCCTCATGGATGCACCAGCCTGGGAAAAGCTGCAGCCACCTGAGGCTCTCTACAGAGCGCTCGGGCGGCTGCAGCACGAGAGGGGCTGGGGTTCCTGGAGGCGCCCCTTCCCAAGGGGCACCCTAGGCTGCTGCCTAGTCCACCTAACAGGTAGCGCCGGCCCTGAGTTACCCATAATGCTGTATATAGCTGAAGAAATACCTTGGATATCTGCGTTGGAAGGGAAAAACCCTAAGATAAGGTGCCCTAACAATCTGCGCCTTCCGGGGCACCCCTTAAAAGTAACGTCTAAAATTCCCACTGCAATAGGATGAAACCTCCTTCCAACATCCTGAGAAGTATAGCTAGAATATAGACCCTGACTCATTAGTTAATTAAACTACTCATGATAGGTAGTTGTTAGTAGAAAGACTGCTGGTACAGTATAAAGACTGCTGGTACAGTGGCTGTGGATAGCGCTAGTCAGTGCCCCTGATGCACGTTTTGCAACTCTGGCTCATCAGAGGGGAACCGGACCCCTGGTTTAGTCCAGTTTAAAAAGGTAAAGGGTAGCTTTCTTTAAATATTTAGTTTTTAGTGTTGTCTTTTATACAAACATTTCATGACATACACAAAACTTAAGCCAATTTATCTGTTAACAACAATATTGATAGATATTAAAAACAGATAGGACATTATCATACATAACAAACGAAACAAAAACAACAAAAAATATAAATTCTCTGCTAGAGGAAGGAAGTGAAATGGTGGGTAGGCCTAAGTTGCACAAATGCTGTTAAAGAATAAAAATATTTCGCAATTTTTACTTTGTACGTCTTAGGGGAATTTCTCTGTCTTAAATTTTCTCAACCTGTTTCAATCATTTTTTATACTCATCGTATGATGTTCTACCTATTCCCATCTCCATTTTAATTTGATTAATAATTTGGATTTTAACCTGCAACAAAGAGCTGTAATCATCTTCCAGTTTCTGGCAATCAGCATCTTGGTGGCTGCCAGAATATGTTTGACAATACTTGAGGCAGAGCCAAAAAATATTTTGAATATTTCGTTGTAGTAAAAATAATCTGGGATTAAAATCAAAAGTTTTTGAAAGTAAAGTTTGAAATTTTATATGTATCATTTTCCAAAATAGTTGGATAGGTCGACATTCCCACCATATATGCAGGAAATCTCCTCTGTGGATTAGACATATCCAACATCTATCTGAGGCATTGAGGTAAATTCTAGACAGCCTACTTGGAACCAGATACCATTTATTTAAGCGTTTATAGTGTATCTCCAACAGATTTAAGCAATTAATATTTCTTTTTTATTTATACCCATTTCTGCATTCACCAGAGAGAAGTGAATCATCATTATCAAGTACATTTTCAATTCTCTTGAGGCCAGCCTCTTTCCAATTGGAAAGATTTAAAAGATTTAGCAACATTATACATCAGTTGGGATGACATACCCCTCTAAGTTTTTCCCATGTGTTCAAAAGATTTTTGAATACTATGCTTTTTGATTGAATCTCTATACAATATTTTTTTCTTTTTTATCCTTAGTTCGCCAAAATATTGATCTCAACTCTTTAGTGACATCACTAGATTTTGTCAAACACATTTCTATTTTATACCAGATTTCTTCTTTAACATTATCAAACCCAGTATAAATAATGTGTGCTAGCATGCAAGCTTTCCAATAATCTTTTATCTGGGGTAGCCCCAAATCACCTTGACTGACTTTCAAGGCTAAACGACTAGTACTAATACGTGGGTATTTACCCAGCCATATAAATTTATTAAAGAAGCACTATAGGGCCAGGAACACAAACATGTATTCCTGACCCTATAGGGTTAAAACCACCATCTAGCCCACCCTTGCTCTCTCATGCCTCCCTAAATATAGCAAATCTTACTTGTATTCAAGTCTGGAGCTGCTTATTTTGTGCCTATTTCCTTTAGACCTGCCCACTGCCTGCTGACATCATCAGAAATGGTAGCCTGATCCAATCACAATGCTTCTCAATAGGATTGGCTGAGACAACAAAGAGGCAGATCAGGGGCAGAGCCAGCACAATTCAAACACAGCCCTGGCCAATCAGCATCTCCTCATAGAATTGAGTCAGTGAATCTCTATGAGGAAAGTTCAGTGTCTGCATGCAGAGGGAGGAGATACTGAATGTTTGGATGCATTTTAGGCAGCCATAACCCAGGAAGGATCTCTAACAGCTATCTGAGGAGTGGCCAGTGAAGTTATCACTGGGCTATAATAGAAACACTGCATTTTCTCTGAAAAGACAGCGTTTACAGCAAAAAGTCTGAAGGTAATGATTCTGCTCACCAGAACAAATTCAATAAGCTGTAGTTGTTCTGGTGACTATAGTATCCCTTTAAATATTGATTGCGCTAAACTCAACCAGCTGTCTGAACATGCCATGGGAATCATACAAAATAAATAGATTCATTTTTGGAGAATATAGGATTTTACAATATTTATTCTTCCCCACCATGACACTTATCACGATTTCCACTCTTTAAATGTTTTACTGGTATATCTAAGTAGGGACATAAAATAAACCTCCATTAGTCTAGAGGGATCTCTCGTTATTTGAATTGCAAAATATACAAAGTATGAAGATGAGCAATCTAATCCACAATTATCATTTAATAGTTTTCTTGACTCTGAAGGTAAATTAACTGCCATAGCAGCAGATTTACTTATATTTAATTTATATGCAGATAGTAATGAAAACTCATTAATAATCATCATAAACTTGTCTTTAGAAGACAATGGATCACAAAGGGTCAACACCACACCATGAGTGATCAGTGTGATCGTAACACTTTCTGTCAAAACCGGAAAACCTTTAATCTGATTATCTGCCCTAATTGCTATAGGGAAAGGTTCGATAACCATTATATAGAGTAAGGGGGAAAGTAGACATCCCTGTCTAGTTCCATTCTTCAGTTGGAACCATTCTGATGAGAATCCAGCCCCCATTACTCTAGCCATGGGAAATGAGTATAAGGCCACTATGGATTTAACTATATTATCACATAGACTGAATGCCTTTAGAACCTGACCAAGGAAATCCCACCTGACTCTGTCAAAGGCCTTCTCCGCATCTAACGACAGAGTCATGAGGGAGAGCCCATCCTGGTGAGCCATATGGTAAAGGGTAGCTTTCATTGGTCCATTCAAAAAGGCAACAGACCAATGGGAAGTGACTGAGGGAGGGTTTAGCCATTTTAACCCCTGTGGTAGGGAAGTTGAATTGGAATTAAAAAAAAAAAAATGTTTTTATTTTTTTATTGACTTTGTAGCAAAGCCCAAACATGGGTTAGAGTAATGGGGGTAAAGTATGGTAAAGTAAAAAAACAAAAAACTGTTGGAATTTGCAAATAATGTATATAGTTAGAGCTTTTTATAAAAGCATTATCCACAATAAATAAAAGAGTGATGACCAGCACAGTGGTTATGGTTATGGGTGTAATAATCCTATGTGTGAAGGAGTACTTATACAGCCTTACCTATTCATGTACTTGCACACTTTTCCTAAAAACATCCTGTGTAGAAAGCTCTAATTTTTTTACTTCCTTTATTGCACAGTCTGTTTCATTTAGAATTTCTTATCTCCTGCTCTGCTAACACACTCACCGGCAATGATAGTGATCCTTCAAGAACTGCCTGATATACATGCGAAATGTCACTTCCGGTCACGGATCAAAAGTAACAGGAAGCAATAAAAGTCTTCTAAACTCACCAATGGGAATTGATATGCTAATTTAGACTTCAAAGGAAGCCAATGAAAATTGTTATACACATGTGTTAATTGTTAATTGTATTAATTATTTGCCTATATAAACTGATGTTATGTATTCACAAACCACACTTCTGATAAAACCTCCAGGTTGAAACACATAAAGTGTGGCTCAGTCTTCCATTTGGATTGCTTTTTATAATTTTATTATATATTTTTATTTTATATATATATATATATATATATATATGTATGTAATACACAAGATCCAGCGCACTCACCTATCCACTAAACAGCAACTTCATGTTGAAAGATTTTTGATTCATTATGTGATCATACATTGCATAAGCCTGCCACAACGTCAATGTACCCCCCCCCCCTGTTTCATATATATATATATATATATATATATATCTTGTTTATCACAATAAAATTAATCATTTTAAATATAAATTTAATTTCATTTGAATTTATTTGGGGGTTTGGGCTTCCTGATCCACATATATCCCAGGTGGAAAGTGCTTTATACTAGAGCAGGTCCATGCTCTAGTTCATGTGAGTAAGATACCTACCTTTTTGTATATGCACTATCACTTTGATACACATATTGCACTACTGGATATTCCAATTTTTGTCTTCACATATTTGAGACACAGATAAAGTCTACCACTACTGTAGCTGAAAATATATCCAGTGATGGGGATTGTACCGTCTACACCCCACACAGTAGAGCTCCTTGTAGCTCTATAAATTGTGAGTGAGTTTCTGCTATAGCACTCTACTTCACTGTGTTAAAGACATACTGCACTATTATTGTCTCTCTTACTCATTTTTCTTTGAGATACCATGCACTGTATAACAGCCAAAGACTTCATATACTTTTAACAAACATATGTAGGTACATATGATTTATATTTGACTTCACTTTTGGACATTACTGTGTTCTAAGGCACGATTATATATTTTTTGTATTTGTCTTCTGCCTCTATTTCTACAAGGTTTGGGGGAATCCTTGTAAGATTTACTGCTGCCTTAAAGTATATAGTGAGCACCAAACTTTTGTGTTTTCTAAAAAATAGCCTTCTAGACCCTGCATTAGCCACCTGTGTATGATTAAAGTTAAATTTTCAGAGCAGGAAATAAAAACTTCTAAATCAAGTTAGCATCAGATTAAAAATGAAATTGTTTTTCATGCATGCTGTGTCAGACACAGCCAGGGGAGCTGTGGTTAGGGCTACATGAACAGAAAGAAAGTGGTCTAATTCCTAAATGGCATTGCTAAACTAGGTCAATCAATATTATTATTATTTTTTGGGAAAGTTTTTTATTTTTAAATATGTACTTAAATTTTATCTATTTCCTTTGTTTTTCCAATTTTTTTCTGTGTGTGTGTCAAGGGTGCAGTGTGTGTTTATGTGTGTGTGTGTGTGTAGGGTGCAGTGTGTGTGTGAAGGGTGCAGTGTGTGTGTATGTGTGAAGTTTGCAGTGTGCGTGTAGGGTGTGTGTGAAGGGTATTTGTGATGGTGTAGGGTGTGTGAAGGGAGTAGGGTGGGTGAAGGCAGTGTGTTTGTGTGTGTATGTATGCATAGGGTCTATGCTGTGTGTAGGTGGTGAGATGTGAAAATCTATCTTAATGTCTCACCCTGCTTTTTTCTTATCTTTTACCAGGGAGGAGGGACATAATGCTGCAAGCCCTAGCTGTCCAGTAGTGGCATGTTCACTTTAGCTTGCTGCTCCTCCAGCTGCAGGCTGACTCTCCTTTCCTCCTGTTAGCACAGCAATGTACTGGAGCGTTGCCATGGTAATACGTGGTAACATGTGGCAACGCTCTGACCAGCCTGCTCGCAGGAGGAACACAAAGCCTCCCAGATCCTTCCCTCCCTCTGCTGGAACTAAGTGACAGTGGGCCAGTGAGGGAGATCTTTGTTCTCCTCCCCAGCCCGTGAGGGCTTATACCAAGGCTGACTTTGCGTGGTTCGGCAGGGAAGATGAAATGATCTCACCTGCCAGTCTTCATCCATGGCCATCGAGGCCCACAAGCGTTTTTTGCAGAACCCACCACCGCCCACCTGAAATCCCAAACCGCCCACTAATTGACTACCCATGTTCTACACTTTAGGTAATTGAAAGAAAATGGACTCAACAGGAAGTAGATATCAGGTTCATATTATATACCCAAAGCAAAGTAAACAGAAATCCTCTCAGAAATCATGGGAATAAAAAGAGGGCTGGGAAGGAACACTTAAAGAGGACAATGATGCTTGGTCGCAATGGGGACACGTGGTTTTGAGCCATAGACATTGCTAAGTGGTCTTCAGGGCCTGACTGAAGTTCTCGTTACCATGTGGTAAAGCCCTAGATCTTTTCACCATCTATTAAGATGGTTACTATGGGAGGCTATTGTGCATGCTCAGAAAAATTCCACGCTGTTCCAATCAACGTCTCCTCATAGAGATACATTGAAGCAATGCACCTCTACAGCCTGTAGCATGGAGATGCTGAACATAGGTGCTGCACACTGGTCAAATGCTCTTGCTGCTTTGGTCTCTCTAACAATGTGGCATGTCCCCTTTCTTCTACACTCAATACATCCACCATTTTCTCTGTCTCAGACTGCATACTTACTGCCTGCTAGTAAGAATGGGAGGAGAGGACAAGTGAGTGCTGAAGGACACAGAGGACTGTTCCCAGAAACTGTAGAGCAAGCACATCAGTGATGTATGCATAGACCACCCTTAGATAGCTGGCCTAAAAGATTGGCAGGTAGCCTGGCATGCATTCGTGCCATGATGACCTTCCAATTTTTCTGATAGACCTGCACCCCTCTCTGGTGCTTATAACATGATTCACGTGACTGGCCCACCTCCTTCTATACCTCCCACCATTGTTCTGCTTCAAAAAGTGCTGATTCTGGATGGTATAGATGTGATTAGGAGATCAAAGCGTGAGATTAGCACAGGGTATGTGTATTCTTATAAATGTATCCTGTGTTTTCTGTCGATAAGATTCTGTAATTTGGTACTTCATAATTGTCTTTACCAGGCTCAATGGGCTCTTAATTCAGCCCTGGGCAGATCACCAGGTAAGCTGGAAGAATGAGGGGCATTTAAGGTTTTATAAAGGAGATAGCTGTAAAGAGGAGAGATGGTTTAGAGGAAGCAATATGAATTAAAAATGAAAACATGGGTATAAAGGATGACTCAGGAGGCATAAAATAAAAGGTCGAGAGTATGCCATAATAAGAGATTACATGACGATGAGGAGATACAGGTTAATTGGGAAGACATAAAATTAAAAAGAGAGAATATGATAACATCAGGGTGAAATAAAAAATCAGAGGGATATGACATGAATGGGAGGTAAAATGAATAGAGGTAAATGAGAAGAATTGGGATAAATATTTCATAGGGATGATATTAAAAAAGAGATGATAAGAAAATATGAGGTTAATGTAGCAAGATTACACTAATACTGGCTTCTCTGTTTGTTACAGGAAAGTGTCAGGAAAATAGATTTTAGAATATGAGAAATCTGAGAATGTTTGAGCTCTGCAGAACAAGGCACAGGGGTAGAGCATGAATCCAGAACAAAGAAGACAAATTTAAAAGAAAATGAAAGGACGGAAGCTTTTACCAGCTCTACAATTACCCTCAGGGTGTGTGATTACAGACTGTATATTTAAAAAGCAGATTGTGGAGAATAGCCAAGGAGTGAGACTTATAATCTAAGAGTTGATTAATAGATTGAGTTGGAGCATAGCTTGGTGGGTTGGGTCTTCAAATTTTGTTCTGCCCTAAAAACTTGTGTATTTTTGGAGGCTAGTATCCAACACTGGAGCACTGGACATTTTATGCTGTAAAACGTAACCCTGAGTTTGGGGTTTTTTGATCAGGCCCCACAGAGCATCTCAAACATAGTGAGGTTGGAACTAAAATGGCGCATGGGTCAAATACAATTAAATGCACACTGGCACTTTGTTGTTGGAAAGTACGTGTTTATAAGCACAGCAGAAAAGGAATGTAAGGTCAAGTGTGGAGCAAGTAATCTGAAATCTAGTAAGACAGCATAGACAATATAGTTAGGATAAGAGTAAGGCTAGTTTAGTAGCAAAGGTCATGCTGATTGTGGTTCTAGTGCTGTTGTGATATATATACTACACCTATAGCGCTACACTCTTACCAAGTAGTGGGAAAGTTTCTACACTGACCCACTCGTGGTTATTTGTTTGTTTTTTGCATGTCGAGAGTGGGTTTTGGAGTACCCTTTTGAGTGTTTTATAGCAGCTTAACAAAACTACTTTTTATTATAAAAAAATAAGCGCCACTAATTTCCACACCTTTTTTCTGTGTTGTTCCCTGTTGTGATATAGTGGTAAAAGAGGATGTGTAAGTGACACAAATTGCGTCACTGCTGCCATCCAAAGAATACATGGGAACAGGCATGAATACATGGGAACAAAGGTGGGACAGCAGGACTGGACCCTGAAATTGACCATTGAGAGGCCTATGGTAAGAAATACACCTGCCTGGAAACTAGTCTGCGCTTATTCAAATGACCCAGAATATGGCACAATCCTTGAATGGTGATAAAGCATCTCTACATGCTAGAGCTACACCAGGGTTTGTTTGAGCTTAGCGGTAAAATAACTCCATATACTGCATTTACCAGATGCACATATATCAGAAAATGGAGTGACGTGGGCATTCTGATTTAGAATTCTGTTAGTTATCCGTTGCTGTACCATAATGCAATAAATTACCTAAAATTAATACAATACAGGATTAATACAAAGAAGCCATTTGGAATAATAGGAGAAAGGAGAAAGACAGAGCTTTTTTTTTTTTTAATTGAACAATAGAAAGAAGTTAAGAATAGGCTATATGAAGCAAAAGGATAACTTACAGAGTTTGTACAGTACAACGCAAAGCGTTAAAATGAGAGGTTATATGGGACAATAGGAGGAGTTGAAATATATTGTCAGATATGTGTTCTTAGTATTTATTAATCTATTTCCCTGTGCTGTTTAACTCACTCGTATGTGTCAATTTAACTGCCAGGTTTGTGCTGGTGTTAGTACAGCCTGCCAATGTAACTTGTGTCAAACCGAGAAACAGCTGACAATTTAGAAAGCATTAGAACAAGATTCTAGACAAATTGACTTTTATAGGTCACTGTCCCTGTCCCTTTGAGATACTGGTTATGAATATATGAAAATGCACCTTTAAGTCGTGCAGCCACCAGAAATTATGACTAAAGAAGGAGAAAAAAAGAGACTCTAGCAGATGCCTCCATGAATATAAAGAAAAATCAAGCTCTGGCTTAACAGATGGACTAAAGATGTGCAGTGCAGAAAGATTTACCAGTCTAAATAATTCAACGTAATGTTGTGTGGCATCAAGGGCTGTTTAAGGCTGCTACCAGCAGAAGGTACAGATGGGAAGGCAGGCCAGGCCTTTCCCACAAAACCTATTAAAAAACATTTCCGCCGCAGAGACAGTATGTTACAGAGCCACTCGGAGACTGGTGAGACATTGCTGTGCCTCAGGCACTGTTCTGCAAGGTCATCTGAGGAGTTAATCTGGAAGCCTGTGACTCACAATATCACTTGAGAGAATATTGAATATGGTTCCACTTCTGCTCTTTCTCTATCTGCAGATATTTCTAAGTACTCTTCTTCCCTCGAGTACAGCTATTCTTTTTGTACTTTAACTCACTCTTACTGTATTTATCTGTATTATTTCTACCTTTTTCACAATATTCTCATTTATGTACATTATCCCAGTAAACTGCCATCTTATACTTTTCCCTTCTTCATATAATCCTCACCTCATATATTTCTTCTTTAAGCACTACTCTCCCTCTGAACTTTTTCACTTATATTCACTCAATGCATTTATTCCTGTTTGCCTTCTCTCAATATTCATACAGTAAAGGAGTTTAAGCATGTGTGTGATAGGCATAAGGCCATCCTAACTATACGATAAGGCCAGGGACTAAAGAAAGTATTTTCGAAAATTGGGAAGACTAGATAGGCTGTTGGTTGTTATCTGTCGTCACATTCTATGTTCCTCTGATATTTTTTCCTATAAAAGTTATCCTCTTTCGCTACTCTACCCTTATATAATCCCCCTTTTTACACTATCCTCTGTGGGGGACATTTACAAAACAGTTGTGGTCACAAAAATTAGGCGATCACTATGGAAACTAATTGTTTCAGATGCAACATTTCTTATGATGATGATCTCACTTTTACGCATCACGTTTCTGATCACAACACTTTCATAAATATCCTCGATATAGGTTTTTGTTTTTTTATACTAAGCTCACACTTTTTTATATTTTCACACTGCTCTCCCTTCATATACTTGCCTACTCTTTCCAATAGTGTCTCTGCATATATTTCCCCCTTTACTCCAGTCACCCTTCTTTTAACGTTCCCCATTTACCCTTCTCTCCCTCCGTTTACTATTTCCCGTTTTACTCTACTCACCCTCTGCATACTCTTCCTTGATTTTTTAACACCTTTAAAATACTCATCCTCTCTATACTTTTCACTACTTGTAGGGTAATAGCTTCTTGATCCAAGGATAAATCTATCCGCTATTCTGGGGTCAAGAGGGAATTTTTTCCTAGTTTGTTGCAAAATTGGAAGTGCTTCAAACTGGGTTGTTTTGCCTTCTTTTGGATCAACAGCAAAAAACAAATGTGAGGAAGGCTGAACATGATGGACCCATGTCTCTTTTCAGCCTGCGTAACTATGTAAGTATGTAACTACTCTCTCTATATATATTTTTCCCTCTTCACACTAAGCTCCCACCTTATTCAACTAATCTTTTTTTCTAGTCTTCTTTTATATACCCCTTGTAAACACTGCATTCTTCTTTTTCTGACTTTATATCCTCTTCCTCGATTCTTTAACACGTCTGTTCTCTCCTTTAACCCCCATAATTTATCATTCCTTCCTTCTTTTTTCTGCATACAAAGTTGGAATGATATCTTTCTCATTTTCTTTAGACCTCTTTGGTATACAGCTATGTATGTATCTCTGTAATTCAGCAATACAATGCTCCATGAAAAAAGCATAGTGGTTGTGTCTTTATTTTCTGAGGTTTCTTCATGCCAGTGACGAGTGGAATGACAAAATCTTGATGGTTTACACAAACCCTTCTTCTTGTAACCTTCCACATTAATGAAGTCTTTCTGTGGTTCTGCAGAGCAGACAGATGAACTTTAACCTTTCAATCAAAATGAAGAACAAGGTCCGTCGACCCCCTTTCTGCGGTCCTCTTATTCCTGAGACTGACCTGTATGTTTGCAACATGGACCAGCGCCAACTGTTTGTTTTGACTAAGTGAATGCAATTAATCAGGGAACTGCAAATGCTTTGGCCTGGTTGTGTTTTATCTTAAAAAGAAACTCTAACTTTATGAAATTAAATGGGGTTTTTTAACGTAGAATGGTCAAACCAATGATTATGATCATGATCAGATGTGATTTGTCTTAGGAGGTCTTAAGCAAACATGCAAATGGTGGTAATAATGTTATCAAAATCAGCAGACTTTTTTCACACAGCCAATAAGGGGAACAACGTAAGGGTATTTAAGAAAGAGGCATAATGTGGCTGAGCTCTAAATATATCCTTGGGTTTCCATGGTGATTTCTCTAGTTTTAGAATGAAGACCCCCCAATAGAAAAAATACTTGCAATTTTGTGTTTTCATAAATATTATAGAAAACTGCCAAATTTAAGAAGGAGTTTAATAGCAGAAAGTATTGTTTACATAGAAAGACAGGTTTCCGAAGTATCTGTTTAAATGGTGGTTAAAGGCAATGATGAGAAAGTTCTGTTAAAGTATCTAATGTAATGAGTTTAGGTGACGTATAACATACAAATCAAAGACTTCTGTGATCAAGGTATATTGTCATTGTATGTAAGTAGTGCTGCTGTCCCATAGAGCAGAGATGCGCTGCAAATAATGTAGATAACACATTCACCTTCAGTATTGTATGAATGTAATCAATACAAAAGTCATCTGAACTTGAAAAGATTAACAGGCTTATTTACTAAAGTGAGAATAGACCACCAGTAGCTGAACTTAATTGACTTAGAGAATTTGTGCAGTTCAGCAGTTTTGACCTTTCATTTGAAATACACTTTGGAATTAATTTGTGAATTTTCACTTTAGTGAAATGTGGAATAAATGATGATAACCTACAAGTGACCTTCATATTTGCACTTATTAATGTAATGCCAACTGCATAGACGCAAAGACCATGGAGGTTAAATAATGTTGACTGTAGGGGTTTGCTGGGCGTGGGGGGTGGTAGAGTCCCAAGTGAGGTTCTAGAAAGCCCCTGATATAATTATGGCATTTTTTCACTGTTAGCCCCAAGTTCCCTGTATTATTGAGAGCGAAATAACACCTCCCGTAATATCATTTGTGACAGTGCTCCCTTAATACACCAAATATGGAGTGGGGGTATTGCCATGAGTGCAGGGATTTAATGCAATTGGGTGAAAGGGTAATACAGCGTGGCTTAGAGTTAATACATCAGGTAGGGATTTTATAAATAGAATCATGTACTATACATACTCTGAAGTCAGTCAAAGATCTGATGTCACAATGTGATTTATAGAACACATTACTATTTTCGGTTGCACGTAGAGTACGGCATAGGTTTGGTTTTGGAAGGGTCCAAGTCAATATGTGCAGGACGAGCAATAAAATGTACTCTTGGCCTGAAGTACTAGGCCTTTTTTCACCTAGCACTTTTTTATGTATCTATTCACAAGCAGTTTGTCTAAACTCAGGGGTGTCTGTAGAGGTTGAGTGGGTACCAACCCTTAATGTGGGATCCTGTAGCCCTGAATCTTTTTGTCTATGTGCTCTCCATGGCAGGGAAGGGGCCAGCCATGATATTGCAGTAAAGATTACCCTAGGAAGATCAGCAGACCAGTGTATATTTATTTTGTGTAGACTAAGTGGCTGGCATCAACAGCAGATGCATTCCTTTGGTGGACCTCCATGGCTTACTTTGTGTGTGAAGCAGAGATAGGATCTTATATCATCCTATCCACACCCACTCCACACATAGGGCCATGGCCACACAGGAACTTGATGTTCATATAAACAGAGGACCAACTGCATCCAGTCATCATAGAAGTGATATCCGAGGGATACAGTGAGACATCAGCAGTGGGAAAGGTGAAGGAACACAGAGAGATAACAGAGAGGCAGATTTGGATTGAAGAAGGATGCCAGAGGGAAGTGATATTTGATAGGTTGGGGTAACCAGGATGGGAAGTATAGGAGGAGACAGTACAACTGTGCCTATCTGTGTGTGTCTGTCCGTGCCTTTATATGCCTGTCTGTGTATGCATGTGTGTACCTGTCTGTACTTGTGCATGCCTGTCTGTGTTTGTGTGACTACTTTGAAACCACAAATACAAATCAAAGTAGAGAAAAATCCAGACATATGATATAAAATAATGTTTTGGATAAGTAAAGTGCATGTATCATTTACATGACAAAAATCACACAGCAGAAATGATCCTCACAAGTTACATTAATATTTATCTGGCATAGCTAAAAATCCCAATTTAATTGTATACAATGTTCCTGTATACTACTAATGCCACAGGGAGAATTGGGTCTTTTTCAGTGGGGTGAAGTAAACAATAAATTTGGTGGAAACAATTGATAATTAATAAAATTAATAGAATATTCAAATCGCTTTTGTCACCATAGATCTTCTCAATGTTTATAATCGAATAACTGTATTAACCAATCAATTGGATATTAATATGTAAACCATAAGATAAGTAAGAGAGAAAGGAGGGAGTGAACCAAAAGTTATTCATGAGTGAATTTTCACCCTACTTGCGAACTGATGGACTAGTCTATGAGAACAATAATAATTCTAGTATTCTTCAGCGCTTGTCAGTGACATTCATTAATTATGAATATTTAACGGGGGCGTTACTGTTATGACGCCAACCCTAACTTTATTTATCTATGGATTAACTGTTTATTCCATGAGGGAGTCTACCTGTGAACCGATTGACCAGTTTATGAGAACAACAATAATTCTAGCATTCTACAGTTTTTGGCATAGTCATTCATTAATTATGAATATTCAATGGGGGGCTCTTCGGTTATAATGCCAAGCTTAACTCTACTTGTGAATTCATTATTTGGATCTTAAGGGACAAATTTTAGTTGGTTTTATACTCCCAGAAATATTTGGAGTGAATACATGTTACCACATTACATTAAAGGACTACTATCGTCACCCAGACCACTTCAGCTCAATGAAGTGGTCTGGGTGCCAGGTCTCCCAGGTTTTAACCCTGCAGCTGTAAACATAGCAGTTTCAGAGAAACTGCTATGTTTACATTGCAGGGTTAATCCAGCCTCTAGTGGCTGTCTTCCTGACAGCCGCTAGAGGCGCTTCCCTGATGCTCAATATTGCACTGAGCACGCAGAACGTCCATAGGAAAGCATTGAGAAATGCTTTCCTATGGGCATTTTTAATGCGCATCCGGCTCTGGCCGTGCATGTGCATTTGGTACCACTCGAGAGCTGACGTCGGAGGGGGAGGAGAGGTCACCAGCGCCAAGGGAGCCCAGCACTAGATAAAGTTAAGTGGCTGAAGGGGTTTTAAATTTGACGCCTCTGGCTATGATTGCTCAATAGGAAAATTGATATCATTGGATAGATCTTCATCGGGGAGGAATTATGAAAAACAACAACTAGGGGTTAACTCTTTTGTTCTTTAGTTAACCCTTAGTGGTAGACAGTGTTCCTTGGCAAAATCATTGACATTCCAAGTCAATGTGAATCTAGAAAATAGATAATGAATATTGCTAGTAGCCGTTACTTGTGAAGATTATTAGGTTATAACCTGCAAATGAAAGCATGATGTTAAAACAGTCAGTTGGTGAATAAGTGAATATCTAACCATTGTTCTGTTTCACAAATCCGTACTAGAGGTGTGAAATGCTGTGTGGTGATCATTATTATGCACATAATTTTTTTTAGTTCTATGTTCTATGTTTTTCTTCAGTATATATTAATGATGATCCTATAGCAAGAGATATGCAAATGATTGCTGCAAAAAACTTGCAGAAAACTTGTGATTGGATGACTCGAGACAAGGTGCTACAGCAGTTAAAGAAAATTAATGTAAATAAAGCTACGGGGCCTGACAGTATTCACCCACGAGTACTTAAGGAGCTAAGTGGGGAAATAAGTGAACCTCTGTATTTAATTTTTTAAGATTCTTTTGTTTCAGGTATTGTACCAGAGGATTGGAGGAAGGCAGAAGTCGTTCCTATATTTAAAAAGGGTTCAAAATCCTTGTCTGGAAATTATAGACCTATGAGCTTAACTTCTGTGACTGGGAAAATATTTGTAGGGCTATTAAGGGATAGAGATGTCGCGAACCGTCTGCGAACTTCTCGCGAACCGTTCGCGGCGAACTCCGATCAGCTGACACATCCCGGCCAATCTCCAGCAGACCCTCCCTCCAAGACCCTTCTACTTCCTGGACAGCATCCATGTTGAAGGCAGCTTCAACATGGATGCTGTCCAGGAGGTGGGAGGGTCTGGGAGGGAGCGTCTGCTGGAGATTGGCCGGGATGTGTCAGCTGACCGGAGTTCGCCGCGAACGGTTCGTGGTGAACCGCGGCGAACCGTTCGCAAGAAGTTTGCGGACGGTTCGCGACATCTCTATTAAGGGATAATATTCAGGAATTCATTGGGAAGAACTTTGCTATTAGCAATAATTAACATGGTTTTATGAAACATAGGTCATGTCAAACTAACCTAATTGCATTTTACAAAGAAGTAAGTAGAAGAATAGATTAGGGTATTGCATTGGATGTGACTTATTTGGATTTTGCCAAGGCATTTGATACAGTTTCTCACAATAAGTTGTTCTTCAAACTAAAAGAAATTGGTCTAGATGAATATTCTTCTTCTTGGGTAGAACATTGGCTTAAGGATAGAGTACAACGAGTTGTCATTAATGGTACATTTTCAGGCTGGATAAATGTGGTAAGTTCTGTTTTGGGACCGCTTCTATTAAACATATTAATAAATGATCTTGAAATAGGCATTGAAAGCAATGTGAGCAGGATATTGCTTTGCTGCAGAGGGATTTGGGTAGATTGGGGGACTGGGCACTAAAATGGCAGATGAAATTTAACATAGAGAAATGCAAAGTTATGCACTTCGGGGTTAAGAATGCACAAGCAACTTATACCCTAAATGGTAGTGAATTAGGGATAACCACACACGAGAAGGATTTGGGAATTATTATCGACAACAAATTAGGCATCAATGTGCAATGTCAATCTGCAGTTGCTAAGGCCAGTAAGGTTTTGTCATGTATAAATAGGGGCATAAATTCTCGGGATGAAAATATAATTTTGCTTCTTTATAAATCGCTGGTAAGACCACACCTTGAATATGCTGTGCAATTTTGGGCGCCTGTTCTAAAGAAGGATATCATGGCACTGGAGAGGGTCCAGAGACGAGCTACAAAATTGATAAAAGGAATGGAGCATTTTAGTTATGAAGAAAGGCTAAAAAAATTAAATCTGTTTAGTTTGGAAAAACGGTGCCTGAGAGGGGATATGATAACTTTATACAAATATATTCGGGGCCAGTACAAACCGTTATCTGGAAATCTATGCATAAACAGGGCTATACATAGGACACAAGGTCATGCATTTAGGCTGAAAGAAAGGAGATTTCATCTAAGGCAAAGAAAAGTTTTTTTTACAGTAAGAGCTATAAGGATATGGAATTCTCTGCCTGAAGAGGTGGTTTTGTCAGAGTCCATACAGATGTTTAAACTGAAATTGGATAAATACTTACAAAAACATAACATACAGGGATATAATTTCTAATTAGTGGGGTAATAGCTGCTTGATCCAAGGAGACATCTGACTGCTATTTTGGGGTCAAGAAGGAATTTTTTCCTAGTTTGTGGCAAAATTGGAAGCACTTCAGACCAGGTTTTTTTGCCTTCTTTTGGATCAACAGCAACAACATTTGTGAGGAAGGCTGAACTTGATGGACGCAAGTCTCTTTTCAGCTATGTAACTATGTAACTATATATATATATATATATATATATATATAAAGGAAAATAGATCTTGCACTCCATATTCTATTTCAGTACTTGCCCGGTGCTCGTCAAGCCCAGTATATAAAAAGTAATCCAAACAGCACTCCCAGGTCTTTGTAAAGTAGAACTTAGCTTTTAATCAGCTTGCCATAAAAAGATTCAACGTTTCAGTTTGCTATGCACAATCCTGATGAAAGTTTGTGTATAGCAAACTGAAACGTTGATTCTTTTTATTGCAAGCTGATTAAAAGCTAAGTTTTATTTTACAAAAACCTGGGAGACGATGTATATATATGAAAGAAGGTGAGTGCACTCTGGGGTCTGTGATAAGTATAAATGCTTTTATTCAGCACAATATAACATTGATGTTATACATTTGATATAATATTGTGCTGAATAAAAGCATTTATATTTATCACAGACCACAGAGTGCACTCAGCTTCTTTCCTATGTTATGACTGGAGTCGGCACAGGGGCACACTAAAGATCAGGGAACTGGAGTGCTGGGACCGTGAATCTATATATAGATATATAGATATATATATATATTATTCTTTTTTTCTTTTTGGCTAGTTTGTGCATTTGGTTAAAAGGGCCAGTCTTTATATCAATTTCTTCCGACTGGTTAGAGCTTATTCTAATAAGCTTATATTTTAGCTGCTCAGCTTGTCATCACGGCCTCTCTAGCTCAGAACTGAAATAGGTCACAATTAAGAGGTTCAAGGTATGTCAATTTCACATTTGTTCCTCTTATTTATGTTATCTATGACTCAAACGAGCCCTCTTTACCTGACATATTCTTATAAGTTCCCTCAGATCTCCCAGAAAAAGCCCAGTTTAACCTATGGACTGGAGACAGAGACTAAATCGCTGTGAAGTTTACGGTAATCTTGCTGCAGAAGGGAAAAAATTGTGCCTTCAGTGTATCAGATTGGTGTCGAATTCTGCTTTGGCCAGCACTTTATGTTCCATCTCCACTGATGTTTTTTCAATTATCAGACAAGCAGAAAGTGTCAGGGAAGCTACTAAAGTAGGCAAAAGATTCAAACCCTTGAGACGTGCAGAGCGATACCTCTGAGATAGGTTTTGACCGAGAGGCTACTCTTAGAGAAGAAAACTATTCTTTGGATGCAGAGGAACCATCTCACTGAGGAGGATTTGATGAGAAAAAGACAGAAGTCCTAATTAAGGCAGTCAGAAAGACCCTGAGCCTGGAAGAGTCATCAGCACAAGTGCCTTCTTGCAGTAAACCTTTTGCAAGTCAAAGAAAAGAGAAATGGCTTTTCCATTGCATTACACAATAAAAACCCTAATTCAAGAAGAATAGGATAAATCTGAGAAGAGAGTAGTTGTGCAAGGCAAATGGTCCAGGTATCCATTTAAAAAGTCTGAATATGCCACAAGTGTCACAGCTCCAATAGTGGATAAGGCAGTGGTTAGACTTGCCAAGAAAACCATTCTTCCTCTTGATGATTTTGGCTCATTAAGGGAGCCTTTGGAGGGAAGGATTGACACTAACCTTTCTAAAGCCTATGTGACGGTGGGATCAAGTCTTCATCTGGCCGCAGCTCTGACATCTGTTTCTAAAGCCCTCACATTGACTGGATTTGTCAGTCCTGAATACTTTCTTGTATGCAAGACAATTCAGAATGGAATGCTTAATCTCAATAGTGAAAGTAGTTTCCCCAAAACATTGGCTTATTTCAATAGATCTCATGGACTATTACTTCTACATACCAATAGCCAGAAATAGGTTCCTGAGATTCTGCTTGAGTGACATACACCGACAATTCAGGGCTCTTCTCTTAGGTCTAAGCTCTGCTCCAAGAGTGTTTTCTAAAATCCTTGTCTCTCTCATGGCAGAGATATGACAGAGAGGGATTTATATATTTCACTGCTTGGATGACACTCTAGTACTGCCAAAATACATCTTAACACTAATATCCCATCCATGAACTGTCTGCTCCATCCTGAAACAACATGTATGGGTGATAAACCTGTCAGTTGATAACCATCCAAAGGATGGTGTAGTTGGGTGCTCTTTTCCATACGAGTTGGGGCTTTGTTTGCCTGTCAGGAGACAGGTCTTCATTTGAAGTATCAAATCTAGAAGGTGATTCTATTATGCAGGATGTTGGCCAGGTCTTACATGAGCCTTCTGAGGTCACTTTTCTCGGCTATAGGACTGACAAGGTGGGCACAATGGCATCTCAGAATCCCACAGCTGTCATTCTTGTGCCAATACAGGTATCAGGACCTCAACCAGCAGATTGTGGTAACTCCCAGAGCCAAACAGTCTCTCAAGTGGCCTTCGGTAGACAACCTGTTCAAAGGTTTTCCACTATGAGCAATAATGTGGAAGATTGTTACTACAAACACATTTCTGTCAGGATGGGGAGCTCATGTGGATGTCAGCTTATGGGATTTCGATCTGCCATTCTTTTTGCTTCTTGAATTAATTGATGTTTTGCAATATTAAATTCTCAGCAGTGATCTTTGTTGTTCAGTCTGTTTATTACCCTCCTTAGGTTTCCTTGCTTGTTGATTGCCTAGGAATATTGCTGCCATGACCATGGCTGGAAAAATCATAAATTGTGTCATAATTACCAATATTTTCTTTTCCTGGTCATGGGCCATGGCAGCACTACGATGCCCTTTTTACTTTGTGTCTAGTTACAAACTGGGACTGCATTGTCAAAAGGGGCTACCTTATAGGCTTTGACGTTTTTTTGAAGTGATAGGAGGAGCTAACCTAAGAGTAGTGCTGTCATGGCTCATCACTGAAAAAAAAAAAGAAAATACTGGCAATTTTCGATTACACAAGACTATAATAAACCCATTTTCATAAATTTACATATATTTAATATAGTATTACCTCTATTTTTCTGAAAGCGAGTAGAGTAACACTTTAAAAAGTTACTATAACCCTTTTCTCGAGTATGTTTTGTTTGCTTTATTATGCCCTATTGGACACTATTATCAAGGCCCACCCTTATTTTACTTTAAAAAAACAATTACTTAATGTTTAAACTTACCTTGAATCCAGCGCCAGGCAAGGTCCTCATTGCTTGTTTCCATGCCTGTCTGACGTCATACATCATCATCCAAGGTCCAATCAAGTGCTTCTTTGTGAGAGAGGGATAGAAGAAGGGTTTTTGAAAAATTTTAAAAAAAAATGTAATGTTCTAAACAGAGTGAGATGAGGAGGGATGGGGGTAGTGAAGGAGGGGGAAATTTTAAAGCTTCTACCCTGCAAGGTTAAATGCTAATTAAGTCTGTTGCTAGCACTCAGTGCGTGCAAATTAAGTCTGTTGCCAAAGCGCAGTGCGTTACTTAATTTTTTGTAGAGAACTCACATTAGGCAGCCCAGAACAGAGTTACAGGTTGACTACATTACATGTGCCGGGGATGTAACTAGCCCCTGGCACAAAAGTGCCGATTCCTCTGTATGTACAGCATTTTAAGCAGAAACACTGACATAAAAATTCCCAACACTATTACCACTTCTAAAATCAGAAGTGGTCAAGGTGGTTGGACTAACCCTTAAAGATGCTTTTGGAAAAAAAGATAATCCTGACATTTACACCCTGGTGACTAGAGAAGAAATAATAAAATATGTTTTTACAATGCATGGACCATTAAACTTGGATAGCCCTTACGGTGTAGCCAAGCACAAAGCAGTCCATCACCCATTTCCACTGAAGCCGATGTTTCTCCAAGTTTTTACAGTTCAAATAATAAATCTACATCTCTGTAATGGTACAAATAAGGAATTACTTTTTCTGAATTTATTGTGTGTCCTTACTATGCATTTATTATGAGATGGTCCAACATCACATAATGTAACAATTCACATAATGGCATTGGGTATTATTTACCTATTACCACTAATTTTCTGGTTACGAAAAATGAGTGTCCTCTATTTTACTGCTGTATAAAAATAACCAGTTTAATAACACCAAAACAAGTACTATTCTCACCACCCATTTATTAGTATTAGGTGCACTTTGAGTTTGTATGGTGTCAAAATGTAATAAAATTCACCCAATACTGGCAGTGCCTACTTAGAGTGGGAGTATATTAGGGTTACAAAGATTTGGTATGTTGTAAATGGCACCTTGTTGAGAATGTTGGGAGTTACAGTTTGTTGCATCTTGACTATAAGATCCGGTAAGTTAATGTGGATGTCTTCTAATCCTTATTACCCTATATACCTAGCCCATAACGTTAGTGGCAATATTTAAAGCATTTTAATTAAGACTGGCACAGTAATGACACTGTGCTCGTATGAATAATGCATCATTACAGTGCTGCTCAAACTGTTTTAATGGACCTTCCCCTTAGAGGCGTAATGAAGAATGGGTTAAAACAAGTCCTGGGGCAATGAAAGCTGATATGTGTAATTGAGTTTTTAAGCTCTTTCTGCTTAAAGCCAAACAAAGGAAGTTCAAAAATACATTCTCATCTTTTAAGGTCTTCAGACTGCCTAATCTGAAACTCCTGCAAAAGGTTAATGTAATCATGATGAATTGAGGCATGCAGAACACGTCTAAATCATAGCCATCAAGTTGCTGCACATTCTTCCAACACGCATGACCCTGCAGATCTCCTTCCAATAGCAACTGGTGTGGACTAAGTCTTTCTCGTACGATTTAACCACTTGGATTCTAGAACAAATAGCAAGAAATATAAACATTTCAAAAGAAAAAAACAACAATCACTCAGTATTGTTCTATCACTGCTCAATGATGTACTGCATATATGCAAAAGTAGGTGCATATACTATATAAAGAAAAACTTTCTACGGAGAAAGTGTCAGGTTACTCTGAAGTAAAGGGGGGGTTATTTTTTGCACAGAAGGGTTTATCTACTAAACAGTCAAATATTTTGCTTTCCTTTTTTTACAGTAAAGTAACTGCATAGAATCACTACGGGATTCTGTGTTTTCAATTGCTTCGACGGTCTTTCTGGTACATGGAGGGTCAATTAAAAAAAATAAAAAGTCATTTGTTTTGGCCTTTTACATTTATCATAAGGCTCATTACTTATTGCAGTCTGCATGTCAGTGCACCCTGAGTCAACCAGCTGTTTTAAGTTAAGCTCCTGTTTTCAAAAATGCAGAACTTTTGAACCATAAATGGGAGGGAAAGGGGGACATGGAGCCAAACGTTCCTCCTGAGGTTTGTTTGCTATGATGGATAGGTAGTGGGATCACAAGAAGGCCGTTTTACTGATTTTCTCCCTTCACCCTCACATTAAAGAGAAAGGAAACACAATCTGTTGTGTTCTGCTATTATTCCGTTATCAAAAGGATTAAGGAGCTGCTTTAAAATACTGTTCTGTGTGCATTGCCGGGTGTCAGAAGAGGACATAATAAGGACAAAAACACTCCAGAGTCTATCCACACGACTGATAAACACTAGGCGCATTTTGTCTGGATGTGAAAAAGAACTTGGAAGTTATCCCAGCCTTCGTATTGAGCACTGTTGTGTGCCCCAGGCTTCTAGGGAGAGAAAATGTCATTCTCAAATGGCCTTTCCAGGGGAATGAAAGTGAAATCATCAGCCAGAGTCTGCCAGCAGAAGCCGGATGGGGGGGGGGGGGAGAGGAATACTCAAGCATCCTCCCTTTTTTGACATCTGTCAGTCATGCACAACTCAGACAAGTGTACCCTAAATTCCTAAATTGTACACAAACTGTACCTATAGTAGTATATGGGGTCTCCATTCTTAGAGAAAATCGGTCCCGAATCTGCCTACATTCGAAAATCTCACGTTCTCTTATTACCTCAACCATGTTCCAATACTTGCTGAGCCAACCCTAATCTTTCCAAGCAATTTTGTCAAGGGATAATTCCTTAAATTGTGAATTATGGGAATAGATAAACTATTTGGGGCAAATTTTGGCTCTTTATTGCAAATACACCCTAAAATAAAATCAGAAAATATTGTACTAATCGAGATAAATATTTGTCACGAAAAAAAAAAGATAAATGAACAGACGTGTCAATAGGATGATCACATGATTCAAATACCATTGCCCAGCATTAAAACTTTAATATATCAGTTATTTTCATTCTAGCTTTTGAGTGAAGCTACTGTGTTGGCTGGCAACATTTACCTCGATAATTGAAATTTACCTTTTTAATTTTAGTTCATTGGTGCAGTGTATTTATAGACTCAGATGTTACATAGACTAATCTATTAGTTGATATAATCAGTTTGTGACAGGTACAATAAAATGTATGTAAATAACCTAATGGGTTACCTCTATACATATTGCACATACCAGCATATATTAGTGATATGAATCCAGATTCCCTTTGGAGATTAGTATTGGTATAGATTACAAAACCCAAGGAACACAAAAGTCTTGGATTTAAACATTCCCAAATTCTATTCCAAAAGGGATACTGATTGCATCTGGTTCATTGTGAAATAAAAACCACTGAACGTCATGACAACCACTGTACCGGTGGTTGTAGTAGCAAACAATATCGTTGAGAACAACGTGCCAGGTGCTCAGGTGATAGTGTTTAAACATAATTCAAGGTATGCAGTCAAAGCTGGATTACCCATTAGGAGGCATTGGATGCAGATTATTGTAAGAGCTCTCTCCTGGGCCCCGGGCGCTTCTCAAAGACTCAGAGTGCCGCAGCCATGAAGGAGCTCTTGCACTGATCTGCACCTGATAAAGATGCAGTCTCCAGTTCCTCTCCACTGAATCACCAGGGATCCTGCAAATAATGGCCTAAACTGGACCACCTCGGTTAAACTCTAATCTCCTGCCAAAAAATAAGTAGGAGTGGGAAAATTAAAAACATATTTTCCCACCACTCCCAGACTCTTCTCCACACACACCTCACAAAATTCAAACACCACCCAACACTCAGCAGGCATATACATTCACTCTCAATGTCCTTCACTTACAACACTCAGCCACTGCACAAATTCTTACATGCAGCATTCAATCTCCCCCACACATATACAACACCCAGCTGCTACACACACACATACAGCAGTCACAGAACCCAGGGCTCCAATCTGGCACTTTGCCAAAGGCCTTGTTAAATCTTAAACAGACTCTATAATCCCTAAAACAACTTTAACTTAATGAAGCAGTTTTTCTACATAGCTCATGCTTCTTAAGGTGTGCTGCTCAATTCTCTGCCATTTAGCAGTTAAATTGCTTTTGTTTCTGTTTATGTAGCCATAGTCAAGCCTCTCCTAGCTGTGACTCACACAGCCTGCATGAAAATAAAATGGTTTCCTTTTCAATTAGATTTAACTTATTTTAAAATGTTGTATCTCCTGTTCTGTGAATTAAACTTTAATTACACACAGTAGGCTCTTGCAGGGTTTAACAAGCTATTAATAGAGCAGTAGATAAGAAATTATATTTTAAACTGAATTTACAATAACGTTAGTGTAAACATTAGATGACTCTTCACAGGAAGTGTTTAGGACAGCTGTGTAAGTCATATGACTGGAGGTGTGACTAGAGCTGCATAAACAAAGTGATTTAACTCTTAAATGACAGAGAGTTGAGCAGTGAGACTGCAGCAGCATGTTCTATGCACCATAACTGCTTCATTAAGCATATTTGTTTTGGTGACTATAGTGTCGCTTTAATCTGGCAATATGTGTAATGCAGGCATTTCTTTTCCTTGGCGCTAAAGTCTTCAATAGTGATGTCCCGAACTGTTCGCCGAACGGTTCGCCACGAACGGTTAGCCACGGACTCATCATTGAGTAAACTTTGACCCTGTACCTCACAGTCAGCAGACACATTCCAGCCAATCAGCAGCAGACCCTCCCTCCCAGACCCTCCCACCTGGACAGCTCACTAAGAATGCAGCTTCACAATGAATGTAAAATGGATGCTGTCCAGGAGGTGGGAGGGTCTGGGAGGGAGGGTCTGCTGCTGATTGGCTGGAATGTGTCTGCTGACTGTGAGGTACAGGGTCAAAGTTTACTCAATGATGAGTCCGTGGCGAACTGTTCGCCGAACCGTTCGCAAACCGTTCGGTGAACAGTTCGGGACATCACTAGTCTTCATACTTTCACTGTTGTTACTCCATCTCTCCAATCAAAACAACAAACAATTTTACACTAAAAATAAAGTGCACATGGATTCTAAAATGGAGAACTTCAGTAATGTTTCTCACTTACACTTTACAACAAACACTGCTTAATGTTTTTGTGCCTTTAGGGACTTAATCATGAGTATGAAATTAAGCTGTGATTGCCGTGACATGTACATTGCGGTTTGTGATATTACAAAAAGTAACAAAAACTAGCGATATACCTCCATTCCTTTGACAACACATGCACTTCACCTTTTATGTGATAGTACTTCCATCGTCTTCCATCGATACAATCTATGCCACTATTTGATCCAAGCATTGCAATTAGACCCTTTCAGAGTAGCTTCCTGTTCTCCAAACTCTGCTGGAAAATAAACCCCAGACCTCTCAGGTTCCTTCCTTCAAGGTTTATTTCTTTAAGAACATTTCTCCAGAAAACAGACCCTAATCTCCCAACTTTGTGGTATCTTTAAGCACTGATTCAACATCAGGAACCAATATAGCAATGATGTTTTAGCAATTTGGTGCTTCGACCTTTATAGTGGCTCTGACACAGTCTGGGGGTTTTGCATAATATGCAGAGACCCTCAATGGGGATATCGCTGCTTGGTGTCTGGTGGTGCAAGGGAAGTTAAGTTATACTTACCTAAACCAGTCCCTCATGGGGGCCACCTTGCTCTTCTGTCTGGACTCCTTCAGCTCCTGGCGTTTCAGCTATCAGTAGCTGACCTCAGTGCTGTACTCTTGTGTATGTTCGAGAGTGCAACACTGAGGTCTATGGAGAATCGCACAGGATTGAGGGATCCTCCATTGACAGAGCAGGAGACATTTCAATAGTGATGACTGGGGGCTTGGGGACAAAACCCAGACAAGACTTGACTCCACCTTTTGTCAAGCTTGTCAAGTGGAGGAAAAATACTGTGACAAAAATTTCTGTGAAATTCCAACACATTTCATGTTACTGAAACATTCATTTTGTAGAGGGAAAGGGAGGGTTGACAGATCCACTTTAAATGACACACCCTGTTAATTTTATTTGCTGAGCAGTTCTGTTATACATTACTAAAAAAAGGAAACTGACCCTCCTAATAAGATTTTTGTGAAGACTGTATTTAAATATATTACTGTCAAAGAATAGCCATAGAATGTTTTGTTTGTGTGTCCGCAGTAAATGCCAAATATACCCATTGCTGACAAGAATTCTATACTCCCATAACTGTGACAAGCAAACTAAAAGGGATGATTGTTATCAAAGCTATTTTACTCCTTGATAAATATGGCCCATAAACTGCTATGGCGGGAACTTGCCAAGGAGTAATGTCTCCCGCAGCGACCAGTCAACTCTCAGCCAGCATTAGACATATGTGACTTGTCTTTATTGAACCTGTGAACAAGAACAGTCAGTGTTGCAGGGAGAGCATAACCAGCTTTTAGTATGGTAATGGCTCTCGTCTTGTACACCACAGGGCATATGTTCCCGCAACAGTGTCTGAGAAAGGGGTTATTTATCCCAGAGACTCTGTTAACTCGTCTCTGTCAAAGTCGAGCTCTGCACTCTGCACAATCAATGCTAATTGCATTGGATGGGGGGCTGTGGGCTCTCACCTTTCTTTTCCATTGAATAGGATTAGGGATTGTGACATGGGTGATTAATAACTGTTCTGCAGACAGTCTGACTGGGCAGCCAAAGATTCCCATTTAATGCATTCTGCACGCAATCTACTGCAAGCAGCTGCTGCTGCTTATTTCACTGTTCTGATATCTCTCGCTGCCGCTTGGAGCACAGCTTTTATTTTATTATTATTTTTTTTATCTCCCATTCATCCTCACCCTCTATCGATGCAGTTTTAAAGGTGTATTCACTTCAAAATTGAGATAAAGCAGATAATTGCTATTTAGGCCGTAGGATTGGGAAAACAAATAACTATTTTTAATTCAGCCTATGATTTTTTTTCCAAGAATGTTTTCTTTTTTCCTATTTTAACAATTGTATAAAAAATTTAAAAGAAATAAAAAAAAAGGTTATTGGTCATGGGGGACGCCTTCAGCCTTAAGTGTTGTGGACTACATTTCCCATAATGCTCTTAGATCCATTAAGCCGGCGAAGCATCATAGAAGATGTAGTCCACATCTGGTATTCTGAAAGTTGCCTACCTCTGCTCTAAAGCTTTATCAGTGATAATTTGTACAAAATGCAACCATAGCAATTTTTTACCATTTATATAAAGATACCAACAGGGTTATTCACTGAAGTGAGAAATGTCAGGAATAGAAAGTTAATTGAAAAAGAATTTCAAATTTAAGTCCAAAGTAGCCAAATTGAAAGCAAAGCTGGCTTAGTGATTTTTTCCAGTTCAGCTATTTTGGCTTCAAATTAGAAATTCACTTTGAATTAATTTTGAATGACCAACAATTCTATCTTTAGAGAATAAAACCTGCAAGAATTTATCTGTTTGGCAGGTAATTCAGGTGTATGAAGTTTCTTATAGGTGGACTGCTGACAGTAATCGGCATGTCTAGAGATTCTGGTGATGATTCTAGTGTTCCTTTTAGACTTTCTACCCCAACTTGGGCATGTTACAACCAAAGCCTGAGACAAACCAGGAGAATTTCCCTTCATCCTGATTAGGAACTAGGCCCCTTGAAATTCAACATTGTTTCACGTTCTAAGACATTCCTGGTCAATCTGTCAAGTAATACAGTAAACCTCATTTTTATTCCCTTGGAGCTCCCAAACAAGTCAGAATTATTGTTTTCTGTAGGACAAGTGATTTAAAAATTAAAGGTACACTGCAGTCACCAGAACAACTACAGCTTAATGCCTATCCCTGCAGGCTCTTTAATATAAACACCTCCTTTTCAGAGAAAAGGCAGTGTTTACGTTACTGCCTAGGAACACCTCAAGTGTCAGTCACTCTGAGGGCCACTAGAGGTGCTTCACACATTAGCTTCCTCTTTGATGTAGGGTTCTTCTTAATGGTGCAAATGGCTTATTTATCTAGAAGATAACAACTTTAAAGTTAACATTTTAAAAGTGATTGTGCAAACCACAAGGTGCGGTTGTTATAAAGGCTTGAGTGGAGAGATAAATCAGTGATGATTACTCCAGTTGCAGCTTCTCCTGTACCTGTTCAAACAGGCACGTCTGATTCCTTAAAGGTTTACTCAGGGTTACTAACTAGAAACCTTAGCTCCTGTGGTTCAGGAATCAATTCACGCCCCACATCACCTTGTGTGTGGGGTGGATTGAGTTTGGTTGTGTGGTGGTTGGCCAAGTGGGACTATGTATGGGGTTGGCTGAGTGTGATTGTAAGGGGGCTGGCTGAGTATGATTGTATGTGAGTGTGACTGCTTGTTTTTTAATATTGAACCCCCTCCCTCCTGTTACCTTTACACAGACAGGAGAATGTAGTCTCTGGTGATACAGTGGGTGTAGGCATGATCCCTAGGAGTTCTATTGGTGGTGGTGAGTCCAGTGTCTCTGACACAGTGGATGAACACTGGGACATCAAGGGAGCGCTTATCAAACACTTATTTAACATACTGACAATATAACAATATATTTAATAAATATTTTGCAAGGGGGATGGACCAAGCAGCCTGGGCCACCCTTCTCAGACAGAACTCCAGGGCTCAGCCTCTGGGTTGACTATTCCTTTTATCTATCTAAGATTGATAAAATAAGGATGACTAAGCTGTATAAATAACATGTATAAAACAGGACATGGGTAGGCAACCTTTGGCACTCCAGATAGTGTGGCCTACAACTCCCATAAGACTCATATAACCATAAGGCTGCATTAGGGGAGATGCAGTCCACCACACCTCGAGTGCTGAAGGTTACCAACTCCTGCCATAGGAAACTAAAGAAAGTTATATCTACCCCCCCCCCAACCCCTCCCTGTGAATTATTTGATATTCTTATTTTTTACAGTTTTAACTATTTAAAGGCTGAATGGTTCTTAAGAGAGGAAACGCCAATCTTACCTTCACCCCTAGAAACAAGCCATAGTTAATATCCAGTTGTCTATTTGGTCAATTCTTTCAGATGTCCACTAAAGTAAACTCTTAAATCAAACATTCTAATGCTAATGTTACACGTTTGGCACACGGATATATAATTCATTAATGTGCAGCTATACAGGATATGTAAGCACTGTACACTTCATCGCGAATTAGAAAAACACATTTTTTTTCCCTATAGGATGTATGGAGAATTTGCAGAATTTGCAAATTGTCTTTTTCGGTTTACATAGGTTTTCATTTTGGTGAAGTAGAGGCAGTCAGTAAAATGTATCATCTGGCATGGAAACAAGTTAATAAGATGTTAAACCTCCTGTCATCCCAAAATTATCAGTAGCAATTGATAAGATTTTGTAATATGCAAACAGCCGCTCGTCGCTAACATTGGCAACACCCATTTTAACGATTAGCAGCCTGTCAGTAAAATTTAAAGACAACTTCAACATTTAATCTGTAGCAAAAGTGCACAGAATTTGTCTATTCCTGGAGTTGGCAACCTTCGGCACTCCAGATGTTTGGGACTACATCTCACCTGATGCTTTACCAGCATTATAGCTTCAAGAGCATCATGGGAGATGGAGTCCACAGCATGAGGATTGCCGAAGGTTGCCTTTACCTGGCACCCTATTCAGTGCTTTTTTACATCTGTACGGACATGGTACCTACTTTACATTATATTCAGAGTTGGTGGTAAAAATTTGCAGACTTTACATTCAGTTTAAGGGTGTCTATAACATTTCCATTTGAAATCCATGGAGCTGTTTGTCTGACTTTTGCATCAAAACACAACCTTATAAGAAATGGTTACTGTGTCAAAAAAATCCATGCAACTTCCTACAGCTCGAAACATTAGAAGATTCTGTTAGGCTTTTGTCAGCTTTTGTCTGAGAATGGAATCTATGCTTTTTCTGTGCAATCTACATTATTTACGCGAGAAATCCATTGAAAGTGTGCAGGCCAAATTGCAGTTAAACTTTTTGTGGAATCTCCTTGATCCACTAAAAGGAACTAACTCTAAAGAATATTTACCTTGAAAGAAAGTATGCACTCATATAACTTAAACTACACATTTTCCACTATCTGTTTTGCTACAGACTCAAAGTAGACGATTTATCTCTATGTAATTTAGTTGAGGGAATAATGGCGTTGTTTGGCTAAAAGCAAATTTACCACATGTTCTAACTCACAGGGGACCAGAATTCCGTAAAGATTTGTTGAGATTTAACTTGTCCAATATAAGACTGCATTCTATGTTGCCATTCTATAGCAAGAATGAATGTCCGTGTGCCTCAAGAATTAAGAAAATTAAGGATGTAACTATGATAGTCATGACTAAAAATGTATATATATTTTAAAAAAAAATCTTCCTCGATTTGTTTATACATTATGTACTAAATAAAAAGGAGTAAAGTCTTTATTGCATCCCAATCACAGAGTAAAGGTCTCTATATCAATCCATAGTAGATTCTTCTCCTCCAAGTGTGTTAATCCATAGAAAATGGAAAAGCAAGCACTTTTTTGTAAGCTGAGACGCTGACCATTTAAGTGTTTATTTTACTGGGAAATGGAAGATCAAAGGTCCCTTTTGCATAATGTTTTGGGTGACTTGACTGTTTACCGCATTTGTTTCTGACATGAAACATGCGTAAATCCATATAGATGTGATTATTATATGGACTGATGTCAGTTCAGGTAGTGTGAGCTTTGAACATTCCATAATAACTCCTTAAAAACTGCACTTGGATCTAACGTACCATGGTTAATGCTCAGTTGCTGTATTGCTTGCTTGCTTGCTTGTTTGGTTTACCGTGATATGATATAATATAAAATGAACATATCATACTAATCTTTCTCTAAATAAAAATAAGTACTCGGGTACTCTTTACTTTATTTTTTATACTTTTATTTTTATACGTGTGTGTATACAGTATATATATATATATGGTATAGTTCAGGGCCAACTTTAGATCATTTAAGAATGTAGTAATTTTCGTCTGCAGAAATGCCCCAGTTTGAAGCCTTCGAGCCTTCCTTCCTACTCTCAGAGCATACAACCGTTGTGAGAATTGCTTGAAATAGCAAGGGACAAATAACATACTCCAGATCAGTGTGGGCTAATATTCAGTAAGAAGATGCCACTTATTCATGTAGTTCCTTCCTGGTCCTACACTTTATTTATGGTCATTTATCTATATTTCTTATGTTGCATTTTTTCTATAAATCCCATGACATTATTACACAAAGTCTTACAGTAAAGTGATTTCCCAACATTTATGCCTAGAGTACTACATATAATGAATGTTCCAACACATGTTTGGACAACCATTGTTTGTTTATGTCTCCCAGAGGAGTTAATGGCTTGGGGTCTCTGCATTATGATTTAGTCAAATCGCCAACACACACAGATCCAAGACCCCACAGGCACACACAGAGCTTGTGGACAGCCTGGATAGTCCTGTCACTGAGAAAGGGATAAACATCCTTAGTACATTAGCTGCAATGATGCAGAAGAAATCGTATTAACAGTTTCAATTTAGCACACAATTACTCACTAACAGAACTGTGGCCATATTTTCAGTATAATTATTGTTCTGATAGCATCAATCTATTAACTAGAGCCATTAGGTATAAATATGTATATGCCTCCATACGTTCTTGTGTGTATATTTGCCTTTGTACGTGTCAGTATGTGTGCAAGCAATTATTAGTGTTCTCTTGCGGAATTATACATTATTTTCAGATTTATTTTTTTTAAAGTTTATAATACTTTCTATTTTCTAGTCTGAATTAAAAGTGGGTGCCTGCGTTCTGACAGCGGGAATTTGTGAAATTTTTCACGTTTTCCCTTATGTTGATTTTTTTCTTAATAGCATTTAGCATCTTACAAAATTTCATTTCATTTTAATAATTAATTAATTACATATAATAAAGATTTGCACTTTCCTTTAAGTGACATTTTACACAACAGATGACATAAATCCAAGCCAGTGAGATTCATGGAATAAAATATCCATCATTTATACAGGAAGTATGGATGTATATTTATATTAGTTCAGGAATCGGTTGATTCAAATAAAAATGTGCTTCTTCAAAAGAAATCATTTTCCCTTCAGAGGAGCAGGCTCTGCTTTGGTGCATATTTATAGCAGTGAGTCGGACATTTATATCTAAGCTGTCAAAAAGTATTGGTTGGAACAAAAATATGCTTGTAATAAAAATGCATTGTTTTGAAAAAAAAAGCAGAAACCACTGACTACTGGTTTCAGAGAAAAACAGAGCGAGTAAGAAAGGTTGATTTAAGGCTGGAGGGATTAAATACTTGTGTAAAGCACCTTGTGAGTGAGTATAAAGTGTCAGTAGGGTGTATAGAAGACATTGGGATGACATAGAGAAAGTAGTGGCATGTGTTAAATGACATTCCTTTTAAGGTTGGGGAAAGGTAGTGTGAGGATACAGTACAGTTTTATTAAAATTAGCTGTTTGAAAGTCATGGTGGAAGTAGGATGGAAATAGGATAAATGCACTTGTGGATTGAGTTGCCTAAAGAGCTTCCTAAAAGTGTATTGGAGTTGGGACACCGTAAAGGTACTCAAAGGGATAATTACTATATGCACAAAATGGAAGGAACTACAGTAGGTTATAACTTAGATACTGGTCAAACGTTGATGCTGACTGTTGCAGTGGAAGCGGTAAGTATGAGTTAAAATGGTTACTCCAACCAAAAAATAGAGTAACTCACCCACCTCGGTCAAAGATAAAAAATTTATAAAGTAAAGGTAAAACTGTGTTGAGGCCAAGGTCTTCCCTCAGCCCAATCCTCCTTGTCTGACGTCAGATATGGAATGTAGAGGGAAGATAGGTTGAAAGGTACATGGGTGGTTCGGGGGGGGGGGTTGGGTCATGCCACCACTGGACACCTATCACCAGCATGCTGTGCCTGTTGATGACAGATACTCAATATGCAGAAGAACTGCTGTTCCGGACTGGATAATGACATTGGCTGAGGTGGAGTTACAGCTTCGGCAGCAGAGGGGTTATACTCTGTATGTGGGACCATTATGTAAAGCTTTATTTTTTGCAATATTATATGTGACCATTATGTGAAGCTTTGTTTTTTTAACATTTTTTTAACAGTTGCTAATCACATTACCGTTTCTGATAAAATAGTTGCTGAGGACATGCATATTTCCTAATGCATTCCATAAACTCTGATCCAGACCCTGAGGAGTCAGGCATGGTCTAGACAGAACAGGGATATGTGAGTGTGAGGGGGAGTGTATAGATAGAATGGTAAGGAGGTGTCACGTATCCTTTGTCTCCATGTGGCAAAAACGGAAATAATTACGTTCCGAAGATCGAGGGGAGTGCCACTTGGCAGTCTTCTGCCATGATGCCTGGCTTTTGTGGCATTTCAGTGCACTCCGGCTGCTGCGGACCCACGCAATTATATAGCCCCACGTCCTTCCTCGGTAAAGACGACGTCGACGTGCGGGTGACATCACGCAAAAGATGCACACGTACGTTTTGGGGTCAAGGGCTAGATACAGCCAATTGGATCTGCAAGAGGATTATTTAAACTCACTTATTCCTAAGCTCATTACCCTGTCGTGATTTCCCTTAGACGGTTATCCGAGAGTGTGTTCCTTATCGTGTTTTTCTGGTTTTTGACTTTGGCTTAATTTTGACTTACCTGATTTCTAGTACCCTTGACTTTTGGCTTTTTCTCGTTCTGTGTCCCTGACCTCGACTAGTTTTTTGACTGTTCTCGGGTACATTAAGTCCAGCCATTCTAAGGCCTGGGAAGGCCCGGTTAGACTTTACCCTTAGTTCTTGGTGTGATACTATTCTGCGTGCTGGATCAATGTAATCCTGACAGGAGGTCGTTGTATGGTGGAAGGAGTATTAAGGGGCAAAGGGGGTGGGTTAGTATAAATAGGTAGGCAGCTTCCTGGATAGCAGCCATCCTAATTGTTGGTTGGTAACAGCTCCCGCCCTCACTCCCCTTGTTTGTTTCTTTTATATGTTTGTCTGTCTGTGTTGGTTCTTGTCACAGTGTGGCGGTATATGGCCCTTGTCATACAATAAACTGAAGCTAATAAATCCTCTCTTAAGTATAAGATCAGTTTTCACCAATAAGAATGTCTCCCACCAAAACAGCAATGGTCAATTATGTGACTATCAAGCGATGAATTGGATTTTAACCAATTTTTGGACTGAAAAACCAGGGTGCGACCATTACGCGGTGGTGACCATTATGCGGTGACAACTTTTATACAGTGTCATATGGTGATAATAATCAAGAGAAAATTCGGTCTCAAACTGCTTTATTTTAGGTAACTATCATAGAGAATAGAATACTTATTAATACACCAAATATAACAATTTGCCCAGGAATTCTATGATTTTATTTCCCTTGATTCATGTGGTCCATAATCTTATTTAGCATAGCAATTTGTATAGCATGTTTGTGTTGGCTTGCACATGTTGTTACTTTATATTGAAAGTGTGAAGTCACTTTATACTCACTTTATACTTAGCAAACATGAATATGTTGTAATAGGGCTCCTACTGTATGGGAGAAAGGGATTATCAGTCCACAAGCTTAGTGGAGGTGGAAAGCCTTTTCACAAAGTCTGAACATGCTGCTTTCCTGTAAATGCTCAGATTGCATGAAATATTGGGATTAAGTAGATCCTTGTGCATCCCGTGGGGCTTTTTAACAGAGTCCTGTAATATCTGGAGAATGCAAATAAGAAATATGAGCAGATCTGAAAAAAAAAGCACCACATTTTTTGCAGTTTTTAAAATTAATAACCATTTAGTAGCAAAAAAAAAATACTAAAATGTTTGAATTCTATTATTTAATGTTTTTTTCTAATTCCAACACTCTCTTAGTTTCCATTTCAGTGTGTAGCAATGTGGTAACATTTGGAATCTATTTACTAAATAGTAAGTTGTGGTGAGTTTACAATTTACTTTTTTCGAAAATGGAGATAGAGATTATTTTGTACACACTGGCATACTAAATTTAAAAGGATGCTATAAGCATCAAAACAACTTTAGCTTAATAAAGCAGTTTTAATGTATAGACCCTGCCCCTGCAGTCTTAACACTCAATTATCTGCCATTTAGGACTTAAATCGTATTTATTTATGTTTTTGCCACCTTAGCAACATGTCCCCTGGCTGTGACTCACACAGCCTACATGACAAAAATGGTTTCATTTTAATCAGATGTTAACTTACTTTTGAAGTTTTTATCTCCTGCTTTGTAACTTAATCTCTTTGATCACACATGGGGCTCCTGCAGCACCTGGTAGGCTATTAACAGACGAGGAGTTCTAAATTAAACTGATTGTGCAAAAAAGAAAATTCTCTCTTTACAGGAAGTTCTCAAAAAGGCTGTGTAACTCATAGTCAGAGGGGGTGTAGCTAAGGCTGCATAAACAAAGTGATTTAAGTCCAAAATGACAGATAATTGAGCAGTGAGGCTACAAGGGCATGATCTCTTCACCAAAACTGCTTAATGAAAAGCTTTATTGCTGATATATCACCATAATAACCATAACCATGTAGCCCCCAAATAACACACCAGAATTATAACTTTGATTGGATAAGAGAAAAGACCACCGCTTTATTGACTTAACATGCCAGCTTTTTGCCACACAGATAGATTCTGGAACCTTTTCTCCATGCAGCCTGCACTCACCATCAGCCCTCTGCAGACTCCTGCCTCTCCAGCTCCTTCATTCGACTTGGCCAGGATTCCCACCTTCTCGATGCCTCACAATTCGCCTTATGCTGCACCAGCATTGTGTCCCATCCCCTCTCTACAGAAAGTGCACCAATACCAATGCACCCTCGCTAACTCAAATTAAAAAAAACTAGTTCTATCCTCCATGCATCTGTTACCCAATAGATGTAGGAATGACCCAAGATCCAGACATATTGGGGGACACAACCTACAAAAATAAAATAGGAGGGAACAGAAGAAAAGACACAAATGCATTATAATAAATGAGGCTGAACATATAACCCAAATCCACCAAATTCCCAATTACCCAAATGCCTGAGTGCTTCTGAAAGAATCCCTATCAAGCTGGCCTGGGTAACTGCTCCAATTCTAAGAGAAAAAGACTAAGCCTGGGACCTCCAAACCCAACTGAAACCTGCCTTCAAAACCTTGAAAAATTGAAAACAATTTACAACCGTTCGTATGCACTAAAAACTAACCACCTACTGCTACCCAAATATACAGAAACTCTTTCACTAATCCTAGTGGTAAAACAGGTCCCCAGTAGCACAAATCTGCAGCAGAAGACCTCACATTAGGAGCCACTGATTCCCCAATTTGCAATGCCCTGAAGAAACAGAAAGAAAACACTGCCCCAAAAAACGTTATATTATAGTCAGAAAAGCACACTGGTAACACTTCCAATAGCTAAACTAACAACTGTAAAATAGTCTCACAGTTTCACTAGTTACAGCACCCTATCAAAGGAGGCATACTGAACTGAGTGAACTTCTTTATCAATATCAAGGGGGTCCCTAGAGCTTAACTGCCACCCAAGAGCACCCCATGCTGAAGCACAATACTCACTAGCTGCTGCCACTGATTGTGGAACTGAATCCTGCTGCAGCTAATCATCTGTAGTTTAAGAGCCATTTTTCTCTGCTGCTTCTGATGACCTGTGGTCCATTTTCCGCCTTCCATCCAGTGCTGTGCACAGCAAGATCTGTGACACACGCACATTCCTCCGCATTGACGTTTGCACTATGACGAAGTTCCTGTACTCCAACCGAGTACCTCCACCCAATCCGCTACTGAGCCATTTGGGAGGGAGCCTGGAATGCTTCAGCCGCAGTCACCAAAGCTTGACTGGGGTCTCTCCGGAACTCTTCCACCTGACCAGACTCTTCGTCCAGGCAGGCACTCATAATAACACATAAACATATTAATAAAGGAGCAGGAAAGAAAATAACTAACATGAAATATCTCTACTGCCTGCAAAAACCATAAAATGAAAATCTATCTGAATATGCAAATTAATAAGCCTTGCTACTATAGTGCATATAGCTGCTGCTACCAACAGGTGACATGTACAGGCTTCACAGCCAAATCCACCTAGTTGGTAGCAAGGATCAGCAGGACAGGAGAGCACACTAAACATCCAACAATAAAATAACAATAGACACCCCGCAATAATGGGCACAGGGTGACTTAAACGTAGGCATAGTCCAGAAAGAGTGCTCATCTGAAACTCCTGGTGTTGATGACTACTGTTACACACCCCCTGCATCGTCTCTTGTCCAGGACTCACATTTGCACTACATGGCATGCTTACTGATGTTACTTCAGTCCACACCAGAAGAGAAGGGCTTGAGCTTTAGAGACCGAACTGCAAACCCCCCACGATCTTGGGCCTGTACACCATTCAACGTCTCTAGGTTTCCCGGGGGGTCCTAAAGTTGTTGTTTTTTACCCATAGTATCACTTTAAGAAAATTTAGCATCTTCATGTTACATTTTCGCCTAATCTGAAATTTGAAAAGTAGTACAGTCTGGGTTCTCATTTTTATCCGTCAAGATAGAGGATTTAATTATTTCCCAAAGTCACTGAATTCATCAAATGTTTTACAATGAATGTCTTATATTGTGAAATTTCTCATGATTGCTGGCTGAGCATCATAGAAAATATAGTTGAGAATCATCTGGAGTGCCATGGTTATCCATCCCTTCTTTACATTAATATTGCTAGTAACAAACCAGTGGCATTGACATACATACACTATTAAACACATCTAAAAACAGAAATCAAATTAAGGCTATGACAGCACTAATGGAATTTTAACATAATTATAATAGTTAAATCATTATGCTACAACTAATGGAACATGAAAGGCAATACTTATATTTATCTGTATCTAATTTTAAATGCAGAGGTGTCCATCACATATTAGCAGTTTGTACATTTTAATGTTTATTTTGTTCACCATACTTTAACATTAAACACCCCAGGTGTTCTTTCCTGTGCTTTATCTTTAGACTACACTGACAACATGAATCACAGCAATTCCTGGGAGCATTGAGACATCATTAAGATTAGCTGAGTGTTAATGCTAGCAGGTTTGAGGTTAGGCAAGCTGTGACATCAGTTCACCAGTTTTATCATCAATGAGAAATATCAGCATCTAGATTTTTGAACATGATCATTGGTCTCCAGTCTCCTTATTGTTTTGAGGGAAAGCCTTGTCCTCATCAGTGACTGGAAGATGTGATGAATCATTCAACCAATGTTTTTTTTTTTTTTTTTATCCAAATGTACTCTCTGGGTTTTCCAAGCCCTTCGATACTGTTATTTTTTTTTATGCGAAAGGGACTCTGTCACCCTAAACTTCCTCATTCCTAATCCATTCTATCTTTCTTCTTTTCCTATATTTTTTTTCCTAAATTCCATAAGGCAAAGTAGGGACTACTTTGTCCTATGCATTTTTCCTCTGGTTGACAAAACTTAACAAAGTGTGGAGCTTCACTTCCTTCACAAGCTCCACTTCCTTTGTCATTTTCCCACAATACTCACCTGTTCTCCACATCCCTCATGTCCACTCTCATGTTGTTCCCTAGTCTTTGGTGGGAGGGATGGTACAATAGTGCTAGGCTACTGAAGATGGTGCTGGATAGGAAGAGGATCCATTGCCAAAAACGAAGAACATTTTCCAGATAAAAACAGAGGACCAGTTACAAAAATAATATGTTAGGGGGACTAGGAGAACAAATACAGTCAGGGGAATGACAAAAAAACAAACAAACAAACACAAGCCTGTGACAGACCAGATTTAAATATCTATAGAATACTTGTTGCTTCATATCCATACTTAACCAATATTTATCCAGCAGTTACAGTCAATAAACCTTTATAATACATTAATGTATCAGGGGACTGAATATTTAGTTTTTAATTTCAGATATACAGTATGTTAATGATTTATAAAAAAAAAATCTACAAATGATGCAGTTTACAAAAGATTGGATAACCTGGGCTTTATTTCCAAATCAAGCATTTTACTCTTATCTTTACCAGTTATTTTTCTACTTCCTTGCACTACTTTTCTCCGTCACAATGCGTCATGCTCTTTAAAAAGTGAGTAAGTATTTCAGAGCACACTCCCAGACAAAACAAGCTGTTTTTTTAAAAAAAAAAATGCATAGCACAAGACGCGATTTTTCTATAGGAGTTTTTTTCCCAAATGCTCAGTGTGAATCAGTGATATCACCAACAACCTATGATGTCACAAGTTCAGGATGTGGGAACAGAACTATGACAGATAGGCAACATCACTAATACAAACTATCTCTAGTCAGTCCAATTGTTGATACCATTTTTTTTACATTTTGTTTTGTGTTTTTTTGTTCAAAATCATGTTTTTCACACATTTCACACACTTTTATTCTTGCACTAATTGTCCTATAATGAAATGCAGTTCATTAATGTCTCCCAGCTTTGGTTTAAATGCCTCGTATGTATAAAATACTGTCATTATCTCACAAAGCTTCAAACAGATGTTTATCACTACAAATTTACAAATATATCTAAAAAAAAAAAAAAACCATCGGAAAGTACAATATGGAAAATATGTATTTGTGTTTATTACAATGTTTATTATATCAACCTATCCTTTCTAAAATGCAGCACTATTTGCAAAAATAATGCAAGTACCAAAATGTTATATACTTATATTTCATTTTGACTTAATGAGATATTTTATATAATTGTGTTTAAGTTAAGGAATTGTTAGCTGTTAAGTATTGACAATGCACGAACATTCCTCTTTATATATATAGAGAGAGAGAGAAAGAGAGAAAGAGAGAGGACATCAAAAGTTACTAAAATATGTTTAGCGAAACTCTATATAACATTTTACCATACAACATACAAAAAACATAAAACAATGATGTGCCTTGTAATTTATTGAAAGTATAATGCAATCTAGAGTCCTTTTTTCCCCAAAAACTACAAAGCCCCAACTAATAGAATTTCCCTCTGTACTTTACATTTGGTTTGGCTTTGCTTCGCATTATACCTTCCGTAGGCAGTATCCTGAATGCAGCCTAGGGCTCAATACTGGAACAGAAGCACAAGCCATTAATCAAATGCTAAGATTTTGCTAATTAGTGACTCTTGACTTACAGCTTTTCTCCAGCCTGGTTTAGACAATGTGATTGTGTTTTCTGTGTAGATATAACTAAATGAATCTTTCACAAAGAGAAGTGGCATAGTGTAAACCAGAAACCAGACGCAAAGAGGAAAAAAAAAATAAAAAAAATAAAGTGCCTTAACTTTAACTTCGCTTAGTGTTTTTCAAGGCTGATATGTAAATTTCAACCTATTTTTAAGGGCTGTTAAGTTTCTCATCCTCCCTTCAACCCAGTGAAATTTATCAAGGAATGAGGGTTATTTTTATAGCACCCAGCAATTGCTGATTGCCATGGTAACATGAATTGTTCGGTGTAATAAACTACCACCCTCTGTTCTCATAAACACAGAGGGGAGGCACTGGAATATGTAAGGCAAACAATTATTAGAGGGGGGATACAATTGCATAGAGGATTCGAATATGTATTATCTCTATGGAGAAGGTAATGCTAGTCTATCACAATCTACAGAAAGGCATGGGTAAGAGATAATATCGAGATCTTCACTGAGCGCTATGCAGTCAACAAGAAATCACAGACAATAGTTTACTGATTCCTTTAACACAACTCGTTACTCTTTACACTCAAACTGACTTACAGTACAGAGACAAAGATGATGCATTCAAGGTGGGACAGTGCTGCTTTTTGTGTATAACATAACCCAATTTCCTATTTCCACCTGTTCTAGCCCTAAATAACTGGGCAATATGAACATTCACCTTCGCAGTATATTGAAGTGAATGTAACATTAGTAAATACACCAACGCAAATTCCATCAGACTTATTTGTTTATGTTCTCATTGATTTAAAGCTACTTTTGAGTACGAGATGTCATCAAGAGCTTTATTATATGAAGAATGTCACATTTCAGCAGGTGTTACTCAAACAAATAGTATATGTATATTATTATCATAGTAAGACGTGTGCTTGAGGTGACGAGTGCAGTTTAGGTAAGTATAAAATACACTTACAACTGTAGCACTTCTGAATGCTGACAACGACATCTCCCCAAAATTGTTCCAAATACGCATTTTCACTTGGGAATCTCCTTTGTGTATTGTCGGCATTCTTGCCAGGATGGGAAATTTCTCATGGTTGTTTAACGGGCCACATACATAGCACCACGGGAAAATAATGGCGTAATGATGGAATAATAAAGTATGTCATTTGATGATGTCACTACCAGCATCATTTCAGAAATGTTCTTAAAAGGCAAGCTACCAATGAGTGAGAGTTGCCTTGTGATGAACTATGATTAAAAGCCAACCGATCACAATGCAGGGGACAAACACTCGAGATCACATAGGCACATGACATTTCTGCAAACAGAAAAGATCTCTGTTTTATGAACTCTCTATTTTTTGAGAGCCTGCATTATCTTTTGTGAGTAGTTAATATTTTATTTTTTTGCAGTTACTTTGCATTTAAAATATTTGGACTATTTAAAATAGTTGATGGTTATTTTATTTTATACATCACTATGGCTATAGATAAGGTACAAAGAGCTTCAGTGGTGCCACTCCCAGCCCAACCTAGAGCTTGTAGCAAAACTAACAGATCATGCACGGACCTTGCAAAATTTGAGTAAGGCTTTTTTGTGCACATATGGTCAGTCGCTGTGCAAATGCAATTTTTTTTCCATCGACTTTTCCAGGGACCAAGCACTCTCAACCATTCACTCCCACCCAGGTTGGATAAAATAGCCATTAAAAAAGTGAAAGTGTTAATCCCACATTATTGATGAAGCAGAGGAATGGGTTTTATCTTGGCTTCGGGAAGAGATACAGTTTACATCAAAACATTCTGTAATGGTTTGGGACTGTGCGTTTTTTTGTAGTAGGGCCAATGTACTTTTAGATTCAAGAGCCCTTTTCCTTTGAAGATTTTGTGACTGGTCCTTGTTCCAGAGTAATTTGCTTATAAATGCTAAATTGCTTTTCCCTTGATATTGGTTCTGGTAAGTGCTTTTTAGTGCCCGGTATAACCGTTTGCTCTTCTTCACTAGCAAACGTACTGATGAAATTAAAGATTTACCTGAAGAATTCATACGTGCCTACTTTAAGATGGCTACTGGAAAAGAAGGCAAACAGTTGATGCTGAGAGCAGAATTCTTATGCACCTGTATGCTTGCCTGTGTGTTGTGTCTGTGCCTTTCTTTCACACTATCTTTATGTATTTCTTTAAACCTCCCCTTTTACAGGAGAGAAAGTGAGAAAAAATAGATAAGGAAAACAAGCCTGGTGTGATATGTGAGTTTACAGCTGTGTGTGTGTCAACACGTTAAAAGGCCGTTTCGCAATGCTGAACAGAAATTGATGTTTTCAAACTGCATTTCTGTATATAAAAAAACTAGATTGCTGTGAGCCAGCATAGACAGAGTTTATACGTTAATGATCTTTACTATAATAAAGCAGAATGCCTCATCTGAGATATTTGGACGCTGCGAGAGCTAACTAAAGGTACTAATACTTAGCTACTGCATGTGCATTTTTAACAAAAGAAATCCAAGTGGTTTTACATTTTAATTTACATTGTATATCTGGCAGTCCTGGCACAGACAAGGCATACCATGTAAATCTGTGTATGCATGGCACTATGGAAGGAGTACTCTTGTAATGCATTTCTCTGTATATATGCTTGTGTACATGAAGAGCATCAGTGGAGGATGATATTGCTTAAGTGTGTGTTTTACTAACACCTGTTGCACTGTAAGCATTGCAATAGTGTTTATTATGATAGTGTTATACAAATATATCCCGGGCCAGTACAAAGCATTGTCTGGAAATGTATTCATAAATAGGACTATACATAGGACACAAGGTCACACATTTAAACTGGAAAAAAATGAGATTTATTCTAAGGCAAAGGAAAGGTTTTTTACAGTAAGAACAATAAGGATGTGGAATTATCTGCCTGAAGAGGTGGTTTTATCAGAGTCTATACAGATGTTTAAACAGCAATTGGATAAATACTTGCAAAAACATAACATACAGGGATATAATTTTAATTAGTGGGGTAATAGCTTCTTGATCCAAGGAGATATCTGACTGCCAACTTGGAGTCAGGAAGGATTTTTTTCCTAGTCTGTTGCAAAATTGGAAGTGCTTCAGACTGTTGTTGCTTTTTTTTTCTTTTTGCCTTCTTTTGGATCAACAGCAAAACCACATGTAAGAAAGGCTGAACTTGATGGATGCATGTCTCTTTTCAGCTATGTAACTATGTAACTATTTGGGTAAGTGAAGCTATCCATTTTACATCGGGTTTAAAATTTTCTAAAAAAAAAAGAAAAAGAAATCTGAACAGTTAACCTTTTGTCAATTTGATGTTGCTAATATATTCTGGGGAAGGTTTAATACGAGATTTTTTTTGTCACTTAGAGGATTGCACAAAGGGAGCACAGGGGTATTGATTTAAGATGGTGTCCAAGTGTAGGAAACGAGGGACCTCTCTCTTATTATGATTGGAACCATAATTTATACTATAATAGGAGGTTTGTGAAGCCATTTGCTTTTTTCAGGTTAATGGGCTTTTGTTGAACAGTGAGACAGAGAAAAAAAATATAACTCTTCCAGTCAGTTTAAGAAGTTTAAAAGGATTTCTAATCATAAGCTTCCACTGAATTATTGCGGCCGGTTAATTAGCTGGGGATGTGTCATTGTTTGAGCGTGAGAGGTGGGACCTGCAGATGAGCTGCTGTGCGGTATATAGAAGATATTTCACAATGGAATTATCTCAGGAATGATGAGGTGAACGAGCTGCAGATAAATGGATATTAATGTGTTGCAAGGTTTGATTTACACATACAATGGAAATCTTAACCACGTTTAGATCCTCAAATGTATAACGCTGACATTTGAAATATGCCATTTATCACAGGACACTGTAATTTTCTATCAAACCATCTGAAAGAGACTGAAAACTTTGTTTTACGAGTGGAAGGGTCTATTCACTAAACCAGAACAGCCGAAGGTTAACAAGGGATCAGGAAATGCTCAGCAGGATAGATGGAATAGATGAGTTCTAGAATTTAGGTTACTTTGGCTTGAGCTTGATCTTAAGCAGGTCAAAGAGGAGACTTATGCCAGGGTTAACTTCAGGTAGTTTATTGGAGTTATTAGACATGGTATGAACAGGATATCCTAGAAAAGAAATTATAGGAAAAAGGAGGGAGAGAAAACAGAAATAAAGGGGCTTGGGCAATATGCCCGAAATAGATTATAAACAGGAATGAAAGTAAATAATAAGAAAACATATAGATAAAATTATAGGTTAAAGTAGAAGGACAAATAAAACAGAACAAATAGGTTGCAGGTTAAGGAGAAATGCAGTTAATCAGCCCCCAATTAGAAGTATTGATCAAGCAGGAAAATAACACCATATAATATTACTTTGAGACAGAGTCCAGATTGGTGCTATGCAGGTAGGTATGGAGCAGGCAAGCTGTATGGATCAGGCTGGTAGAAATCAGGTGGGTCAGATAAAGTGTAGTTCAGGCTGGTATTGAGCAGGGTTGGAAGTAAGCAGGACTGAGGAGTAGTTCAGGCTGGTATTGAGCAGGGTTGGAAGTAAGCAGGATTGAGGAGTAGTTCGGGCTGGTATTTAGCAGGGTTGGAAGTAAGCATGTTTGAGGAGTAGTTCGGGCTGGTATTGAGCAGGATTTGAAGTAAGCAGGACAGAGGAGTAGTTCGGGCTGGTATTGAGCAGGATTTGAAGTAAGCAGGACAGAGGAGTAGTTCGGGCTGGTATTGAGCAGGATTTGAAGTAAGCAGGACTGAGGAGTAGTTCGGGCTGGTATTGAGCAGGGTTGGAAGTAAGCAGGATTGAGGAGTAGTTCGAGCTGCTATTGAGCAGGATTTGAAGTAAGCAGGACTGAGGAGTAGTTCAGGCTGGTATTGTGCAGGTTTGGAAGTAAGCAGGATTGAAGCAAAGAAGGTAAGTCCACAGGTTGGTTCACAGGAGCCAGGAGCTGAAGTGTTTCAATATGAGCATCAACTTCATTCAATGTAAAGGCCTTGTGGTGAGTTAGGTGTAGCCTTTTGTAGGTTTCTCGATTAGTCCAGGCAGGTGAGGATTATAAGGTAAGTTTTTAGAACTAGAGGCAAGGGAGGCCACTAGTGGTCAAACATAATCAGTGCAGGAACAGAGCAAACGGAACAAAATGTCTTGTTTGTCAGGATAGCGTCCTGACACAATATTTGCATTTGTCAAAACTGAAAACTCCAAATTCTGGTCTAGTGAGTACATTACAGGCAGGGTTATTTCCTATTATTTGAGTTGTCAGGAATTCAAAGTGAATTGAATGTGGATTTTCAAATTTTAGATTACAACATACAAACTGGAAACATTTTCAAAGCCAGCTATGTTTTTAGCTATTGTGACCTAACATTTGAAAGTCACTTTCAACTTATTTTGAATTCCTAGCAGTTTTAAACGATAGTGAGTAAACCTGAGAATGTTGAATATTTTTGAATACAATTAATATCAATAACCACTTATATAGGGCTATTCTTTTAACGTGATATACCTCTAACCTCGGCTCCCCAGACATTTGCAAAGTGTATTTCACCTGGTGCTTAGCCAGCAAAACGTAATGCACTTAACAGTTGTAATATTGTGCAGCACATTTAATTAGTTCCTTAACATTTACTTTAGTAGCATTTAGCTATTTACAAAGCAAATGTTTGTATTTAGCAATCTATGTAGAGTGTACTGGTTAAATACTCTATAAAAGATATGTTAACTAAATAAATGTTTGTATATAAATGCATATGTGTTCTTGGGACCATTTCACTACATTGACCAAGATAAGCTGTACATTTGGCAGATTCTCATTTTATTGCTTATTTTTCCTCATTAAATCCAAACTGTTATCTTTTGAAAAGCATCAGAAACTTATATGTCACCTTCTTTGCATTTAGTAGACATTGCAGTGTTGTATAAAATGTTAAACTTAATCAACTGGCCCATTTTTCCAACTTGTATCATTATCAGGATTATTCACTAAAAAGTGAATTGTCATAAACTCAAAGAGAATTTAACTGGCAAAGAAAGGTTAAAATGTTGTCAGGTACCATTTCTTCTCTTCTCTATTCTTCTATTCTCGTTCTTTTATTTTCCGATTCTTTCTGTCGCTTTTCCTCTTTAGACTCCCTTATGAAGCCTATTATCCAATGATATCTCCATAGAAATACAAAGCTATTGCATTTGATATTTATTAGGTTACCAATGCTTGGATCGATCTCTAGCCCGTATAGAACGATCCCCAATGGATATTCTACTAACAAGGTGTAGTCTATGGTAGAAGGTGTAGGGAGCTTTATTTTACTATATCTTCAAACGTCTTTACTTTTTATATTTAATACAATAAAAACCAGATTGGTATGATACTGAAAAGACTCATGAGGTTCAGATCCTTATAAGTATCCCAAGAGTCGCCTTACCTACAGTTGTACACTACTTGATATAATGTTGATTTTTCACTATGATGTACTATCATTGCCTTACTGTTGTAATGCTGAACCTCTGCTATCTGTGATTTTTGTATTACCCTACCAGTCAAAAATAAAGAATTGGGAAAAAAAATGTTGTCAGGTTCACTATGGCGACCATACGCGTTCATCTTTTTCTCCCTCAATCCTCTTTCTTCTTATTAACTTTTGAGGTCTCCTGTTTCTTCTGACTATTAGCTTCACATTGAATGGTCATTCTGTATATATGCGTCTCCAAAGAGGGCAGACCAGTTCTTGGCTTCTATGTTTAAAAACACCAGGGATTTAGAATAAACAAATAAAAAAAGAATCCTAAAATGTGGTTTGCATGTATCCATTTCTAGCACAATGTGATACCAAAGTACTTATTCATGTACTTATCCTATACCATTTCGATTACAGCACTACACCAAAACATATTTTATCAGTCCCAGAATCAGTCCGTAATGAATAATACTGCATAGTCATCTTCCTTCTTTCCTAATCTCACTTTTCAAGCTTTTCTCGGTCCTTACATTGGCTTTCTGCATTCTTATGATTACGTTTAAAATCCAATTTCTCATCTACACACAGCTCTTCACAATTGCAAAAAAATAAAATAATAATGGAAACAAAAAAACAATATGTTCCCGCTGCGCATGGAGCACAGTTTATAGCCGGTAGAGACATGTGCTGACTCTGTAACTGCTGAAACTTGAGTTCAGACAAAATAGCAGATTCCTCTTCAGGAGAAAAAAATGTTTCAATCCAGAAAAGATAAGGGGAAAAGAAAACCTTTATTAAAGCAACGCCACAGTTAAGTCTTTACAGGGGGAAAGGATAAAGCAATCTGACGCGTTTTGTGCCTAACCCGGCACTTCCTCGGAGGCTCTTGATTCATTCTACCCACTTGTAAAGATGTAAAGATTGTCTTTCCCCATTATCTCTTTTGGAGTGAGACAGTTGTTTCTCCTGAGGAGGAACCCAGCATTTTGACTGAACTCTTCCCAACTGCACTACAACTATTTATCAGCTTAAATTTGAAAAAACATCTGTTCTTGGTCCCATCTTCCTTTCAAAAACTTTTTATGGGCAGAAAATCTACCCAATCTGCTTGAGTCAATTCAGCAGATCTACCAGTCTACCAGAACATTTTTGAGATTTGCAGGGCATATTCAGCAGAGAGCATTGGATTTGGTTCATTTGATTGCACTGACCACAGGTGCATCCCTGGGTTCCAGGCTTAAATACACCGGGGGCTTAGAATAAATAAATAAAACGGAGTATGGAGCGCAAAGCTTATAAGTCCAAAAATGCGGCTTGCATATACATATATGGAGTCCGTCTGCAAACACATACATTGTGCGAACAACTTCAATAATAAGTCGTGCTCTAAACCACGTGCTATCAATGGAATCTCTAAGTTCGTGCCAGAGATTACAAATATATTCAGAAACATTTCTTTACTCAACTCGCTTACATCCCATGGAAATTTTTTTCAAATATCTGCAAAGATCCCCCCCCCCCCCTTAGGAATGTGCAGACAATAGAATAACTTCATATTTGCTTGATTTAGGTATATGTATAATTTTGATCATTGTGTTCTGTTAAAAACACGTCTTTATTATTCAGATGTCTGAAACCGCTTTCTACAGTGCTGTTGGCAATAAATTAAATTTTATCAAGAAAAACAACAACATATTCCACAGACAAGACATGCAGTATTTTCTTCTCTGCAATTCATTTTACTTTTGTGCTTTAATTAAGTTTTAACAAGGATATATACACATGTATATTTCACTATAAACATAAAATATACATTATTGAGTACAGGTCTATATTATTTTGAAGCACATTTGATCTATATCTGTATGCACTGCCTGATAATAGACCTGGTTCTTATGTTACCTTATTTTAGATGCTCTGAGGTGCACGAACTGTCGTATAAGCTGCAAATAAAATTTACACCAAAAACAAGCAAAGATCAGCATTTTCTAAAAGTTTCAGAGGATTTGAGAAGATAATGATTCTGAGTGATAATGAGTACAGTTCCATTCTTAACTCCAATAATATCAACTCAGGCTACAAAGTAGCAGCACTCCAAGGTATCGCTCATTATATGAAGGATTATTACATCTGAAGAATAGGCAACATGTAGACGAGACATCTGTTCTTTAGCAAGCTTGAGGACAGCGTGGCCATTCGAAACATTGCATATCCCAATGCATTAATGGACAATTGAGATATACATCACTGCCAGTTGAATATAAGGACTGAATTATTTTGTGCCCTCTCTTCATATTTTTTTTAAGCTAGAACGATAGTCGTAAGTCACTTGTGTCCATCTATCCCAATAGCTACAATTGCTTCTGTTGCTGGTGTTCCCAACACTGGAGAATAATACAATGTTCCTCCCTAAAACATAATTTTTCAAAAAAATATTGTGTGTAAATATTGTGATGCAAGACATTTAAAAAATGGGTTCAATTGAAATGAGGTGGATTTTTTAATTTAAATACAATGCTACTTCATGATCTTAACAATGATTTCGAGCTATGTCATTTTTTATAAAGTCAGTATATATTTCCCTCTTCAACTACATATACCCTGTAGAAAATGTTTCCAATTTCAATAAGTTTTAAAAAAAAAATTAGTTTAAAATACGGTTGCTAAATTATTGTTTATATCTATATGAATATAGGAAATTATCTAAGTATTTTATTAAAATTTTAGAACAGTATGTTTTATATTATAAACCAAAGAAAAACAAGTTACTTGCGCTCTCTCCTTAATCCCTATGTATATTTAGACAAATGGAGGTCATTTAGTTACTCCAATGGCCATTGGAGGGAATGCCCGTCTGCCAACGTCAAGGCAGACCCCCCTAAGCGGGTTCTACGCTGACCCTTCATCTTGCTTCTTTGAGCTTCTGGCAAAGATCTCTAATGAGACCATTGGCCATTGGAGTAACTAAATGACCTCCATTTGTCTAAATATACATAGGGATTAAGGAGAGAGTGCAGGTAACTTGTTTTTCTTTGGTTTTTACTATATATTGGGGCTGATGTGTAATGTAGTCATTGCTGCCGCCCGGTAGTGATGGGAGTGAGCGCAGGACTTATCTTTCTGCATTTGTATCCATTTTTTGTATCACTCAGCCTTGTTACAATGCTGCCGCACATCCCATGTGTTCCCTATTAAGGGTTAATAAATATATAGGGGTGTATATAAAAAAAAAATCTGAACGTTAAATATGTGAGTATAATCCACTCTACTTAAATATTTTGCCATTCTTCAAGATGGATACAAATACCCCGGAGGTGATGCGGCCAGATATTCGCCGCTTCAATTCCTGAATATATATTGAACACTTTCCAGTAGTTTACCCTCACTCATCATGAACAAGTGTAACTGGAAGTGACGCGATGGGAGATTTGTGGCATCACTTCCGAGAACCACGACCAGAGGGAGGAGCTACACCCGAATGGAATGAAGTCATCGGGAAGCATAGATATTGGATAACGAGCAGAGTACTTAACCAATTGGATTTGCTGTAAGGATTTAAATACTGAACTGGACTGATAGTACACTACACCGATTAATAAAGCCAACGGCAGGCGAAACGCGTCTCAGAGAGGACTACAGGAAGATTTCATACTTTTCTTTACTGATATATTTTTCTTTCATAATAAATAGTAATTTTAAGTATTTCCACATGAAGTCCATGTAACCTATTGGTTCAGTTCATAAAAAAGGGTTTGTGTCCCCTTTATTGGCACAAATGTCTTCAAACTTAGAGACAAGTTTCATAGGCTGTAAACGTGTTTGACTTCATACAGAGGAAGAGGGGCAGCGTGACCAGAGTATAGTATCAGCCCATGTGATTAGATCCTGTCCTAATTAGGCTCTATCAAATGTGAGTTTGTCCATAATAAAGCACTCAATATCACTTTTATATTGGCTATATTGCCCTATATATGTGTTTATATTTTGTAGGCTGTACTACCTTTTAATAATTCGGGTAAGTATTTTTAGCCTATAGCGCTCCACCATAACTGGGATGGGTGTATATACCACACAGTTGAATTTGTATGTAAATATTGTCTGAAATGCATGTATCTTTTTAAAGAGCTATACAAAAAAGTTTATATATATATATTTATCAACTTGAAGAAGCTATTCAGGCTTTTCTTACACCATCAGATGTAGCTCCAAATGTATCTCTAGAACTGAATCTGCCACCTGCATGGTTATATATATTTTATGTAAAATACACAAAGGTGATCATAAATGCATTTTGATCAGTTAGTAATTACAATAATTTATGAAGTGGCTACATCTTCTTTAGACAACTCTTGGCAAACAGGACTGGCTTTTACACAGCATTTTGTGAGATAGATGATTATTTGAGCAAGACCTGTTAACTTTATATGTCAATGTTGGATATCTATGGTCCTAAGGTCTAGAACACTAGGTGACTGACCCCCTTTAAATGCATGGATAGCAGAAAAAGCAATGTGCCTAAAACAAGGCTGCTTATCCAGCTACACAAAGTATGCATATATCAAAGCTGGCATTAACATACTACTAATAGATATATATAGGGGAGACCTCTATTAGCAGCACAAGTCAATAAACACTGAAATGTGGGAAAATGAAAATTTAATTTGCCGTATATAGTCTAAAAAGTCTCCAATTCATTGTTCTGAATTAAACCATTAAAATTAAAATACAAGCATTTTTCAGTAGTTTTCTCATATGTTGTACATTTCTACAGATGAATATCAATAGAAACGACAATCAAACATTTTGGAGAAGTAAAATATCCAGTCGGAGTAATTTTAATTTTCACTGCAGTTTCAATACTAATACATTTTAATATGTTGTGCCAAGGCTAATAGGCTATATATATAGCCTAGTCAAGCTACCCAGAAAAGCTCTCCTTTGAGCCAACATATTCAGCAGCACTGTACCATTGAGGAAAAATATAATATACTCAAGCCAATACAAAGGATATTGCTTGTGAGCTGAGATCTATTATTTAATTATTATTTTTATTATTAGCATTTATATAGTGCCAACTTATTCCAAAGCACTTTATAATATATATTGCCACTAAAGTTCTCTCAACCACCTATTTTAACCTTTAAATTGTAGCTAGATAAATCTAAAGGTTAAAATAGGAGGTTGAGCCAAGAGGTAGCAGCAATGTATGTGGATGGATGCTGTTGGCTGGCCACCAGAGTACATTGTAATGTGTAGCAGGGATTTCCTGTGTCATAATTGATAAGAACTAGCATTCACATCAAACATTGCATGTTTCAACACGTGGATTTTACCCTATGATTTGTGGCAGATAAATCTGCCTTTAAGCTGACACTTGACAATGTTCAAGAATGTTTGAAGCTCAAGATCCAAGCACTGGGCAGTCAGTCACAAATCATGAAATAAAGACTTTAAACATCAGGGTCCATCTTTCACAGCTGCAGCTGCTTTTATCCTTCATGAGTGAAATTATTTTAAACGGGGTGATGTGTGTTATAATCCAACAACAGTTAATGTGAAATAAATAGTGCTCTTAAATGTTCATTCTTTTTTAATTTCAGATGTAATAAAATAAATCAACAAAGAAAAGTGTGCAACGTCCTTCTGCTCAGGGCCGGATTAACATAGGGGCTGATGGAGCTGCACCTCCAGGCCCAGGCCCATGGAATAGGCCCATTTAAAAAAAAATAAAAAAAGTTTTTACTTTTTTTTTTTTTTACACACTACTCTTAGGTTTGCCACCTGACTGGTATTTTAAGGCACAGCCAGTATTTGAGGCTGCCTGGCTGTGACGGTATTGCTGTAATACCCGCAATACAAATGCAAACATTTTTCAAACATTTTTCTCAGTATAAACTCTGCAATACCAGCACCGGCCAGTAGGGGTCACTGTGTATGGAGAGTGGCCTCTCTCTACTCACTGATCCACGGGGGAGCAGCTACACAGCACAGAGAGTCCAGATAGCAGCTTCCAGCCTGCAGAGACAGACTACAGTTCAGGTATGTGAAGGTTGGGGGGAAAGGCCGCAGGGAGACTTGGGGACACTTGGAAACATGGGGACACTGAGACACTAGGGGACACTGTGAGACATAGGGAATGCTGAGACACATGGGGACGCTGTGAGACATACGGAGACACATTGAGACACGGATACACTAGGCACACAGTGTCTCCATGCCTCCCAGTGTCCCCATGTCTCTCAGCCAGTGTCCCTAGTGTCTCAGTGTCCCCATGGCTCCCAGTGTCCCCTAGTCTCCCAGTGTCTGTGTCCCTACGTCTCTCAGTTTCCCCATGTCTCCCTGTGTCACCAAATGTTTGTGTCCCCATGTCTCCAAGTGTCCACATGTCTCCCAGCCAGTGTCTCAGTGTCCCCATGTCTCCCAGTGTCCCTATGTCTCAATGTCCCCATGTCTCCCAGTGTCTGTGTCCCCATGTCTCCCAGTGTCCCCATGTCTATGTCCACAAGTGCCCCCGTGTCTCCCAGTGTCCCCAAGTGTCTGTGTCCCTATGCCTCCCAGTCAGTGTCCCTAGTGTCTCAGTGTCCCCATGTCTCAAAGTGTCCCCTAGTCTCCCAGTGTCTGTATTCCCATGTCTCTTTGTCCCTAGTGTCTTAGTTTCCCCAAATGTCTGTCCATGTCTCCCAGTGTCCCCATGTCTGTATCCACAAGTGCCCCCATGTCTCCCAGTGTCCCCAGGTGTCTCAGTGCCCCCATGTCTCCCAGTGTCCCCAAGTGTCTCAGGGTCACCAGGTCTCTCAGTTTCCCCATGTCTCTCAGTGTCCCCTAATATCCTAGTGACACACTGAGACATGGGGACACTGGGAGAAATGGGGACACAGGCACTGTGAGACTAGGGGACTGGGTGACATGGGGACACAGACACTGTGATACATAAGGACACTGATGCCAGGCTGGCCTTCCAATTCTTTGGACAGATATGCTCCCTTTTTGGGCATGTTCGCCCATTTTGGCAGTTCTGGTCACGTGATTCCCGTCAGTGACCCACCTGTGAAGAAATCCCTGTGCAATATTTCTTCCCTATTCATTCTGTAGATATAACTAACGAACAGAGACCACCCCCCCGGCTCGTTAAAACTTCAAAGAATGCCTCAATTGAACCCTCTATCTGTGCGGCCGGCGTTCGTACTACCGAACGCCACGTGGCTGAGAAAACAGCGGCCATCTTTTTTCATGCGAACAAAGGCAGTGGGACTTGGTCGTAGAGTGTCTGGAACTAAAATCAGACACTCGACTTCCCGAACACCGGTCTCAACAAGCGAACGCTGGATCTTTATTTCCCGAACAGCTAGAAGAGCGCTGTTCGGTACTTTTGTGCATTCGAATGAAGGGAACAATCGCTGCTAAGAGCCAGGGGAATCCATTCGTGGAATTATTCAGTTTTTGCCACTTAACTGAATAGACTGGCAAATACCCAAACTCCTGGAACTATTTTGGGCAGCCACCTCGCGGTTAGCCGGTCACAAAAGACTTCAATACTTTTTGAGAACCCCTGAACCGATCTGGGTGAAATTTTAATATGTTGGTCACCCAGATTGGGGCTATCAGGGGAAATATTGTTTGTGGGGCTACCCCATGCCTAAATGGGTGTTCTGAATATTGGGGGTAATTTAAATTTTCCTGCCTGGAGATAATCAAGTTATTACTTTATCAGACTTGATTATCTCCAGGACTAGGGGAGGGAATTGTATGTTTGTGTTGGGTGTGTTTTACGGTTTTCCTGTAAATGATTGGTTGTACTGTGTCCCACCCTGTGGGATGTCCCCTTGCATGGGGACTTGCATAAAAGCCAATGTGTGGTCATTTAAAGCCAGTTCTGTTGTACCCTTCTTCTTGACTTCGGCTGATGTTTGGGGATTTGTATGCTTTATTAAGGGAATCATCTTGTAAAGCTATTGTGTTCGTATGGATTTCGTTTATTTCATCTACCGAACGGAGATCTATAATCACTGATGCTCTGGCGGTTCGGGAGGAAACTACCGAATGAGGATTGGATATATTAGGTTTCCTTACACCACCCTTTTACCCATTGACTTCCTGCTTCACTGGACACTGCTGTTAGGGGGTATGGATTTACTTGAAAGATGAAAGCATAAATTAGATAAAGAGATTAGCATAGACTATGTGTTTTCTCATAACTGCATCCTTTGAGTTTCCCTCCAGCACCAACTCCATCAGATACATGACGCTTGAGAGGTATGACTGTTTTAGTGTTGTTGGTCGATAAGATTCTGTAATTCGGCCTTATCATAATTGTCAGCACCAGGCCCACTGGGCTCTTAATCTGGCCCTGCTTCTACTATATGTTTTATTTCCAGAATTGTACAGTGCAAAGTAGCCATAGGACTGCAGTATGGTTAAAATCATCGTCAGGCAGAATTGAGAAGTCTCTATGTGCTCATTAATTATCAGCTGAATTTGTAATGCACAATAGAACCAACCCTCAAACAAGAAAATACATTTCTATGGAACATACAGATGATGAATATTCAGAGTTACCATTAGCACTATATTCTGGTCTTCAGACTCGCACACTGCAAGATATAAAGAGCAACAAAGCGTTAGTATTAGTGTTATATGCACTCAGTGATGGTGGCATATCCATCAAACTGTCTGCGGGATCCTATCATTGTCACTGGAATCATCAATCTAAGCTTTCAATCATTAATGTGTTTAATGTTTCTTCGTGTTCAACATTTAATGGTATTTTATTGTAGATCTTTGCGAGGCCACAGAAAATTAGTGGCTAAGCATAATTATATCTATATATAAAACCACAAAATGCTTGTGATTAAAAAAATCTCAAAGTAGTATACCAACATTTGTCTAAAAAGCCAGTCACATAATAAAATGACATTAGCATGAAAATGTTCTTTCCTTTAATCAAATTAAAACAACATTCCCAATAGATTAATACTATGTTTTCCCTCTAACCAAGCTGTAAAAGGTTTGGCAATAATTTTCAACTGCGGATCAGGCATTTTTTAGTATAGAAGTGCTATCTTGGAATTGTATCACAAGTCTCAAAGCCTCATTTACTGCAAAAAAAAAAAAACCAAACAAACAAATAAGCACACTAGGCTGCAGAGAGTATATAATTTCAGATTTTAATCAGAAGCTGTGATTTAATCAAAATGGTAATTTGATCTCTCTGATTATGTATTACAAAAACTGCTAAATAGATTTATCACTGATCAACACAAGGCAGGGCCGGCGGTCAATAAGGCGACATAGGCGGCCGCCTCAGGGCACCAGAACAGAGGAGCACAGATATCCTAATCCACAGCCCCTGGCCAAGGATTTGAATATTTAAATTACTGGTAGCCTACTTCACTCTCACTCCTTCACTGAAGAAACCAGCGTACCAGAATGGCGGTGGAGTTGGCCAACCTCTTCTAATGATGTCAGAGGGGGCCGTGACTTCCACTGCTCTTCCCCCAGACTCCTCAGTGGTACAGCATGGAGTCAGAGTCTGCAGCCACTCTAAAAGAAGATACATTAGGGCCTGACTTCCACTGCTCCACTAGCTCCAGCATAAACTCCATAGGATCCAGCATGGCTGTGGAGTCAGCTGTCCACTTTATGAAATATGATAGAGCAAAGGGCAAGACTCCTCCCTGTAATATTACCAATGCTCACCAGGTTCTGTGGACAGCCCTGCAAACCTGGATCAAGCTAGCCACCAGTCACACATATAGTCTTCTGCTCTTCATCACTTTGGAAAGCTAGATAGCCTCCAAGTGAGCATCCCTACATTTTGGACAACCTCTCCATTGCCCCCCGAGACACTCCTCACCCATCTGGCCGCACTAGCAGCAATGGGATACATTTTAAATTATTTAAATACAGCCTCTAACCCCATGTCCCCTTAGCTCTGTGCCTATCAGGGCATTAGAGGGGCAGAGTGACAAGGGGTTAGAGGTTCCTAAACATGTCACCCAGTCAGCCCATTCTTTTATTTTTCAGTAGTACATTTTAATGATTTTGTGAAAATACTAAATAAAAGAAAATCAAAACACATGTGTAAAGCTGTTTCATCACCATCTGAATACTGTCAGCATTTAAATACAGTTTTGTATCAGACTTGCTTAGTTCACTGAAGAGAAGACATTCAGCAGGACAAGCCGAATGTAGCACAATTTACCTTACAAGGGCTTCAGGCCACTCCTGGCAACAAAACCACTACAGCTAACTGTAGTGTTTATTTTGCTTGGATTGTTGCTTTAATGAAACATTATGGTCCATCCATATATAGCAATCACTGATTTAGAACTACAGGATACCTTTGTAGAAGATTCATATACATTTAATAGCACATATATGCTACGCATTAAGCCGCGCACTAAGCCTTTCAGTGTTTCTCAATGGAGAAGTCTAGTAACTATGATCTCAGCCAGGAGAGGAGTGGTGACTGTGGTGAGGCCGATGAAGTTTGGGATAAGGTAGTTAAGTGGTTTGAACTCTTAATTGTCACGATACCTTATCTTTCTCCCACGGACCTGCGAGGTGTAGCTCCGGTTGCCGACTCCTCCAGGTGCCCGCTGCATGCACACCCCCTTTTATGACGCGGCGCATGTGCACCGACGTCATAGCGGCTATGCTGCGAAAATTCTAAATATTCCACGTGATTGTGGTTCACTGGTTGTTCCCTCTAGTGCTAGCTTTATTCTGTCTGTGTATCTTGGTATTTTGACTCGGCTTGTGTTTTTTTTACTATTCTTTGTTCTGGTATCCTGACTCGGCTCGTTTTCTCGTTCATCCTGTTTTCTGGTTCCCTGACTCGGCTTTTCCTTATCATTATCCTGATATCTGTTTTCCCTTATCGTTGGCTAGCCTCGACTAGTCTATCTACGTTAAACCCGGCCATTCTAAGGTCCGGTAATATGTTTTCTATTTGGGTTATACTCTGCGTGTTTTGGTAACTTGTGGTGACATTAATAAGATGCCCTCTACATACTTAAGTACCTCTAACGTTAGAAATACAAACATCCCTTTTTAAATAACATTTAGCTATTCTGTTTAAAATTAAATTAAGTCAAGTTTTTTGTATGCTTGTGGAAGTCTATATCTTTGTAATTATAGATGAAATGGATAGCAATCTAGTGTTTTCAGTCACATCTCCAGAACATTTTGTCAAGCAATCGCAAGGACATAGAAACATAGAAAAATAGAATGTTACGGCAGATAAGAACCATTCGGCCCATCTAGTCTGCCCAATTTTCTAAATACTTTCATTAGTCCCTAGTCTTATCTTATAGTTAGGATAGCCTTATGCCTATCCCACGCATGCTTAAACTCCTTTACTGTGTTAACCGCTACCACTTCAGCTGGAAGGCTATTCCATGCATCCACTACCCTCTCAGTAAAGTAATACTTCCTGATATTATTTTTAAACCTTTGTCCCTCTAATTTAAGACTATGTCCTCTTGTTGTGGTAGTTTTTCTTCTTTTAAATATAGTCTCCTCCTTTACTGTGTTGATTCCCTTTATATATTTAAATGTTTCTATCATATCCCCCCTGTCTCGTCTTTCCTCCAAGCTATACATGTTAAGATCCTTTAACCTTTCCTGGTAAGTTTTATCCCGCAATCCATGAACCAGTTTAGTAGCCCTTCTCTGAACCCTCTCTAAGGTATCAATATCCTTCTGAAGATACGGTCTCCAGTACTGTGTACAATACTCCAAGTGAGGTCTCACCAGTGTTCTGTACAATGGCATGAGCACTTCCCTCTTTCTACTGCTAATACCTCTCCCTATACAACCAAGCATTCTGCTAGCATTTCCTGCTGCTCTATTACATTGTCTGCCTAAAGAAAATGTATGGGGGGAGAGGGCAGCAAAATATATCTTTGTCTGTGTAGGCAAAAATCCTTGTGCCGGCACTGACATAGGGTATAGGCAAAGTCCTGTATGATGGTGCATAGATAATTTGTTTTGATAGCACCACTTGTGTTCTACATTTAGGTGAATTTATGCATCATGCCTGTAAAAAGGGGTTATAGTGCAGTCAAGTGGCAAGGCTCTTAGGCAACCCTGAAATACTTTCAAAAAATACCCTCCCTTTATTCAACAGAGGAGAAAGGAGACAGCTTGTGAGCATTATGAGGCTTACACCTAGTTAGTAGCTCCTAGCTCTAGTCTATTACCATAGGAAAAGAGGGGAGAGTTTCTCCATGATAAATAGAGTCTCCTCTAGTTGTCCAACTTTTCACCACTTCTCGCCACTAGGAAAGCTGAAAGCTTCTGCGAAGCACATGCCTCCTTAGCTCCTGCTATGGAGTTCTTCTGAGCTATGCACTAGCTCATTTTCTGAGAACGTCAACTAATTGCTCTCAGCCAATGAGCTACACAATGTACTACAAGGCTTAGCTTAGACAGAGAGCTTCTGGGTGGAGAAGCGGTTGTAGTGGTTTAGATACTTACATTGGGGGAACCGGCACACTCCTGGTACCATAGTCATGTTGCATGAATTGTTTTTTTTAATATTGAGTAACACTCTATACCAGGGGTAGGCAACCTACGGCACTAGTGCCATGCATGGCACTCAAGGTGTCTTTGCACGGCACTCAAGGCTGCTAGAGCCAAACAGGCTCTGGCCTATCAGGAATCCCAGTGAAACTTCAGATACCTGCTAAAAACTTCAGAGACCTGGCCAGCCTGGTCCCCACTGGAACCCATGGAAGCCACACACACTGATAAATATACACAGAAATGCACAATAACCATGCCCTCATACAAATAATACGAACAGCCCACAAACATACACAATCCGCAGAAACGTAACCTGCTAACAATCCACATACATGCACACAACCCCACATGCAGTCTCTCTCATGCAATACCCCAAACAGCCCCCACACATACACACACTACCAAAGACACAACGTGACATATCCATCCACACACACAATTCCACAAGCAGCCCACATTCATATGTATCATACACGATACCACAAACTACTCCTCTGAACATACACATTATAATAGCTCATATACGTACAAATATTCAGCGATACAAAGCAATTACCGTATAAATAACACAAGCAGAATACGGCAGCATACACACCTCAATTTAAAAAATAGGACCGGCACGCTACGGGACATCACAATCCTATACCGGCACAGTGCTGCTAAAAGGTTGCCTACCCCTGCTCTATACTATATATGCACAGCCACCATTTTAAAATCACCTCTTGATCGTTTCAAACATGGTAAAAAAAATTACCAGCCAGCACCAAAACAAAACCTGTTACACTTAGTGTTAGCATCACATTCTGAATTTGGTCCCTTTTAAATTTGCAACATGAATAATTGGTTATGAGCTAGTGTAATCCCTGAATATCCAGTGAGCCATGAATGGTCAGATTTGCTGCCTGTAATAATTTATTAAACCTGAGGCAGATAATTGCTTTGAGGTTAGAACTCCCCCTTTTATATTCTCAGATCCTATTGCCCCTTATTTGTTGATTTACTACATTCACAGTATTATAATTCATTGCACAATTGCTTAATCAAAGAAGAGGTCAAAATGTCAAGCATGGCTGTATATATTATTAACCGGTTAAGACCAATGTCATCACGATCTAGTTCTAAACAGTCTATGTCAGCATGGAATGTCCTACTGATATAGCAATCACCTTTCTGAATCAGATATTCCGTGGTCACTTGAGGTCCTTATCCATTTCACACAAAAAATACATGCATATAAACAGTTTTCTTTGTTTTAAATTGCACTGTATGTCAAAAATAAATCAATAAACACTTTTCTAAACATCTATACATGCATTGGTCTTCACCTACGGTGAGACAAATTCCTCCACTGGGGTTTTTAATGCCTCATGTAGAGGGACTATAAAGAATTAATGATATCACGTTCTCACATATTGTACAGGAGCCTGCATGGCTCAATTTTTACAGTGCTGAAGAAAAGCAGCCAGGGAGGAGAAGTTAGAATGTACTCCTTACTTACATCATGGCATACTTAAAGGTTGCAATGCCTTTTCAAATGTAGGTGCCTGTTTCTAGCCAGTTAATAGTATTAATGTATGTGGAAGTTAGCCCCAATATAGCAACAATGTTTAGATTCTGGATGCATTTTTACTAGCCTGTATTCTGAAAAATACCTCAATTCTTTTAATGCCCACCATAAGGATACGTATGCAGCTTTATTTTAGCCCACAGAGCGCACTCTTTACAGCTCAGTGAGAAGCAAAGGAAAGCTGTAATGGCACGGAAGTGCTCGCAGCTCCATTGGCGTATTCCCCAACACATGGGGAAAGAAGGGAGGGCTTGCAAAGGCTGCAAACAGTCCTATACTAAATGGAATTCAAGGCAAGAAGCTTCTCAGTTGCCCATACTAAATCCCTTTTTTTTTTCACATAGTCGTAAATAAGATTTATGCAGCCCTACTACCTTGCAATGAATTCACCAGGGGGCGCAACTTGATTATTATTCAGCAGGGCATTTCAGTGCTTCCGCAGTGCCTAAAGTCACTGGCACATGGGATAAAAATAATAAAATTCATGTTTTATACTTCATACTCTTCTGCATAGTAAAAAAGGCAATCAAGGCAGACATCTGGTTCACCTAATCAATGCAAAGATCAGCAGCAGGTTAATATTTATATTTACTGTAATATTATTATAGACATTTTAATATCTCAATTGAGACTCAGAATGGGACAGCTATCTACACAACTCAAAGACAAGTCTATTGTGGAACTCAAAGGGGCATCATAGCTCCACTATTTACTTTCACATTCCTCTGAATTGCTGTTAGATGTTTCTTGGAATGTTGAAGGACAGGCCCAATCTGATATGCCATTGGGAAGACCTACAGAATTCTGATAGGTAATACGACTTTCTAGAGTTTCTATGACATCAGAGAATCACAGCGGCACGCCTTTCTTGCACTGCATTGTGGTCTACATGTATGCTGATTTTAGGATACTATTGATACATGTAAACCTCAGAGATCTAAAATAAAAATCCCCCTCCCATTATTGCGTCTAGAAACATGCCAAAGAAGCATCAAGACTTTTGAGTAATCCGGGTCAGGATTAACATTTTTATTGTCGATGCATTAAGCAATATACAATTTAATACCGGTCTTAGATCTTGATATATTATAATGTATATCTGCATCTCTCCCACTATAAATGCCAGCTCCTCTGGAAATTACCTTCTAAAAAATATATAAAGAAATCCAGTCTACAGGAAGTGTTCTGTACTTATTGCTACCCATATATTTGTACTAGTCATCTTTTGTGACTACCCCTAAGGGGTTTTTGAGGGACCCCTTACCCTGGGTTGCTGCCTTATCTACTACCGTCCTGGTTTGGTTACTTAGTGCTGAGCCTTTTTGTTTTTCTCCTTAGGAAGTATTCGGTGTCACCGTTAACTGAAAACTTTCCATAAATCCTCAGTTTTGCAAAGTACCTTAAATATGCTATTTAAATAGTTAATACAGAGTTATATTTAGGCTTATTGGAGAAAATACCACTAAACTGTTTCAACACAGAGTTGTATTATATGATGATGATGTTGAGTGCTGCTACACATTTTCATGGGTTCCTTGTCAAAATGTGGTCTACAACCAGCATTTCTCTGGGTAAACAAACACTTATCTGCCTTTGAAATTGACTAAAATATATAGTTTTCACAACCCTATTCTACCTTCAACACAAGCTCTCTCCTATATTTAGTTATGCTGGAAAAGCATAAATAGTAGTTATTTTATATATACAGTCAGGTCCATAAATATTTGGACATCGACACAATTCTAAACTTTTTGGCTCTATACACCACCACAATGGATTTGAAATGAAATGAAGATGTGCTTTAACTTTAGACTTTCAGCTTTAATTTGAGGGTATTTACATCCAAATCAGGTGAATGGTGTAGGAATTACAACAGTTTGTATATGTGCCTTCCACTTTTTAAGGGACCAAAAGTAATGGGACAATTTGCTGTTCAGCTGTTCCATGGCCAGGTATGTGTTATTCCCTCATTATCCCATTTACAAGGAGCAGATAAAAGGTCCAGAGTTCATTTCAAGTGTGCTATTTGCATTTGGAATCTGTTGCTGTCAACTCAATATGAGATCCAAAGAGCTGTCACTATCAGTGAAGCAAGCCATCATTAGGCTGAAAAAAACAAAACAAACCCATCAGAGAGATAGCAAAAACATTAGGTGTGGCCAAATCAACTGTTTGGAACATCCTTAAAAAGAAAGAACGCACCGGTGAGCTCAGCAACACCAAAAGACCCGGAAGACCACGGAAAACAACTGTGGTGGATGACTGAAGAATTCTTTCCCTGATGAAGAAAACACCCTTCACAACAGTTGGCCAGATCAAGAACACTCTTCAGGAGGTAGGTGTATGTGTGTCAAAGTCAACAATCAAGAGAAGACTTCACCAGAGTGAATACAGAGGGTTCACCACAAGATGTAAACCATTGGTGAGCCTCAAAAACAGGAAGGCCAGATTAGAGTTTGCCAAACAACATCTAAAAAAGCCTTCACATTTCTGGAACAACATCCTATGGACAGATGAGACCAAGATCAACTTATACCAGAGTGATGGGAAGAGAAGAGTATGGAGAAGGAAAGGAACTGCTCATGATCCAAAGCATACCACCTCATCAGTGAAGCATGGTGGTGGTAGTGTCATGGCATGGGCATGTATGGCTGCCAATGGAACTGGTTCTCTTGTATTTATTGATGATGTGACTGCTGACAAAAGCAGCAGGATGAATTCTGAAGTGTTTCGGGCAATATTATCTGCTCATATTCAGCCAAATGCTTCAGAACTCATTGGACGGCGCTTCACAGTGCAGATGGACAATGACCCGAAGCATACTGCAAAAGCAACCAAAGAGTTTTTTAAGGGAAAGAAGTGGAATGTTATGCAATGGCCAAGTCAATCACCTGACCTGAATCCGATTGAGCATGCATTTCACTTGATGAAGACAAAACTGAAGGGAAAATGCCCCAAGAACAAGCAGGAACTGAAGACAGTTGCAGTAGAGGCCTGGCAGAGCATCACCAGGGATGAAACCCAGCGTCTGGTGATGTCTATGCGTTCCAGACTTCAGGCTGTAATTGACTGCAAAGGATTTGCAACCATGTATTAAAAAGTGAAAGTTTGATTTATGATTTTTAATCCGTCCCATTACTTTTGGTCCCTTAAAAAGTGGGAGGCACATATACAACTACACCGTTCACCTGATTTGGATGTAAATACCCTCGAATGAAAGCTGAAAGTCTGCAGTTAAAGCACATCTTGTTCATTTCATTTCAAATCCATTGTGGTGGTGTATAGAGCCAAAAAGATTAGAATTGTGTTGATGTCCCAATATTTATGGACCTGACTTTATATATATATATATATATATAATGGGATGCATTGCTTTGTACTCAATGAGGGAGGAGTATGGAGTTCAACTTACTTTACATTTTCTAAAAATCCAACATATTCTAATAGGGAAAGAGTTGTGGAGAAATTACAAACTTTGGCCAATATAGCGAATTGAAAATAATTGTCAAATATTTCTAACTCAGCTACTTTAGTCTAAATATATAAAATCTCTTTGTCAATTCTTCCCACATTCCCAGCTTAATGTATAACCACATATGTTATTTTGATAATTATTATTATTATTGCCATTTATTTAGCGCCGACAGATTCAGCAGGCCTTTACAATATTATGAGAGGGGGATTTAACTATAAGTAGGACAATTACAAGAAAACTTAAAGGAACGATAGGTTGAAGAGGACCCTGCTCAAACGAGCTTACAGTCTTTAGGATGACGTCCAAATTTAAGTCATGGTAGCACAGTCCATGGTGTGATGAACTAAAACAGGATGTGCATTTATTAATTTGTTGTGCTGTCGTGTGGTTTCAAAATCTTTCATTCAAGTATTTGTGATTGCTAATCCGCCCGACATCCATCACATTTCAGTCTTGGCTCACACCTTCAGATAGTTTTTCCACATGTTTTTGCAATAACTCCTACTCTGCGCTACAAGTTCAATATAAACAGTAAAAAAAAATTCTACATGTGTCTAACAGGCCCCGGGGCTGTAGTGTATACACGTTTCACCAGCGAATAAGGGTTTTCTAAGGCACTGTGGCTCATTAATAGAAGCCTGTAAGGAGAAAACACACATATGCATTAGAGAATGGAGATGCTGAGAGTTAATTACACATTGGCAATAAAGTGTAAATAAAATAAAAATGAGAAATAAACAGTCTGGATCCATAGGACCTTTATACACCCAGGATCATACGCAGAAAAGCAACTGTGTCCATTAAATGGCTAATTTCAGGCGCTTCAGGTTAAAAGGGGTTAACAGCGTCTTGCCTGTAACACATGATTGGTCTTTATGAGGTTACCGCGTGTGTCTGTCTGAGGCCTACAGATGATGCTAAAGAGACTATAATGACAGCAATTCAAAGCAATCTAATTATGCAAACGCGAGGCTAAACAATTTCATCATCCCTAAATTAGATCGTCTTAATGAGATAAAGACACCAATTAATCCTGAATTAATTTCAATAGCCCATTTCAGGCAAACACTTTAATATGCAAATGTAAATGAGAAACAAAGCCTAGCGTGCACTGGCAGAGTTCAGGAACCTCTGGCTTTGCAGCTGGTCGAGGTGTAAAGAGAACGCCATCGCAAACGCACAAATGGTAGGATGATAAGGCCCATTTAACACAGTCATGTCATGTTATCTGCTTGTTATATGTTTATTCCTGTTGTTTTCCTATTTAAGGTCCTCTAATGTCTGTCACAAGCAATTGTTTGTATTCTGGTTCCAAGGATGTGAATCTCTACTGGGAGGTCAAACCTTGCTTTTATAGAGAAATAATTTACCGTCCGTCCATAGAACAGCTGTACAGTTGCAACAATTGGTGGAGACTGTGTTATAAATCCTACCATCCTCAGCCTCCATACTGCTTGGTATAATCAACATAATAGTTCAACAAAAGCTTCTTGGCTGTGATTGACCAGCCTAAAATGTTTTATAAGAGTATTTATTGGATATTTTGCATGATATAGCCATCACAGATGATGGATAGGGCATAGAAAACATGGTATACTGTAAGTATCATCCAAAACATAGCATGCAAAAAAATTAACAACACTAAATTTTTAACAACTGAATTTTTTTGAATCCTTTGTTTTTGTCATTTTGTTCAGCGCACAGCTAATAATTATGGGAGTTGTAGCTTTATAACATCAATATTAGGGAGCCAGCTGTCGATCGCAAGGCAGAACTAGCCAATGGCAAATTGTATATTTGAAAGCCATATTTAAAACAGATGTGGTATAATTTTACTGTCGAACCAGTTTGAACTTAACACACTCTAGTTCGCTTGTAAAGCAATCTCTCAATTCACCTATCTGTTTCTTTGCCATCAAAATTAAATTAACAATATAAAATATGAGAAAAAATAAAATGGCAATGTAAATATTGACAATATAAAAATTTGGCATTGGCATTAATTGTGTCAGTGCTATTGATTATAACAACCTATTGTTCCTATAACAATTTGTAATTGTTACATTCATTGTTAAATGCCTGCCTTTCTAATATTGTAAAACACTGCAGAATAAGTAAGAGATATATTAATGCTCATAATAATAATAATAATAATAATATAATATTTGGCCAACATTCTAAGAAGATTCCACTGGCATTCTGTTGGTTAAGTATTCATTAGCAAAGATGATTTGAAAATGCCTGGGCATAATAAGAAAGTCCTGTGTTATGGGAGGTGAACAATCCTCCGAGGCCGCTGCAAGCGAGTTCGCGTTTATTAATGAGCAGCTTTCCTGCGTTACTGATGTATTGGGCTGGGACTCCCCCATGTCAGACTCTCGGACAAAGATAGCTGGGGCTTTTTTTTTTAATTTACCTGGCAGGCTGCAGGGAATATTGTGGTGGGATCGCTCAGATAGCTGTGTCAGTACAAGAAAGGGAAAGGTAGAGAAAGACGACACATCTGCATGTTCATCGTTGAAAATTGAGGCCTTGGTTTATTTTCCACAAATTTGCTACATTGCGGGCCTATGGAAGGAGATACAATATTATTTCAGTCATGAGAGGGTGGAATTTCTAGAAAAAGGTTCATGCATGTATGGCCAGTTGTATGGTATATATTAGTTTTACACAGGACAATGCTTTGAACTGACACACAGGAACTGCACTGTAATTTAGTAAATTATTATGCAAGAGGAAGCAAGATGCACCTGGCCTTTTCTTTCATATAGGTTTTGAAGCCCAGAGGTGCTTTCTATTCCAAGAATATATAAAAAGCCAAAAGGACATAGTGCATTATTTCTGATCTCATGCTGATTACACATTACATTGCATTCACCGATGTGTAGGAACAGGCAGCTTCTGCTTACGTGATTCACCACTGGGCAAAGACAGGCAACCTCTGCTGTGTTACAGTAAATTATTTGTGTAAGCATGGCTAGATTTCCAACAAGGCCACCAAGGACATGGCCTCAATGTGGCAGAAAATAGAGGACTAGCCCGTACTGAGGTGGAGGCATGTATTGCTCCTGCTAGTGTTGCCACGGGTTACCATAGCAATGCTTTACCAGAGGGAACAATATGAGTCGTCTGTACCCACTGAAGGTGCAAACTAGAAGATGCACCCACTGGGCCACAAGGGATTATTATTTTCTCTTACCTGGCCCATAGTAACTAAGAGGGAGAGGTTATTGCAATGACCATGTCCACTTTAGTCATTTGAAGTGGTCAGGGTGGAAGGAGTATGTATGTGTTTGTATGTGTTGTCTATGTGTTTCTGTTCCAGGTTGCCAGTGTCAATTCTTTGCACAAATAAATGTCTGTCGGGGGTGGAGCCTGACCTTAGAGCTGTTCAGACATGTGCAACACAAACTCTAGTCTGAATCATTACTATCGGAGATATTACTCTGATTTTCAAGCCACAATACTCATCAAAGCGCACGCTCCACATGTGGGGTGCACAGGTGACTCGACACAGTCCTCGCCCCATTACTTAAGCCACCGGGAGCCCGAAACATCTCATTGCTGCCTACTAGAGAGGGAGCTGGGTAGAGGTCGGCCTCTCTTCTTGCACCTACACTTACTGTGAAAAATTGCAAAACTCCTACCCCCACATTGGACCAGCGGTGTTTATGCCGCCGCCAACTGCCTCAGCTGCACCTACCTCTTGTCCCAAGAAATAACAGGGGCAAAACTTGACAACACAAAATAGTGGATGCCCGTCCTCCGAGCACACTGGAGCTAAACCTACCCCACTGATTACTGTCAGCTGTAGGAAATAGTCAGGTGCATCTGGAAGTGGTTGCATAAAGGCAGAAAAGCTGATCTCAACAGGCTTCGGGAGGGTATATCAAGAAATGGAGGGCGGGAAAACCATGCAATAAGCTTTCTGCAACGCCTGCTCGGCTGCTAATCGGCCAGTCTGGACTAAGAGTCACCAGAGGCCTTACCTCTCTCTCTACAGTGCTCTCGGGTGCAGAGACACAGCCACCAAAAGTGACAACCTCTTCATGGTTCTTAATGCTGCCCCTAGAGGGAGAAGGAGACTGAGGAGTAATAGAGTCTCCGGTTCTCAATGGTGATGAAATCAGCAGGATAAATGCATGGACATGTCAAATATGTTGTGTCTGTGAAATTATGGTGTATCTGTCAACATTATGTATGCAAAGACAGGGATCTTCCGGAGTGGACTATATTACCCATAGTCTTCAGGTAGCCTAATGGCTTGAAGAGCATCATGAGAAGTATAGTCTGCAATAGAAGGCTTGCTTAAGGAGGCCTTTCATTGCTAGTATATAATGCTCAGAACATATTTTACATTCAGGTTCTGTTTCCAGGACGACCTTTCTGATAAGAGGCCAATATAATTAAGATGATACACAGTATTTGCTCAGATGCGGAAAAGATGAAAAACTGTCTAGGCTGAAAGACGAGAGGACGGAAATGACATTGATTTTACGACAAGCTGAAGTGCCAGTGCCAGTACACAGAACATTTCAATTATCTTTGAGCAGAGTGGAGTGCAGGGGCCAGATTGCACGTTTTAACCTGCAAGATAATCCCACATTGCTGCAGCTACTTTACAGCTATTTCTAGATTCCTAGTTCCTTTAAGAGCAGGATAACTTGATGTGTCCTTCAAGCCTTAGTGATTACTGAACTGCAGACTAATAACCTTAAGATTATTGAACGAAGACTATAATAATGGCCATCACAAGATTAAGGGGGAAATATAAGGCTGAGTGGGATTTTTTTTTCCATCTCTGCTATAAAAATAAAAAATGCTATTTAAGGAATATATCCCTCAAAAATATTCATAGTGACAATAAATTACATCATAACGCGGGAACCGTCCAAGGGTTCATGCATTATTTGGGGATCTCGAGAGAGAATGTTTTGAGAACCACAGTGACTTGGCTTCATCTTACAGATTTGTGTAACAAAACTCAACAATACTAAATCAATACACAATCTTTACTAACTTTTTTTTTTTTTTACTAACAATGACATGCCAATAACATGGTAGTTGCCTATCCCTGGGATATAATTTTTTTTAATGTTTTTCATTAATTTTTACACTTTAAGGTAGGGCCACCAAAGTTTTGGTAGGGCCCTTGGCAAAGAATATTTGCAGGTCTCTACTTTATTGTATGCTATCTCTTATTTCTTCCTTTGGCCAGAGAGTAGTGGCTGTGTTGTTAAAAAAAAATGTTAAAGTGACACAACCTTTTATTTAATACTATACGAACTATAAATAATACAAGATTGTATAGTACATTTGTTCATTTAAGTTTTAATGCAGACATAAATTAAGGCTACTTGACGTGTTTAATTGCACAGATTTGCATGTACAAGATCATTTTTTTGTGAGAAGATTTCTTAATTTGTATTAAATAAGTTAGATTCACCGCTCCACCAATTTTAACACATTTTTGTTTTGAAATTACTAATATAATAACTTTAGGGTGTTTGAGCAGCTAACAATGATTTTTATTCACATTATCATTAAATTATATTTTTAGGCACCTTTAACACATAGACCAACATTTTCCAATTTATGTCTACTTAGGTGCTTATTTTTTTGTCCAAAATATAGAGGACCTGCTCATCTCTGCCAAAGATTAAGTCTGCTTCACAGTCCATGTCTTCACTGAAAATTAAAATCAGAATTGAGAATAAACGAATATGTTAAGCATTTATGTGTTTTTTTTTTTGTAATTGAAACTGTAAAATATTTTTATGCAAATTATATATGTATTCTTCTTTTAGGGTTTTTTGGTAAAAACTGAATTATAGCAAATTAAAATTGCAACATTTAGGCTAACATAGCCAGGCTGTGACTACAGAAGAGGTTTATAGAATTTTTTTTTCTAAATCGGCTATTTTAACCTCAACTGGAGTTTAGTAAATAACCTTCTAAGTCGGACTCTCATTTTAATAGTATAATGCTCCATTGACCTGATGAAGCTAATATATTCACCAGGCATATTACAATAAACTATCAATTTAAGTGTATCACAGTCTGACAATCCTTTCACTTAATTCATTAAATCATTAAAGGGCAGGTTGTCTGTTTGAAATCCTGCTCTATCGCCATGACAACTTCAATTAGTCATATTTTAGGTTGCCTACATATGCATTATCACGTGAGTTGTTGGCTCCTCTAAGCAAAGAGACTATTATGCTTGCATTGGACTGTTTTTTGGTAGTGATTACACATATATTGTGATCTATCACGTTTTCTTCTTTGGAATGTCTCCAGTAAGAGAACATAGTCAATATGTGTTTTATCAACTCCAATGGGTTCTACCTTTTTTTTATTAATTACATCTAAGCAAGTTACTGATGCCTAGAACAGGACTGACCAAAAGGAAGACCCGAGCTGTTAAAAGAATACAAATATACTGTTAGCAATATATCACGGGATTTGTAGTTTTACAACAGATGAGGAGTCTACCTTTTGGCCGCTTCTGGTTTAGAGATAACCCTAGAAAACAGTGCTAAAAGTTTAAAGAGACAAAAAAAATAAATAAAAAAAATATTTCAAGTTTTTCAAAGTATTACCAAAACAAAATACAAAGAGATGACACATTCCAAACGTAACATAATTGCAGATCATTATGGCGAAAACAGGGCTTCTCACAATGGAACTAAGTTCTACTTAACTATAAATGATTACATGTGGGTCTTTGGAATTCAGCGAGCAAAGTTTTGAAATGAGATATGTCAAGCACTCACTATGAACCTTTACTCTTTAATTCACATTTAAAAAATGTCCAACTTGCCAGAAAAGGCAATTATTTTGAACAAAGGTTGTCGTAACTTATTTGACACTGTGGGGTTTGGTTACTAAAACTTAAATTGCCTACAGAGTGAGGTTGCTGGGCACTCCTAATATAGGGACTTCATTTCCTATGATGCTTTCCAAGCATTATGACTGTAAGAGCATTATGGGAGATTTAGTCCACAACATCTGGAGTGCTGAAGATTGCCTATCCCTGGCCTAGTGTTTTCCTCTAGATACAGTGGGACCACGAATTTAATGCATTCTCCAGGACGTTTCTTATTGCGAAAAATTTGTAAACCGAAACGCTGTTTCCCATAGGAATGCATTGAAAACCAATCCGTTCTGGAGATCAGAAAAAAAGTCAACATGAGCTGGCATGGAAACCAACCCACAATGCAGAACACACAATAAAAGGCATGCAAACAACGAAGCTCAGCTCCCTACCTTTCCACAGCTTGAGAAATGCACCAAAAAGTCCCAAAACAACTGCACACAATTTCCAGAATGGCTCCAAAACGCGATGCAATAGCCGCTCCAACACCTCCACACTTGACGCCACGTGCTACCCACAGGCTCCAAAATGCAGGGGGCGTTGCTATAAACCTCCCAGGTGCAATGCATCCTGGGGAAACTTGCTTTGTATTGCGAAAAAAATTGTAAATCGAGGCATTATTTTCAATGGATTTTCATTTGTAAACCGAAATTTATGTTAACCGAGGCGTTTGTAAACCGAGGTCCCACTGTACTTTTAACATATCTTTATATATAAGAAAAACACATAATGTTAGCCTTTAGAATAGTAGAATGAGAGAGCATGACTGGAAGTTGTATGCTGAAAAATGGATGGGGTTGTGCCAAAACCTAAAATACTATTCTGCATAAAGGATAATCAATGCCCAGAGTAACCGTCCAGTGAAAGAAGGAAAGAACCACACTCACTGTATGGAATAAATGTAAGAAAATCCCAGAGAACAAATACATTAAAGGAACCTTCCAGGCTACATTTTACCCCATTTTTCTAAATTCATTACATCTACACTGTAGTTTAGAAAAAAAAAATACTCCTTGTTGCAGTTCCTGCATTTGCTGTTACATCTGTGATGAGTGAGGTGATGGACTTTATGATGGATAAGATCATCCAAGAGATAACCATAGGCTCCTAATTAGATGTCCGAGCGCTCGGGAGAACCGATAATAAAACGACAGACTTACTTCGTTGCAGTTCAATATCATCTCATCTTTAATTGGGAGAGAATTGCATATTTATTATGGCATTAGTCTACTGCGCATGTGTACATGAAAACAAGCAACAATTACTTACTTGAGAAAGTGTTATCTAAGCTATGCTAGAATACCAAGGTTAAACAAAAGTAACATTTCATGGAAAGGAATGTGCTGCAAAGACTGCTGATAATGCAGAAGTGAAGGAATTCACTTTTAACCCTTTCAGATGTGGAAGGACCAGTGGTGTATTCTGGTTTTGTGCTGCCCTAGTCATGACAATACCGATGCACCTCGCCTTCTAAATTTCACTTCCTTTTAAAAACAAACATGCTCTTTGCCTGACAGACACACGCCTTCACTGATGCATTCACTGACATAGACTCACTGACAGATACACAGTCATAGTCACACACACTGTTTAACCAACACAAACTTTTACTGAAACATACGCACTCTCTGACAGACACTCACATTCACTGACAGACACACACATCCACCGACAGACAATCTAACTGACACACGCATTCACTGACAAGACACATACACACTCACTGACAGACGCACACTAACTCAGTGTCAGACACACACACACTGTGACACACATATACTCACTGACAAACACACACTGACAAACATACATACAGACTCACTGACAGACACATATACACTCAGTATCAGGCACACACATTCTCTAACAGATATGCACATTGACTGACAGATTACACACTCTCAGTAATAGACACGTATACAAATACTGACAGACATACTCATTCACTAACAGACATACACACTCTCACTGACACACACTGTTTGACAGACACACACTCACTAACAGACACACATACTCTCACTAACAGACACAGAGACACAAACACACTCGCCAACAGACAAACACACACTAACACACTCACTAGCAAACACACACACACTCTCACTAACAGACACAGACACACTAACACACTCACCAACTGGAACACACCTAACACACTCACTAACAGATACACACACTCTCACAAACAGATACACTAGCACACTCACCAACAGACAGACATACACTAACACACTCACTAACAGACACACACTCACACACTTACTAACAGACACAGACACACTAACAAATTCACCAACAGACACACACACACTAACACACTCACTAACAGACATACCTACTCTCACTGACACACACTCTTTTACAGACACATATGCACACTCTTTGACAGACACACATACTCTCACTAACAGACACACTAACACACTCACCAACAGACACACACACACACACACACACTAACAGACACAGATACACTAACAATTAATATTTTTATAAGTTCAATCCAACCAGCCTTAACCATTTCCACTTGTGGTCCAGTGGGGCTGGCTGCAGCTCGTCAGGCGGTCGGGCAGGCGGGCAGGCGGGCACAGAATGGAAGCGGGCAGCGAGGGAGCTCTGATCCTTCTCCTCAGCTCCCTCACGTGCCTCTTAGTGATGCCGGAGCAGGAGTGATATCATATTCCGGCTCCGTCATCACTGTGGTGTGCGCGAGGGTGCTGAGCAGGGAAGAGCTCAGGGGAGAGGAGTGCTCCCTCGCCGCCCGCCTCCCACAGCCTCAGGGGGGGGCCCTAAGGTGGCCAGATGGCCATCTCCAGGGCCCCCCAGGACAAGAGACTGGCAAGGTATTTTCCAGGGTGTTTGGGGGTCAGCTTTTTTTGCCTTCCCCCTGAAAGTGCTGCCAAGGCAAATGGCTTGTCAGCCTTGCGGTAGATACACCGCTGGGAATGACTCAACTAAGGCGAAGGTTTTAACCCTTTATTTACCTTTATCTATGACAATTTATTTATATATATATATATTTTTTTTTTTTCTGTAACTATAATAAGACATTGTCTGAGTGAGATAATGTTGGGAAGCCTTTGTGCCATAGTCTAAGCAAGAAGTATAGGTTGTTATAGTGCTTGGTGTCTCTTTAAATCAGTATGAAATTATATTATGGGTTGAATAAGTGGGTTAATTGTTTCTGATCTACCATCACAATTTTTACTTTTATGTAGCATTGAATAATCCAATTCAGCAGCCAGCAAGACAGCCATTAATGTAATAACCCACAGAAAAAAATCTCCTGGAGACTTTAAGATCAATTTCATGAAAATATGTTTCTAATTATTATGCTATTACTGGTAAAATGTGATTGGGTTTATGCAAGGCAACATTACTTTAAAATAAGAACAATCAAATATTTTAGAAAATAGTTGATTGTTTGATTTTCCATGGCAATAGCCAATAACGTTCTAATGCATTTGACGTTTTTATTTAAAAAAAATTGTTTACATACATTAGTATTATATATATATTTATACAATTAATAAACCAGGGCATTTGATTAGCAGCACATGTCTGCTACTTAACCTCTTAATTCCTATTGGAGCAGTAAGAGTGTACTTAGCATTTCACACATGGCTTCTCAATTTTGGATTTAAAGGGATGCTGTAGGCTCCCGGACCACTTCAGCTCATTTAAGTGGTCTGGGCGCAATGTCCCATGTCCCTAAACCCTTCAGTGGTAACTATTGAAGTTTCAGAAAAACTGCAATATTTACCTCTGTGGGTTATCTCCACCTCTAGTGGCTGTCTACCAGAGAACCACTAGAGGGACTTCCTGAATTAGAATGGACCGTTGGTCCAGTATCTGACGCTGGACGTCCTCACGCACCGTATAAGAACTTTCCAGCGTCATATATTTTCCCGTAGGAAAGCATTAAATAATACTTTCCTATGGGGAAATCCTAATGTGAGCGCGGCCATTGCCAGGAGCGTGAGCAGATTCAGGTAAGTGACTCAAGGGATTTTAACCCGTTTAACAATGGGGGAGCGGTGGCGCAAGGCTGTGGGGCATTGCAGGGGCCTATAGTGACAGGAAACTGCGTTATTTTCCTGGCCCTATAGAATCCCTTTAAATAATGTGTTGTTGTTTAGCTGAGGCTTTATTTACCTGTAATTTCCTGCAAAGGAACAGATGATTGTTATTCTGTCCTGATATGTATAACCTGATATTCAAAGAGGGTGTACTTTCTTTTTCCCATGACTGTATATATACTTGAAGTCTTTTAAACACTAAGTAAGTTTGCACATTTACCAAAAGTTAATATAAGAGAATTCGAGGAAAAAATGTGTCTGCATGTAGGTTTGATGGTTTTGGTGCAAATTGGCTATAGATAGCTATCCCATGAGTTTGCTATCAAACTGTTTGGAAGCAGCCTGATACAAACTGTGTCTTCCCATGTTGTTAATGCATTAAAAAATAAATGTTGAATTTAACCTGGACCCCAATGCAGAATGCTTTAGCCATTACGTAAACATTCCATACATAAACTTATCAGCCATCGTGAGAAGTAATCCCATTATATTTCCCAGTCAGAGTATTATTATTATGTTATTATTTATATAGCGCCAACAAGTTCTGCAGCGCATTACAGTGGGTGGACGAACAAACATGTAGTTGTAACCAGACAAGTTAGACACACAGGAACAGAGGGGTTAAGGGCCCTGCTCAGTGAGCTTACATGCTAGAGGGAGTGGGGTATAGTGACACAAAAGGTAATGATAGTATTAGACAAATGAGGGAAGTGAGTTCCACAGGAATGATGCAGCCTTTGAGAAGTCTTGAAGGCGACATCAGAGGTGGGAGTACGGACAGAAGATAGACGTAAGTCTTCAGCAGAGCGTAAGGGCCTAGACGGGACATACTTGTGTATTAGGGAGGATAGATAGGTGGAAGCAGCATTATGAAGAGATTTAAAAGCAAGAACCAGGATTTTAAATTGAGCCCTATATCTTACAGGAAGCCATTGTAGGGACTGACAGAAGGGTGAGGTGTGGGAGGTGCGGGCGGAAATGAAGATGAGCCTTGCCACCTTATTCATTATGGACTGTAACGGTGCAAGTTGGGAGCATGTAAGACCACTGAGAAGCGGATTACAGTAGTCAAGGTGAGAAAGGACAGTGGAATGGACCAGCACCTTAGTCGCATCTTGCGCGCAATATTTTTGAGATGTAAGCAGCAGGATTTGGTGATAGACTGAACATGAGACATGAAGGAGAGGTCGGAGTCAAAAAGAACACCTAGGCAGCGAGCCTGCATGGTGGAGCTGATGGTAGCACCATTAACTTGGAGGGAGACAGACACAGGAGTAGCAACACTTGAGGGAGGAAAGACCAGAATTTCAGCATTGGTCAAGTTGAGTTTAAGGAAGTGGGCAGCCATCCAGTTAGAAATAGTAGAGAGGCAGTCAAAGACACTAGTCAAGAAGGACGGGGAGTGATCAGATAGATTTGCATGTCATCCGCATAGAAATGATTTTGGAAGCCAAAGGAGCTAATGAGTTTACCAAGGTAGGCAGTATATGGAGATGGAGAACATTAGGGGGACCATGGACTGAGCCTTGGGGGACACCAACAGAGAGGAATTGGGGAGAAGAAGCAGAGCCAGAGAAAGAAACACTGAAAGAGTGCTGGGAGAGGTTGGAGGAGCACCAGGAGAGAGCAATATCATGTAGACCGATATTGCAGAGGATGAGAAGAAGCTGTTCATGATCAACACTGTCAAAAGCCACAGACAGGTCAAGGAGAATTAGGATAGAGTAGTGACCATGAGATTTTGCAGCGACTAGATCATGCTCCGGTGTGGTCAATACCTTCTACTCCTGGTACTCTTTAAAAGCCCCTTTTTCAGGAGGACCATCAATTCACAATCTCCGTACTAAACTAAGGATTTAAAAAAGGGGATTAAGGGAATGTATGAGACAAGTAAAGTACTCTGTAACAAGCTCTAGGATTATTACCTATACACATTTATGAAACAAATATCAAAAATTAGAAATCCATTTACATACAACTATGAATTTATCCATATAATTCTCCCTCACTCGGATTGCCCACGATTGCATGGAGCAAATGGGCACAATTTGTGAATCGGTGGTATATTGACAATTTAACCTAGGTTGAAAAAAATATAAACCAATTGGTATCTGTCACAATTTATAAGGTGGTAGGACCTATCACTATCTCGAATGTTCTCTGAAAAATACCTTCATTTGGATTCATCATCTTGAGAATGAGAAGTGACACTTTATCAATCATTACGGTTAAGCTCATAACTTTTGCATTTTATTTATGTTAAATGCATCCAGAGATGTCCCTTTAAAATTCTCTCCAAATATGACAATTAATGTCAGCATGTATAGTTATATTGGGAAGTGATTTCAAAGGGGAACTGTCAGTAACTGTGAATTCACATCATTGAAGAAAACATTGAAAATCAGCTATTTTATGTTTACATTTTTTCATGGCACACTGTTTTCTTTTAAATTTATATTGAAGAAAGATTTAGTAAATTACATCATAATCCAGTTCAGGCAAGGCAAAGTCAGGGCAAATTATGCAAATCCATAGGATAAATAGAAACATTGTCTCTCTGTATGTCTTTTTAATGCTGACTGGGGCACAAATGACACAATGATAGACAGAGAACTAAGATGGAGGCGCCCAGTTGCAGGATAGCGAGGTATGGATTTCTACATTCAATTTTTTTTTTTTGCACCTCACCAATACATATTTCTTAAATATAGTAAGAATTAAATGCATTATTAAATCCTGGGCAGTGACAGTCCTATTTTGTATTATATTTCTGCAATTTATTGCAATTTAAATGTGTACATAGCTTAAACAACTGCATTTAAACGCATGTTGTGTGTGTTATATTTATTGTCGAGTTGTTGTTTAAGTCCATCAAATGTAGATTATTTTTTCAATAAAAATAGCTTGAAACTAAAAATAAAACTCAAAATATAAATAAAGAAATTGACAAAAATAAAATAATAAATAAAAAAGATTCACAGATTATATTTTTGTCTGGAAAGCTTTCACCATTCACCAGATGTAGTTTTACATGGACAAGGGTTTAATTCCTGAAACGTTGTGGCTGTTATCAGCTTACTGGTCTACGTTGATTGTTTTCTTATAAATAGAGGTAGATGGTGCTGTGTTACAGGCTCTCCCTGATTTGAGAGATTGTCAGAGGAGGTGGTACACAAGGATTTGTAAGGTACTTTTGCTTTCTGTGAGTAATTGTAGATAGTATTTAAGCTCTGATTCTAGTTGCAACAACCTTTAAAAATGTAGGTGTTGTGAAGCAGGGGACTTCCATCTACCATAAACTGTAAAAAATCTGTTATGGTGTTTGCAATATTTTATGGTACATTCCATATTAATGGTATTTTATAAAGTACAGTGGGAGTTAGCAAAACATTGTTTGCTGGGGTCTAAATGTTTCTATTTAAACCCCAAGTTGCAGTAGAATCAATATTCATTATAAGTCAACTTTTAATTTTGACGTATTGCATATCTTTAACTGGAACTTCTCTGAGCTGGATAAAGAGCTATCATTCAGTATGTTGGGAAGATAAGTAAACATAGCATATAAATACATGGATACCTCGTCATATATAGATTGATGGATGGAAGAATAGATGGATAGATAGATAGATAGATAGATAGATAGATAGATAGATAGATAGATAGATAGATAGATAGATAGATAGGAAAATGGAGGGGGGAATGTATGGACATATATGTATTGTATTATTTTTCTCCATAGCTAACACATTTTATGTTGACCATAAACTTGAGAGTTGACTTGTAACGTAAAGTAAAAAATAAAATGCACATCAGTCTGGCATATGACAGGATGTAATGAAATGTAGGCCGATTTGGCATGACAAGTGTTCCTTATCTGTCTTCCTTGTGTCTATCTCATACCGTGACTTTTTTTTAACACAAGTTTAGAGTTACAGTACGGCCTTCTGCCATCATCTCTAGGATCTTTTCAACTTGAAGTTTCAAACCATTTTCAGGAAATGTTGTATTTTACATTGTCACATCTCATCAGACCTCAAGCAGGACGGCCGTAGGGTGTTGGGTGGTGGTGGGGGGAGAGTACTGGGTCTTCTGTTCAAATGGATACCAAAGTAATAACAAAATCCGTAGCAGTCACATTTCATTAATGCAGAGGATAGCATGGTGTCTGCAGAGGAACACTTGCAAATTCACAATATAAGAACCACCTCGCAGTCATAATATTAGCAGCAATGAAAATATTTACTTATGATTGTCCTGCTCATTTCATTCCTGGTTCTCACACAAATATCGATTTACAGACTTTTTAAAAATAAAATGGAGGCCTACTGACAGGAAGTCCCAAAACCAAAATAGAATTCAACTAACTATATGAAAGTTTTAAAATAGCACACAAACGAAATTGACCAGTTCTCAAGATGTTTTTAGTTGTCTCCCAGTGTCATTATGGAGAGTTATGTAGATAAGAATTTAATCATAAATTTAATCCTAAAAGATATAGTTAGTCAGTATAAACACAGAGTAAGCCTGGAAGTGATACTCGTTATGCGTCGGTTTTAAGAGCAAAAGTGAATACACATGAGTACAACTTGACATACTCGTAATACAGTGTCTTTTTAGTTACTCTGTATTATTATGAGAGCCTTCTCATTTGACCAGCTTCCTCAGGTGAAGATACCATGCAAAGATATATAACATTGCAAGACATTTTCTGTGGAACAAGTGGATATGACACCACAAGTGTATTTTACTAAGTTTTTGCATAACTGAAGCTCTTTCTGTATTTCTGTTACATTTTATGTATGGTCCGTTCAAGTGGGTAAAGAGCACTCAAGAAACACTAATCAAAGTTATATAACCAAATATAGGACCATTTATTTATTGTTTTGAATTTATTGTTCTATTTTTTTATATTGTTCGTTAATTTTCTTATTTACCTTGCATCTTTCATACTTTCATTTGTTTTAGAACGTCTTGCTGGAACACAGTATGAAAGTGTCTTCATTAGATGCTCTCTGTGTTAACTTATAGAATACCTAATTATCCAAGAGTCTGAAATTTATGGGGCCAAGAACATAAAACAATGTGAAGAAATTGGTACTCATGAGGAAAGAACAAGGTCAGACTGGCAAATTGTGACTTCAGAATTACAAAATTATACCGTTAAATTGAGTTCAGTGATGAAACTTGATCCATGGAGGATACTTCTATTAAAGTGGAAACCACACATGCAAAAATCACGCAGACACCCTTTCTCTATATATTATAAATAGATTAAAATATTAAAATATAAAAAATTCTGATTCAACTTGAAACAACAGCTTCCAATCTTCAAACATTAAGGTTTCAGCATCAGGGTCCGTGGTATTGCCTTTAAACACTTCTGCACTTGTATTAAAGATTTATTTGCAAAAAAAATCTAATACCATTTAGCTATGTTTGTATATTAGAGGCAGTTAATTAAAGAATATATGAGACTCAAATACTATCAGGGTTATTTTCTAAAGGGAGATTTCAAGGTGAATTTGAAGTGAATTTAAATTTCAAGGTCAAAACAGCCCAACTGGAAATGTTCTCGCAGTCAGCTATGCTTCAGTTCAGCTACTCTGGCCCTAAATTTGACATTCATTTTGAATTCTAACTTTAATAAATAACCCTGTGTGTGTAGTTTTATATTTCAGTTGTCACATAATTGAGTTAAGAACTCTACTTTGAAAGATGGAATTCTATTCTTACGAAATGACCGATAAAGCATATGCGAGTTTGCTACCACATCTTAAGTGGAGTCCCTTTTCTAATGCACAACTGAAGACATTTCCCCCATCGGGCATATCTCTACTTGATTACCAAACCAAACCTAAACTTAGAAGCTTGGATCTACCATATTTTTATTATATTATATGTTGGATCTACCATATTTTTATTATATTATATGTATTTATATATGTTTATTATATTTATGTTTATTATATGTTAAGGTATATTTCAAATAGTATTGATATAAATTACTAACTATTTACTAATCACAGCATATTTCAAAGAAAGCAATGAAAGGAATTACAAAACAAAAGAAAAAAAATGCTTAGCTTACAATACACAGAGCCTAGAATCCTTGCACCAAAAGTATTTTCCAATGCAATTTAACTCTGAGCCCTCTTTGGATTTGTTTATGGTGTAAATATTCACCTAAAGTTTCAATGTGTAATTCTCAATTTTTCTTACGTTTAATTTCTCTCTTTAGTATTGTCAGTTTGTTTAGTTCTTCCAATGTGTTAAGAAACTCCATAGCACGTAGATTCTCACTATTTCCCCTTTGGAGTATGCAAATGTATCCTTTAAAAATAAAATCAGAAGAACAAAAGAACAATTTAAAAAAAAAAAATTGTAAAAAAATAGTGTAAAAAGATAAGCACATTACTTGAGGCCACTAGTATCTATAGAACTCAGAAGGTGCAGAGCTGGAGGACCACAAAACCCAAGAGAATGTGAAAGTGGGTGGCAAATAATTGCATCATATACTGTGGGAGTTTCCACACCCCACAAATATCAAAACACAATTGCAAAATAAAGAAGCATGCACACCCAAGTACTAGAGAGCAAAAGAGAAAAATACTTTTTAAGGTAGATTTTATTTACCCAAAAAGGGATAGTATTGTGAGAAAGTTAACATCCTCCCAGGAGGAAACCCTGTTACATAAATCCGGACAATAGGCTAAGAAAAAGCATAGCAAAATAAAGTGTTAGTAAATTGCCCTGAATAAACACAGATGAGCCCAGCATAAAAATATAAAAATAATAAACAAAAAGTAAGCTACCCCTAATAGGTACTATTAAACTGTGTTCTAGGATCCCCAGACTTAAAGGTAGCCCAGTTGCAATACACACTCTCTCTTCAGGTAAGGAGTAAGGAAAAAAGTGGCTAACTCTCACAAAGGGGATATCTGCTATCATAGAGTCCTTTTTATATCCAAAGTAAAATACATAGTATCCAATAGGACAACAGTAAATTTAGCAATTTTCCTAAATAATCTCCACAACAAGAAGCAAGTAAACAAGGGAAAAAAAAGAAATTAAAACAGGAAAAACTCCAAAAATAAAAAAAAGTTGCAAAAACATTAATTTCTGGAAAACAGTACATTTTCACATATATCCTTATTGCAGGTAGGATCTGTAATGTGTAGTCCATTTGGTTAACACAATCCAGGAGTTACATAAAGTTGCACATCATAGTGCGATCAATCTCAGTATAGGATCATTCTCATATGTTTCGCAATATAGTGTGATGACCATCGCGGAAACAGAAGGTTGTTAGATCTTTGGAAGAGCGGGTTAGCTACTCGCTTGGGAGCAATTCCTCTCCATTTAAAGGTCCTACAAAGAGTTGTCATTAATGGTAAATTTTCAAGCTGGACAGAGGTGGCAAGTGGTGTCCCTCAGGGGTCTGTTCTGGGACCCCTGCTATTTAACATATTTATAAATGATCTTGAAGACAGCATTGGAAGTCATGTTTCAGTGTTTGCAGATGACACAAAACTTTGTAAAATAATACAATGTGAGCAAGATATTACTTTGCTGTAGAGGGATTTAGAAAGACTGGGGGACTGGGCACTCAAATGGCAGATGAAATTTAATGTTGAAAAATGCAAAGTTATGCACTTCGGCGTAAAGAATACACAAGCAACGTATACCCTTAATGGAAGCGAATTAGGGATAACAACACACGAAAAGGACTTGGGAATTGTTATAGACAACAAACTATGCAACAAACTGCAATGTCAATCAGCAGTGGCCAAGGCCAGTAAGGTATTGTCATGCATGAAAAAGGGCATGCATTCTCGGGACGAGAATATCATTTTGCCTCTTTACAAATCACTGGTAAGACGCCATATTGAATATGCTGTGCAATTTTGGGCACCTGTTCTAAAGAAGGATATTATGGCACTAGAAAAAGTGCAGAGGCGGGCTACAAAATTAATAGAAGGAATGGAACATATCAGCTATGAAGAAGGGTTAACAAATTTAAACCTATTTAGTTTAGAAAAACGTTGCCTGAGAGGGGATATGATAACATTATACAAATATATTCGGGGCCAATACAAACCATTGTGTGGAAATGTATTCACAAACCGGACTTTACATAGGACACAAGGCCATGCGTTTAGACTGGAAGAAAGAAGATTTCGTCTAAGGCAAAGGTTTTTTTACTGTAAGAACAATCAGGATGTGGAATTCTCTGCCTAAAGAAGTGGTTTTATCAGAGTCCATACAGATGTTCAAACAGCTACTAGATGCATACTTGCAAAAACAGAATATTCAAGGATATAATCTTTCAATGTAGGGTAATAACTGCTTGATCCAAGGATAAATCTGACTGCCATTCTGGGGTCAAGATGGAATTTTTTTCCTAGCTTGTTGCAAAATTGTGCTTCAAACTGGGTTTTTTTGCCTTCTTTTGGTACAACAGCAAAAAACAAATGTGAGGAAGGCTGAACTTGATGGACGCAAGTCTCTTTTCAGCTATGTAACTATGTAGCTATGTACAATAAGGCAATCACAAAGTGTTGTAAATGGCACTCGAGCATGGGTATGATGATGTTATGCATCGGTGCCAAACAATGTTTACTTGTATCAGCATGGACAAACATTTACAAGCATGATAGTACTATGTTAGAATTTATTCATAGAGATAATCTGCACAGGGAGCGAGGATCAATCAATATATTAGGGATCAGAATCCTCTCATTAGGCTGCCTACTTGTGTAATCTAGGTGTATATTGCCAGCATAGACTAAGTCTAGGTGCAGGGTTAAAACATAGAAACATAGAATGTGACGGCAGATAACCGTTCAGCCCATCTAATGTGCCCAATTTTCTAAATATGTTCATTAGTCCCTTTCCTTATCTTAAATCTTGGATAGCCTTATGCCTATCCCACGCATGCTTAAACTCCCTCACTGTGTTAACCTCTACCACTGCAGCTGGAAGGCTATTCCATGTATCCACTGCACTATCTAAACAATACTTCTCTAAATAAAAACAAAAGATAACTAGTAAATCAACAAAATAGTAATAGATAGTAAGTAAAAAAAAAAAAAAAATAGATGGAAAGGCCCTAAATTGGACTATTTGCTGAAATGAGAGAGTAAACTGGGTAGGGAATTTGAAGTTTAATACTGGCACACATCTTTACTAACACTGAAAGGCACTACACACTGTACATCACACATAGAAACACATTACAAACTAATGTACACATGGTACCTTACACCTGCTAGACTTTTTTAAATTAAAATTGACAAACACTAATTAATGTTGGAGGGGTTGTGGGAGGGTTAGAACATTAAACCACATCTTCTAGACATGTCCTATGATAACTCCATTCTGGAAAGACATACATAACTCATTCAATCCATCATAAAATTCCCAGTTGAAATATCCCCACATCTTTGTTAATTTATAAATTTAACAGAAAATATATCTATTTTATATTATCTGCCTATTTCTGCTACTTCCGCTATCCCACGACACTGGAAATCATCAACTGTCCCTTCAGTTGGCGAGGTATTACAGCTTCTTTTTGAAAACAAATGTTGTGAGCTAGCTACAAGATACAAGGATTGCCATCGGACACAAATACCACCTTGCAACTCGATTGGACGATTTGGGAAGAAGATATTAGGTGCCAATATCATATTTAGTTCTTTCCCTCCAGCCAGTCACCAAACATTGTTACATATTTGTATTGATAATTCCCTTTGCACTGCATTATGGTTGATAAATAAGGCACTACCAATGGTAAAGTTATACTTATTGTACAATTTCTTTAAATTATTTGTTAATTATTTTTCATTTTGAAATAATAGTGGATGATCAATAGTACTTGTATATTTACCCTTTTTCCTTGTTTGTTGTTATTATTATCACTATTATTGTTTGGTTTATTATCAGATTTAAAACTTTCAATAAAACATTTGAAAAGAAAAAAAAATAGATGGAAAAATAAAAAAATTGGAAACATATTTGAGAAAACAAAAAGAAATGCAACATCAAAAGGTAAAATTAGATAATAATAATAATAATAATAATAAGAGTAAGACTTCAGACCTCAACATGGGGAGTGACCAAAATTCTACATGTCCCTAAGATGTAAACTTACATATGTTTCTGTGTTATACAAATTAACATGATGACATGCCTTGATATTATTATTATTGCCATTTATATAGCGCCAACAGATTCCGTAGCGCTTTACAATATTATAGATATAATGCTTGACTTATTGTAATCTTTAAAGTATTGAAACATGCTATTCGTATTAAATGTTATATCCTGTAATACTACCTTGATTAATAAAAGAACATTGATTGGAAATTAAATAAGACAAAAACGTGATAAAATAAAAAATAAAACATTGAAAAATTTTAAAATGTAAAAAAAAAAGAATGGGAGAGAAAAAAATAAACAACGAAATAGACAAAAAGATAAGAATTAACATAAAAAACTAATAAATAAAGATTTGTTCTCTTTTCCAGGGATAGTCTGATGTTACTTTGACGCTCTATGATTCTTTCCTTGATAGCACAAATAGTCTCCCCCACATACATAAGACCACAGGGGCACTTTTTAGATATAACAAGTAGGCTGAATTGCAGGTTAAAATATTACTGAATGACATACTTATGTCCCGTACAACTGCTTAACGTTGTTCAGTTCTCATGTGTACCAACATCGTCAACTGTTTGAACGATAATAGAGAAACAAGATAATAGGTTCTTGCGTTTTCTACCTACTAATTTTTTTATAACTGCTGCAATTGTCTGTCCCAGTAAGCTTTTAAGGTTTTCCATGTTCGGTCCAAAGGTAAACAAGCCACTTTTTAGCCAGTTCATTACAGCTCCCGAATAGCGTAACAGCTGGATGCTGTCACATGTTCGTTTAAACAGTCTGTATCTGTGAAGAGCAGATGCATTTTATGTCTTCCATATTCCCGTTGCTCTGTGTCACGTGGCATTTGGTTAAAAAAAAAATATACAAATCTATTATTCTCTTATTTATTTCACTAGAATTAATAAGCAGCATGTAAAAAAAAAAATTATAGAACCCAAGGCTCTTAACCTCAAAGGCCCATTCAGGACGGACAACCTTGTCCTAAAAGTGATCTTACCCTTTGCAGCTCAAGGCCAGTGAATGCAGATGCCTGTAATTCACAAGCGACCCTCAACCTGAGAACCCCCTCCCCTGTCCACTAGTCATAGGGAGGCTTGAGTCCCTGCCAGCAAGTATTGATTTTCACTTCCCAATCTCCAAGCTAGATGGGAAGAAAAGATTAAAAACACTTTGTCAGTCTGAGGTTGAATAAGAATCCCACACTGGGGATGCCTTTGTGTGAAGGGGTCAAGGATGGTGTGAGCTTCACACGGCTTAACTCTTCCCTTCCCAAACGACCAACTAATGCCTATACTCGAAGTCCTGCCAGTAGGTGTTTTATCTTTTTAGGGGTTTAATTACTAAACTGGGAATTATGGGGAACTGACAATCCAGCTGTAAATTTTAAAACCAAAGTAGTCGATCTGAAAAAACACTGCTCAACAGTTTTAATGTATAAACCCCAAAGTGTTAGGCCTTACTATTGCAGTAGCTGCTTGTAGAATGATGGTTTGAATGTTTACCTTGTGTAGGTCATACATTCCAGTCTAAATAAATCTAAATGCTGACAGTGTATCCTCAGTGTTTCTAACTGTAATATCAACCTGCAATCACGTAGAATTTTATAGGAATCGAACAACAATATAAACTGCTTGTCGCAGTGGTAGAAAATATAATGTCCCTCGGTCAATAAAACTGACCTTTGCTGCGTTACATGTATATGACTAGTAGCTGTCGTTTGTCCACATGTTTTTGTAATTTAATTGTTTGATGTCCGACGGGAAGTACAGCAAGCAACCTTTGGGTATTCGGAACAATAACATAGAAGGAAAAATGGCTGATCGCTTGATGTTTGGCTAAAAACGTTTTAATTTAGTGTGATCATATGGTCTCATCTAACCTGATATGGCTGTCCTTTTAGTCCTCGAGAAATAGAAAGTCTAACAATGATAAATGTGTTATTGCAGAAATGTCACTTATCAATCTCTCACCCCAATTAACACAATTAAAGTGCTTAGTGGGGTATACACACTTACATCTGCAGCACTTCCATGTCCTGGGCCTCATTTTATCCCCATAATGCTCGGAGTGCACAAATATGTTTTCGGGCATTTCTTTAAAACGGCACTATGTGCCCAATCACCCTCATGGTGCACACAAGCATCACGCCATGGAGTTGAATTTACATGATGTGTTCTGTCTGTGTTAAAACAGCTAAATACACAATGTAACTTGTAAAATAAAAGCAAACAGTGTCAGTCAAGCTTTAAGTAGGGCTATTACTGAGGCATGACCTAAGCTGCTAAGGTGTATTTGTTAACCCCTTAATGACTGTGGGTGGTCTATGTCCACAATGAAATGTGCTATTCACAAAATGACAGCATGACTGTCATTGCTAAACAAATAGGACAATCTAAACTGGCATAAGGTCTTTAGGAAACACAAGGTGATGCCGATGGTTCATAAGAGGTTAAAGTAGGGTGTGCATCATCACACTGTCCCCATGGTTTGAAGAACTGAGCTTTAGTTACTCTGCTCCCAGTAGACTGTTAACAAGAACGTTACCACAAGGCAAATACCCCTAGCTGCCCTCAGACACACTCATTCCATTGCTTATCACTAGGGACTGTTATTGCAAAGACACATTTCTCCTCTGCCTACTGCCCTTGTCCACCTCCTTCTCTCGCCAGCCGCTGTCACTTGTCACACAGAGCCTTATCGTGTCAGGCTGTCCTTGTCAGCACAGACGGGAGAGCCCCAGAATCGCCCGCGTCACTTCGCTCTAGCCAGGCACTTCTGAATCCATTGCCTCACAGATGATAAATGAGCGGCAGTGTCTGTGGGCCTGTGAATTGGTTTGGAGTAGATAACGTCCGATCGTATCATTTCCTGCAGAAAGGGGCTGACTGGGATCATCCATTACTTCTGAGAGCTGGGACCTGCAGGGCTGACAAACACATAATGCGATGCCTGACCAGGACAGTCCATAACCCTCTGCTTTCAAAGGAGCATTCCTAACTGCTTCATTTACACAGACATTTGGCTTTCTGCAGTCATTCTTAACATTTTGCGCCATATCAATCTGATGACAAATGTTTATACACAAGTAACTCTAGGAGGCTTATTCACTAAACAATGAATTGAACTGTGCAATTTTAATTATACCTCTCCATTGTGCTACATCTAGTCTGTCAGTGACAATTGTGTATTTTCTATAATTCCCCTCTTCAATGAATGCTAGAGGAGGGTCTCCTTAAAGCGTAGCACAAATGCACCATGAAACGTGCCTGGAGCTTCCAAAAGACATTTCAGGGCATTTCTGCCCACACATTCATGCACCATGTGCTGTCAACGTGGCACGCATGCCTATTAGTATGGTGCTTACAGCCGCGTAGGTCAACAGTGACAACAAACTGCATCATGGGATCTCCGCTAATCTAGCTCTAGCCCGGTCCTATCCTGATTTCATGCTTTTTTTGGGGTGGAAAATTATAGTCTTAAATGTACTTAAATTTTGAATTTATAAACTGTTGAGCAAATCGACCTCTTACTTAAGACTTAGAAATGACATGTGCTCACATGCTGCTTTTTACAACTCCTATCAAGCTCAGTCAGCTGTATATAATGAGAGACAAGGTGCAACAAGTGCATCAGGGCTATAGTTTCCATTCTTTTGAAGAGAATAACGTTGTCATTTCTAATTATGTACATTTGGAATGTAGGTGGGAAGACTGTAATTGCTAAAAAAACAAAACAAAAAAAAAACTATAAAGAAATGCAGATTATTGATATTTTTTATAATCAATTTGTCTGCTAAACTTTCCCTTTTAGCAATGCAGATTTGGGGGATTAACTATGAAATGGCAAACTGACAAGATATTTGGAGAATATTTACAGTTTACCTACATTTTGTAACTTCCTTTTCCATTCACCTCACTTCGCTGTTTAGTGAATACATTTCCAGGTTTTACATATGACATTACATATTAATTTCTATCAGGCTGCTGGACTTAGAAAGGGTTAAGAAAAACCAATCTTGTTAAGTAAACAACCCCTCCATATGATAACTAATCCTTCACTACAGTTTGTTGTTTTGTTTTTTATTTGTTTGGGGTTTGTTTTTTTAAAAAAACATTTTCAGTTTAATATTGTTTCATTCTCAATTACCACATCGTATCTCCAGATGCTCTCGATTCAGCAAAAAAAGTCCGGATATTATTTGGACAACCCATTTTCTGATGCACTTGTCGTTGTGCATCACCAGGGACACAAATTGCAGCATTGGCCATCTCCCATTCTCGCCCTTTCCTTTCATGCCTATTTCATACCTCACAATGCTTGGTCCGAATGAGTATTTCGGCAGTCCACCACAATATCAAACCTTTTTATAGGGTTCGAAATGGAATCATAGTGAACTCTATAAAAAAAAGGTCGACATTGTGGTGTACTGCAGGAGTTAAATAATCTGCTATCATGGCCACAAGGCCGTATTGTGGAATATTTTAGAGTACAAAAAGTCAAAACACTGTAGCCATTACATCTTATTGTATTAACCATTTCTGTGCTAGACAGAATATACAATGCGATTTACACTGGTACAGAATGGGTTAACACAGCTCTATTGTGTAAAGACTTTTGGGACATCTGCATTAATGTAAATATTGTAATCTCTGTTCATGGAAAGAGAGAGTTGCCAAACCACTTGGATAGAACAGAGGGACAGCTGCCCAGGACCCTACCTGTCATTTAGAAGGCTGATGTACGGGAATGTGGAACAGCCCCACTTGACACATGATGTTAGCTCACAGCGGCTGTTGCTCCAGTTTTAATGCAGGAGAACAAATGAAATAATCATGGCAGCTTTATGACGTTGCATGAATTTTTCATGAGCGTTCATAAAATTTCACGATGCCCTCAGCTGGGAGAGATAATTTTTAAATACTGTGTTGATGTCAAGCGCGTCCTAAATATTGCATGTTTAGAAAGCAGCAGGGCTGAACCTTCGTGGTGAAGGGGAAAAAAAATACAGTGTGAAATCATGGAAGCGCAAGATCGTGGATTCTTAGAATCCTTATCGAAAATGTAATTGTCAATATTAGTGAAGACACATACAAGTTCAAAGCTATGCCTACATGATCAAACAGGTCAAATTACAATTGGATTATCTGTATTTGGCTTCAAGACAGACTAAGTCTCTATAACTATTTCAAAGAAAATATAATTTATGTGCATAAGATGGATTTGAATGAACTGTTATGGTGAAAAGGAAATCCATTCAATCCATCCAGATCTACATTTTTGTACTCGAGATATAAAACTACAATAAGTCATTAAACATTTTTCAATCAGTGACCTGGCATATGCATTGCAGATTTCCAGACTAATTGTGCATTATTAGTAATGACGCTCCTACAACCTGCTACTCTTCATATTTTTAATTCCTACCCCACTTCCCTGACTCTGTACTCTGTGCCATCAGACTTCCTTGTAATCAGATGCTCTGGGGTAAAGAAGTAGGAGGTCTGTACTTTCAGATGCAAAGATCTCCCTTTTTTCCTTTCTTGTGGTCTCTATGGGCAGATTGTACCAGCATATGACATTCTATTCCAGCACCCTCAAAGCAACACTATAGCATTAGGAATACAAACATGTATCCGTAGCACTTTAGTGCCCTAATTGGATAGGTCACTTCCACACTCCATCTGTGAAGGTTATTTTACTTATCATTTCTCCCTCGCAGCGCCAGTCTCTACGCCGTTGGCCAACCTCCTTGACTGACATCTTCAGTACTGATGATCTCAGCCAATCCAATGTTTTCCCATAGGAAATCATTATGAGGCTAGAGTGCATACATAGTAAGACGGCGCATTGTGCCGGTCAGTCTGCTATGTTTACATTAGGGTTAATCCAGCCTCTAGTGACTGTCTCATTGACAGCCACTAGAGGTGCTTCCGCGCTTCTCACTGTGATTTTCACAGGGAGAAGACGCCAGTGTCCATAGGAAAGCAATGAGTAATGCTTTCCTATGGACTGATTGAATGCGCGTGCGGCTCTTGCCGCGCATGCAGCGGATGACATCGGAAGAGGGAGGAGAGTCCCCAGCGCCGAGGGAGCCCGGTGCTGGAGAAAGGTAAATGATTAACCCCTTCCTCTCCTTTCAGCCCTGCTGGAGTGGGACCCTGAGGGTGGCGGGCACCCAAAGACCCTATAGTGCCAGGAAAACAAGTTTGTTTTCCTGTCACTATAGTGGTCCTTTAAACAGAAAGGGGCTTGGCACCCAGAGCATGTAATTGTGATTAAGTGATCTGGTTGCCTATAGTGTCTCTTTAATCTTTGAAGGAAGGGCCATGAAAGAGAGGTCTGTGTAGCTAAAAACACAAACCTCAGTGGTCCTCTTCTTCCAGCTCTTGAATAGATTACCAAGAAGGACTCTTTTCAAAGTCTAACCCCAGTGGTATGCAATAGGCATTTGGAAGTGCTGCATTTTCAAATTAGGATCCTCCTACAAACTTGTTATGGCTCTAACAGCTTTGTAATCACTTAATAAAATCAATAACATTCCTCAGAATACTTATTATCAATTAGTAACAGCCACCTTCTTTTAGGGTCATGTTATTGCAGCCCTTCACTTGTCATTTGCCCTATAACTTGACTCAACCTCCTCCACTACTTTCCTGCCACTGATGACAAGTGAAACACATAGGGTTTTTCACTAAAGTGAGAAATGTCAGGAACCTAATTATTTACCTATGGGTAACTGTGTATTGCATATTAATTTTCACTATCCACATTAATGCACCAAAGAAACTTGATGTTTTACTTTCATAGCAATAATCAAGGACATTTGCCCATTTCTTCTTCACTGTATAGCAGAATCTCTTCTTCATATCCTCGTTATTTAACATCTGGACTATATCAGTTCCTCAGCTAGTGTTTTCTCTGATTCCTGCTCCTATCATGTTCTCGGTTCAATTAATACAATAGTCGTATCCTTCTATGGAACAGTACTTAACTGTGCAATACTAATATCATTATCATGTCGTCCTATTCAGAAACCAAGTTTGAAGTCAAAAACACCTCCCTTTTTCCTATCAAGGGACCACATTTTTCCTATGCTATATTTAATCAGTGATACTCTGACTTATACCTGTTCCCCGTCCATAGCTGGTACCTCCATTTGCATCTAGTGCAGTATCTAGACTTAAAGATTTACGTAATGTTGCTCCCTATGTCTGGAATGCTGTGTTGTAGTTGACCAACTCTAGATTAAGTTGTTTATTATACAGAGTGCATAATACAATGTGTAAAGGTCAAGGGCACCAAACAACATAATCTTGTTGTTCAGTGGAGCATCCCCCTATAGGTTGATTGCGTCATATATTGTAACTCTTATTGTCTGAACGAAAGAATACACTTCCAATGAGCATTGTGAGTAGTAAGAACTTTCAAGTAGTCGCACCTTAAATAACCAGTGTTTCTTTAAAAATAACAGAAATACACAATAATTTGGGTTCAGATAAATGCTACTCACCACCCCTAAACTCCAAATGTTTTGCTTTCTTGTCCCCCATGACAATGACCTAGCATCAAACTCAGATTAAGTGAATCATAAAGTTAGGTTGAGCAGAATTTGGTCAAATAACAGTAGATTCTGAGCCAATATGAATGGCTGCTCAGCCAGATAAATAAAGTGCCATTTTCTCAAAAAATTTATACATAATTTTAAAAAATATATCATTACGTTTCATTGAATGTAACAAACTTTTAGAAAATTATAATTAGAAACTTTATGACAGTTGTCCTTTAAGTCACTCTGTATCACGTTTTTGAATATATATCATAACATACTGATCAGCCACAACATTAAAAATTACCCGCCCAATATTGTGTAAGTTCCCCCTCCTGCTGCCAAAACAGCTTTGATGCGTAGAGACATGGACTCCACAAGACCTCTGAACATGTCCTGTAGTATGTGGCAGGTTGCAAGGTGGGGTGGTGCCTCCATGGATCAAATTTGTTGCTTCAGTACATCCCACAGATGCTCTATCAGATCTGAGGAACTTGTAGGTTACGGAAACACCTTGAAATCTTTTCCAAGTTCCTTGCACCACGTTTGGTAGATACTAACCACTATATACCTGAAACATCCCACAAAACTTGCCATTTTGGAAATGCTCTGACCCAGCTGTCAATCCATCATTATTTGGCATTATTTTGACTAATATATCCCATCCCTTGACAGGTGAAATTGTAAAAAAACAAATGGTATTCACTTCACTTGTCAGTGGTTGTAATCTTGTGGATGATCAGTGTACATAACACACAAATTAAACACTTAACTCACAAAACACATAATAATTTGGTTGCCAGACTATGCCCTTTGGGCTCTTGCTACTTCAAATTAAATCAGAAAACTTTCATTAATCTTTCCTAGATATCCAAACTGGAAAATGTAATTTTAAAATTAGCAATTCAAAAGGCACTTGAAAACCAATGAGCACGGGTCATTTATCATGAGGATTTAGAGATAATATGGTCTAAAACATACAAGAATACAGATTGACCATTAATAATTTCAATCACTTGTTTCAAACAGCTCAGCTTATTCCAGCACATGCACGGTTTATACTCTACAATGAATTTCATGGTTTTGAGACAACACACATTTTGAGGGAACAACTGCAAGAAGTAAGAGTGGTCCAGTGTAAATGAGAAGAACCATGACCTCCACCCAAGGTACAATTCATTGTGGTTTGCATTTCAAGTCCCTGAAAAATATACTATTCTTATTAGATTTACAGATACTGGCCAGGTGGATGGATTGGCCCAACTTGTTGTTATTGTATAATCCCACAATCCATTGTTCATTTTTAAATTACAGTCAAATCCTGCTTCTGTCACTCTTTTATCATCTCCCCAGTCTTCTTTTTCTATGTCTCTATTTTCTAAATGTCGTGTAAACGGATTAATAGAACCTTGTTAATTAATAAATTGTAGCAGGGAGAAAATAAAACTACGTAAAAACATTATTATTTATATAGTGTCTTACATTGTATTAAAGGAAGGGAATTAACAACAAATGAGACAAACTTAAAATTCTTGACAGGAACAGTAGGTTAATGAGGATCCTGCTCGTTACAAGCTTGCAATCTAGAGGTGATACTGATACTGAAACATAATATGATTGCAGCAAAATGAGGTAGCATTCTAGGGCAATTAGATGCAAAAATATTTAAGATATAAAATAAAAAATTCTTTGTATAACAGCAGTTGTATATTAACAAACTACTTGCGTCAATGACTCCATCTTTTATATCTTCCACTGACATGCTACTATTACGGAAGCAACATTAGCCGGCATCACAATGGTTAAACATTACTGTCAGGTAGCTTGTTAACAATATTTGTGATGGCACCTGTGACCAGAGAAGGGGCCCTCATATAATGTTATTTTTAACCTCCTTCATCCTCCCTGGCAGAGCCCACTCTGCAAAAAATATCTTCAGAAAATGGGATTTAATGATTCATGGCAGGGTGACATTTGTGCATGAAGCAAGGGCCTAAACACATACTGACGTCTGGTAACCAAGTAACAGCTCCCGTATTCCTTACATGCTGTGCAAGAGGGGCCTGCTAACAGCTTGATGAAGAGGCCAACAACAAAAAACCTGCACTTAGTCGAGAACAGCTTGCAGAAGAAGCACAAAAAGAGCATACGACCACAAAAAAAGCTGACAAAAAGAGGCAGCAATGGACCAGAAAGACGTGTTCCAAAATCAAAAGATATTATACAATATCAAGGAAGTTAACAAATAAGACACAATAATTGTCTTACAAATAATACCCACTAAGCACTCAAGATAGAAGATGTATAGACAACAGGAAAAAAAAAACATCGGAGAAAGGGGTGACCTGGGAGAGTAGCTGTATGTATAGCTTGACCATTCTGATACCTGGTCTCCTCTGGACATGTCCAACCATGGTGGTCTTACTTACCTTCTACATCCTCTTCTGAAATGCAGTTTCATTTAGAAAAGGTGCATAAAAAAGAGTCAGATTCAATGCACAGAAGAGTCTGCTAAGACTACATATATGAGAGCTTTGCTTCTTGTCTTGGTGTTTCAGTACACAATTAGAACATAAGATGACAAGGTTAGAAAAAAAATCCTGTCACCATGCTCTTATCTTGTGTACTGTGCTGATTGGCTGATTGAGGGAACATAACACCCATCAGTGCATGTGGCAAAAAGAAGCACTTTGATTAATGAAAATGGAAATGTACTTACTGTATTACTGTGTATACATTATAAATTGTAATGGTAGAAGAAGCTGACGAAATACTAATCAATAATGTACTCAGTATGATACAGCTTGTCAAAAAGAATTGTTGGTGATCATTCCCTACTAAGAGCAAGTTATGTATGTTTAATAATATAACTCTGTGTATGTCAAATTAATATTACATACCACATGTGTGCATATATTTCCATATCAATGTAACATTTAATCTAATATTATGCCAGTGCAATGAATTTAATGCTTCTCCTTTAATTTCTCCACAATTCATCACCTAATCCCTTTATATTTTCCTCCTCTTCGTAACGCATTCCTCTGTGTTATCTCCCCTGTGTCCTCTACTTATTCTGTGCAAATCACACCTCTCGTTCTCTACCTCCTCCATCCTAATTATCTCATCACCTGTTCCATTGTGTCTTTATCGTCATTTTTTTTTCAATATCTTGGCTATTTGATGATCCTTATTATCAAACAGGTCCACCTTTAGAGAGGGTATTTTATTATTTTTTCCACTTCGAGAGCAGTACTGAACTGCAATCACGAGTGGACATATGGAACTTCTCTGGTGGTACGGTTGTAGCTAGATCACCTGCAACACGTTCCCCAAACTGCTTGATTGTGAACTGGCCATACATCTGTGCCCTGTATCATTCAGACATTCTTTGAGTAACACAGTTTTCTTGCTATGCAACCTGTAAATGCAGAGGTTGGTAGAACCTTCCAAAGTAAATCTCTTTTTTTCACCTTTTATTCAAAAGACATTTCCTTCTTATTGTTGTCAATTACCCATGTTTAACTAGCCAGCTCAGAAGCCTGCTATCAGTTGAGCTGTGATAAGGTGACCCCTAGCATGGATATATATATATTCAGCGATAAGTTATAGTTAAACATATATCCCTAGTGTGGAGATACCCAACAATGCTAAAAAGGAAACCATATTCCAGTACTTGTGAAATAAGTAAGCAAAATGTTTACAAAGAGTTTGACAACTTACCTGGGGTCTGCCAGGCACCCACCACTGCATCCTTTGCAATCAGAAGTTCTGCCACAGAGCTAAGCCACCATGTTCTTAACCAAAATGGCGGTCCTGCACTGCTGGGCTTAGCTCAGTGAAACCAATGGAAAACCTTTGCAGAAGCTTTTAGAGGCAGGGGAGACGGTGGAAGAAGTGACAAGTGCCTTGGTGGGACCCAGGTAAGTTGTCAAACTATTCTTACACAGTTTGACTCTTTTCTCTGGAAGACTACCAGTGCACTCCTGGCTTCATAACCACAACAGAGGGCTGTAGTGGTTATGGTGCTTAGTGTGCTCCTTTGAAAGATATGCAACATGATGCTTATGGTGAAAAACATTGTCAGGAGGCAGTCTCAATGTACAAAGGGACAGGTCTTCCCTGGTACTCTCCTTTCCTCTATCCCATCTGCAAATGTGGCGAATTGCAGGAAAGCAACTTGTCAAGACCTCTACCTAGTTTTGTTTCTGGTTATCCACAGGCCACAGGTATGGCTAAAGTTGTGAGCTGCCCAAATCCTGGCCATAAATAAAGGCTGGTCTGGGGATCTCTTTGGTTTCCTTTGCCAAATGCTTTCCATATAGAATGGTGGCTCAGAGGAGACACAATGGTTCCATTGCTATTCATCAGATGTTATGAAATTACATACAATTGACACATTCAATGTTAAAACAAAAAGTTATGAATCACTAGCACATTATTATTATTATTATTTTATTATTTATATAGCGCCAACAAATTCTGTAGCGCTGTACAATGGGCACATGTTCCACACGACATTAGTTTTGCCCCAATGAATATCATGGTAAAAACAACTCACCTTTTTATGACATTTAAAGCAAAAAAGATATTTTTTAAATTATTCTCATTACAGTTGACAATCCATTAAGGATCATTTCATTTCATTAAGGGACAAATGGATCGGAAAGTTCTGTCGTCCTTTTTATCCTATGTTATGTGTAAAGTGAGAATTCAAGGTGAATCCAAAGAGTGAATTTAACATTTTAAGACTAAGCTCACAGTTTAACTACTCTGGCCTTAAATATGAAATGCATCTTAGTGAATAACCTTGTTAGTGTATTTTTTATTGTTTATTTTATATATAATTGACAGGGACACTCCGAATGCCATAACCATTATAGCTTATTGTAGTGGTAAATGTGTGAGAAGCTGTATCGGAAAACATTTTAAATCCTCCACGTTTATATCTTTATCTGCAATGTCCTCTGTTGTGTAGATGTTTTGTGTAACTGTACCTGCTGAATGTGAGCACTTGCTAAATGTGTGCAGATATTATTTGTAAGTCCTGGAGGCATTTGTAGGAAGCTGTCTAAGAAATGTCTGTAGGTTCTCTATCAATAAGAGGTTATCTGACCATGTGTATGTATCTATTTATTTCCTAATCTTTCATGTGACAAAATGTTTGTGGTTGTTTTTGCCTCCACAGTAATATTTGACACATTGTGTAGAACAACCGCTGAATAAAGCATGACATAAAAACTGTATTTTGTTTTTATCCTTCATATATTCATGTAAAGGATGAATGAATAAATAAAAAACAGAAATTGTCTAAACGTACCTAATTTTAATATTTCAGGTATCCCTGAACAGTAATAAATAAATAAAAAAAATGCTGTTTTATCTTACATATATGTGCTAACTGTGCATTTCATGTTTGTTGTAAAAATTATGCTAATATTTGTTACGCAAATATAACATTGTAGTTAAGGAGTTAAGAAAAATGACCGCTGGACGGGATAAAAAAAATTATAATTTTTTTTTTAGAAAGATAGAATCTTCGCTCTCTGCTCTATGCTGTTTGAAAAGATGAATACATAAAAACCTATGTGTACACGTATAGACAATCTCTGCAAGTAAATTTAATGAGATAAAAACCTTAAAGGTGACAAGTCCATTTAGACAGAGAGACAATGAATTGCTAGGCAAGGAGATGGCAAAACTGAACGCCAGCACTGTCCCTCGTTTAAATACTTGCGGCATTTTCTCCATTGCAGCTGAGCAAATATCTATAGCAACCCAGTGAAATGCAAAGTGATCTCATTTGCCATGTATCTAGGGCTCATTACATGCAAATGAGCTTCGGCATGTGTCGTGTGGATGTGCAGAAATAGCAGGCCTGTTAGTGCAGGGGCAGCAAGCGCCAACGTTTCATAAAATGGGCTACCGCTGTCCAGATAAACCTGTCACCTTCTGCCAGCACAGGCTGAGCAGGGATTATCTTCCAACAGTAACAGAGAACCAACAGACAAAGGAAATCTACATTCATTATATCTCTAAAATGATTCATATCTCAGTTTTGTTTTAGTAGGTTTTTTTTTTGTTTTGCTCATACCATTAACATTTCCATGATGTGTAAAATGATGCGCAGTTTTCTGCAAAGTTTGAATTGGGAGGGGGCTTATTCAGTAACACTGGAAATTTGGGGAAATAAACAATGGGATTTCACATCTCAGACCAAAATAGGGGAAAAAATCCAGACAGGCTATTTGAATAGCTCTGTTACTTTGGCCTAGAATTTGCAATTCTCTTTTAACTCCTTAAGGACTGGGCCAAATGTACACGTTGAGATCAAAATAAAATGTAAACAAAACTTGGGATTTGACTATATGTCTGTTTAACCGTAATTCACCTCTTTCATATTAAATACACCCACACTTATTATATATCATTTTGTTCAGGAGAAATAGGGCTTTCATTTAACATATTTCATTTAAATATTTATGACATTCTATGACATTCTAACTGTGAATGTCAAAATGCTGTTTGCTTTTACTGCAATAAAATACACATATTTGTATCCAGCAATGTCTCATGTGTAAAACAGTACCCCCTATGTACAGGTTTTATGGTGTTTTGGGAAGTTACAGGGTCAAATATAGCATGTTACATTTTTCAGTTTTTTCACATTGAAATTCGCCAGATTGGCTACGTTGCCTTTGAGACCGAATGGTAGCCCAGGGATGAGAATTACCCCCATGATGGCATACCATTTGCAATAGTAGACAATCCAAGGTATTGCAAATGGGGTATTGTAACGGAGCTCCCTGTACTCCGACCGAGTACCCTCCGTTGATGGATGCTCCTAGCGCTTCCTGAGGACTCCAAACACTGCAGCCGACACCACAACCACCGCAGACTCCACAACCGCCGTAGCTTAACTGGAGTCTCGCCGTCTTCCTTCCACCCTGGATCAGCTTCTGTCCTCCAGGACCGTGTGGGGAAGACCTCTCCTCCAGGAGAGCGTAACAGGAACAGCTCTTAAAAGAGCTAAGTGATTAAAAGCTCAGGGGAGTATGCAGAGCATAGCAATCCCCAGTGTGATATAGCAGTTCCCTCCAATAACGAGACAAGGCTACGTATTGAGGGTCAAGAAGATCTGATGTTTAATGGCACACACTCTGCTTTTATGAGATTCTGCCCATGCAAGGGAGACACCCACATAATTAGCAGTATAACCAATCGGAACAATATACATTCGGGGAAATTCCCATCCCTCAGATAATCACATAACATAATTAAAACAGAACAGTAAAAATACAGTTTTTATACATGTGCTATAACTTCCAAACTACACATCCAATCTTCATAAAAATTACATATTTGGAATCAATCCATTAAGGGGAGCAACATATTAAATGGCACAAATCAGACAAGGGGTTCAAAAGTTAGCAAAAGTGTCTTTTGGGGCCTGGCTGGCAGCATGGTTTTCTGGCCCAAACCGGTTTTACAGAGGCCTCTATCCTGGACAATGGGGAAAGTAATCCAATTATCCAGGGATAGAGGCAGACTCCATTAACCACATGTTAGCAAAAGACACAAAAAGACACAAAAATACATAACTCCTATTGAACTGAACAGAACCCCCACATTCAACCTATCCCCAGATGGCTTGGATCTGAGCGCTCAATATATCCAAACAGCGCTCAGATCCCACAAATACAGTCAAATCGCCATACACACTAGGTCCATAGTCATGGGGCAGAAGGCTGGCAATTAGGCTTCTCCATAACACAGGGAAGCAGGGCAATTTGTCAAATAAAATAACAGTTACAAATGGCAGTTTGTAACAGGTATGTCCAGTCTTTTTTAGTAGCCACTGTCCAAAGTTAGTGTTAATATTTGTTTGTGTGTGAAAAATGCAAAAAACTAATTTGAACACCAATTTTGTTAGAACGAAATTACACATGTATATTTTTTTAATTATTTTTTATTTTTTTATTTTTAACGTATTTATATATTTATTTATTTTATATTTTATATATATATATATATATAATTATAATTGTATATATATATATATTTAATTAATATCATTCTACGTGTATTTTGATAATATATATAACTATATTTATATTAATATTAAAATACACTTAGACAGTGTATGTGCATGTATGTGTATGTATGTATGTGTAAGTGTATATATATTTTTTTATATATATGATCTAAGTATATATTATTTTATTTTACACTGTTTTAAAACTTTATTAAACTTTTTACAGGCAGCAGGGGGACTAACTAAATTTTAGGCACTCCTCCTGCCGGCACTGCTATGGACTACTATTTCGTACATGTGATCGTTAGGTCCTCGCAAGGGCCTCGCGATCACATGGCCCAGGAGGGCCGGATCGGCAGCAGGGGGACTCCCTGGGATGTCAGGAAAGTCCCCTCATCGCGATCGCCCGTGAGCAGGTAAGTGGGAAGGATGGCGTGGACGTGCTATGCCGTCCGCTGGCATTTAGAGTTGGGTCCCCACCCGCTGTCCTTGAGGGATTAACTTTCGCAATTCTTTGTTTACTGAATAAACCTTGTACAAGATCACAGTTTGGCTACTTCAAATTTAAATGCACAACACTTTGTCGTTTAGGGAAAAAAGACAAAAATTAGTTGATTGATTGGGAAGGGAAAGGGTTAGATTGTGCAAAGATCAAGCCATCTTTAAACAATGTTCCCTGCAATATTTCTCTTAAATGTAAAAGTTTTTCATCACTGCTCAGTTTAAGGAACACTCTGGGCACCATAATAACTTCTTTAGTGTGCCAGGCAAACAGTTTAACCCAAAAGTTTTCAGTCCGATACCTTTTAGCTCTGCACTACTTTTTTTCATCTGAAACATCAAACAAGAAGCCTCGGACTGGACAGTTGCTCCCCATTCACAAAACCAAGTGAGAACAATGCATATGTCAGCTGACGCTCTCAAGGTATCAGTGGCACCCAGTCCAAAACTTCATGTTCGAAGCCTTAGACAAAGAAACAAAGTATAGTAAAAGAGCTAACAGCGCCGGACTGAAGACTTCAGGGTAACCCCTTGAGGTAAGCCGACTCCCGGAACCTCCTCGCATCACAATGAAATTGTTATGGTGCCCAAACATTTTTAAGAGAAACATTGAGATGAAGTTGTTATGTTGTCCATAGTGTCACCTTAAATTCCCTGGTGCAAGAGATTACATTGAAAACTAAAGATATATGAAGTAAACTCCTGCTTAACTGTTGTGCAAGAGGACAAAATCTTTACGTCAGAATTCGTACTGTTTAATAATATCTGGCAGAGATGAGCAAAAACCTGACAGTTCAATTAATGAGAAATTTTATTGAACTGTTCAATAGTATCAGCTTCTAGCAAACACAGAGATTTATCAAGTCTATCATTTACGTAAACCTGATCACAATGGCGCAATTGTGCTAGTTAAATAGAAATAATGATATGTATTAAGGCAATTTTGCCTGGATTTGTGGGAGGTGCTTGGTATCCATTCCTAGCCTACTTAAGGCACACCCCTTACCTTGCTCCTTACCGTTCGAGGTCAGCGTTGAATGAGGATCCACTTCCGGGTTCTCTCAGACGCCATCTTGGTTTTCAGTATCCACAAGGTTTTTCCGCGGCAAGCTGTGTCCAGGAATCCTGTTTCAGGCCTTTTCCGTCCGTCCAGCTTCTTCTGACCCCGGTCATCGTTGTAGATCGCGTCCCAGGGACTCCTAAACCGTAAGTTAGACCTACCTGTCACGCCAGGATCAGTTCCCACGGCGTATGGTACAGCACGGGTCCTCGCTTTACGTTTTTTTCCCTGTTATGTCACAAATTTGTTCTAGCCGTTCGCGGTTTTTCATTTCCTATGGTCATTCGGCTAATCAATATATTCGTGTAAGTGGTGATTTCGCATATACTATTCCATGTTACAGTGAAACAGGTTGTTTTGCCGTTCGGCACTTTTTCATGATACGCTTAAACACGCTTGCAGTTCGCATAAAATTCATACGTTTAAACTATTCGTTCCAACTTCTGTTTTCCCTCATATTGGGTTTCGGTTTTATTTCTCTGTATTACGCATAATCCTTTCGTGGATTACATTCACCATTTCATGTATATACCATTCGGGTAACGAATTGCTTAATTAAATAGAAAGATTATTTCCATTACTGTTTAAAGGTATCAGTATTGTATTATGTCCATACAAAACTAAGCTCACTTATCTGTATGGATCATTTTGACTCCCACGCTTTCAGGGGTCTGCCATACTTATCCATTCATTCAAATGGACTCAGCCTACATTACAGGCCTCATTTCTGTGTTATAACTACGACACATACATAAGGATACAGTTTCCTTTTACAAGCAATAAATTCTCAGGTTGAATCACGTACTGATCCAACCAATCATATGTCATTTTCAATACAGATATATCATATATATAACTTTACATCACTTTAAGGCATTTTTTGTATCCCTTCCACTTTTTTGTTATTCTATTACATATCATACATAACGCTGTTTGAATATAGACCACGGCCTCCCTCACGCATGTTCTTTTCTACTTGACACCATCATACATTCCCCACTGTTTTATACAGAACTGTGCATTAAAGACACGGCATCACTTTGCCTTGGTAACACATTTATACTCTCATGGTATATCACTACACTTCATTTACCAAGAAATACGCCAATCAAGCCTTAACCCCTTAAGGACACATGACATGTGTGACATGTCATGATTCCCTTTTATTCCAGAAGTTTGGTCCTTAAGGGGTTAAAAACATCACTGGTACGGGCTACCCACATTCCCACACAGTCCACACTCACTATGCTACTCTCTTTTACCCATTTTCAGGCTGTCCAGGTTTAAATAGATATTTCACCACACGGTTTCCTGTGAGATATTCATACTACCAGGTACGTACACCTGCTCATATGGTATTCTGCCATACATTTCATGTCTCCCCCCTAGGTTAGAGTACTGGCAATAGGGTCATAGGCTTCCCAATAGGTATTTACCCCTTCTTGGCATTGCCATCAGTTAGTGGTCCCGCGAGGCCAACACCCCGCCTCAACGTTTCAGAGGCAAAAACCCATCGCGCCACACGTTAGCTAGCCGCCTCGCATGTTGCATAGAGAGGGCCTCACCTGTCACTCCCTTTCCCTGTTTTTCTATGTTACAGTCACCGAGAGGCCTAAAATTCCTGCCACTACTACGGGTGGCCTCAAATCCCCTCGCGCTAACGCATAGATAGAGCCTCTCAAGCCACTTGGCAACTAGTAGGGCCTCACCTGTCACCAAACAAGTGTAATGTTTCGCCATCCGGCTTAGCTAGCCTGCCAGTACGATTTTGGTGGTTTTACATACACTAATTAATTGTTTTGGTTATAGTATGTCTCAGGAAAGGGTAGAGGATTTCTCCCTGCCTAGCACTCCGGCTAGAGCTATCACTCCTACACAAGGAGGAGAGGTAAATAGTCCAGCATCGATCAGATCCTGGACAATCCCTTGTTTAACTACCGAATTAAGGAGACGACAGCTACAGCAAGGAAAGCAGAACTTTTCAAACTGCTACGTACCTCAAATAACAACATGGATCCCGGTGAAGGACCTAGCCAGTCCAACCCAGGAGACATACATTCCATGTTATCCTCACTCATGACGTCCATGAGCAAGGTCAACTCCAGGTTGGAGAAACTTGAGTCGGTCACCACGGCCCTTACTCTAGCAGGGCCACCCGCTGCTGCTTCACATGCACTAGCCGACTTGCTTTGGTTCCTCCAACCATCACCTCGGATGACCAGGAAGTTAGCCCTGCTCATATGATCCCTGAGCACATAAAAAGAGATACCTGGAAGGTAAAGACGTCAACCTAGCTTCCCTGCTGATTGCCTCCCAGGATATTGTGGAGAATAAGACTTATGCTTATGATGATGAGTCTGTTGTTGTCAGATCTAGGGACGCCCGCCTAAACAGGAAACTGACTATCCCTGCGTTTGTACTGGCCTTTGGTATTTACCGGGATGTCATCTGTGCGGTCTATCCCAATAGAAGAGAGGAGTTTGATCTTTATATGCACAAGCTGGTAGATCTGGGCAATAAATATGGTGGTTCAGCCTTTTATGACTACCATAGGTCTTTTTCTGCAAAAGTGTCTGGAGCGTTCTCCCAGTATGGAACAAGATCCAACTGGGGAAGGATAGATACCGTCATATTTTGCAGACACTTTGCAGGTCATATTTTGCAGACACTTTGCTTGTGCATACTGCTCTTCTACAGCCCATACGACAAATTTCTGTCCCAACACGACTGACGAACATGCCTCCACGCAAGGAGCTAGTTCCTCTGGTGTTCCAGAGAAATTGACAAGAGACAAACTGGGACGCCCAATCAAGTTTCTGGGCAAGTCCCAGATATGTAACAATTTCAATGTTGGGTCTTGTAATTATAGCGGTTGTAGATTATTGCATATCTGTTTAAAATGTTTTAGGGCACATGCAAAAACCATGTGTCCAAATAAAATGTATTCTAAGCCTTACCTCACGTCCATTAATATGCCGGTATTTACTGCATTTATGTCACATCACCCGTCTAAACACTTGGTGGACTTTCTTATCTCTGGTTTAACAGAAGGCTTCCACACAGGTATTCTACACATACCATCCGGGACTCTGGATTGCCCTAATCTACAATCCGCACAACATAATCCCACAGCTGTTGACACTCTCATAGCCCAAGAAGTTGCTGAGGGTTTCTTATTGGGAAATTTCAAAGCTCCTCCATTCAAAGAATGGCGTACTAACCCCATTGGTATTGTCACAGGGAAATCTTCCCTTAAACAGAGACTCATCATTGACTTGTCAGCACCACACTCATCGGCCAACCCCAGTCTTAATACCCTCCAAGGAATTCTCCCTGCAATACACCACCATAAATCACGCCATTACAGCAATCATACAAGCAGGGGTCAGAGCCTGGCTTAGTAAGACCGATATTACGAATGTAAATTGCTACCAATCCACCCCACACTGTGGCACTTGCATGGAATCAAGTGGGCCGGGCACTACTATTTCTTCTCCCGTTTAACTTTTGGGTCCAAAAGTAGCCCAGCTATTTTCAACACATTTGCCGAAGCATTGTGCTGGTTACTATTGAACATAGCCAGATGCCCTACGGTATTACATTACCTGGATGACTTCTTACTGGTCGAGGAAAATACTTCCCCTCCTAGTAGCCTCAAAGCTACCACCAAGCTATTCGAGCAACTAGGTGTGCCAATCTCCCCTAAGAAAACGGAGGGGCCAGACACGATTATCACTTTCCTGGATATTCAATTAGACTCAACCACAATGCAAGCAAGCCTACCACACGACAAGATGGAGAACATTCTTACCTACATCAAACGCTACCTTCAGCTCAGTACATGCAACCACAAAGAGCTACAGGCCCTGCTGGGGTCACTAAATTTTGCCATGCATATCATACCTCAAGGCCGCTCCTTCATATCACGACTCATGTATCTTTTTCCACGCTTTCTACACGACACAGGTTGTCCTTAGATAACCAAGCTACGGCAGACCTACGCATGTGGAAGGAATTTTTAACCACTTGGAATGGTAAAAGTATGTTCCTCCCTCAATTGACTGGCTCGTCACCTACTATTTGGTCAGATGCAACATCTACCACAGGTTTTGCAGCAATTTTTGGGAACGAATGGCTTTGGGGCAGCTGGCCTACAGCAGTTCAGGATTTGGAAGGTTTTTCCACTACCTCAGCTCTCTTTGAGATCTATCCCATCGTGGCGTCTGCTGTAGCCTGGGGTCATTTATGGGCAAATATACCAGTTCGTTGTTACTCAGAAAACCAGGCAACCTGTCACATCATCAACAAAGGTCACTCCAAATCCCTTACGATCATGAGATTTCTGAGGAAACTCACGTGGTTGGCAGCTTGTCATAATTTCTTTCTATATTGTTTCCATGTTCCAGGAATATGTAACACAGCTGCTGACAGTTTGTCTCGTTTTAAATTTCAGGCATTTCATCAAGCACTCCCGTCAGCTGCGCTCACAGCCACTACCACTCCAACATTTCAACAACTAATACTGGACTAGACATCATCATGCATCATAGCAGGACATTGTCCCAATTGGCACTGTCAAAAAATACACACAAAACATACGACAGGGCTTTTACACTATTCAAAAGATTCCTTTTGGAACATAACATCATGCAACCATTTGTTATGACATCTTTTTTGGGTTTTGCTTCTTTTTGCCACCTTAAACTTAAATGTCATATAACACCATCAAACTTTATCTCACAGGCATTCAACACCATATGCTAATCTTACAACCTAACAACACAAGTTTCATGGCCTCTCACCAGATCAAGACCATACTCAGAGGCATTCAGAAATCTGAACCCACACATACATCACAGAGGCTACCCATAGATAACCATATTTTCAAGGCATTATCTAACCTGCTTGATTTAAAACCTTTTGACACCAATACAAATTCTGTCATCAAAGCAGCAATATACATAGCTTTCTATGGATTCCTAAGACCTAGAGAGTTTACTACAACCAACATAACACAATCTGTTCCTATTCTCCTCTATTCCCACTTAACAAAACACATGGATCATTACATCCTGACGCTACCTCACTCCAAAACCAGCCAGCACATACCAGTAAACATTCCATACTACCCCACGCACAACAGGTGGTGCACCGTCAAGGTTCTGGATGCATACCTACAGCATCATAATTCAATACCATCACAACCATTACTACAATACAAAGTTTGGTACTCACCACTACAACCTTCATGACCTACGTCAGGTCTTTGCTCACTCAACTGGGCCTCAAAGCAGCCAACTACTCAGGGCATTCCTTCCGCATAGGAGCAGCGTCCACAGCCTCCAGTGTCAACATTCCAGTTCATGTTATAAAAACACTGGGGCGCTGGAAGTCATCCGCTTACTCACGATACATACCGAACCCAGTACAAGAATTAAGGGATGCTTTCAAAAATATGTCTGGTTGATATATGTATCTATATTGGTTGCCTGTAATAAATTTGATTACTTAATTTTTGCCCTCTTCTTTCTCAGGCCTACCTCATCGTCGGTTCCGGCACACCACAATCGACTTTTTACTATCCTACATTTAATTATGGTATTTTACTCTGTACTATCATGAGCACCTAACACAAGTATTAAGGCAATTTTGCCTGGATTTGTGGGAGGTGCTTGGTATCCACTCCTAGCCTACTTAAGGCACACCCCTTACCTTGCTCCTTACCGTTCGAGGTCAGCATTGAATGACCCTCCCACCACACCACATTATAACATTTATTTCCTTTCTATTTCTTTTTCCTGGGTAGGCCCTCTTCTTTCTCAGGCCTACCTCGTCATCGGTTCCGGCACACCACAACCGACTTGCCCTTTTTACTATCCTACATTTAATTATGGTATTTTACTCTGTACTATCATGAGCACCTAACACAAATATAGATTTAGGGCAGCGGGGAAGGTTGATTAGTGCCTAGATCTACCTGGAAAAAGCATATTTGGTGAAGTATTCTGCTTTTACTAGATGACAATGCCATTGAGGGGTAAGATCGAGAAAGAGGAGATCATATAATAGTCAGGTCATGGAAATGAAAATATAATGGTCCACTACTTCCCACATTACAAAATATAATATAACTGAATCTTCACTCAAACATAAATCGAAGGTACAAAGTCAACCTGTAGTGGTGCACCATGCAGTAATCACAGAAAATCTAAATTCATAGTTATGTGGGGAACAATACAACAAAGTAGTTATAATAAGTTCTTCTCTTTTTTTAAAGTTCAAAATAGTATCCAAAACATAAAACAATGGCAAGTAAGCAGTATATAAATAAACAAAGTGCTAGAAATAATTGGAGGGAGAGATAAAAAAGTTACACACCACACACTAAGCAAACTGGATGTGTTTCAAATCTAGGAAAGACGCTTTATCAACACTGCTTTACTGTAACTTTTGACAAAGGGTTTCTCATAAAAGCGAAACATATCTAGCTCGCTTGCTGTATGGTATGTGTCTTTTTGTCTTGCCCCTTTTCCCTATGTATTGTTAGCAATTTTTTTAATTTTTGTGATGCTTACCTGTCATTATTTTTTGTTTTGGATATTGTTTTGAACTTTAAATACAGAGAAAAACGTATTTTGACAACTCCGTTGTATTATTCCCATTGGTTAAGTGCATAATTGTTGGATTGTTTTAAATAGGTCATGGAAATCCCTTGGCCAAGTCTCATGTTCTCTCAAGGAACAATTTTCTTGTACAACACGTTTTAAAAACATATGTGTACTTGTTTGTGGTGATACAACTATTCTAATGCAAATTTTTCATATAGGAGTTAAAAACACATGCCAATGTTTATTTTTTGTTTTCTTTTTCAGTTCTTTCGACCTCATAAAGCTCTGGTGATCTCGGCAGTATCTCAGGAGCTAATAATACACTGGCTGATTCTCTGCCCACGGGGAGATTGTCATCCATGCTAAAGTTTGACATTTTACACTTTAAGTAAGCGTAGCCAGCAGCAGGGGAAAAAAAGCCGCTGAGAGACAGATTCGTCTTATTAAAAGAAGATGTCACCAAAAGAGCAAGAGTACAAGTATTCTGCTGTTGCCCAGACACAGCCAAAAAATAAAGGCTAGAGGGAGGGACTAGCCTCTGTCTGAGATCCACTAGATTTGTAAACTGCAATGAACAGCTTTTGTGATCAAGAGTCATCTGCAAGCATGGACTGACATGAAGTGGGCTAGATAGATGCTACATTCATACGGAGAACTGAAGAACTGATCAAACCATCTACAGTGAGATTAATTCTGGTCTCTTCAAAGATAATGTCCAAAAGGCTTTAGAAAGGCAGGTTAGGGGTATGTTACTAAATCTAAATATCCTACCTTCCACGTAGTATAGATGGAATATCCAACCTTTTCATTACCATACATTTATTTCAATCCTCTTTTCCTGGGGCCCAGAATGCATGATATGTTTGAACAAAATGTGATTTTAAAGCACACTAACCAGCATAGGTGTGCATATCATAGTAGATAAAGTTATGCACCAAGAGAAATATGACAGCACTACTTGACTAATAAAATAGCATTTCAGAGATGAGATACAAGATATTGAGTTCTTGCTCAAGTGATAATCAACGCATACAAGTTTCAGTTGTCTTGATTTTTGTCTTCAGATTGCAAAAAATGCACAGCAGGCGACAGTAAGTATTCTGGCCCGTGCACACGGCACGCTGTATGCACACACTTTGCTACCCAGTTAATATAGAAACAAAATGGAGGGGGATGTATATTTTTTATGTAAGAGACTATAAGGAATCATCTCTGGGTAGGCTGCCACATTTTCCCACCCCATTACTAAACTAAGTATTATAGATACCTTTTTACTTTGAAAATAATGGTGGAACATATTGTTGGCTAATACCATTTCTGGTCTTAAACATGTAAAGTGAATGCCAAATTTAAGGACAAAATACCTGAACTGGAATTATTCTTTAATTTAGCTATGCTTTCAGTATGTCTACTTTGGCTTTCACTTTGAATTCACTTTGACTTTTCACTTTAGAAAATAACCCTGTCAATCACATAAATCACTGGAAAGGCATTTGGACTATGGAAATAATTCCAATGCCTAACCTCCACATACACATTCCCTCTACTTAAACATGGGTTAACACATTAAGATCCATTAAAGTAATGTTTAAAATATTTTCTAGACAAATAAGTAATACAATTCACAGTTCTCAAATGTTCTGGCTTCTCTTCAGTAAAATGTTCCATTAGACAGAATCATGTTTGACTCTTAACCACCAGGTCAAAATTTGAACGCAATATTCCTTCTCCTTCCTCGTTCCAACATGGATTTCTCTTCATGTCTGTCAGGTTCTTCTCGATATTAGTAAAGCCAAGTAAATTTGTTTTTCCATTCCATTAGTACTATATTAAAGTTGATGTTAGCACCAATATGTGCTTTCCTACTTACCAGTGAAAATAAGCCTAACTGTGTATATAAATACTATTGAATAATACACTGTGAATACTATTATTTTATTTTTATTACCTTGTTGCAATAGTGAGTACCATTACCTATATATTCTATTAGTTGATTTTAATGTAGTTATACTGGCAGAGAAGTCAGATAATTAAATATACTCTTTAATTGTGCACCAACTATTTAGATCTGGCTTTTGAGACATACATCATTCCCCTGTTGTTGGAATCCCAGAAGACTGAGAGTGATGCCAGTGGCATTTCAAAGATGATTTTGACCAATTGTATTAGACATGAATTTTTCTGTTTATCACGATAAAACGCATTTTCAGACAATTTGAAACACCCATCATTCTGCAAACATGGGTACCATGAGACTGCTTCCTAAATGCACACTCGAACAAATCAGACAACAGATTCAATAACCTTTAAAGGACTCTGCTGCTGGCTGTATATGAGCAAAAATGAGGATTCATAATGAAAGAGGACAAAATAACTGTAAATCAGCTTGTTAGGAAGACACAAATGAAAAGAATCCTGGAGTCAACTGATCCTCTACTTGTCAGCAGGCTTATTATTTATAAGTGTGTTTAATTCTGTTTAAAGAGGATTCTAAATTGTCTTTAATTGATGTTGAAGATGTCAGGGATTCTCTGTACGTGAAATCTCTAGCGGGGAATATGCTTTTTAATGACTTCCATAAAATATATAAATTCCAAGTTTACTTTGCCACTGAGGTGGTAAAGGAATCTTGTTAGTTTAAATACACTCATAATGAGATACAATTGTTTGATAAGATAATATAGGGATGTGTATAAAATTCTGGCCCATTAACCTCTAGTGTTTAGGTTCCTATTATAAGAGACAGTTCAGTTAATTTCCGTTTATGCACAATCATAAGTGGTGCATGCAGCTAATCACATTACAATGATAGGTCAAACTCTTGTAAGTCTTCTTTACATGTAAATGTCCATGTGTTATCAAGAGTCTAGTACTTTCATTCTCCACTCACTGATATGGATGGTTCTGGGTGAATTTTGTGGACCTCGTTGGTATTTTGCCATAAATCTTTTGGAGATTGTCGCAATGGTCAGTATTGAAGAACAAGTTTTGTTGCATTGGTCAGTATTGAAGAACAAGTTCTCTGTGAAAAATTGTTCAAGATAGAAGAAGCTAGCTCAGGTGAAAGAACAGTATGAGCAGTCACAAAACAAATGGTACACAGACCTGATAAAATACCAGCAACAGTGTCATTTTCCAGAGAGATTAACCTGTAAACCTGCATATTAACACACATTTTTAATCAAACAACCATGCGACAGCAAAGCAATCCATAAAAGCATGCAGACACAATCAAGAGGTTTTAACTGGTTTTCAAATCAACCATCAAACTGGGAAAGAAATTTGAATTTAGTGACTTTTGACCGTGGCATAATTGTTGGTGGAAGAGAAGGTAGTTTGGGTATCTTCCCTGGAATTGTAATGCAAAACTGTCTACAGAACAGTGGAAAAACATTGCTTGGTCTGACAAAGCTCAGTTTTTGCTGCAAAGTGAATGTATTAGGGCCAGATTTGGGAACAGTTTGGTGTAAACAAAACTAACTGATGGATTTATCCTGCTATGTGTCAATGGTTCTTGTTGACAATAGTGGTGGGGAGAGTATTTTCTTAGCACAATTAGGCACCTTAATACCAATTGAGCATTGCTGGAACACTACAGCCTACTTGAGTATTGTTGCTTACTATGTGTGGAGATTTATTACTATTATAAGCATTTATATAGCTCCAACATATTCACTTTAAAATAAAACACTTGGGATATAAATCAACAAGTACTGGCATACAAAGTATTGCTGACAGAGGCAATATGTGAACATGACTCTGTTTAAATGAGCTCACAATCTAAGAGGAAAGTGAAAAACATAACACAAGAAGATGATATGATAAACATGCCAGAGAGGCAAAATGGATATGAAGCCTGTATTTAGTTAATCTTGTGAGAGTAGTGATTGGATACAATGTAGAAGAAAGGAAGGAGAGGAAGAGTTGAGAAGACTATGAAAGCGTAGGCTATAATTAAGGGATGGGAGAACTGTTATGATGCAGGAAGTTACCCAGGAAGATGTAAGCTTTCCTAAAGAGGTGTGTTTTTAGTGATTTCTCGATCTCTGGAGGCTAGGAGAAAGTATGATAGAATGGAGAAGAACATTCCACAGATGAGGATTAGCAGAGGTGGATTGAACAAAGAGCAAGAGAAGGTCATTTGCAGTGTGAATGAATGAGAAGGGTTATATTTGTGGACTACAGAGGAAATTTCAACTTGTTAAGGGCTTTGTAGTTTGAATTAGAAACTGAAGGAGACAGGAAGTCAATGTAAAAACTGTCAGACCGGTGAGGTGTGGGAGGAGCGGTGGGTAAAATAGAGGAGTCTGGAAGCATCATTCATAGCAGATTGGAGTGGGGCTATATGGTTATGAGGAAAGCCATGAGGAGCATGTTGCAATAATCAAGGTGTGAAATGAGCGCACAAACAAGTGCCTTACTAGCCTCTTGTGTTATAGTGGTGAATACATGCAATGTTTTTTTAAGATGAAAGTTTCATGCTTTGAATACAGATTTGATGTAGGAGGAAAAGGGTAGTCCAGAGGCATATGTGACGCCAAGACAGTGAGCTTGGGTGCTGGATTAATAGGTGTTCCATGTTCCAATGACTTGAAATAAAATAGACACATGCCCATTTTGTTGTATATCCATCAGGATAACAATCCATGTTTCATATCTTTTCAAGCAGGTTCCATGAACATGACAATGAGTTCAGGATACATGTTTGGTATACATGCATGGTCTCCAGAGCAAGCACATCTGAGAAGGGCTGGAATGGGAGATTTGCAGCATGAATGTGCAGTCAATATATCAGTAGCCGCTACTTGATGCTATCATGTCAATATGGGCCAGAAATTCTAAGCAGGATTCAAGCAACTTTTTGAATCCATACAAGGAACAATTCAGGTTGTTCTTGGGCAAGTGTTTTACTGATGTGGCCGCCTGTTGTATTTAACAAAGCTGGTTGTATTTAGCATCTATGAATGATTTGGAAAAATGCAGCAGAAGAGTGCTTTTCTTTTTCTTTTTTTTCAAATTGATTTTTGCAGTTAAGTAGGACTGTAAAGCAGCTAACCATACTTGAATGCCTTTTTGCAAAAGCCATTATTCAAATTAGGTAAATGTCTCATTATGCCATTTAGTTGTTCTCTTTCTTTGTTTTCTATTCTCTTGTATTTTTTTTTTCTACAACACATTTAAAAGTTAGATTCTTATGGGAAGAAACGTAAGTCAAGTAGAGGAAGGAGTCTCAGTGACAGGAGCACCCTAATCACGCTTTCCTACTAGAGATAACCCTTGCATTAGTGGTAGGTACAGGCTCCACTTGGTATGCTTTAATTTAGCAGAACATTTTGTAGGTTTTACAACAGAAGGAAGAATTCCCATCCCCGACAGTGAAATGGAATTTATAGCTTGAAGACTTGTGAGTGATTCCAAGATGTGGTTCAGCTTTACCTAGAGGAGGAACTGTTATGAGTCCTTCCTCAGGGTGTGTATGTACCACTCATCCTTAATCTTCCTGTTCTGCTACTGTTTCGTTATGTTATGTTTGTGGAAAACGTTGAATATAAAGACACCTGATTTTAATCACAGTTCCTGGACCTCATAGTCAACTGTCAACACCCAAAACAAAGGAAGTGACCTTATTAATTTGCAGTTGACTCTACATCAAAGAGCAAGACACAATGGGAGATGCTGCCTTGACCAAAATTGCTAAATAAATAGGCCTTACATTTGGGGAGCTTTCTATTAAATTTGTTGAAAGCAAGAACATGAGGTTTGTTTTTTTTAGGATATATGGCAGTTCAACTCTGCAGAATATTGGTGATGAAAAACTAATCCGGAAAAACAATCAAATTAACTAAAAGGGCACAAAAAAAAGTATATATTTTACAGTACACCGGTAGAAGCACTTTCCCACCATTTGTTCACAGATCAAGTGGGAAAAATTATCTAATAGAGGGAAATAGCGAAGGAGCTATAAAGAGAAATTTAGATTTTTTTCCACTGATCCTCCCCTTTTTCCTCTATTGCTCACTTTTCACTTGATCTGTGAATAACATCAACATTTAGTAACTTCCCCCTAACCATCAACTATCTTTTTATCCCTTCAACCATCTATTTTTTTGGAACCATAGACGAAATTCAGAATCTTGAATAAAATGAAGATTCTCCGCTATTGCCAAAGTCGTTTGGATCACAATTAAAGTAAATTTCAGCTCAGAGTTTGGGAATGCGAACAATCATCCAAATTCAGACAAATTGTAGTTCTTAATGAGTTGAATCTCTAAGTCTGCTGTATAAATTTCCCTCTGACGTAAGATGTACTATATTTAAAAAAAAAAAATGCTTTTGCAAGAAATTCTCTGCAACTGTCTAGTTGTACAATGGGGCTCTTCTGTCTCTTATTGGGTTAATGATTCATAGCAGAATGTTAGGCGGATGTGGAATAGAAGACTGCAAATTCCGACATATGCTGGTGGGCAGCAGTTTGCAGACGCATGTGTCACAGTTGGATCTGATCATTGATGTTTGAGCAACAGCACTGCCATAAAATATTATACTTCATTTCCTCCAGCATATCTTTTTGCTGTGAAAATAATTGTAAAGATTGTAGAGATTTACAGATGGCATGTAAATACTTTCATTGCTCAGTTCTGGCTTTTGTTATGGAGTTGAGAAGTGCTGGAATAAAACACTAATTTGTAGTGAAGTTTACAAATATTCTAATCTGGGATAAGCAGTAATTCTGATTTAAGCACAATCCAGATCTACAATGACACACACTAAAGTCTTCTAAAGCAACGTGTCCTAATCTCTATTTCGAAAGACAAGAGTAATGGTTCAGTTCCTAACATCACTTATGTTCAGTTCTTCAGTACGTTAGATAGTAACTTTCCTTTTAGAAGTAATAATCAATATTACCCTTGTGCTGCAGGTTAAAACAGTGGCTGAAACACTTTCATCTAACTCAGTAATGTAATGTAAAACTGGTCCTTTCAAGGGGACTCAAGGACTCCTTGCCCGCACTAGGGTTTCTTATACTGACACCACCGCCAAGCCAACAATTTTGGTTTTGATTTAGTATCATGAATGCATAAGATAGCTGAGAATATATGCTGGGATTTTTCTTTAATGAACATTTATTCCATGACGGTGTGGGTCCCATGTTCTAACATGTCTAGTTACATTTTCCAAAGAGCTATGTTCCATATATATGTTAAAGAATGAATGAGGAAGGTGTAACATATATATGCCCAAAAATAATTAGCTGATTAGATAGATAAGCTAATTCTATCTACTATATTCAGATAGTCCATATAATATCCTTAGAACTTGATTACTCCAAATTATAGAACTGCCTACATTGTCTGAACATATTTCTAAGTATTGGTATGGGTTGTTGGGAGATTGTGCTTAAAACAATAGAATTCCAGATGATATTTATTTAGAATCTCTGCTAGTTTGTTTCTTTTCTAGTCTGAACTAATTTAGAGTTAAAAAGAACGTGACATGCGCTCAGAACCAAAAAAATGATTTACATATTTATTTTAAAAAATGTAGAGACTATTTTAAATAGTCCAACAAAAAATTAAAGCAGGCAAACACCAAAATGTGAAAACACAAATGATTCTTATATATGGGTGATGAGCTCAAATATAAATACAAAAAATCTTCATTGACCTTTCATTATCTGTAAATGATAATGCAAAAGTAGATTGTGCAGATAATCAATATACCATAACTATATGCACCAAGTAAAATATCAAGATCCCACTCACATTTACCAGAGCCTCTTCACCAACAGCTCCAAATGATTGGGTATGTATCACACAAATTTTAACCCTTTTTGAAGTAGAGACATTTCGTCTTTGGTTAGTTCTTTTTGAGATAGATTGAATACATTTATTTCGTTTGCATCTACTTGTGGTAGTGATGTTGTTGTCTCAATGTTTCTTCGTCTTGTTCTTTTCTTTGCTTTTGCCTTCTTTTGGGGGATGGTGATTGAGTTTGTTCTCTCCACTTTCTCTCGTGATCTCTTGCTCTCCTTGTGTTCCGCTGGACTGGTGATTTGAATGTCCTTGCTGTTTCTTCTTTTTCTTTCATGTGAATTCGTGATCTTTTCCTCCCTAAAAAAGTGCCTAAAAAAGAAGGCGAGGAAGGGGTCTCCACATGCTGACATTGAGATTGGTGTGTTATTTTCGGAGATAAACCAGGTTGGTTTGTCCTATGTGCTGGTTGTGGTTTTAGAGGTGTACAGTATGTCGGTGTTGGGGGAACTCTTGTATGGGGTATTTGATTTGGTATTTTCTTATGATAATATGAATCAGAACGTTGTGTGTTATAGTATTTAGTTGGACGTGATTGATATCTGGAATTAGGTTTCCAGTTATTGTGGTTATTATTTCTATATGGTGGATATTGGTAATGGTATGGTCGTGTATGGTTATCATAATTCGTGTCTATTTTATGGTTGTCATAATTTGTGTCTTTTCTATTAAATGTGTGTTTTTTCCAATTTCTTTGCCTCCCTAAGTTGTAATCTTCCTTATCTCTCATGAGTTTTTTCTGCTTAATGATTTTTACTTGGACTTCAAGATCTTTTACTATGACCTATCAATGATATTTTATATCTATTTATTACTTTTTACAAGGGTACAATTATTATAAAATAGGACCATTTATAATATAATATTGTACACACAGTATACTAACTCACTCAGTATCCATATACCAGTTCTTCTATAACTGGAGTGAACTGAGTCAGTTTACAATTTAAAAGACTGCTGCTACTATTTGATACATAGTATCTATTTACAAGACTGTTATCAATTGGACAATTTATTTCCTTTTCTTCTTCTTTTTTTTTTTTTTTTGTTATTTATTGGATATTACTGTGAATGATCTGTTGCAAAAAATATATATACTTTTTATGATATATTTTTTATGAAATTTTAAATAAGTAATGAATTATTACTAGTCTTACCACTATTCTAAAGAGATTTAAAGGTATATCACGTTAACCATTCCTGGATTTTTTATTAGATTTTTATCTGATATATTTTTTGTTTTACTTTGCAATATTAAGGATTTTTTAGTGGAATCCTTATTTTTCCAGTAGAGTGGTTTACTGCAGCCATACTAGGTTCTCTAACAAACGGTTATTTTTCATATTAACCATAACGTTATATTATGTATCACACATGCCTCATGGTATTCAGCCACCCAATGTTTCCTTTATTACACACTTAAAAAGGGAGAACACGACAGACCAGGAACCTTGTCTCTCATTTATTCTCTGTCTGCTTGCAGACATTTCATATATCTGTCGTAGGCACTAACCCGGCCTTTACTGTTTCCTTTAGGTTTGCGAGTTAGGGTAATTCTTGACAAGAAAGTTAAAAATGCTTAGTTCACGTGTGATGAGCATTCCCCTTAGGGTAACACACAACCATGCTAAATGAGGTACACTAGCCCTGATGCATGCAGTCTCAGGCTTCATTCGATCTTGTTCTCCCGTTTTAAGTGTGGAAGAAAGGAAAACGTGGTGGCTGATTACCCTGAAGTGTATGAAATACATTGCCTCTCATTTGGAGCTGGAGTCTGGGATGAAGGAGTTCTGTTACATGTGAGGAAGATCCTCATATTGTGTCTATATCAATGGTATATAGATTATCTGCACTATATAATTTTGTATTATTTACAGATTATGAAAGGTCAATGAAATTACTTTGTAAAGTATTAATATTTGAGCTCATCACCTAATTGTAAGAAGCGTTTTTCTTAAAGTGAAGCAATCACTATGGAATACCAATGGAATGTTCCAACTGTTTCCAAGATAGCTGTTGCACTTTTAGAACTTTGTCCAGGTTTTCTGTTAGCAACACCTTTACAAATGTCCTTTATTGTATGCAAATGGTTTACACGGTACATACATTCGTAGGAAAAAAGAAAGTACGTTGAATTCTATGATTTTACATATCAGGATAACAATCATCTTTTCCTTAGCAGATCATAAAATGATGTAAATACAACCTCAGATGAACAACAACACATGACATATTACACCATGTAATGATTTCTTAATAATAAGAAATAAAGCCAAAAATGGAGAAGTCATATGTGAAAAAAAATAGCACATCTTATAATTCAATAGCTTGTAGAATCACCTTTAGCAGCAATAACTTGAAGTAATCATTTTCCGTATGACTATCAGCCTCTCATATCATTGTGGAGGAATTTTGGCCCACTCTTCTTTACAACATTGCTTGAGTTCATTGAGGTTTGCTGGCATTTGTTTATGCACAGCTCTCTTAAGGTCCCGTCACAGCATTTCAATCAGGTTGAGGTCTGGACTTTAACTTGGCCATTGCCACACTTTGATTCTTTTCTTTTTCTGTCATTCTGTTGTAGCTTTGCTGATGTACATTGGATCATTGTTCTTCTGCATGACCACATTTTGGCCAAGTTTTAGCTGTCGGACAGATAGACGCACATTTGACTCTTGAATACTTTAGTATACAGAAGAGTTCATGGTCAAGTCAATGACTACAAGGTTCCTAGGCCCTGTGGCTGTAAAAGAAGCTCACATCACCATCCTTCCACTGCCATGCTTGAGGTGTATGAGGTGTTGAAGTGTTGTGTTTTGTTTTCACCAAACTTGTTGCTGTGCATTATAGCCAAACTCCACTTTGCTCTCGTTTGTCAAAAGGACATTGTTCCAGAAGCCTTGTGGTTTGTTCAGATGCAACATTGCGAACATAAGCCATGCTGCCATGTTCTTCTAGAGAGGAGGCAACCCTTCCAAACAAACCATACCTGTTCAGTATTTTTCTAATTGTGCTGTCATGAACTTTAACATTTAATATGCTGCTGAGTCCTGTAAAGTCTGAAATGTAGCTCTTGGGTATTTGCAATTCCACTGACCATTGCATGGCCTGACCTAGGGGTGAATTTGCTGGAACGTCCACTCCTGGGAAGATTGTCAACTGCTTTGAATGTTTTCCACTTTTGAATAATCTTTCTCACTGTAGAATGATGGACTTTAAATTGTTTGGAAATAGCCTTATAACCCTTTCCAGTTTGACGGGCAGCAACAATTGCTTCTTTAAGATCATCACTGATGTCTTTCTTCCTTGGCACTGTTAATACACATCTGATTGCACCAGGCCAGGAAACTGCTAAAACTTCAAGAGGTGGTCAAACTTGCTGATGATCAAGGGCATTTGATTAGAAGCACCTGTCTGCTACTTATAAATCTCCTTTTTTTTTTTTTTATATTCTTTATTTTGCATTTGCATATAAGTAACAGACAGGCTTGCAGGGCCACGATAGCAAATGCAGGCATATTCATAGCATTTCAATGAGTGGCATATGATACAGCAAATTTTTCTTTTTAGATATGAGAACAACAAGTTGTGTTTCATTAGTAGCGATTAGTGAGTATTCTAGACTAGACAAGCAAAGAACATTCCTAGGTACTCCTAGGTCTGCAAACAGTTTAGTTTTCGATAAAGAAAATTATATAGACAGGCTAACCATATGTCACCTCAGCATGAGCAAGGATCCCTAGACATGCTTAAGGCAGTAAATGATACATGAGGAACATGCACTATTTCTTAGTATATGTTTAAGCTTAGTAAACGATGGGGCTGCATAGGGGTAGTCCCTGCTGGGGAGTAGGGCGACTCACCATTTGTCTGGGTCTTCGGTTCAGAGGATTGTGTCGGGTCGTCCACCTACTCCTTCCCACCCACCTTACTTTGCCGGTGTTCCGTTCAGGAGTTGCGGGTTTCAGCACGGCCTCCCCTTGGGGATTACTGGTTGGGTTTCCTCTCCGGTACCCCCCTGGGGATAGATTTTGGCCCAAAAGGCGGCAAATAAACAATCCAGCCTTTCTTCAAGAGAGGGCAGCGGGGTGCCGTTCAGGGGATCACACGTGGGATCTGCCATAATGTCCAATGCTGTGTTGTCTAATAGGGACCAGGATAACCCCCCGGTCCAAACGGGGGTGGGGGGATTGCACGATTCCGTTGCTTAGAAGCCAACTGGGGTGCTGGGAGAGCGTCCGCCTCTCCCTAGCTCCCTCGTGTCTAGGCCTCAATGCCTCAATTTGGGCAGTCGGTTGCGGGGAAGATCGAGTGAGGTGTCTCCCGAGTCACCAAAGCCTCCTCTGCAAGATTAGCGCTAGGTTGTGCTTTTAGAGTCGTTAGGGTCAGGGGTATCCCCGGTTTTACATTAGCGTGTGCAGGAGCTCTTGTGACACACATCTGCTCCATTCGGTAGTCAGGCTCTGCTCCTCCCCCCCCCCGTCTGCTACTTAGCCTCTTAATTCCTATGGATGCAGTAAGGAGGGTAATTAGTTTATGGTACATGGCTTCTTCATCTTAGCTTTATTTTTCTTAAATAAATCATGACACAGTGTAATATCTCATGTGATGTCGTTCACCTGAGGTTGTATGTGCCTAATTTTAAGACCTGCTCAGGAGCAGATGATTTTTATTATGTCCTCATATATAAAACCATAGAATTCAAAGAGGTGTACTTTCTTTTTCCTATGACTGTACACACACATATATATTTTTAGAAGAATTTGTTTTTTGTCAATTTACATGACAGCATGTATCAATTGGATCTTTTTTATATCTCATGCACACCACATCAGATTAAATAAAAATAAAAAAAAACCTACACAAAAAGCACATACTTTAATACTATCAATACATATTCAGCCGTTATCAGTACAAACATTAAAAACATGCAACTTGCAAGTGGTTTTGGGCAACTACGTGAGATTGGATTGGAATGAAGACAATAAGGCAAAATAACTAAACTTTATGCAACTTTTGAGCAATGGGCTTAATTCTCTTATAGAAGATAACCATATCTCTTGTTAACTTAATAGCAATTTTCTCACTGATGTCACCAGAGCTAAGTTTGTCTTGTGTAACAGAATCCAGCCCATACAGTCCTAGTCCAATCCATGCTTACTGCCTATCTCATCATCAAAGTTATTAAGCAAGCCATTACTTAATTAGCTATTGCCAAAGTAAAAATGAAGGGTATGACTTGAAATTTTAAAATATATATCATAGCTGTATAGCTACATCTATGGCTGTAGATATTTAGCTTTATATTCCATGGAAATATAAATGCAACTGAGAATTAAGAAGTGTTAAATCTTATATCCGTTTACTATAGCAATGGCATTTCATTCGAAAAATTTTGAACTTTCAGTATACCTTATATATATATTTTTTAGCAAATCTTCATCTTTCAGAGAGTTCTATGAATAAATCACTAGAAGAGTTTAAGACCTGCCTTATAAACGTCACTCACAGTATCCACTGCAGTGAATTTCCCCATTTATTCCTTGGCAATAAAATGCAAAGCGCTCTGTAAAATGTTATCATTTCCTTAATGTGATCAGATGTCTGTGGGATCCAGGTCCTTGAAACGGTAACAGGTCTCAGTCTGCACATCTTCTGTGTTTTTCTCTCACTTTCTTACAAGCTGATCTTTCCTCCATCACATTTCACAATGTTCAATATATTCGACTGATAAGGTGCCTCATTTACTGACTCCTAAAATCTAATTTAGTGTAGATCTCTGGGAGTACACTCTGCTCAGCTTAGTTTCAAGGTTCATGTGTAGGCTGTATCATTTAAGAAGACAAGATAGCTATCCGATTTTTTTTTAAATCACTCAGTGATGTTAAATGCAACCTAATATTAAAGTTGTCTTCAGGCCTAAATGTACTAAATCTTCAGCTTTTTTCCTTGGAATTATCCAGATTATAATTGGTCAAAAATTGTTTGCTGGCATTTGAGAAAAGGGCTCTCAAAGCATGAAAAATGCAGTATGTTAGATGTGCATATATTTGCAAAAACAATATGCAAAAGTCTTATCTATCTAAACGTCTTAAAGGAAGTGATAAGGTGCATCTACAACATGCCTCCTGATTTCGTCGGGACATTCCAGATTTTCGGGTCCTGTCCCACCACCAGGGAACTGTTCCCAACAATCGTAGTCTTTACACATTACTTTAGGTGTGACGTGAATGTTAAAAATTACACAGCGCAGCTATCAGTGTCACACACTTCATGGAGATGAGGCGGGAAGGTAAGACGAAGCAAGGCTATCTAGGTGACCATTACCGACATAGCGGTATGATACCATTCAATGTGCATTTACATTATGCCTATTAGTAGTGTGATTTCCCATTCCAAGATATCGGCAGTATCTTCAAATGGGAGATCACGCTATTATTAGGCATTACGTAATTTGCCGATAAGGATTACATGAGGACAGTATGGCCTTAATGACCAAAAGAAAGTACTGCAAAATGTTACGTGGTAACGTTTATTTGCCCCGTCATGTTGAAAAACTGTGTGTAGGTAGGTATGTTCCAACATTAGGAGATTTTCCTGTGTGAGTGGGAGGGTGCGCTATTTTTCATTATTATTATTATTTTATTTTTTTCGTTGAGGAAATTTTGCACCCCTGTACCCTCCCCATCCATGCTACAACACTGGCCACATTGATGCGAAACCTTTTAGAAATAGTTGAACAAAAAGATTAGGGCTCTCCATGGCACCTGGAGACTGCCTTCCGCTACAATATCAGTGCCAATTTCATCCAACTTCGATAGGCGTGAGTGTACTGGCAGTGCAATACCAGTGTGTGCATTAATGAAATGGACATTGAAAGTCATCCATCAGTATTTGCAGATGACACAAAACTAGGCAAGGTTATAGAGACTGGCTAAGCCATTACTTTTCTTCAGAGGGATTTAGAGAAATTAGGGGACTTGACAGGTTTATGGCAGCTGATAGGAAAAACTCAGAAGATTAAGTTTTTATGATCTCGCAGTATAAAGTAGGGGTGACTCCTGATATAGAAGGTAACACAAGTAGATTTATAAACTAAATTGAGAATTCAGAGTGAATTTTTACAGTTTGACTACTTCGACCTTAAATTTGCATTCACAAACTCCAATAAAATACAAATTATAAAAAAGAAAAAAAAATTGCATTCACTTTGAAATCTTACTTTAGTGAATATCTAAGAGAAAATCTCAAAGAAAGGAGACAATGAAAAAAAAACAAAAAAACAATGCAATGTTTATAATTATCCTATATAAAAAATTGCACCCAAGCATAGATCAGTTTATTTGTTTTAGAAGAATAACTAAATGACCCCCAAATATTTTAAGTTTTATATAAAATATTTGATGATTACCTCATAATTTCCCAAATACAAATTACTGAAAGTTCTTTAAATCTATGAGTGGGGTGCAATATATGTTATATATATTAAAATATTTAAATTGTTTTATTTTTCTTCCATTTTCTCCACTTCCTATTACTTTTCCTTAGTATCAATGGGGAGATGCGTTTCAATGTAGATAAATTCAAAGTATTTCAGTAATGGGAAACCACAACCAACTATAAACTAACTTGCATACCAAAAAAAAAATCAATTATAACCTACTGAGGTACCACAAAATCTGAACTACACAAAGAAAACAGTGTTGACTATGATAGATTGATCACTTTGCAACATCTGATGTTTGTACTCTGCGTGGACACAAGTTCCTTCTGATTCATAGCTTAGCAGTCCTAACCCTGCAACCTCTTTTTTCATCTATACATCCAGGGTCGCGTTTTTAATGGAGTATCTAGAGTAGACCGAAGAAAACCAGACAAGTTGTGTTAAAATTAGTTTCATGCTGAAAAAAAAAAGTTCACCTACTATACACGTCACTACCATTCTACAGAATAGTGTATTCTTTAATACACCGCCCTTCTGCTATTCTAAAGGGTAACATTATCATTATTACTGTATGCATCTAGAGTAACATAACATCTCCTGCATATATATGTGTCATTCTAATAAAAATTCAAAACAGCATCAATATATAGATTTTAATTTTCTAGCTCTTCTTCAACCAATAAACTACATTTCTAATATCCTGTGAGTGCTATATGGGTATCATCTGAGAGAAATATAGATATGCATGCGTGTACATCATTATATTGGCAAAAGAAAGTTGTGAATACCTTTCTAATAGAAAAAAATTGAACCTTCACATGAAATGTACCCCTATAAAGATGATGAAGGTGAAATTATTCAGACAGAGGAGATAATGCAATGGCAGAGGTATAACGAGAGAGTGAGACAACGAAACAGAAAAGAAGCGACACAAACGGCAGAACGCAAGACACAGTGAGCTAAGCACACAGGTAAAAATAAAACACCAGAAAACCCAGGTGGATTTTAGGCAAGCTGTTCTCATCAAGTCTGCTACTCCCTCCTGTCACAGCAACTGTCAGACAGGCCCTGCTTGTAATGAAAGGAAAAATATTTTATTCAGATTTATTAATTTGAAAATGAAGCACGCCTGTCGGCAGAGGGACAGCTCCTCTCAATCTGTCATCGTTGAACCACGCGGTGCTGACACGGGGAATCATTCGTCTTGTCTACAATGACAGGCGGATCTCTCCCTTAGCTCTTCCTGGGGGATCGCCCTGGGATTTAAAATAATAAAAAAAAAAAAGGATAAAACACATTCCGACACAGAACAGCCTCTTTATTAATGCAAATTACACGAGGAGGAGGGGGTAAACAGGAGAGTGATAGCGGAAATACATAAATAAATATATAAGGGAAGCAACAAAATAAATAAATAAATGAATAGGATTTGCGCAGCTCAGGTGTTCCCATCTAAGCATCAGTCTTTTCTCATTTCCATTTATAGATGTTTCCAACGATATAATAAAATCAGATTGAAGCTTAATATGAAACTAATGGACAGTTCTTTATTTACAATTCCACTGCTTGGCCATGTGCCAACTAAATCAGTTTTACATATGTATGTGTGTGCACGTGTATGTTTGTGTGTTTTGCGCACGTGTATATATTTATATATATACACTGATCCGGCACAACATTAAAACCACTGACAGGTGAAGTGAATAACATTGATTACATCGTTACAATGTCACATGTCAAGGGGTAGGATATATTTGGCAGCAAGTGAACAGTCAGTTCTTGAAATTCTTGTGGTGGAACTGGAAAAATGGGCAAAATCAAACATCTCTGAGACCTTGACAAGCAGGGCCGGCGCTACCTGTAAGGCGGACTAGGCAGCCGCCTAGGGCGCCCCTTGGGAGGGGGCGCCGCCAGGAGCGCCGGCCCCCCCATGCTGCAGCCGCCCGAGCGCTCTGTACAGAGCCTCAGGCGGCTGCAGCTTTGCCCGGGCGGTGCGTCCATGAGGGCGGACCGCACCGCCCGGGCGCAGCCTGAGGAGAGGGGCTGACAGGAGGGAAGCGCTCAGCGCTCCCTCCTGTCACTCCCTCTCTGTAGCGTGGCCGAGCTCTGTATAGTCGGCGGGTACAGGGAGCATCTGTCTCCTGTACCCGGCCGGACTAACAGGAAGTGCACACTGAGTGTGCACATCCTGTTAGTCTGGCCGGGTACAGGAAACAAAAGCTACCTGTACCCGCCGACTATACTGGGCTCGGCCACGCTACAACACAGGAAGGGGAGGAGGGAGAAGAAAGAGGGGGGGAGAAAGAAACAGGGAGGGAGGGAGAAAGAAACAGGGAGGGAGGGAGAAAGAAACAGGGAGGGAGGGGGAGAAAGCGAAACAGGAGGGGAGTGGGAGGGGGGAGAAAGAAACAGAGTGAGTGGGAGGGGAGAAAGAAACAGGTGGAGGTGGGAGGAGGGAGAAAACAGGGAGGGAGGGGGAGAAAGAAACAGGAGGGGGAGAAAGAAACAGGGACCTGAGGGAGGGGAGAAAGAAACAGGGAGGGAGGGAAGTTGGGGAGTGTTGAAAACAGGAGGGAGCGAGGAAAGAAACAGGAGGGAGGGAGGGAGGGGGGGAGAAAGAAACAGGGAGGGAGGGGGGAGAAAGAAACAGGGAGGGAGGGAGAGGGGGAGAAAGGAACTAACAGGGAGGGGGAAGACATTGACAGGGAGGGGAATTGACAGGGAGGGGGAGTGACAGGGGAGGGGGAATGAGAGTAACAAGGGAGGGGGAGAAGAGAGTGACAAGGGAGGGGGGAGAGATTGACATCCATCACACACACACACACAATCACACACAATGCACCCCCTACACACAAAGACAATGAACCCCTTGCACACAGAAAAACACACAATGCATTACACACACACACACGCAATGCAACCCTTACACACAATGCATCCCTTACACACACAGAAACACACAATGCATTCCTTACACACACTCAATGCACCCCTTAAACACACCCAAAGCACCCCTTACAGACTCACACACTTCATCCCTTACATCCCTTACACATACAAACACAGATTCACACAATGCATCCCCTTACACACACATCAGACATCCCCACACCCACCCCCAGAACAAACTCATTGGTGGAAATCATTTAGTTGCGGACCCCTGGGACCCAGACCTTGAGCTGCGTAAAGCGGGCCCCAAAATGGAGCTGCTCGCTAGCTCTCCCAGAACATTGATTTTTGTGACCACAAAGCCACAAACAGCCTCCAGAGACCTGCGGCGTTATACACCAGACCAGTGGAGCCAGACTGCAGCTAGAGCCCATCATCATCCTCATCTGCTTGTAAGTAGGTAATCTAGTATATTATTCGTGGCACTAATCTCTAATTTACCTCACATTAAAGAAACATTATAGTCCCCAGAACCACTGCACCTTAATGTAGTGGTCCTGGTGTCTATAGCCTGTCCCTGCAGGCCTTTTAATGTAAACACAGCTGCACTGCAGCACTAGCGTTAGTTAACATGGCAGGTCATATGGGTGGGGCATTGCGATGTCATCGAAGCATTTCTGCCTAGGGCGGCAAAAATCCTTGCACCGGCCCTGTTGACAAGGGTCAAATAGTGATGGCTAGATGACTGGGTCTGAACATCTCCAAAATGGCAAGTCTTGAGCGGTGTCTTCCCATAAGTAGTGGTTAGTATCTATCAAAAGTGGACAGAGGAAGGATAACCAATGAGCCAGAGTCAGGGTCATGGATTCCCAAGGCTTATTGATGCACATGGAAAGTGAAGGCTAGCCCGTCTGGTGCTATCATGCAGAAGAATTGTTGTAGCTTAAATTGCTGTAAAACATAATGTTGGTCATAGAAAAATGTGTCAGAACACACGCAGTTTGCTATGTAAGGAGTAAATGCCACTGATCAGATTGCCCATAATGACCCTTTTGCACCTTTAAAAGCCTTCAGCGAGGACATGAGCATCAGAACCGGACCATGGAGCAATGGAAGAAGGTTGCTTGGTCTGATGAACCACATTTTCTTTTAAATCAGGTTAATGGCCGGGTGTGTGTGCATTGTTTACCTGGGGAAGAGATGGAAGCAAGATGCACTATGGGAAGAAGGCAGGTGGAGGCAATGTTATGCTCTGGGCAATGTTCTGCTGGGAGATTTGGTGACCTGGCATTCATGTGGATGTTACTTTGACAAATAGCACCTACCTAGAGATTGTTGCAGACGGTGTTAACCCCTTCATTGGCCATGATGCTCCCTGATGGCAGAGGCCTCTTTCATAATGCACCCTGCTATACTGCAAAAATTGTTTAAGATAAAATGTACATTGAAATAAAAAAAAATTGTTTAGGAATGGTTTGAGAAACAATACAAAGAGTTCAAGGTGCTGCCCCCAAACTTCCAAAATCTTAGTCCAAGTCAGTAACTCTGGGATGTGCTGGAACAACAAATCCTATCCATGGAGACCCCACCTTGAAACTAATGTCTTTTTGCCAGATGCTACAGGACACGTTCAGAGGTCTTGTGGACTCCGTGCCTTGATTATTATTACTATTATTTTATAATTATATAGCACAAGCAAATTCCGTAGCGCTGTACAATGGGATGCATCAGAACTGCTTTGGCTGCACGAGGAGGACCTACATGATATAAGGCCGGTGTTTTTATTGTTGTGGCTGATCAATGTCTATATATATATGTATATGTATATATATATATAAATATGTACATATCATTACATGATTTACTCTTATTTTAAATTCCATAATGCTTCATGGTTGACACTGTACGGAGGTCCTAATCGATTAGGACATATATGTCCTACCCTGCTGAGATTTGTTGGGTTTAGAAGCTGATATTGACAGCTGCACCATTAATCTAGTCTCTTTCAAATTACTGACAGTGCAATTCTTTTTTCCTACTTCATCTCCCAGCATATCACTGGGCTGAGAAAGGCTGAATTAAAGAGAACAGTCAAAAAAAAGCAGCAGATGCCTGGGAGTCTTACCCTCACTATTCTCAGCAGGGATTTATGTTCAGATTGTGACCTTAGATAAAAAAAAAACACTTAACCTAGTCCTTACCCTAACCCTAGCTTTAACCATTATGCAATATATCTCTTTAGGCACAACATTTGGCACACAACCTGTGGATTAGATTTGTGATGATGCACCCCCAAATGGGGAGTCAAGCAAAATTGCATCAACTTCAGCCGGAGAGACACACATTAGCCATCATGGGAATATATTAATATTCATACATGAACTATTTTTAAATCTCATACGGTATATGGAGCCTTGAACTTTCCCCCCGTAATCTGTGCTCTAATATATGTCATGGTATTTGGCTAAATGCGTCAGTCAGTTGTTTATCACTTCCTGGAAAAGCCATTATCACATACAATGTCTGGTAACTGAAAAACACTGGAACTGGTACAGTCCTGAATTGTTTGCTGTGATTTTAGGATAGGTGTCTGAATTCAGTCCCTACTCATTGCCTCAGGAAAGAAAGCCCTCTACATTAGCCATATCACTAAACTTAACAAGAAAATGAACTCAATTTCTAATCCTATTAACTTTGTTCTATGGATGGATTGCCCGACTGAGGCCTGGAAACATCCCACAAGTGCTATTGTATGGTTTCCAGTCTTCCTGAAAAAATCAATATGTTCTGCAGTATTACATTATTGATTTAATAGAGCCCAGCCCAGCGGCCTGTGATTTTGAATGATATATGACTTATCCCATTAAAAAGTTGGACAGCATTTCTCTATGGTATGTACGCTCGTAAACCTACAATAGCCTGACTTCAAGTTCTGTATTATTATTAAATCTCTATACCCCTGTGTTTTTATTAATATTAACATTACTCTGTTCTTTTAATAACTGTGTGTTCCAGGAAATGTTCTTAAGGGTATATTCACTAAAAAGTGACTTAAGCAAAGACAACTATTGCTAAATTTACATCCAAAGAAAAAGAGTTTTAAAATAATCTCATTTAATTATTATTTTCAGTTTGGCTGTTTTAAAATAAAATTTGATAATCAGGAGGCAGTGTACCACAACTCCCTGTTTAGTGAACACACTAAAATGAGCTGCAGTGGTTATGGTGTTTATAGTGCACCTTTAATGATCTGTCACCTTACAAAAATGCATTAACTCAAACATTATGATGATGTTTTTTTAATTGACTCAGCAATTTTAAGTTATATTGTTTAAATAAAACAATTATTCCAATTTTGTAATAATACAATTAATACCTATGTAGGGGTTTAGAAAAATACCCCTTTCTGTCTGATTAGTGATTTCATTGCCTTAAGCTCAAGGAAGCAAGGTGAGTTGTTAGTGTAGGATCCAGCTAAGAGGTTTGCCTTGACTAGGCCGGTGGGCTTGCATCTAATGACCATTGGAGTTACTAAATAACCTCCATTTTTTTTAAATATGCATAGGGATTTGGAAAGTGCGCACGTATTATTTTTTTCTTTGGTTTTTACTGTATGTATTGGGGCTAATGTGTACTATGGCCATTGCTGCCGCCCAAGAGTAGTGAGAATTTGAGAGCAGGATTTTGGTGTATTTGTATTCATTGTTTTAAATGTTTGCCTTGTTCTAATTGCAGATATCTCCCAAAATAGAATACTTAATTTCCTCTTCTTAACATCATTGTTTCAAGAGTTGAACCAATGGAGGACTTGCAAGGATGGGCACTGGGGGGGGTGGGGGGGGAGAGGCATTGTCAATAGTACAACTTGCTCCACTGGTATAGTCCACCCAGAAAAAAGGATGGCCATCCCACTAAAAGGACATGTCAGCCTGGCATCCCGCAGGCCTGTCTGACAGACCTACTCCATGCCCCAATTGTAGCTCCTGTAGAACAACCCAATTGCATCTCCTTGACCTCTCTGCTGCGTTTATTGATTGTTGATCATGTCCTCCTTCTCCAAACTCGTCAATCCCTCGGTCTCATCAATCCCTCGACACTGTCCTCTCATGGTTCTCCTCCTATCTCTCCCAACATTCGTTCAGTGTCTCCTTTTGTAAAGACACCTCTTCCCCTCATCCTGTCTCGGTTGGAGTCCCCCAAGGATCTGTTCTTGGTCCCCTTCTGTTCTCTCTTTATACTGCCTCTCTTGGCAAACTTGTTAACTCCTTTAGATTCCGTTTCCATCTGTATGCCGACGACACACAGATATATCTCTCCTCCCCTGATTTCTCCACCACGGTCTTACAACATATCACTGCTTGCCTTTCTTCAATATCTGATTGGATGTCCTACTGCTTTCTGAAACTTAGTCTCTATAAAACTTATTTTTCCTCCTCATAATATTGATCCTCCTTCTTTGCTTTTCCTGCAAGTTGATTGTACTTTCATCAATCGATCCTTGCAAGCTCATTGTCAAGGTGTTATCTTTGATCCTGGCCTCACTTTTGCGCCTCGTATTCAGTATGGTGCTAAAACCTGTCAATCCCACCTTATAGACATAGCCCACCCTTTTCTAACACAAGATGTTGCCAAGGAGCTTATTCATGCTCAGATAATATCTCACATGCATTACTGTAATTCTCTCTTAGTTGGTCTCCCCAGAAGCCGAACTGCCCCGCTACAATCTGTAATAAATGCTACCGCCAGGCTGATCTTTCCCACGCGTCGTTTCTCCCATATCTAACCCATCTGTCGATCCTTACACTGGCTTCCTGTATCCTATAGGTGTCAATTCAAAATACTAATCCTCACCTATAAAGCTTTAAACAACTCTAGCCCCTGTTACATTTCTTCACTGATTTATAGAAATGCCCCTTCTCTTTTTCTCCACTCTGCCGGTGACCCTTACTGCTAACTGGCTCCTTTGTAACATCCTGCCTACCCCCAACATACTCTCCCCTAGTCTTCAATTATTTAAGAAATCCCTCAAAATATATCTGTTCAGAAATACTTATGGACACCCAGAGTACCTTATCTATACTTATCTATATCTGTCTCTTGCTCTCCTTTAGAGCCATACTCCACTCTCACCTCCAACTCTGCAACTTTTCCATTTTTGCTGCCCTATTGTGTTTTTGTACCCCACCTCCTCTAGACTGTAATCTTGTTTGAGCAGGTCCTTATCTACCTATTGTGTAATTGTCTCATTTATTGTTAAATGTCCCCGTTTTATAACATTGTAAAGCGCTGCAAAATTAAATGGCACAGTATAAATACCAATAATAATAATAATAATAATAAAAATAATAACAATGGACAACACAACTGCAGATAACACTGTGCTAAGTGGTATCAGTTCACTGGTGTCACCAAATGCAGCACAATGAAGCTAAATCAGAACAGTCGGACAGGACCCTAGAATCGGGACTGTAGAACTGAAATTGACACAGGTGGAGCACGTGGATCTCAATGATGTAGTAGTAGATAGGGATATTTACAGTTTTGCCATAAGAAAATACCTTTTTTTTTGCACTGGAAATATTGCCAACCCTCCCCTGAGTTATCCTTGTTGCATAAATCAGGAAATAGAAAGTGGCTTTGGTGAGTGCCCAAAATCTGCATTGCATCATGATTTACAGACATTTAAGAGAAATTATCATGCAATACATCAAAATTTGTTAACCCTTTTAGGCATGTACTAGAAATGACTAACCAACAAAAGCATCAAATTGTCTAATATTATCTAACAAGTGCCAAAATAGTAGCTATTTCTTAGCAAATAACCTTAACTTCTAAACTGAAGGTGTTGTAATAGTCTCTGATAAAGTGCTATTTCCAAGGAGCATACTGGAAAGTGTTTTTTTAATTTTCAGAGATGATCTAAATAGAAAGAAAGAACAAGAAATGAGAAAATAAGGATGTGACTGACAACAGTGTGTGAGGGGGATGGGTGAAAAGTCATAAATTATTTTACAAAAAAGGATATACTGCAAACACTGGTCTTGGTCCCCAGGAAAGCTAGAAGTTCCTTCTAGAAGCTTCATAAGCTCCCCTGAGCTAAACTCTAAACCAGGATAGGGCCAGATCATTGGCTGAAAGTGTCACCTGGCACCGCTGGGCTTTCTTTAGTGCCGAGACCTTTCAGCTCTCATGGAAGTTGAGAGTGGTGCCCACCAAGCACTAAGTATGTTTACTAATTGTTGTAAAAAAGTTTCACTACTTACAATGGGGAGGGCGGAGGGTGCTAGGGCACAACTTGCCACATAACCACTACAGTTCAATGTAATGGTTATTATGCCCAAAGTGTTCCTTTAAACTCATATGGTATGAACAACAATACTATCTAAACGGAAAGCAGGCTCCGTACCTGATATTAACCTGTGAGATCTATGAGACCAAAAAGACCAAAATACTATTAAATAACAGATGAAAATAAAAATAAAGAAAAACCTAAGTAGTCACTTTGCCAGCTAAAACTGTGAATTTGTCCCAGGTAGCTCTAGCATGAAAAATGTTGACTTACCGCAAGTTAGATTTTGGTTCAAAGTAAATACTAGTCATTTGCGTGTCATCCGATGCATACCTGCTGCAATCATCTCAAACCGACCCTGAAGGAGGTACAGAGCACAGGGTAGGGGAGACTTAGAGTATCCCGTCTCACCACTGGCTGATTTAAACATAACTTTATATAAAGGAGATTATATAAACTTGTTGTACACCTGGTGCAGAGAAAAAAAATGTTTACATGTGGAATTGTCACAATTCAACTGTTCCAAAGACACTTTTCAAGGTCTGTCTGCGATTTAGAATAACTGACTTACACAATTCTACCAAATGACTGGTAATGTTTGGATTTAATTTGAAGATAATACCCTCAGCACTCTATATATATATATACATTTATCTATATATATATAGAGACCCTATTATTTAACTCAGGATTATTATTATTAATGTGTTTTTTGGATATGGTACTTAGCAGACCAACCAAAAGACAAGGTTTGAGTCCTTTGGTGCAAAGTTTCACACCTGGCTTAACAGGAGGGATCTCAATTTACTCCCCTTTTATTGTAATTTAATAAATGCCACATTTCTCTAGCTAGTGCAGCAAAATTAAACCTTCCAGTGCTGTAATCAGTCATGCCGCCTGCATTAGGTAACCATTTAACGTATCTATTATGCTCATCAAGTTTACTAACAATATTTTTTTGTGATAAAACAATGAATCATTCATTCTGGACAAGAGGCAGGAAATGAAGTAGCAGGTACAAGAGGTTAGTAAACAGAAAGTGAGATACTAGGTAGAAGTGGTCAGCAAGTAATGAAGCAAAATGCCGCACATATCATTAAAGCTACAGCAGCTAAGACAAGGTAGAAACAAGCTCTCTGGGATTTCTTTATTGTTGGTTGAGAGGCCATGGTACCAGGAGCCATGAGGTGGTCTGGAGAACCGACCTACGTGTAATGCATAGAACATTAGGTTGGCAAGATAGTGGCTAGTTATAGGAACAATCTGGGCACCAACACAACACCCTGAGCAGCTGCCTTTGGGTGCCTATAACAGCACAGCCAATCACTGTCTTTTCATTATGTCCCACCTTTCCCCTTTGACATACTGTACAGATAACAAGAGGATAGTAAGTGTCTCTGGGAAAACCAGTCAAGCCAGGAGCTCAGCTCTCATTGATTTCTCAGTGAGTGAGCTGAACTGGGTACATTCCAATCCTTTTTGTAAAAAGAAGTTAGAGGTTGGTGTAACACTGCATCAATGTAATTACCCATAAAGGATACCATGCTCTCCTAAATCCCAGGGTGCAACCAGCCAGAAATTGGTCAATCCTTACAATGTAAATTGCAGAAAATAAATGATGTTTCAGGCACTCATGGTAAATCCAAAGTGAGCAGCTTTATTGATGAAAGCAACGTTTCGGCCCACAACAGGGCCTTTGTCAAGCAGACATTTTAAGCAAAACTAAAGAGATTTGAAAACCATAGCAGGAATATCCAAAACAAAATCAAATGCACTTAAGTTGTGTTGGTGCCTGGAGTCATTTTAAAGGAAGGTTGTTGCTCCAGTACGTTACGCTATGATATTATATTCTATTATTTTATAATTATTCTGTGTGTCACTTACCTCTCACCAATATGATATTGCCATGACTAGGCCAGAAGAGCAGAGCCAAAATGCCTCATTCCAATGAAGAACCTCTGCTAATCCATGCACTTGGTGTACCCCCCATCATTCAACACCAGACCTGCATGTATAAGGCCCTTTCTAGGTCAGTATATATATATATACATACATATACCTATGGACGTATGGGTAACTCTGTCCTAATTCTTTAATTATTACTTCTATTACTCTACTCTAGAACATTGCAGTCACACCTTACGCTATTGCAGTTTTTCTACTGTTCACCCAGATAGACCATTAACACCCGAAATGTAACACGTTAATTATCCCGCGTGCCAGTAAAATATTCCTGTTGCTTTATGGCAGCTGAAATAGAACAAAGCAGGGGGATGGAATCAGCTGGATGGTTTTGTTCAGAAACCTGTGCTGGTAAAAACACGAGCGTAACAAGGTCTCTACGGACTGAGGAATTAATATTTAATGCAGCTTGTCAGCAAGATCTTATACTTTTCAAAAAATTCTTGTTAACACAGGAGTCCTTTACCCTCCTCTATTTGACGTATTGCTTTCTATACGCTGCTGTTTGCACTGTATTTATTTGCATTACAATAGGAAACCACAGATATGGTGCCTGGAAATCAGATGTCTTTCTCACACCTTGCAGAATGTGTTATGAGCTATTTATAACTCTCCGATGAAGGGAATTGAACAGCCTTCAGTGTGTAGTGATATCTCCACGCTCACACCCCTGATATACTATATGCCTACATGCATGCATACTGATAGCTACACAGATACCTTTTCATTGTGTGGTTCTAGAGAAGGAATTAGATCCCATTGCATAGTAAAATCTAAGCACTCTCGCTGTGTATCTGCATATTTTTATATCTCAGGGAATAAAGAGACAAGGCAATGCTAGGAGGGACTGGGCCGCTTGCTGATTTGGACTGTAACTCTGCAATTCTAAGCCAGAATCTGAAATGCAACAAATGCTGAGACTATACCAGGTGGGCCATTTAGTAAGATCAATGATGGTCTTCAGGCAGCTACTTTCAATGCTTGCCACTATCATTTAGTGACAAGTTAGTAATCACTGAAATAGTAGTCGCTACAAGTAGCGATTATTACGGTTGTTTTCATAGAACGACTGGTAATTAGTTGTTTCTGACAGTTTTAATCTCCACCATAGAAATTAATAGAAGTTGCTAAATAATACGTGCAGGGTTATTCACTAGAAAAAAGTTTAAAAAAAAAATGAAAATAAAGTTAATAAATTAATATATATATTATATATATATATATATATATATATGTGTGTATATATGAGATATATATATATATTATATCTATATATAATATATATATATATATATTTCTTATATATAACATCATACTAAGTGTATTTTTTATTAATATATACATATATAAACATAAAAATACACTTAAAATAACATTACAAACGTATATATATAATATATATATATATATAATAACTATATATATATAATATATATATATTTATAAAAAATTCAATCATAATTAATTAAAAATAAATAAAATAATAAAAACTGTAAAAATAATGTAATTTTTTTAATTATATATATATATATATATATATAATTTTATTCTAACTGTATTTTGATATTAATATATATATATATATATATTTAATTTAATTCTATGTATATCTCATAACGACCATGGACGTAGTGGGTACTTCCAACAAAAAACGGTCGCAAAGGACCACAGACGAACCTAAGCAGATAGGAGCCCTGGACTTACCTGGACCGGCGATACGCGGCGATCACGGTCGGGGGGAATGCCAGAGACCCCAGCAGTCCCCTGCAGCAGCTCCAGCCACCCTGTCCCTCCAGGGCCACATCGCCGCCAAAGGACTCTAGGAGCTGCCAGCAGGGGGACTGTCTGAGCTGTCAGGCAGTCCCCCAGGCTGCTAAAAAGTAAATAAATAAATAAATATGTTATACATATAATATGTATGGATAATATATATAAAATAATTAAAGCATTTTATAATATATTTTTCATATATAGTGCATGTATATGATTTTATTATATGTATACTTTGGGATATATACACATATACCTCAAAATACACTTATAATGAAATCATATATGTGCATTATATATGTATAATATATTATAAAATGCTTTAATTATAATATATTATACATATACACGAAATAAAATAGATATATATACATACATACACACATATTATTACATATATACGTAATAAATATATATATAATATAAACTGGGTAAAAAAAACATTTATAAAAAACGAATAAAAACGCTAACTTTGGCCAGCATTTCTGGCAAACTGAATTGGGCAAGCCCTATATTGACCCTGTAACTTTCAAAAACACCATAAAACCTGTACATGGGGGGTATTGTTGTACTCTAGAGACTTTGTTGAATACAAATACAAGTGTCTAAAACAGTAACACTTATCACGACTATGAAATCCCCAGTAAAAGTGCAGTTTTTCTGTAAAGAAATGCAAAAAACTAATAAAACCGCTAACTTTGGCCAGCGTTTGTGGCTAAGTGGCTACTAAAAAAGACTGGACATACCCCATTTTGGATGGGTTGTCTACTTTCACAAATGATTTGCCATGATGGGGTTAATTTTCATTCCTGGGTTGCTATATGTTCTCAAAGGCAACATAGGCACAGCAAACAAGTCTGTCAAATTTCAATTTGCAAACATGGAAAAGGGGAAAGCCCTACATTTGACCCCTGTAAGTTTGAAAAATCCCATAAAACCTGTACATTGGGGGCACTGTTGTACTCGGGAGCAGGGGCATACTTAGAGCATTTGGCACCCGGGGCGGGTACTATTTTTGGCACCTCCCCCCCTCAACTTTAAATATAAAAACAACCAAACATTGTTTTTATGTATTTAGCACTAAGCAGTGTTTGTGTGTTTGAATGTATGCATGTTTTTGTATGGAGTATATGTGAGTGAATGTAGCGGTGTGTTTGTATGTAGTGTTGGCGTCTGAATGCAAGCATGCATTTGTGTGTTGTGTGGTATTTGAACGCAGTGGTATGGTTATATATAATGGTGGGGTTTGTATGTAGTGTTGACGTTGAAATGTATGAGTGTATTTGTGTGTAGTGTTGGCGAGATTTTTAGATGTCTGCACATATACACATACATGGACATACACACATGCAGATACATATACACACAAACACAGTCACACACAGATACACATTGACACACATGCAGTAATTGTGGCGACTCTAGGAACAATATATATGGTGGAGGGCACATAAGACACCACAGTCAAAACAGGAGGGGGAGAGGGAGCACTAAAACTTCTCACTAGGGGATGGGGTAATATGCTGCCATTGGCTGTCTGATGCCAGCATGCTGTGTTCTGCATGCTGGCATCTGACTACACATTTGCATATAATTCACATTAGCCACCCAGATTTCTTGTTGTGGGCTGGCTGACACCTCTTAATTTCAATCTTTGTTTAGCAGATAACTCCTCTATTTGCTATCCTTTGTGGGATTGCCATATTTAAGGACACCAAATAAGGTGCTATCTGCTAAACAGCACCCTCATTTGGTATCTTTAAATATGGAAATCTCACATATGGCACCAATTCAGGGAATGATCTACTAAACAGCTAAAGGATTAACAAAAACGCCCTTTTCTTATTTTCAGTTGTTTAGTAAATCCCTTATTTGTTAACCTTATGTGGGATTGCAATATTTAAGGACAGGAAATAAACACATATACAGAGATACACACAATCACACACATAATCACAGATATACACAAACACAATCACTGACCCACACACATACAATCACAGACACACAATCACATACACACACAAACATTACATACATACATTTAGTAATTAAGAGGTCCACCCAGCCTCCCTACCTTGCTCTAGAAGGGCTGGAGTGGATCCTCAGTCCCTGGTGGTCAGTGGTTGCTGCTGGGATCTCTGTGCTCTTCCTGCACAGGTCCATCGCACGCCCTGTAATAATGCCGAAGCCGCAATGACATCATATACTGGCTGCCGGCTCACTGCAGGGCGAAGACCGTCATACACAGTCAGATGCACACAGTCCCACACACAGTCACTCACACACAGTTACAGGCAGACAGTCAAACACACAGGCAATCACACAGACAGACAGTCACACATACACACACAGATTCACAGACAGTCACACACACAATCACAGGTAGACAGTAACACATACACACAACACAGTCACAGACAGTCACACACACACACACAATCACAGGCAGACAGTCACACACACACACAGAGTCACAGACAGTCACTCACACGCACACCCACAATCACAGGCAGACAGTCACACACACACACAGAGAGTCACACAGACAATCACAGGCAGACAGTCTCACACACACACACACACACAGTGTGACACACACACAGTCACAGACAGTCACACACAATCACAGGTAGACAGTCACACAGGCAGACAGTCACACATACACACAACACAATCACAGACAGTCACACACACACACACACACACAATCAGAGGCAGACAGTCACACACACAATCAGTCAGACAGTCACACACACACACACACAATCACAGACAGTCACTCACACACACAGGCAGACAGTCACACACACACACACACACAGAGGCAGACAATCACACACACAGAGTCACAGGCAGACAATCACACACACAGTCAAAGACAGTCACAATCACAGTTACACACTCACACACACAGTCAAAGACAGTCACAATTACAGTTACACACTCACACACACAGTCAAAGACAGTCACAATCACAGTTACACACACACACAGTCAAAGACAGTCACAATCACAGTTACACACTCAGAGACACAGTCAAAAACAGTCACAATCACAGTTACACGCATTCTCTTACTTACAGTACGCTTGGGCTAGAGGAGTAATGGATTCAGTCCCTGCTGTGTTGTAGTTGGGGAAGCAGGGACTCCTTCCTGCTTCCCCTCTGTGTGCAGCAGCATGAGGCTGCATTTAGCTCCACCCCCACATCCAGCTTGGCTCCGCCCCCACTGTTGATTTGGCTCCACCCCCAAATCTCCATGCAGGTTTCCTGCTCCTGCTCCTAGCCCCTGCGTGTGAGCTGTCAGCTGCCCGGCGCCCCTGCTGCTATGGCACCCGGTGCAGCCACATAGCTCACTGAACTCCAAGCCTGGACAGCCCTGGTGGCACCCCCCCTACCTGATGACACCCATGGCAGACCGCCCCCCCCACCCCCTCCTTAGTACGCCACTGCTCGGGGGATATTGTTGAGCCCATATTGGGGTGTTCTTTGTCAGTAACACATAACTGGAACTAAGAATCCATGCCTAAAGTACAATGTGAGAGAAAAATAACACAAAAAATTACTACCCAAAAGTTTGACAAAGACTGGTGGTAGAATTAGTGCATGGAAAGTGTTAAAATACCACTATTTGAAATACCCAAGGGTGTCTACTTTTCAAAAATATATGGTTTGATGGGGTTAAATTACATTGGCCGGCTTTAAAAATGTCCCAAATAGGACATGGGTGCATGATGACCAGCTGTGAAAATTTCAGCCATTTTTAGCCCCCAGAGAACCCAACACACCTATACATGGGGAGTATCACTGTACTCAGGAGATGTTTATGAACACATATTTGGGGTGTTCTTTGGCAGTAACCCTTAAAGTTCTCCGTACATTAAATTGCTATGTGTGTCAAAATAATCACAAATTATTATTTTTTTTTAATTTGGCATAGATTGGTGGTAAAATGGTTGCATGAAAAGAGTCAAAATACCCCAAGTTTAAATCCTTAGGTTTTTTTCTTTTAAAAAATATATACATGTAAAGGGTTATTCAGGGATTCCTGACAGATATCAGTGTTACAATGTAACTTGCGTTAATTTTGAGAAAAAAAAAATGGTTTGGAAATAGCAAATGCTACTTGTACTTATTACCCTAACATGTACCCTAAGAACATGTTAACATTGGGTATTTCTAAACTCAGGACAAAATTTAGAAACTATTTAGCATGGGTGTTTTTTGGCGGTTGTAGATGCGTAACAGATTTTGGGGGTCAAAGTTCAAAAGGGTTTGTTTAGGTTTTTTTCATATTTTATATTTTTTGTTATAGAAAATTATATGATATGATGAAAATAATGGTATCTTTAGAAAGACCATTTAATGGTGAGAAAAATTGTATATAATATGTGTGGGTACAGGTGATATGCAAATCACTTGGCTAGAACTGACTGAAAACTATCACTCACTTCCCTGTACAACAAGCATGTCAAACTCAAAGTCTAGATCGGGCCACATAAACAAGGTTTAAGTTTATGTGGGCCGCAAAAAAAAAAATACTGTATATTTTCATAGAAAGGTAGGTTTATTTTAAAGAGTGCAGTATAAACCCCCCACCCACCCAGCACGCCACTCTACTAAACCACAGCCCCCCTCTACTAAACCACAGCACCCCCCTCTACCACCCTGTGCCAAATCTGATCCTCCCGCTGACACACACACATATTCACTGACAGACAGACACACACTCACTGACAGACATACACACATACTCACTGACAGAGACACACACACTGAGACACACACACACACACATACAGACACACTGACATACATACAGACACACTGACAGACATACACACATACTCACTGACAGACACACACACACACACTGACAGACACACACACTCACAGACAGACACACATACTCACAGACACACACATACTCACAGAAAGACAGACACACATACAGACACACTGACAGACACACATACACATACTCACAGACACACACACACAGACACACACACAGACACACACACACATACTCGCTGACAGACAGACAGACACACACACACACAGAAAGACATACACACACTTACACACACATACTTTTATTTATTGCTCCTTACCTTATGGAGCTGGTGTAGGGATCTTCTATATGGAGATCTCCTTCCTGCTCCTCACTGCTCCCTCGGTTTAGTGATGCCGGGTGATGACGTCATATTCCGGCACCTGGCTTCACTTGAGACGGTGCGCGCGAGGGAGCAGTGAGGAGCAGGAACACTGAGCTCCCTCGCTGGCCGTCAGGAACCTCTCCTCCCCGGCCGGGTAAATGAGCAGAGTAGGCACCTGCAATGTGGGGAAAGCAGGTGCCTACTCTGCTATAACAGCAGCATGTACTTGCGGCTCGCCGGCCGCAAAGATGGTCCTTGTGGGCCGCGAGTTTCACATGCTTCCCATACAAGCTTTGGCCTTGCATATAACACAGGGTATTAGAGACTCTAATAGAGGTCTGTTCTTTTTGTTTTTTGTTGATTTTTAAAAATATTTTTGTATATATAATTCATTACCTCTATTCTGCTCTAAAAGAGACTCATGTCCATCATGGAATTTCCTGACTAAGCTTTAGTGCTTAGAGCTAACTTTTCAGTTCATTAGCTGTTTCCCAACTGTAGTATATACTTGCTTTTCTTTTTTGATAAACAAGAAAAATCTAAACATGTACAAATGTATATTTTCTTTGTACTCTATGGTTGATATATTACATTTTATTCTTTTATATTGTAGTAATGTATGCACACCCAAATTTATGTTTATCCTTTTAAAGTAAATGCACATTTTACATATCTCCTTAAATTCACTGTCTACTTGTTATTATGATATAAAATCATATTTTAAATGACAAGATCAATGTGCAACTGGATTTAGCACAGTCACAACATTTATGAAACAACAGTGCTTCAAAATTTGACAAAACCACAACTTATATAAAATATATAATTATTTCACAAGACATCCATAACATTTTGTATTATATACAAAGACCAAAAGTCTGTCATATATAGACGTACAGTGGGGTTGCTGGGGGTGGCTGACAGGGGCTGCAGCCCAGCATGGGTTGCTGAAAAGCCCCGGGACTACTTTTGGCAACGTTTTATTGATATCCCTGCGATACTGAGAGAGAAATACCACATCTGATTATAATATGATTTGTGACAATTACACTTTAACACACCGCATTTGTAGTTAATTATAGAGAACGATGTGGCACAATATTGCTGTAGGTGTAGGGTTTTAATGCATTGGGGTTAATACAGCATATATAAATATAGGTTTATAAACAAAGGTACATGTAATACTTTGCATTCAAAGATTTGGTGTTACAATGTGACTTTATAGAACACGTTAGACTTTATGGTTGGACAAAGGGGTGGTATAGGGCTAGTTTTAAGAAGGGCTCTAGTCAATGTATGCTCGAGGGCCACAGTGTTACTCTTGGGCTCAAGACCTTTTACCACCTAGGTATACCCCTGCAGACATATTTTTCAAAACTTGTGAGAGGTCTGTATTTCACATGTAACAACCACTATCTCATGCTTCCTCTAATAAAGTTAACATGATATAATTATTTACAGTATCTGAAACGTATATGTTCGCTATTGTAAATATTGGAGAAGCAGTATAATAATATGTAATAAATATGAGTGGTGGATTGGACTGTAGGTGGAGTTGTAGCAAGTATATATATAGTTATAGAATGCATTGCACTGTGTCTCTTGTACGTCTATAGATTTGTAACTAATTGAATTGGTTACAGTTTGTTAATCTGTTTAAACAGAATGCTGGGTTTTAGGCGGGAAATTTACTCTGTGATATTTTAATTATGTTTCTTCTGCAAATACTGGTTTTAGATGGAGTAACCTTTACTGGCATAGTTCCTTGTTAAAAGAATAAATATAATAATCATAAAATAAAGAATAAATGTGGCTGCAATCCGATGCAGAGGTAAATTTCTCCCTGTCCCAGAAGACTGACTGAGGGGACGATTTGGCATGGGAGGGGCAGTGCTTCCATTGGTTTTCTGTCACAAGTATCTAGCGTGCCATTCCTGCTGATAACATGTACCCAATATGCCCAAATTTACCATAGCCACCTGAAATGCTCATTTCACACTGATTAACAACGCTGCTCGAGGTAATGTTGCAGCTCCGGCATTAAATTCTGTATCTTTGTATGTACAGCATTAAAACCTGAAACACTGCATATACAGACTCCAAGCACCATCACAACTTCAAAAACACTGAAATGGTTATGGTGCTTGGAGTGACCGTTTAAGGTCCTTTCTTTTTCTCCATGATATATTTTCAATCTCATCTTCTGAGGTAACCTTTTTCACCTTATACTTGTGTTCTGTCGCCACACTATTTCCACAATATTACTTTTATTCCTTATACCCTGGCTTCCTCTGATTAAAGATGAAACCATTTCTGTCATGCAGGTTATGTCAGTCACAGCTAGGAGAGGTGTGACTAGGGCTGCATAAACAAAAACAAAAGTGATTTATCTCCTAAATGGCAGAGAATTGAGCTGTCAGACTTCAGATGCATGATCTATACACCATAACTGCCTCATTAAGCTAAACTGGTGGCTACTGGTGACTATATTGTCCCTTTAAATTCAATAAGTACACTACCCTAATACTCCACCAAGTGCTTAGTTTCACTCCCAATGTATTGACATAAAGGAAATTCAAAAGTAATTACAAACTTTTGTGTCCTCTTCAAATAAGGATTTCATCGATGTCACCGAGTTTTGTTGCACAGCTGGTTGTAAACTTGGTGCTTTGTGTACATAGACATCATTTCAATAAGTATAAATTATGTTTGTTATATTTGTATACACATTTTATTGTGAAATTGAACTGAGCATTTGTTAAATAGTGCTCCTCCTTTTCATTTGAATTCTTGTAGGATTATGTACATGAGAGAAAAGGTATAATTTTTGACAGTTTTGCGCAGCATATTAGAGTGTCTGCTTGAATGTTGTAGGTGATAAATCACGTTCTTTAAATTCAGTACTTTCTAAGCACCATTTCCACAATTCTGTAATAGATTGATACAAGTGGTCCTGCTTAAAGGAACACTCAAATTAAATATAAGACAATATTTTTATTTTTATTTCATCCTTTTATATTTAGATTACAGTCCCTCTTTCTTTTTTATAATTAAAAACTCCATACAACTTACTCAGACCTTTGTTCTCAAACCCCAAGCAAGCAGAGGTACAGTATAAAGAATATATAATCCTACTATTAGGTAGTTGTTTCATTTCTAAATAGATGATATAGAAACCCCTGTACAAACTTATAGATCAGTAGTAAGTTTTTTTTATTACCTTCCAAAAAAAAGGGACATTATAGACATCAAAACAAGTTTAGCTTAACCCTTTAAGACCTCAGCCAAACGTACAAGTTGTGAAAAAATTTAAACAAACCACCGAATTTTACTATATGTCTGTTCAACAATAATTTACCTCTTTCATATTAAATACACCCACACTTATTATATATCATTTTATTCAGGGGAAACAGGGCTTTTATTTAACCTCACATATTTAGGTATTGAACATAATTTCATATGAATAAAATATAAAAAAAGAGAGAAAATAAGATATGTAAAAAATTTTCTTAGTTCTACGTGACATTTTAGCTTTAAATGTCATAATACTGTTTGCTTTTACTGCAATAAAATTCACATATTTGTATTCAGCAATGTCTCACGTGCAAAAACAGTACCCCCTATGTACAGATTTTATGGTGTTTTGGGAAGTTACAGGGTCAAATATAGCATGTTACACTTTTCAGTTTTTACACATTGAAATTTGCCAGGTTGGTTACATTGTCTTTGAGACTGTATGGTAGCCCAGGAATGAGAATTACCCCATGATGGCATACCATTTGCAATAGTAGACAACCCAAGGTATTGCAAATGGGGTATGTCCAGTCTTTTTTAGTAGCCACTTGGTCACAAACACTAGCCAAAGTTAAAGTTAATATTTGTTTGTGTGTGAAAAATGCAAAAAACTAATTTGAATGCCAATTTTGGCCTGTGTTTGTTACTAAGTGGCTACTAAAAAAGACTGAACATAGCCCATTTGCAATACCTTGGGTTGTCTACTTTTGCAAATGGCATGCCATCATTGGGGTAATTCTTATTCCTGGGCTACCATACGGTCTCAAAGGCAACATAACCAATCTGGCCAATTTCAATGTGAAAAAACTGAAACGCAAGCCTTATATTTGACTCTGTAATTTTTGAAAACACCATAAAACCAGTGCAATAGGGGTACTGTTATACTCAGGAGACTTTGCTGAACACAAATATATGTGTTTCAAAACAGTAAAAAGTATTACAGCAATAATATCGTCAGTGTAAGTGCAGTTTATGAGTGAAAAATGCAAAAAATGTCACTTTCACTGACGATATCATCGTTGTAATACAATTTACAGTTTTGAAACACAAATATTTGTGTTCAGCAATGTCTCCCGAGTAAAACAGTACCCCCCATGTCCAGGTTTTATGGTGTCTTGGAAAGTTATAGGGTTAAATATAATGCTAGCAAATTAAATTCCCTATACTTTTGGCCTGGGTTGTCAGGCAGGTCCCGCAAATTGTAATTAATAAAAGGACCTAATTATGTAAAATTATTATATAAATATATATGTAAAATACTTATGTATATAGATATATATATTATTTTGTTCTACGTGTATTTTAACATCAATATATATATATATATATATATATATATATATATTATCAAAATACAGTTAGAACAAAATTACACATATATTTTTTAATTATTTATTTATTATTTTTACTATTTAAGGTATTTACATATTTTATTTTTTATTATATATAAATATATATATAATTATAATTATATATATATTTAATCAATATCCTTCTACGTGTATTTTGATATTAATATATATATATATTAATATTAAAATACACTTAGTGTATGTGTAAATGTGTGTGTGTGTGTGTGTGTGTGTGTGTATATATATATATATATATATATATATACTTAGATCATATATATATAACATATAGGATCTAAGTATATTTTATTTGTAACTGTAATTTATTTTTTTAACTAATATTTTATTTTTATAACAGGAGAGGGTCAGAGACAGTGTCAGCCAATGATTTCACATCACTGGCTGACAAACAGGATCAGCGATCACAGTGACTGGCTGTCACTGTGATCACCTCCTGCAGATCGCGGTAATTGGCCACAGGGGGAGTGCCTGGGTGGCCAGGCATGCCCCCCACCGTGATCTGCAAGGGGCTCCTGCCTGTAGTTACCTATGTCAGTCAATCCTGTCCTAAAGTGTCTTATACCCCACCTCCTATAGACTGGCCACGTGGGAGGCAAGACTGCCCAGGGCGTTCTATGCCGCCCTGCGGCGTTTAGAGCCGCCCAAATAGGGACGGCATAGAACGCCCTGCGGTCTTAAGGGGTTAATGATGCAGTTTTGGTGTATAAATAATGCCCCTGTAGTCTCACAGTTCAAGTCTCTACCATTAAGGAGTGAATTCACTTTTGTTACTCTTATGTAGCCAACATGAAAACAAACTATTTCATTTTTAATTGGATGTAAACTTACTTTAGAAGTTTTTTTATCTCTTGCTCTGTAACTTTAATTACACACAGGAGACTCCTGTAGGGTTTAGAAGGCTAATTACAGAGCAGGATATAGTAATTTCTAAATTAAACGCACTGTGCAGTAAAGGAAGTTTGACCATTAGCTGTCTCTTTACAGGAAGTGTTTAGGAAGGCTGTGCAAGTATCATGCAGAGAGGTGACTAGGGATGCATAAACAAAGTGATTTAACTTCTAAACATAAAAGAATTGAGCTGTGAGATAGCAGGGCAATGATCCATACACCACAACTGCTTCATTAAGCTAAAATTGTTTTGGTGCCTATAGTGTCCCTTTAATGATTCCTTGAACAAAGCTGTTTCTGGTTTTGCACAGTTTCTCTCAGAGATACTCTTGAAAGGCTGAATATTTCCATATCTCTCTACATTTCAAATGGACAAAGTGGAACACTCAAATTTTAGGGATGCGAGTAGGGGTGTGGCCAGGGATGGGGCTGGTGTGAAAACCTTTAGATTACTTACTTATTACAATTAATGCAACTAAAATTTTAATTAGAACAAGAGCATTGTTTCTAATTTACATAGACTGATCTCTATACACATGTATTGTAGTTTAAAGCCACATTTCTGTGTGAGCATATATTGAAGTTCAGAGAAAAAATATCAGGTGTAGCGCTCTAATTATCGTGGATATACTGGTGTAAAGAGAGACTTGTTGTACCTTAAGGGGTCGTATACCCTTATATGTGATCCCAATATTTCCGAATAAACCTTAAATAAAAAACATAAATATACAAAACATAGTGTGGTCTGTATATAAATATATAATAGAAGTAAATATGTACATTACTAACTCACACTTTTCTGAGCTAGAACACTAGCTCAGGTATATGCGCCTTAGGGTCCGTTGAGGCGACCCTCACCCTCCTTGGATCCAAAATTTCTCCAGGGGTTATGTCCTAGATAATAGGTATAGGAGGAAAATATCTAGCGTAGTACAGTCGATATACTGGGTATATATTATGAGATAGCTTGTATATACTCACAAACCCAGAGCCAATAAATCGGCCCACTTCATAAGGTGTATGTGGTTAAGGACCACATTCTTTCTTTGTGAAGCAGGTAAAAGTAAAAGCCGTAAGTGTAAAAGTATGATTTATTATTTGTAGAAATATATTTAAACATTTAGTGTAAAAAATATATATAATAAAAATATAAATAAAAAATATATAACACTTATTCGGCTATAGTCCAATAGATAGTTCTATGTGCTCACTGTTCCTCCAGGACGCGTTTCGCCAATAGGCTTCCTCAGCTGGAAAAAAATTCTGTGTGAACTCCAAGGACTCCTTCCTGCTTTAAATAGTCCTGTTGATTGCAGCATCTCTGTATCTGGGCTTATAATTTCCGCGGGCAATCTCCATAGAAACAGAGATGCCCTGCGGTTCAAGCCTCCTGTTCATTCACTTCATATTGAAGTTCCTTGAGAAATTCTCAGTTGTAGGCAATGTTGAAAAGGGAAAAGAGAGACTCTGGTTTGGGTTGTTTCAGCTGCCTTAACCTCTACACTAGAAGCGCTAGAAACCCACATTCCTTTTATTTTTTCGGGCCACATTTCTGTGCGTATTAGTGTTGTGGTGCTCTGTTACACTTTCAGACACATCAACAATAAGGAGGTCCTAGAAAAGAGAGGCATTAGGATAGAAAAGAGGGATAGAAGGATTTGGGCCCCAAATAGGGACTGTCCCTTGTAAATAGGGAGCACTCAGTAGGTAGGTATGTATATGCGTTGTGCAAGCTATGTGTGTATGTTTGGCTAAAATACTTGTATAGAACGGAGGAGCATATCTTCCACTTTTATATCAGGCAGCCAAGTGTGACCATCTAACTAAAGTGATATTAGCTAATAACAGCAGTTATAAGCAACAGAATGAAACAAGACAGGCTCTGGTCACCTCACTGTACTACAGTGTATCCAGTGCTTTGTCTGTCATGGCAAAGGTGCATAATTTATTATTACGCTGTGGAATATTGCTATTTAATGTAATTTGTGTAGTGCATTAAGGACCTGACGGCCTGGCAGAGATGGTATTGTCAATGTCAAAAGGGGTTAATTTAATTGTATGGAGGTCAAAAGAGGTTAGATCTTTTGAAGCTGGGACCCCCTACCAAGGTCAGATGAGAGTAGGGGTAGTTTGAATGACATAGTGATGAGAAAAGGATTTTACCATATGGATGTGAATTAATCAAGGCTCTGCAAGGTGTGAGGTTCTGCACTTGAAAAAAGTCTGAATGTCTCTTCATCCATTTTGCATGTACCTTGTAATTGATGAGGCAATCTCTCTTTAAATGTTAATGGACATTAGCCTTGTTCCAGTATCATATCCAAAGGAAGGAAAAAAACCTTTATATTTACTCCACAGAAGAATAATTAAGCCTCATTGTTTGTTATATTTGGAATGTATCTTCTAAACAAGCTCAGACATGAGTGGCATGACTTGACCATGGAGGAGGGAATTGTGATGTCTGCCATGTTGGATCGTGAGTAAGGAATGTGACATGTCTATGAATTGGGAAAATAATAACAAATTCATTATTATTTCTGTGGCAGGTACATAAGAGACGATAGCGCCAAATGTTTCCATTTGGATTGAGGTTGGTCTGGAACAAAGGATGTGGTCACTTATTATTTCTATAGGTATGCCTTAACTCCACCCCTGGGCAAGACTTGATAATCCACAGGGTATATATCCAATTATTTGAAGGGGTGTTGGTGTACTTGCTTGGGGTCAAAATCTAATTTTGAGTGAGTCACCATCCTTCCTTGCCAGAGACCCCCTGGGCAGAAGTTTTACTTTGAAAAGTGAGTAATTCGATCTTTATTTTATCCTTTTTGTTTTTATCTGTTGTGCGTGTAAATTATTTGTTTATCATATATTTTTGTATGCACTGTGACTATTTTTGCTAATAAGAAACATTCATTTATTAAGTTCTGCCTTTGTCTGGTTCAGAACCATGTTACCTGAAGAGACTAACTAGTATTTTGCAATTACACAGATATTGTGCTAAGTTATATTTGGTGGGTTTTTATTATTAAGTTTACCTGGGGGATCAAGACACCCCATTCATAAATTGTCTTGGTGGTAACAGCGTTAAAATAATAATAGCTATATTATTATGTTTAAATGTGGGTGGTGTTAAAAGCGGGATTTTGTCATTATTTACGGTCTAGTGCAGAAAAATAGTGAACTTTAACCCTTTCACCACCACAACTATGTCACTCACACTCTTGAAGTAGGGTGCATTCGTGACAGTGCCTCTTTAAATAATTATTCTGTTGCAATTCCTCGTTCACAGATGCACAGTACCTTATTGGTGGCTATTATTCCAGTGTGCTGCTAGGCATGCGTGAGCAGTCCATGGATTTCAGAAATATAAACACAAACATACTTGTGACATCATACCCATAAATGTCAAGTTCGCCTCTCTGTCATTTCAATGGACAGCCAGACATTGTCTGAAATTAATGACGTCTTCTACTGACTACAACCTATCTTAGAATGACATTCAGAGGCAGCTGATTTATATTATACTATAGTTAATGATTCCAATTTCCATTAATAATAATTATATATCTGAAAATTGAAGAGATTTGTATTCATTTGAATGATCCCTAGTGTAAATCTTGGTACAGATTTTGGTGTCACCCGTAGAAAGACTACTTTCCTTTGAATCCCATTAATTGTTTCATGAATGAATACATTAAATAGAACAGTCCCTAGCACTGACCCCGGAGGCATGCCACAGGTCAGCTTTCCTTCCTTTCAATAGTTTCCATTAACTGTGACACTCTGTCACCTGTCATTTAGTCATCTCCTTGTCCACTCACATACCTTTGAGCTCATTTCAAACAATGCAGTTTATGAATCAGGTTATTGTGTCATAAAGTGTCAAACTCATGACTAAAATCTGGAGTGGCTACGCTTACTGCTCTATCCTAGTCTATTATTTTAGTTAGAAAATCCAAAATATCTGCAAACGTTGATATTATTTTCTTGTAAAAAAAATTTTAAAAAAATCTGGGATGACGTGAGCATTATTAATTATAAAAAAAAACAAAACAGATAAAGCAGGTAATATTATTTACTGTGTATATGAATACAGTGGGATTACACTCGGTATATAACATTTAAACATATAGGCAGAATGTAGAAAGCACAGGAATAATGACTCAAAAATGTATTTTATATAATTTACTAATAATTACATATATGAAAAAAATATTGTCAAGCTAAATGTGTATTCCAGTCATAAATTGTTATATTCCTATCTTTATATATATTTTATTTTTATCTGGATGCAGGTTTTCAGATTTCATACATGTTTGAGACGCCAGCACAATACAGGAATAGTGTACGATTTTTTGAAACACACAAATAGTGCAACAATGTTTGCTTTCAAATATTCAGCACTACACTACATATTTTACTACAATTGGGGCATGGAAAAAAAGGAACATCTCCTCATGGGCTAAAGTATTTCCCTAAGTATTTATTAGTGAATATCATTAAAAAAAAAAATAGTAAAAAAATAAATAAATAAAAAAAGATAAACTGCATTCTAAAGATTCCTTCCAATGATTTGGCTCAACAGATGTTTATAAAATAACAGACTGTTGCTAAGAGAACCTACTGAAACGTGGACAGGACATCTAAATAGTGTCAATGCTGTACTCATTTGCATATTTTGCATAAAATCTTTGGAACGTGGTAGAAACATAGTCTTTCACAGCAAATGTGTATAGGCCAGTTTCCAGTCTGAGAGAGTTTGCCTGCAAAACTTATTGTTTTATTCTTTGATTCCGAGCAAAATGAAGGACATATCAGATAGACACTGGGACGATGCAGGGGACACAAAAAGCATTGTGACTAAATATTCTGGCACCATGCGGGAACAAATCATCCTGAGGTTAAATTCATTGATCTACTGAAAAAGACATGAGGCACACATAACTCAAAGAAAGTGGCAGTGTGCAGGAAAAACGATGTCCAGAACATTGAAATATACTGGCACCATTACAGTATTTAGCTTTTTTATTATTGTATAATTATTTGGGGGTTCTTTGCGGAATGGCACAGTGCAAACAGAATTGCAACTGGTTAAGGCATCTAATTAACTAAAAACTGGTTCACCAAATGATCCATAATAATTTATATTACACCCAATCTCATATACATCTTTCACAGACCAATACCAATTTATATATGCTCATGCCATATACTATATATATATATATGTATATATATAGACCTATTACAATTCATAAACCACTTAAATGGACTCTATTGTCACCCACCAGACCACTTAATGTCAATGCAGTGGTCTGAGTGCATTGTTCCCGTCCTTTTAACCCTCCAATTGGCTTAAGTCCACTCAGTGGCTGGTGGTATGACAACCACTAGAGACGTGTTTGCTGCCCTTACTGAGTAAAACCTGGTCACGTAACATGGAAGGCTCCATAGGAAAGCATTGACTCAATGCTTTCCTATAGGGAAGTTTAAAGGCTCATGAATGTTTGCACTATGACTGCTCCATGATGTCGCAGATGGAGAAGTGGAAAATGCAGATGGAGCCTTGGCACTGGAAAGAGTTAAGTAAAACTTCCATTTTACATTTTTTTGCTGCAAATGGGGTCAAGTGACCTATGTAGAGCATATGGTCAGAGACACTATTTCGTTCAGAATACAGGTTTGTATTCTAACATCGTAGTGTTCCTATAACAACGTATATAGACAATACCAACTCGTATATTCTCGCACCATATGCAGCTCACATAGAAGCAACTCTTACCGATAGCATATATGTTCAGCGTTTTAGTGGTCAAGTTATTGGTCCTTGATTAGAACATTGTAATAACATCTAATCTTATTCAGGCATAGACTACAAGTTAATTCAGACCAAACTTCTGGAATAAAAGGGAATCATGACATGTCACACATGTCATGTGTCCTTAAGGGGTTAAGGAAAATTTCTGTACTGGCTGTGTTAATGCCAATTTATATGATATGATAGAATTTACATTAACCTAATGAATTGGGTCCACACTCAGTCTATTGTAAACCTAAGCCTTGCACCTTACACCATGCAGACATGAACATGAAATTAATTAGAATAGTTTTGATTGCCCACCCTAAACAGATACGGATATTAAGCATTGGGCATGTTAAATCGTCATAATAATGTATACATAGATTTTAATTGCTTATATTTTGATATCTTACTAGCAAACCCATTAATTGTGGCTGATTCATAGGCTCGCCAATCCTTTTTTTGTATTTAAAAATAAATTAAATAAATCTACTGACATTGTAATGACTACTTATAAGTATATGTTAGAAAAAGGAAAAACCTGCCTGTCAGGATTATATCTACAGATGATGACTTTAGATGCAGCCTGCTTTGAACAGGGGGTAGCATCTGATGTGGTTAAGTCAAGGGGGGCAGCTTTTCACCATCTTAAAAGGAACACTATAGGATCAGGAACACAAACATGTATTCCTGACCCTATAGTGTTAAAACCACCATCTAGCCCCCCTGGTCCCTCCCTTAGCCTCCCCCCTCCCCTTGCCTCCTGAAATATAGTGAAATCTTACTTTTATTAAAGTCGGCAGCTGCCGTCTCTGCCCCTGATCTGACTGCTTGCCTGACATAATCAGAATCAATGCATCTCAATGGGGAAAGTTCAGTGTGCAGCACTGCCCCAGGAAGCACATCTAGCAGCCATCTGAGGAGTGGCCAGTGGAAGTATCCCTAGGCTGTAATGTAACCATGGCATTTTCTCTGAAAAGACAGTGTTTACTGATAAAACCTGAAGGGAATGATTCTACTCACCAGAACAAATACAATAAGCTGTAGTTGATCTTGTGACTATAGTGTTCCTTTAACTTCACCAGCCACCACTGAAACAAATACCACTACCTTCTGTACTAAGCCTAACACAATGATGGGAGATTCGAGAAACAACTCAATTATGTTTAATTTACAAGTGATCATATTTCTTTTAAATAATTTTTATTAATAATTTTAATAATAAGACAATGTACAAAACAGAAAACAAAACAAAAGTTTTTTCTCTACTTTGAAAACCCAGCCTGGCAATAGTGATGAGGGCTGAAGTGTCATTGCCACGAGGGCATTATATGTTGATAAAATAAGCTAGGATACACAGCAAGTCGTGTTAACATGAAATCTGAACATATGGTGTATGGTTACGATAAAATGAAAAATGTACATTATTTGGCAGATGAGATATGGTAGCATATCTGACGAATTTTTTTTTTTATTTTTTTTTTAGAACAACCCTGAACATATCTTACTTGCAACAGGCTTAAAGAGGCAAACAAGAAAGATAGCCATGTACATTCGCACCTACATATTTCCATACCCTATAGTGGCTCACAGGATTTGATTAAAAAAAAGGAAATTTTCTTCAATGCCATTGATTCATGCACAAATATGCTGTGACCAATACAATATAGCAGGTACTTCTTTTAAAGATATATGATTCAAGGTCTAATCTATAAATAATAGCTACGGTACAACTTCCTCTTTTTCCAGCTTTATTTATTGTGCGCAGTTTGCCAATGAAGCTGTGTTTCTGTGGTGTATGGATTCACTAGGCCATAAATTCTTGATTCCATTACAAATTCAATTAATAATATTGCACAGAACATTCCAGTGGATCATGAGGGTATTGCGTATATCCCAAAACTCTGATCATTGCAGAATGAGGGGATAATTGATTCTAACCTCTCTATTTTCTAACTTACAAATGGCAGATTGTAGTGTTCATTCTGTGCTATGTCAGTGCAAATTGTTTTGGGCCTTGGTACATAAAGCGAGCAATTCATAGACAAAGCCCTGCACTCCTAGCCTATTGTGTGTGCTGCACTGGCACCATAATTCTCGAAGCTTGTTTCCTCTTTACGCATCCTGCATGTCAGTTCCCAGAAGCCCTCAGGATTTGCCCTATGACCCCAAAATATAAATTGTGGATTGTGTTTATTTTTACTTTTAGCAATACTGCCTTTTTTTCTCTTTTCCCCTTGCGATAGTTATTCTTAACAGGGTCAATGACTCCTACCCAGCTAAATTGCTCAATAAAAATCGAATTTTATCGCTCACAACTTTTGCAAGCTCCACTGGGGGGCATTTTTGGCTATTGATTTGTACCTGGAGCGGCTGCTGTATTTTCTGTTAAAGACTGAATTTTATTTCACTTTTATTTAATAGAATATCCTAATATGCTAAATCAGACAGATTATTTTTTGTTGACCTCTGGCTGAATTCTACGATTAATTCTGGCACTTGAAAAATCTACGGGGAATTTACTCTTACAATTAGTAGTAATAAACAAACATGTCTCCTATTGAAATTCATGGGATACATAGCGTTCTTTTACTGGTAATTAACAGAAGTTACTGGGAGATTTTATAAAACTAATTGAATTTTAACTAAGAGATCCACTGCTACAAGTTTTATTACAGAGGAACATACAGTATCTTACAAAAGTGAGTACACCCCCCTCACATGTAAATATTTTATTATATCTTTTAATGTGACAACACTGAAAAAATGACACTCTGCTACAATGTAAAATAGTAAGTGTACAGCCTTTATAACAGTGTAAATTTGCAGTCCCCTCAATATAATTCATCACACAGCCATTAATTAAACCGTTGGCAACCAAAGTGAGTACACCCCTAAGTGGAAATGTCCAAATTGGGCCCAATTAGCCATTTTCCCTCCCTGGTGTCATGTGATTCGTTAGTGTTACAAGGTTTCAGGTGTGAATATGGAGCAGGTGTATTAAATTTGGTTCTCATACTGTTCACTGGAAGTTCAACATGGCACCTCATGGCAAAGAACTCTCTGAGGATCTGACAAAAAAGAATTGTTGCTCTACATAAAGATGGCCTAGGCTATAAGAAGATTGCCAAGACCCTGAAACTGAGCTGCAGCACGGTGGATAAGACCATACAGCGGTTTCACAAGGCAGGTTCCACTCAGAACAGGCCTTGCCATGGTTGACCAAAGAAGTTGCACGTGCTCAGCGTCATATCAAGAGGTTGTCTTTGGGAAATAGACGTATGAGTGCTGCCAGCATTGCTGCAGAGGTTGAAGGGGTGGGGGATCAGCCTGTCAGTGCTCAGACCATATGCTGCACACTGCGTCAAATCGGTCTGCATGGCTGTCGTTTGCGGGCACAAGAAAGCCCGCAAACAGTTTGCTGAAGACAAGCAGACTAAGGATATGGATTACTGGAACCACGTCCTGTGGTCTGATGAGACCAAGGTGAACTTATTTCTTTCAGATAGTGTCAAGCGTGTGTGGCGGCAACCAGGTGAGGAGAACTACACCTGGTTGCCTACAGTCAAGCATTGTGGTGGGGGTGTCCAGCTCTGGGCCTACATGAGTGCTGCCGGCACTGGGGAGCTAAAGTTCATTGAGGGAGCACCTAATAAACAAGGTGAACACAAGTTAAATGTGATTTTTTAATATTTTATTCAATGCTGTAAATTGCATAGAAGTGAAAGTTCTAATTGAAACCTAATTTGCTATTATTTTGGCTTATGAGGAATACATGCCAGATACATTTATAAAAAAAAATAGAAATGTCATGCACTTCTATGAAATGCTCTGTCTTTTAATTTTCCAGAGGAATATAAAATGTCTGAGTATAGTTTTATTAATCAAAAATTATAAACCTTGTGCCATATATAAACAGGCAAATAGAACACAAGTAATTATGTTTATGTGCTAGATTCGGTACTCTTACCTTGAACATTACTAGCATCTTTAATATAAAGTTATTATTTTGCTATGATGTATAACACTTTGTTTCTTTTGCAAAAATGGAAAATGAGATTTATACACATCTGAAAATATATTCTAATTAAATGTTGCAAATGTATTTGGTGCGTATTTGTCAGAGAGCATAGGTGTAAATTTTGCATTAAGTCACAGAAGCTCATAGCGTGAACCCATGTCAGGTTTAGAGAGGAATTTTAAGTGTGCCAGGGAGATATTCTGGTGACAGAACGATTCCCAGAATGCTTCAGGCATCTGACACAGCACAATCTTCTCCCTAGTTAATCAACGTGGCCTCAGCTGGTTTTGTCAGTTGTGCTTGATGAGAAGGGAGTAAAGGCTGAAATATTTCATAAGGGGGTCTGCTTGCAATAGTAATATTGTATATCTCTTCTTTACTGAATTTGAATTCACTTATTGTCGCACAGATCTCATTGCATAGCTGTTACTTAATCAGTTATTAAACCCAGTAGCTACTGAATATGTTAAACTAAATCAGTCTAAATCAGTTTTATTTGGTATGTGTATACCATGAATCTGATATAATTAGTTTTGGAACCTTTTAATAAAAGACCCTTCTATGGAGTGAAAGAAATTCAAGAGGTCTTATCTATCTATCATGGTATATTTTTCATTTACCGTAGCTATTTGATATTTTATGTAATTATTATCCCAAAATATACCCCCCACACCGCCACCAAAACAGTCTTAAAACACAAATATGGACAGTGCATTTGTATCATAAACCTGCACGTAATACAAGTAACCTGTAGCTCTACTGTTCATGCAATCTCAGGAGGCTGTCAACATGGCAAGGTGTATAGCATGTGGGAAGTTGTATTGCATGCAAATCTGGGGTTTTTCAGACACCTACTGAAATATAAAATTGGACTAATGCAATCTCTGTGATAGGAGATATAGAAACATGGAGGCGTGTGCATATGTGAGGGGTGTACCAGATATGGGCCAGACACTCCACAATTCCCTAGTGATATTGCTCATTATCTGATTGAAGGACTATCTGTATAGATACATATATGATTTTATATATATATTATATCATCTTTGAAGGTTGTGTATAAATAAAATGTCGCTGATATCTCATAAAAAGTAAGTTTGGTTTGTTTCATGAATACACATTTGCTTTATTATAGAATTATTAGTATTCTCAATAAATATTGGCCCTTGATATACAAAAACACATTCACTGGGTGCATAGCCTGAAGAAATGTGCTGACCACACTTTACAAAGCAGCCGGATTACACAGTTAACTTTTAGTTAAAGAAACAAAACTGTATTCTAAAGTTAGAGGTACTCCTGCCCTATTTAGATTTATGGGCCACCCCTGTATCCATAAAATAAAGCATTTTTTTATTCAACTTCTTTCCTACACTGTGCTGGTCCTAACACAGTCATGGCTTCTTCTCTGGCTGGGATCATCATTAGTGGTGCATGCACTGCAATAGCTGTGATTAAGACCACTGTTACGCTATAGTGGTTCTGGTATTTAGAGTGCCCCTTTAATAAACTACATCTAGTACTTTTAGTTATAGAGATATTTGAGAAAATGTTTTAAAATATAGCAAACAAATATCCCTATCTGAGAAGCAGCACTATTTACATTTTGCAATTCCCATACTATTGGTCTACAGCCACTTAGGGTCTAGTCAAGGACTAAAGTAAATGTAATAACTGAATCTATTTTATGTATATGTACAGAGTTAGCATGCAAAGTATGCGGACTCTAGAAGTTGGGTGTGTCTAATACCCTCTCTGAAGTTATTATAGAAAAGCATTGGATTGGCAGTTCATAGGCATTGCTGCACATGCACTAAAACAGGCTTCCCCAAACTCCGGCCCTCCATATGTTGCTGTACTACAACTCCCATGATTATATGAATGAAATAGATAGGCTGAGAAGTTTATTAGTGATTATTTTTGAAAATCTTTTTTAGCATTTATTTAAACCATGAATGAAGCTCATGGGCATTAACTGACCTGCAGATTCTGCGGTAAAAACGCACAATATCAGCTTAAAGAAAAAAGGTAAATAAAAAACGAAAGTATACGCAATCACAGAAAATTCGAGCTCAGACAGATGTGAGGTATAATAGATGAAGCAGAAAGTGTACATGTGGTACAACATCCAGCAGCAAACAGTGAAATCAATACAATTCTTTGTCACTATGCAATTCAAGTTGTAAATTTTATTCAAGAGCAGCATAAAAACATGGCAATAGAATGCTGTACTTTCAGAGTAATTCTCTAAACTGCGAATGGTCTCGTACCGAATGGTTTAAAACCATCCAGTGCGGTACGAGGCCATTCGGAATGCAAAATTCATACAGTGTTCACACTATTTAAAAATATCCAGATTTAGCAGATTTACAGATTTTATATAGATTGAACGCTGCTGAAATCCAGATTTTAAAAATCCAAGCTATTTGCAAATGGTTAAATAACCATTGTCAGTGCCAGGGTTAACCTTTTGCTAAGCAGCTGCCACATTAACAAAGCTTTTATTAAAAAGGCCTATGAGGGTCATTTTTACTTCTTTTTATAGTTCATAAAAAATGTCTGATTTGGCAACCTTTTTCTGGTCTTTAGAAGGTCCACACGCAGGGTCTTGCTCAGGGCCCTGTAAAATTCTGAAGATGGTCTTAGCCACTGGAAAGCATAATAAAGATAGTATTTCTAAATTACTACCAAAAGAGTTTGCTACAACTTATATGAATATATAAAATAAGAATGAAATATGAATTCAACATCCGCTGCCCAGAAAGAGACTTACTACTGCTGATGCTAAATTGTTAAAGAAACATTTCAATTACCATAACTATATAACCAGCTCACCGGAAGATCAGTTGACACTCTCAGCCAATGAGCTAGCCCTAAATTGGAGGGTTTATCTCAAAAGAGCTAACAGAAGCTGCTTAGAAGTTTTCAACTCTATGTCATCGGTAGTGTAAGGGGAAATGGTTCCCAGCAGACCCCATGTAAGAAGTCAAACTGCTCTAAAATGGTCTAATTTCTTACAAAGGGAGGAAGCCTGGACACTCTTGGCACCATAACCACTATGGGGAGCATAGATGGCTCCTTTAACCCCTTAAGGACACATGACATGTGTGACATGTCATGATTCCATTTTATTCCAGACGTTTGGTCCTTAAGGGGTTAAAGCATCAATACCTTTCATTTTGCATGTATTCTATGAAGGTTTGCTACATTATACAGATAAACGTTTTCAATTTGTGGTGCCTCACAGGAGTTTGAGACTCTACTTAGCATGGGAAAGTGGGACATATCCCTTTCTATTTCTTCCACAAAGAATACATTCAATTGGTGACTTTATTATGTATAAGCAATCGGTGCACCGGGAATTTCCTCTCCTTATGAATTGGACAAACTCTGTCCTTTGTACGAATGTCCTGACTTCCTATGAATCTGTTTCACCTCATATATCCAACATTTGGAGACTGAATTGTGCTGATGAGACTCACACAGTGTGTATTGTGTCAGATAAATGTCTGTAAGCTGCTTGTTTATATTGATTTATGTGCAATAAATGTAAAAAGGATTTACACTATTTTGATAACAGTTTTAATTCCTATCTGGCGTCCACCAGACACTGCTCCCTGACTCTTCCCTTCTGGTACTAAGAGGCAGAAGCTTAAACTGGGGGTTTCTGGGAGCTCTCCTGAACTAAGCCTTGTGCAGGTTAATCCAGAATCTGCAGAGTGCCAGATTATTTCTTTCAGCCAAAGTTTAGCACAGAGCAGAGAGTTTCAGGCTGCAGAGAGGTAGAGAGCGGTGCTCTGCAGCAGGCCCCAGATAAAAAGTCAAACCAATAGCAAATGGTTTCTCCCATAAGATTTGGAGGAGGGGAAGGGACTTCTGGAACAATAACTGCTACATTACTTTGTAACAGTTATAGTACTTTGAGTTTTATTTTAACTGTTTTATTTGTTTTTTTAATAAACTCTAGTTGGGAATTTAATGTGCTGAACATGTTTATATTCCTTTCCAATCCAATTTTACAACCCAAAATGGTTAAAGCAATCTAAAAGGAAACAAAATAAACTGGCATACAAAATTAGCAGGTGAAAGGTGTACCAGAACTACTGCACAGGACTATGGTGCTTAATGTGCCCATTTAAGTCAAATTATTAATACTATCAAAATCATTGTATCATCTACATTGAACATTTGGGAGGTTTTATATGAATATTCACCTCTATAACAGTAAACGGCAATGACAATTTTCCTCAAAATGTTACAGTTTATCTTTCCAATTATATATTAGATTATTCAAAGTTGTAGAAATGTGTATAAGCTTAATGAAGTAAAATGCATTTATTTAAGTAACTAAGTAATTCCGTTAGCAAAAAGTTGCACACATAACTATTAAAACAATTACAATAATAATTCAAAGTTAATACAAAATGTAATATGAAAATAATTACTGTTAATTAATAACAATTTATAAACTGGGTCTGATTTAAGTCTATGCTGTAAAATAATTAGGCCTTAATATATTCAAACGACAGCGACCTGTGGACTCACAAAGAATAATCTTTTAGTTACAGGAGAGGACACCTCTCATTCCCCTTCTGGAGGAAACATCTGGGGAACCATTGCTTGAAGGACTGCCTTTTCCTTTGGGTAGTAACAGATATGTCCATTCTTGATCAATTAATATCTAGCTCTAGACTAACAATACAAAAAAAAAATCACCCTTATGCACTCTGATTGCCTATGACAGGGCCAGTGCAAAAGTTCTTTCCCACATGGATGAACAGACGTTTTTCCCTCCCACTGCTAACACTCTATTTCCAAAAAGTATGCAGCTCTGACCAGTGGTGTATCCTGGTTTTGTGCTGCCGTGAGGCTAACTAGACATTTGCCATGGGCATTTGGGGGCGGCGTTTTTTTCCGCCCCCTGAAAAATGCTGCCCAAGGCAAATGCCGCCCAAGGCAAATGCCTTGTTTGCCTCGCGGCTAATACGTCCCTGGCTCTGACACATATGTCTTTTGGTGAGCCACACAATTATGGCTCCCACAACTGCTTGGGCCCCAAAACTGGGACAATTTACTTTTAACCCCTTAGTGACCAGACCGTTTTTCAATTTTCTTACTTTTAAGGACCAGAGCTGTTTTTACATTTCAGCAGTGTATGTGTTTAGCTGTAATTTTCCTCTTACTCATTTGATGTACCCATACATGTTACATACTGTTTTTCTCGCCATTAAATGGTATTTCTAAAGATACCATTTTTGTCATCATATCATATAATTTACTCTAAAAAACTAATTTTAAAATATGAAAATATAAAAAAACACACCTTTTCTATCTTTGACCCCCAAAATCTGGTATGCATCTACAACTGCCAAAAAACACCCGTGATAAATAGTTTCTAAATTTTGTCCTGAATTTAGAAATACCCAATGTTAACATGTACTTAGCTTTTTTTTGGAAAGTTATAGGGCTATAAGTACAAGTAGCAATTTGCTATTTCCAAACCATTTTATTTCTCAAAATTAACACAAGTTACATTGTACCACTGATATCTGTCAGGAATCCCCGAATAAGCCTTCACATTTATATATATTTTTAAAAGAAGACAACCTAAGGTATTAAACTTTGGGTGTTTTAACTCTTTTCATGCAAACATTTTACCACCAATCTATGCCAAATAAAAATAAAAAAAATGTATTGGTGATTTTTTGACATACATAGCAATTTAAGAATATATGTACTAAACAGTTTAAGGGTTACTGCCAAAGTACACCCAGAGTACAGTGATACCACCCATGTATAGGTGTGTCGGGTTCTCTAGGGGCTAAAAGACCTTATTTGGAGGGTGCACATTCCAGTTTTCCAATTTGGAATTTTCACAGCTGGTCATCATGCACCCATGTCCTATTTGGAACATTTTTGCAGCCGGCCAATGTAATTTATTTTTGAAAAGTAGACACATTATAGTTTTTTAAATGGTGGTATTTTAACACATTCTATGCACTAATTCTACCACCAGTCTTTGTCAAACTTTTGGGTAGTCATTTTTTTGTGTTATTTTTCTCTCACATTGTACTTTAGGCATGGATTCTCAGTTCCTGTTATGTGTTACTGACAAAGAACCCACCAAATATGTGTTCAGCAACATCTCCTGAGTACAACAGTGATTAGGGGCCCAGCATATGCTGCAGCGCTGTACGTATATACAACTCAGAATTTTTTTTGATTTGGGGTGCCTTGGAAAAATACTGAAATATTAAGGACGCCTTGAACCGAAAAAAAATTGGGAACCACTGGGTTAGTATGTTGCAGTAGATATGATATACTTGGATTTTGCCAAGGCTTTTTATACAGTTCCACACAATAGGTTAGTTTTCAAACCAAAAAAGTAAATAGGATTAGGCGCTCGCTATAGTGATGGATACAATAGGGAGTGGGCAGCAGTAACCACACAAGGATTCCCTACCTTGTGATAAAACAATAGTGAACAGAAAGAAAAGAGGAAACCGCGCCCTTATTGTGATACGTGAATACGTACTCAAGTCCTTATGGTCATATACTTGCAATAATGTACCTCAAAAAGAAAAAAAAGAGATATACAAATAATAGTGTAGCACTGTTAGTATTCCGTAAGTGAGCAAGAAGTAAATAGATGTACACTCACATGTGACAGAGCTAGAAACAGAGCTCTACTGTTCATGCGCATAGACGGAATAATCCCCATCTTAGGATAAATGCAAGGTGGTCCACGTCTTGATGGTCTCAAATAAAGAACATACAGATAGACAGAAGAATCCACATAGTGCAGTAAGTACTAAAACCTCTTGGGATAATGGATAAAATATAAAGTACTCACATTTACCAGAGCGTGCCTCGCTCTAGTTTATAACGTTTAGGTGGTATAATCCCCACCAAGGAATAAGATGGTAACCAGGAAAAAATATAATAATGGATATCTCAGAGTGATAAAAATATATAAAATAGTAACTGTTTATTATACACAAAAAAACAATAAAAACAAATAAGAAACACTCTATGAGAAAGTCCATAAAAATCCACTTTACGCGTTTCACCTGTAGAGGCTTCTTCAGAAGTGTGGATAAAGTCCTTTTAATGTCCAAATATATAGGGAGTAAAATTTAAAATTATTGTCTTTATATGTTTGAGAATTACTTACTGTTTCCTGGTTTTCGCGCGCACCATCTTAGCCAATAATAAATAAGAGGATATGGGTTATGTTAGCCACCGGTGGAACGCACGCGTCATACCGGAAATGACGCGGCGTGACCAGACGGTGGCGTTCTATGCGTTCCACGAGTGGAATGCAAACAGAAAAAAGGAAATCATAGTGATAATACAAGCATATTCTGTGCGTTCCACAAAAGGAACGCAAAAGAAGACGGCAGTAGTAATAATAATGCATAACTTTTGTAGCATTAATAGTGATATTATCAATCTGATCAACTATAATAGATTACATAGTGAATATAATATTGTTGAAATAACCTTAAATAAATTGATATGTATCTTAATAGAGTGATACCAGTTGAGGCTTAGCATGCAATTTAAAGTAACAAATGTATAACATATTTAAATACATTCACCATTATAGAACAAGAGCAAATAATACAAAACTAAAATGGTACTGTTAAAAGCTTCCTAAGGAATACCATTTAGGAAATGAACTAAAATGAATAAATAAGAGAGTGAAAAATAAAATAAAAAATATAAGAACATAGGATACATATAGATATCTTATAATAATATTATATATAAGATACACACAAGAGAAGACCCATCATATATTATAAAATATGGGAAAAAAATGGAAAAATCAGCTTGACATACATAATAAATGTAAACATAATAAAGACAGTAAATACAAGAAAATAATATGAAAATAGTATGAAAAGCACATACAACATAAGTTAATATATAAATGTGATGGGAATCAGATATAAAAATTGATACTTAAAAGCTGAGGCTGTAACCTTAAAAATATACATATATGATACAAAAAAAGAAGATAAATATATTGATCTAAAAAGAACAACAAGTATTTAGAAGATAAATTTAAATATAATAGAAAAATTTATTATAAAAAATTTAAAAGATCAAAATCTATATTTAATACATTCGGATGCAAAGTATCAATTTTAAATACCCATTACATCTCCTTTTTTCCTATTTTTTTGATAAAATCACCTCCTCTCCAATGGTTTTTTACTATCATGATCCCTATAAATGTGAGAAATTTGGGATCATTATTATGCTTGCAAAAATGGGCAAGCACTGAGTGTTTTTCATAATTGTTTTCAATATTTCTGCAGTGTTCAGCTATATGTATTTTTAAAGGTCTAATAGTACGGCCAATATATTGGAGGCCACAATGGCATTCCAATAAATAAATAACATTCTTACTTTCACAGGTAATAATTTCTTTGTTATAAGTCTTATTATTAGTATTCGATTTAAAAGTAGACCTACTCTTTTCTGTTGGCTTTGTTTTTTTGCAAGCTATACAGTTATTACATTTAAAAAAAAACATTGGCAAGGGGTGGGAAATGTTTTATATGTGTATTTTCTCTTTGGTCTTTGGTGTAATTACACACAATGTGTGGTTTATTAGGAATCATATCTTTAAGAATAGGATCCTCTTTTAAAAGGTGCCAATGTCTGTTCATTATTCTTTTTAAATTTTGATTTTTATCATTATAATCCAATACTATGGGCAGAATAACTTGATTTTGTTGTTGGGGTTTTATTTTATGTATAAGCTCTTTTTGGTTGATTTTTAACGTTTGTTGAATAGTAGATTCTACTAGTTCTTCATTGTAACCCTTATTTGTTAGACTATTTTTGATCTTATTAGCCTGTTGTATAAAAACAGTGTTATCAGAACAGTTTCTCCTAAATCTAGTGATTTGGCTCTTTGGAATACTGTTGAGCCAAACTTTATTATGGCAGCTTTTTGTATTAATATAATTATTAACATGGACATCTTTAAAATGAGTTTTAGTATGGATGGTGCAATTTTCAATATAGATATTAAGATCTAGATAAGTAATTTCTTTATCACTAATTTCGGAGGTTAAAATAATTCCCTCCTGGTTTGAATTTAAAAACCGGATAAAATCATGGGCTTCTTTAATAGGGCCTTTCCAAATAAAAATGAGGTCATCTATGTATCTGGAATAGGATACCAGGCTCGACGCCCAGCCATGTCCGCTCCAAATATAGCGTTCTTCCCATTCTGCCATGAAAAGATTGGCATAGCTGGGCGCGAACCTGGTACCCATAGCCGTCCCTCTATTTTGTAAATAAAAAGAGTTTTTAAACCAAAAATAATTATTGTTTAAAATCAATTTAATACCTTCAATTTAAAAATTAATCTGCTCTTGTTCCATAGAATTGTCTTTTTCTAAAATATTTTTAACTGCGTTGCATCCTTTATCGTGCTGCATGATGGTATAAAGTGACTGGACATCGCAGGTGATAAGTAGAAAATCTTCTTGCCAAGTGATCTTTTCTAGCTTTCTCAGGAGATCTATAGTATCCCTAAGATACGATTTAGACTTGATTACATATGTTTGGAGTAAGATGTCTAGTTTTCAAACAAGATGTCATATTTACTTATTTACTCATGTTCCTTACAGATCAAGCAGGGAAATAGTATATCAGATTGCAGAGACGTTTAGTGGCAAAAAAAGTTGACAAAATAAACATGAAAATCTTTTTTTTAAATCAGACAGTCTGAATCAGAACCTGATTTTGAACAATATAAAGAAAAGAAGAAAGCAGTCTTTGCAAATAAAATGGGTTGCATCACCTTATAAATTAATTAGCCAATTAGTAATAGGAAAACAAACTTCATGGCAGATTGTTAAAATGTATGAAAGTAACAGAAAATGTGGATTTACCCAAGCCTTGAGGAAATTAAGTGTGATTCCTGCAGAAAGCAATTCCCATAAGGATTAACAAATATACAACCTGCACATCTGATTGGGTGTAGCTGAGTGCAAAAAAGAGAGGTAATTTAGCTTTCAGCATCTGCGTTCTAATATTTGAAGTCCAATGGAGAAATGCATGAAACAAAGTGAGTATAAGGATCCAAATTGTAGATTCTGAAGGACTTCCCGGTGAGTTAAATGGAAAATCAGTTCTCAGTTGAGTTGGAGATTCTGAGACCTGAAAAATTAGTTAGTAGAAACATGCAAGACACAGGAGCATAACAGGCTGGTGTCTGCTCATTAAGAGTGCCGAGGTTCACTGACAGGGTGGTCCTAAATAGGCCGTTTATTGTCAGTGGACCTGACTAAAAGAAGTTGGTCTAGATGAAATTCTTGTTTTTAGGTTAAAGATAAAGTACAAAGCGTTGTCAATAATGGTTAATTTTTAGGCTGGACAAGAGGTAGTAAGAGGTGTCCCTCAGGTTTCTGTTCTGGGACCACTTTTATTCAACATATTTGTAAATGATCTAGAAATAGACATGTTTCAATGTTTGTAAATGACATAGAAACATAGAATGTGACAGCAGATAAGAACCATTCGGCCCATCTAGTGTGCCCAATTTTCTAAATATTTTCATTAGTCCCTGGCCTTATTTTATAGTTAGGATAGCCTTATGCCTATCCCACGCATGCTTAAACTCCTTTACTGTGTTAACCTCTACCACTTCAGCTGGAAGGCTATTCCATGCATCCACTACCCTTTCAGTAAAGTAATAGTTCCTGATATTATTTTTAAACCTTTGTCCCTCTAATTTAAGACTATGTCCTCTTGTTGTGGTAGTTTTTCTTCTTTTAAATATAGTCTCCTCCTTTACTGTGTTGATTCCCTTTATGTATTTAAATGTTTCTATCATATCCCCCCTGTCTCGTCTTTCCTCCAAGCTATACATGTTAAGATCCTTTAACCTTTCCTGGTAAGTTTTATCCCGCAATCCATGAACCAGTTTAGTAGCCCTTCTCTGAACTCTCTCTAAGGTATCAATATCCTTCTGAAGATACGGTCTCCAGTACTGTGTACAATACTCCAAGTGAGGTCTCACCAGTGTTCTGTACAATGACATGAGCACTTCCCTCTTTCTACTGCTAATACCTCTCCCTATACAACCAAGCATTCTGCTAGCATTTCCTGCTGCTCTATTACATTGTCTGCCTACCTTTAAGTCATCAGAAATAATCACCCCTAAACCCCTTTCTCAGATGTTGAGGTTAGGAATCAAATATTCTGTACTCTGCCCTTAGGTTTTTACGTCCAAGATGCATTATCTTGCACTTATCCACATTAAATGTAAGTTGCCACAACTCTGACCATTTTTCTAGTTTACCTTAATCATTTGCCATTTGGCTTATCCCTCCTGGAACATCAACCCTGTTACATATCTTAGTATCAACAGCAAAAAGACATACCTTACCATCAAGACCTTCTGCAATATCACTAATAAAAATATTAAAGAGAATGGGTCCAACGCTCCGGGTCTTGCGAGAGTGAACTCTAGCCTCACAGGGATGGATGGCGGCAGGAGTAGCAGGATCTCCCCACCCAGGCATAAGGTAAGTCGGGGGGGGGGGAAATAATCACCTAACTCACATCAGCCTCACAGACACCCCTAACACTCACAGCACACTCACTCACACAAACACACACACACACTGCACCCCTGTCACTCACAGCACCCTCACTCACACACTCACTACACTGCACTCCTAACATTCACAGCACGCACACACTCACACACACACACACACACACACACATACTGCACCCCTGACAGTTACAGCACCCTCACTCACACACACACATACACACACACTCACTGCACCCCTGACACAGCACCCTCACTCACACACACACACACACTGTACCCCTGACACTCACAGCACCCTCACTCACACACACACACACACTGTACACTCCCACAGCACCCTCAGTCACACACACACACACTGTACCCCTGACACTCACAGCACCCTCACTCACACACACACACACACACACACTGTACCCCTGACACTCACAGCACCCTCACTCACACACACTGAACCCCTGACACACACAGCTTCCTCACACACACTGCACCCCTGACACACACAGCTTCCTCACACACATACACTGCACCCCTGACACACAGCTTCCTCACACGCACATAGCACCCTCACGCAAACACAGCACCCACTCACACACAGCACACACACAGCACCATTACCCACAAACTAGTTTTCCTGGCACTATAGTGTTAATAGGTCCCCCCACTCTCAGGGCCCACTCCCGCCAGGCTCTAGGGGGAGGAAGGGGTTAAAGGCTTACCTTTCTCCAAAGCTGGGCTCCCTCAGCGCTGGGGACTCTCCTCCTCCTCTCCTCCTCATTCGGTCGGCATCGGCTAAATGCACATGCGCGGCAGGAGCCGCGCGCGCATTCAGTCAGTCCATAGGAAAGCATTACTCAATGCTTTCCTATGGACGCTGACATCTTCTCACTGTGATTTTCACAGTGAGAAGCGCGGAAGCACCTCTAGCGGCTGTCAATGAGACAGCCACTAGAGGCTGGATTAACCCATATGTAAGCATAGCGGTTTCAGCGAAACTGCTATGTTTACAGCAGTCAGGGTTAATCCTAGATGGACCTGGCACCCAGACCACTTCATTAAGCTGAAGTGGTCTGGGTGCCTATAGTGGTCCTTTAAATGACATACTTTCCTGAAGAACTGTGTTTTCAAAGAGTTTTTGAAAGAGTAGAGACTGGGTGAAAGTCTAACAGAGAAGGGAAGGGAGTTCCACAGAAAAGGTGCAGCCACACATAATACTCAAACCCCTAAATTTAAAGTGTCCTTCTTTGTCCATTTGAAATATCGGCAGGTATGCCCTTTCATATACAAATAAAATATAAATCTTCCTTTCTGGAAGGTAAATCCTTATCACTTGTGGGACACCAGGGAACTGACCCCAGCAAGCAGATCTTGAGTACATTATTAGATGTGCTGAGTTCACTAGGACGAAGTAAAAGTCACTTCAGCAGCACTCTGTGCTTGCAAACAGTGGCTACTTTATTTGGTGCAACTACACAAATACACAAGAAATCAATCATGTGATTGCAGTCAATATACAGTATAAAGAATGCAGACAGGGTAAATAAATATATCAGTTGTTCAAGCAAATATTAAAAGGATATGTGTGTTCTAAGACTATTTTTCTTGGGCATCACATTCTACAGACTGTGATAAAATGATCAAAAACATTCAATGATTGACAGCTCAGTATGTGAAAAGAGGAGAATTGTCAAGTCAAACATGGCTACAATTTTTCAAATAACCACTCTTTACAACATTGGTGTGCGAGAGGACAATAAGCTTAATTTGCCACTTGATCACCAAATCTAGAATTATGATATGTGTAAGAATTTGGATTAAATATGATTTATTAAATGTATTATCATGTATTGTGTCAACTGTAAAATTCACTACTGGAGGTGTGATGGTGTATGGAATCTAACAATGTTATTTGAATGTCATGCATAACTGTTTATTGCCAACTATCAACTGTGAACTGTTGAAAGTTAATTTGTGAATTTTAAATTTTAAATCAAAATAGCTGAACTGGAAACAGAGCAGACTTGGAGAATTCTTCCAGTTTTGCTATTTTACCATAAAATATGGAATTTACATTAAATCCCAAGTAATTTACAGATTACTGAATAACCTTGGCAACATTCCTAAGAATTGTTTTTGATCATCTATATCCCTTTATAACCATCAGTTTTAACAAGGCATCATCTCCGATACGAAGCAGAGCTCTGTGGGAGACACAAGGTTGACTAACATTTTGCCCTCCAGGCTACACCTCCAGCAACACCCATTAAAACAAAAATACCCTTCTTTACCATTTTAAGTGTTGGGAGGTATGGAATAACAAGCTGTTTGCATACAAAAAATGTTGGGGTTTGTATGATATCTGCATATGCGTGTGTGAAGCGATGGCTGGGCTTAAAATTTGATGTCCAATGCTACAAGCCAGACCTTAAAAATTACTTGCCAGTCTATACCCTCAATGTATTTTGACTCATGAGGGATATATTTTCACTCACCAGTGGCTAGTGGCGAGTGTAAATTTTGAGCCCTGGTGTGTGTGACTGTCAGTAAACTGTGTTTTTGTGTCAGTGAATTTACCTAACTGTCAGTGACTTGATACGTGCATAATGCTGATGAATGAGTATATGGTTGTATGTCAGCTGTCAGCGATTGTATGTGGGACTGTAAATGAACATGCATGCATAGTGATAGTGTTTCGGTGCCTCTGTCAGTAAATGTATTTGCAACCATCAATGTATTAGAGTGAATGTAAATCAGCATCTGTCAGTCAGTGTTTGTGTTAAGTTTGTTTGTCTGTCAGTGTGTGTGTGTGTGTGTTACTTATTGTGTGTTGTGTCAGTGAGTATATACTTAGGTGATAAAAAGATGTTGTGGAGAAAATAAATACTACATCATAGTAAAATAGAGGTGAGAACAATTAGAAAAAAAAAGACTTGGGATAGATATAGGCCCAGGGCAAATATATAGATTGGACAGAAGGTTGGGAGGAGTCACTTGGCACAATGATCTCCTTTGCTCTACTATGAAGTGACCTTGGGTATATTCTAGAAATTAACAATATATAATTAAGAGGGACCAACATTGTACATTTGTGACCATCCATGGTGTTTTAAAACAATGCAAGGCACAGCTATATATTTTTGGTCAATTTTATACTTCAACCGAGCTGCTGTTAACCTCATACATAGTATTAGCTACCACTCAACCTCCTCCTCACTTTAATCTCTCTCTTTCCACTTCATCTCCTTATGACTTTCTCAATTATGTTTCTAGTAACAGGCTGGTGAGATCCTAGTAGCAGCTTCATTAGGCCTTGATGCCTGCAGCAATGTGTGTCTGCAGCGTATATTGATCCCCTGCCACAGCATTGAGCAGCACAGCAATTGTCACTTACAGTACCTACATTTGGCATAACCTATGGCTGGAAACATTCCTAAGCACATATTGCATTACTAACCTGTTTGTCCTTTTGGATTATTTGGCTGGTTGAAGTGCTATGAGATCAATGTGTGACTGGGGTATAAAAACACAATATAATCACATATAAAGCATTATAATATGCATTATTCACAGTGTAAACAAAATATTTCATGAGACAAATAGAGAAACTATGAGAATAATATGAGAGCTTATAGCAGTTTCAGGGCATACCATTCCATCAACTTTTGAACAATGTCTCTGTCCATGAATATGTATCTAGAGATTCTGTCTCCCATTAATAAAAATAACTGGCCGTAATTGGGATCCATATAGTTAGGTTTTGTTAAAAAGCCCAGCCCCAAAGATCAAAACCTGATTCCTTTCTCAAAATAATATATATCTTATATACTGATCAGCCACAACATTAAAACCACTGACATGTAAAGTGAATAACTGATTATATCATTACACTTCACCTGTCAGTGAGTGGGATATTTTAGGTCGTAAGTGAGCAATCAGTTCTTGAATTTCATGTGTTGGATGCAGGAAAAATGGGCAAGCGGCCACATACTGATGGCTAGACGACTGGTCAGAGCATTTCTAAAACAGCAAGGCTTGTGATGTGTTCCCATTATGCAGTGATTAGTACCTACCAAAAGTTGTGCAAGGAAAGACGGGTGAACCTGTGTCATAGTTATGGGTGCCCAAGGCTCAAAAATGCATGTTAGGAGCCAGGGAACAGCTACTGCAGCTCAAATTGCTGAAAGAAAACTTAATGCTGGTTATGATAGAAAGATTTCAGAACACACAGTTTGTTACATATGGGGCTGCATAGCTGCAGACCAGACAAACTACTGATGAGGACCCCAGCCAACATCGAAAGACTGAAAGTGTCTTCAATGGGGACGGGAGTGTCAGAACTGCACCGTGGAGCAATGGAAGAAGGTTGCCTGGTCTGATGAATCATGTTTTTTTTTTTATTTTAGATCAGGTGGGTGGCTGGTGCATAGTTTACCTGGGGAACACATGGAGGCAGGATGCACTATGGGAAGAAGACAGGCCAGCAGAGGCAGCGTTATACTCTGGGAAATGTGCTACTGGGAAAACTTGGAACCTACATGTTACTTTGACATGTATCACCTACCTAGAGATTGTTGCAGACCATGTACTCCCCATTCATGACAATGTTGTTCCCTGATGGCAGTGGCCTCTTTCAACAGGATAAGGCACCCTGCAACACTGCAAAAATTGTTCAGGAATGGATTGAGGAACATGACAAAGAGCTCAGGGTTTTGCCTTGGCCTATAATTCCCCAGATCTCAATCCGATTGAATATCTGTGGGATGTGCTGGAGCAACAAATCCAATCCATGGAGGCCCTACCTTGCAATTTGCAGCAAGGAACTGCAGCTAATGTTTTGGTGCCAGATACCACAGGGCACGTTTAAATGTCTGGAGTCCATGCTTCAACGCATTAGAGCTGTTTTGGCAGCACGAAAGAGACCTACATGATATTAGGCAGGTGGTTTTAATGTTGTGGCTGATTAGTGTATATTAAATGGACACTTTAGCATAAACAGTACATCTTAAAGTATTGGATTTAGTGAATAAATGCTGCCTTTTTCCACAGACAATTTAAAAGCAGTGTCGGATTTACCATTAGGCAGAGTTGGCAACTGAGTACAGTCACTTGTCCGGTAACAGCACGTGTTTTAAGCACTTATAATGTGCTTTTTCACGCTTAAATAGGTTTTTGGTGAGAGCCTTGGACAGTGTCCTTTAAAGTCCAGTCAGAGTTTATAGCAGAGCTGCAGGAATAGCTATAGAGGGTGTAAAATTAAGGTTGTCCTTGTTCCTTCAGCATCTGTGTGTGGGGTTCAGCAGATTTCACATCTGCGCAATAGTAACCTCTCACACAGTGAGTGATACACACTCTATAACAACTCCTGCAGCGCTAATTTAAAGGGACTCTCCAGGCAAACAATTTTACTTACCTGGTTCCAGCGCCGGGAGCCTTGTGAAGCCGCACCTCCTATTTCGTCAAAATGACGAAATAGGCGGGCGCGAGCAGGGAGAAATCAGACGCTTCTATTTGGAAGCGTCATTGCTCCCTTGTGCGCATGCGCGACTTCGCTGCACATGCGCACATACTTCAGAGGGCAGCATTCATGTGCGCGGTCGCGAGCTGAGCTGACTGACAGCTCAGCTCGCGGTCTTTGCTTGCCCCCTCTCCTCTGCTGACAGGCAGAAGAGTGAAGGCGCGCACACAGTGCCTTCTCTCTCCTGCACACGTCAGACGTATTGTAATGAGACGTATTGTCTCAGTGACGGCCACTGGAGGTATTCCTATCAATCAATGTAAACACTGTATTTTCTCTGAAAATACAGTGTTTACATTAGATTGCCTGCAGGGAGCTATAGATCTCACCTGAACAACTACATTAAGCTGTAGTTGTTCAGGTGACTATAGTGTCCCTTTAATCAATCTGACTGCTCTACAGAAGACATGGTCGGGTGAGTACTTTGTAAATAACCCTTCAACCTACAACTCAAAGCCTAAACCTAAAATAAAATCCTTTACTTTAATCCTACGTTTAACCCCTCTTAAAAACAAAACACCCAATGTACCCCAATATTAAATTAAACCACTGGAAACAGTAATTCTAAAACACCCCAAATGCAAAGTTTAACCCCATAATCCAGCTCTGAGACTACAATTTTAAACACTGTCAATCTGTTAATTTTATTAACACTAAACACTCTATGTAACATAAATCTAACATTAACCCCTTTCTAACCTTAAACCCCCTTTACCCTAATCACGTCTAACTTTTTTTTAACCCTGAAGGCATTTACACAGCTGCATACACTCACAATACTCACAGATTTAAACACAATACATTACAGATAGAAATATGCACATACATTTACATTTATACATATGCAATTATCAAGTATGAATATGTTTTTATATGTTTTTAGGCCTGCAATGTCCACTTAATAAATTCCTTATACTTACTTTATCTACCTTTTGTTGAAATGGGGAGTAGTAGGTGTCTTAGAAATTGTGTCTGTAGGCCCCTGACATGTAAATCTGACTGTGTATAAAACATTGCTGTTTGCAAGAAATGGCAGTGTTTTTAAATTTCCTCAACAACATGCCTGTTGTGCCAGTCTAACAGAAAATCCTCCTTAAGACTTTCCATCTTTGAAGGTCTTGACGTTCAGCCTTATCAAGCACGACATTGAAAACCTTTCGGATTATCATCGCTGTGCTTGTGCCATAGGTCTACAATACTTCTCTATGGAAAAACATCGGATTGGACCAGAGATCATGGATTGTGAGGTTTTATGATCTCATGATAGGTGGATTGGCTTACGGCAATATACTCTATTCTTAACAAAGTTAAATGGACGCTCCAAACAACTAAAGAACTTGCGCTTTCTGGTTTTCTGTGTGCATACGCTAAAATAAAGCGGAGCACTAAATTCTACAAATAAATTTGATTATTTTTAAAGTCCTCTGGAGCCTTTCAAATCTTCATAGAGGTAGTGCCACCCCCACAAAATTGGCACAACACCATTATACATCAGAGCCAGGATTGTAAGGCTCTGAACAAGGTGAGCATTATTCTTATTGCACCTTTTAACTTAATTTTATTGACAGACTACACATTGGTTCCCTTCTCTCCTTTGTTATTTCCCTGAGAAATGTGATGCTGCCCTAAAAGCATAAAGGCTTTACTTCACCACCATTTACTTCATCCTATCGTATCTACCATCAACACTATATTGTATTTTGTGACGGTTACGCGGGGTAAGTTTACCCCATTTTGCATATATATATTTTAGCGCTCCACTTAAAGGTGTAGGTTTTACTTATACCACTTTACAGATTTTGGATTTGGGGTGTGCATGAGAGGGTATTCCACATAAATGTGTAGAGCTGCTGCTGTTTATTTACTTTAACACTTTTTTGTACACACATCTCTCCCAAAAGAAGGTGTATATTGTCTTGTATTAAATACACTAAATTAAGCCTAATTGTATGTAGTACATCACAAGAAAATGATGCCACCTATATACAGAAGCCCTGAAGAAACCAGTATTTTATATTTAATTCCACTGTTCTCCTCAACCCGGTAACCATCCAATAGTTAAGCGAAAGGTAGGAGCTTCTCTTTAACAATAAAATAGTGGACCTTTTGCAAGTTAGAAGATTTTAGCCCAATTCTTTGTCCTCTGGTCACTAGAACACTTAAATAAACCTTACTGTCCATTTTTACTCACATGCCAAGCAACACGTACGCGATTTAACAATTAAAGATTATCAATATATTCCAACACAATAGTGAGATTAACTGAAAAATAAATGTGAAATCTTAAAAATAATAATAATCCATCGTGGAGTGTGAAAATAGAGTAGGAGAACAGATTTGCCATCCAGGGAGATAACTAGAATACGGAGCGGCAGTCAATAGCAATTTCCTTGTGCAGATCAATACACGCACTGACTATATGGCTGCAGAAATTGCTTTGTGGGTTTCTTGGGGTACAGAGCAGATAGGGAGGAGAAAATTAAGAAGGGGGAGGAAGACAGGCTCCTAATATATATATATATATATATATATATATATATATATATATATTTAATTTTAATTTTTTTTAAAGAACAATTCTTCCCGTTTGCAGCATAAGACGTCTGCAGAACCTCAGAATGCATTGTAGACCACCTCTGACAAGCAAGGCATTAAAGGGAATCTATCAGTAAAACCATTTGTGCCATGTCGCCTTTAAAGAAATGGTAGTGAGATGTAATCCAGTATTATACAGAACATAGGGGCCTCAGTGAAATAATTTAAATCAAATTGATTGAAGTTGTGATTTATACTACAAGTCCAAAAGATGCAGTGTAATCATGGTCTCCTTCATTGTAGTGCATTCTTTTTGTGTTTTGAGAATTTATAGATTTAGTTAGAGGCAATGGATTGATTGCAGATTTCCTGGGGAACAAGAGATTTGAGGGCCTTTAACCCTTTGGGTGCTAATGTGCTGTAGTGATTTGTTTGATGGAGGCTAGGCCTTGTGAGCGTATATGTGTGTATATTACATGATCTTCCTATTAATTCAACAGGCGGGACCATGTACTGCATGTTAGATGTGGCTAAATTTAGAGCAGTGCCAGAACTTACCTACATACCGTATATACTCGAGTCCACACGAATATAAGTCGAGACCCCTAATTTTACCCCAAAAAACTGGGAAAATTTATTGATTTGAGTATAAGACTAGGGTGGGAAATGCAGCAGCTACTGGTAAATTTCTAAATAAAATTAGATCCTCAAAAAATTATATTAATTGAATATTTATTTACAGTGTGTGTATATAATGAATGTGTACAGTGTGTGTGTGTGTGTATAATGTAGTGTGTTTGTATGAATGCAGTGTGTGTATGAATACAGTGTGTGTGTATGAATGCAGTGTGTGTGTGTGTGTGTGTGTATGAGTGCAGTGTGTGTGTATGAGTGCAGTGTGTGTGTATGAATGCAGTGTGTGTGTGTATGAGTGCAGTGTGTGTATGAATGCAGTGTGTGTGTATGAATGCAGTGTATGTGTGTGTGTGTGATGTGTGTGTGATGCAGAGTGTGTTTGTGTATGTGATGCAGAGCCTTGGTGGGGAGTGGGCATTTTTATTATTTTTTTTTAATTATTATCTATTTTTTATATTATTAATATTTTTTTATATTATATTAATTGAATATTTATTTACAGTGTGTGTATATAATGAATGCAGTGTGTGTGTTTGTGTATAATGAAGTGTGTTTGTATGAATGCAGTGTGTGTATGAATACAGTGTGTGTGTGTGTGTGTGTGTGTATGTATGAATACAGTGTGTGTGTGTATGAATGCAGTGTGTGTGTATGAGTGCAGTGTGTGTGTGTATGAATGCATTGTCTGTGTGTATGAGTGCAGTGTGTGTTTGTGTATGTGATGCAGAGCCTTGGTGGGGAGTGGGCATTTTTATTATTTTTTTAATTATTATTTATTTTTTATATTATTAATATTTTTTTTTATTGTAATATTATTATTTTAATTATTTAATTTTATTTTTGTCCCCCCTCTCTGCTTGTTAGCTGGCCAGGGAGGGGGGCTCTCAGTCCCTGGTGGTCCAGTGGATGGGCTGTGTAGATAGGGGGCTGGCAGCGAGCTGTAACTTACCTTTCCTGCAGCTCCTGTCAGCTCCCTTCTCCTGCGTTCCGATTAGCTCCCTTCTCCTCCCCTGTAAGTCTTGCGGTGTGAGTGCCAAGGGTTACCGTGGCAACGCTCTGACCCCGTGGTTCTCGCGAGACTTACAGTGGGAAAGGTAAGTTACAGCTCTCTTACAGCCCCCAACAGGACTGCTGGGCTTGTAATGAGCCCGGCGGTCCTGGTCTGTATTATGGCAATGTAAGTTGCCATAATACAGACATTGACTCGAGTATAAGCCGAGTTGGGGTTTTTCAGCACACAAAATGTGCTGAAAAACTCGACTTATACTCGAGTATATACGGTACATCATGTAATACAAAGCATACATAATGCTGAAGCATGCGTTATGAGACAATAATGCCACCTCAGAGTTCTGGAGACCTTCATAAACGACTCAACGTGAACCTTTAAATGGCAGTATTTTCCCATGATACACAGTCCACAGGTATGCATGTAAGTGTATAGATGGACAGACAAACAGACAGAAAAATGGGCACTCACGGTTCACCAATTTACAATGTTAAAAACTTAATCTTTATTTCAGGTATGCGAATATGTCAATGTTTTGGACCTCCCTTAGTCCTTTCTTAAGACCACTACTAATCATAAAGTGATCAATATAAAGAGAAAATACAAAATATGAGAAAAGTGTCGATAGGATTATGAATTACTCACACCTCCATATTCCACTTCGAGTCATAATATTCCCACTGAAACATCCCCAACCAGAGAAAAAACCATTCTCCACAGAACCCACAGAATAACGGTGAATGAGATATTGATATACTAGTAGAACATCTAAATAATTGGTGTCCAACCTTTTGGGTTCCCCGGACCACATTGAGTGAAGAGGAATTGTCTTGGGCTGCAGATATATATATATAATATAATTAATTTATATAATAAAACTTCAAAAGTCCTTTTCTTAATTTTGATATTTTCTTTGGTTGGTAGATGACTCCCTTATTTGTTACCCTTATGTAGCGTTGCCATAATTAAGGATTCCAAATTTGGGAACTATCTACTAAACACATACTCATTTGTATACATATACCCATAACCACAGATTTACACATACACACACAATCACAGACATACACACACACATACACACAATCACAGACCCACACACAAATGCAATCACAGACACACAATCACAGAACCAATACACATGATCACATACACACATATAATCAAAGATATACACACATACACACAAACAATCGCAGACACACAAACATACACATACAATCACAGACCTATACACACAATCACATACATACACACAGACATACAAACAATCGCAAATATAAACACACAGAAATACAGAATTACAATTAAGTAATGCTTTCCAATGGGCAGGTTTGAATGCCCGCGTCTCTGGCCGCGCATGCACATTCGTCGGCGGGGGAGGAGAGGTCTCCAGGGCCGAGGGAGCCCGGCGCAGGATTAAGGTAAGTGGCTGCAGTGCCGAGGGAGGGGAGCTCTCCAAGAGCCTATAGTGGCAGGAAAACGGGTTTGTTTTCTTGGCACTATAGGATCCCTTTAAGCTCTGTTCTTGCTTTGTTTTGTGATATCTGTAGTAAATGACTTTCAGTATCTTTTTGCTATAATGATGCTTGGATAGTTTCATTTGAAAAAGCCCCAGTCCATGGATAAAATATTTTTTAAAGTTGTTACATCATAGTTACATAGGTTGAAAAGAGACATGTCCATCAAGTTCAGCCTACCTCACATTTGTTTTTTGCTGTTGATCCAAAAGAAGGCAAAAAACCCAGTTTGAAGCACTTTCAATTTTGCAACAAACTGGGAAAAAATGTCCTACTTGACCCCAGAATGGTAAGATTTATCCTTGGATCAAGAAGCATTTACCCTAAAATTGAAAAATGATATAATTGAATATTATGTTTTTTGCAAGTATGCATCTAGTTTCTTTTTAAACATCTGTACAGACTCTGATAAAACCACTTCTTCAGGCACAGAATACCACATCGTTATTGTTCTTATGGTAAAAAACCTTTAATTTGCCTTAAACTAAATCTCTTTTCTTCCAGTCTAAACGCATGACCTCGTGCCCTATGTAGTTTGTGAACAGATTTCCATACAATGGTTAGTATTTGCCCCAGATATATTTGTATAATCTTTTCATATTCCCTCTTAGGTAACGTTTTTTAAATTTGTTTAAATGTGTTAACCTTTCTTCATAGCTAAAATGTCCCATTCCATGTATTTATTTTGTAGCCGGCCTCTGCACTTTTTCTAGTGCCATAATATTCTTCTCCAGGACAGATGCCCAAAATTGCACACATATTCAATGATTTATAAAGAGGCAAAATGATATGCTCATCCTGAGAATGAATGCCCTTTTTTATACATGACAATACCTTAATGAGCTTAGCCACTGCTGATTGGCATTTCACATTGTTGCCTAGTTTGTTGTCTAAAAATTCCCAAATCCTTCTATATTTACTGCGAGGCTGACAGCACTTTCCAGGGGGAGCAAAAAACGCTGCCCCCAAATTCCAGAGGCATTGTTAGTCTTGTGTCATGGGGTGCCCAAGAGCTGGCTGGCAGGCCACCTTAGGGCCTCTCCGAGGCGGGTGGCTGTGCATATTGAAGCCAGGGTGCAAAGGAGCGACAATCTCTGTACTCTTCTTGCTCTGCTCCCAAGAAGATTACAGTTCCCTCGCCTCCTCCACTGAGCACCCAGTAGCTGAGCCAGCAGCCGCAGGAGCCCAGCCAGCAGTCACAAAAGCCCCGTCAGCAGCCACCCTGGACCCCATGGAAGGAATCCACTCCAGTTCTTCCAAATGTAGGGAGGCAGGGTGGATTTAAAAATGATTCTTTTCAAAAAATAATAATTTGTGAGTGTATGAGCAAATATGTGTGTGTCAGTATGTGTGTCTTTCAGTGAGTGAGTGTCTGTCAGTAAGTGTGTGTGTGTGTGTCTGTCAGTGAGTATGTGCGTTTCTGTCAGTGTGTCTGTGAGTGACTTCGTGTTTGTGTCTGTTAGTGTGTGTCTGTCAGTAAGTGTGTGTGTCTGTTAGTGTGTGTCTGTCAATAAGTGTGTGTCTGTCAGTGAGTGTAGCTGTCAGTGTGTGTCTGTGAGTGAATGAGTGTGTTTGTGAGTGTGTCTGTGAGTGAATATATGTGTCTGTCAGAGTGTTTTCAAATCAGTGAGGATGTGTGTTTCTGTGAGTGTGTGTATGTCACTGTATGTGTTTCTGAGAGTGTGTGTGTGTGTGTGTGCCTGCCTGTCAGTGAGTGGGTGTGTCACTGTGTGTCTGCCAGCGACAGTGTGTGTTGGTTAAACAGCATGTGCCAATAACTGCAGTGCATGTATCAGTGATTGCGTGTTTCTGTCAGTCAAAGTGTATGTTGGTCTGAAACAGGAAGAAGTTGCAGCCTTGACAGGAAGGGGTGGAGCAAATTTAGATTAAGGGGGGTGCCGAGTTTTGTCATGCATAGCGCATCACAAATTCAAAATACACCACTGGTTTTAATATAATGTATATTCGTGCAATGATATAAACGGTAATATACTTTTCACTAAATGAAAGCACTATTTAGATGTTCTACTAGTATCTCAATAACTTTTATTCTGAGTGTTCTTTCTTCTCCACATGGTTTTTTTCTGGTTGGTGGGGATATTCGGTCGTACTCCTCTAGGTGTTTACCTGTATCACTATAGTAAACACAACTTATCCTATCAGCATTTGAAGCAGAGCTTCTATACCCTGACTGAGTATCTCCGTTGGAATTTCCCTCATGCTGGAAGAAAGTGTTCTCTAGTGTTATAGCCCTTATTTCCCCACACATCAGACGACACTTGATGTTGGGACAATGACAATCTTTATTGGGGACAGTACAACCTTTTATACAGAGACCCACAGCAGGACGTCTCCATTGTTAACATATATAGTCCCTACCTGGCAACTCTGTGTCTGGGAGAATATTTATTTATCTAGAGCTAGCCCAAAATACAGAGAAGTCCAAAACACCCAAAAACATTAGGATGACAATCACGAACCCCCACATGTAATACATCACTGGATAGATCTGTTCCAGAGCATCATTGTGGCACAAGTAATCATGCAGAACGCTTCCACTTACACTCTATTTGTACACTCCGATAACCGCGTCATATTTTAATGCTGAGCCCATCCACGTCAATCAAATCATGCAGATTGTGTAAATTTGACGTAATTTTTTATGCTGACAAATAGTACTCTACTTGGAACTATTTAAAGTCATTCTGACCACTTCTCCTTGCTCTGTCTCTGTGGGTTTTGACTTGACTATTATATTCGACTACTCTGGAATCTTTGACTTTGACTCTGTTTACATGTCCTTCCATTTTTCTCTAATCCTTGACCTTTGCCTGCTGCAGTTTACTCTTTTCTGTCTGCTCATCTATACTCTCATACTTTAAGCCTGGCTATACTGCTCATCTATACTCTCATACGTTAAGGACTGATAATACGTTTTCTTACAGCATATGATACTTGTTGCCCTCCTACTTTTGTTTTGGGGTGTTGATCCTGGACATATATACAACAAACTGTCCTTCATCAGGTCAAAATTCCAGTCACTATATAGGATTCATAATAAAGGAGTGTGTATTGTGAGAAAGATGCCTATAGAGGCGTCATAATAAACCACAGATTGAGTGCTTATAAATTACTCGAGAGCTCTCAAAGTTATTACTTTGCCAATATAAACTCTTCTCCACTATGTATTTTTATATCAGATGATTTTTAGCATCTGTGAGTTAGTGAAAGTGTTAATGTAACTTTTAGGGTTAGAGCTCCTAATATTAGAAAAAGGCTGGCAGCGTTTAGATTGGAGGGTAATACAAAATTTGGCATTATATATACATGAAACTCACAGATCTCTTTGTGGATGGTCCTATTCATACAAATAATACAATATTAAGGATTTACATATAAAAAAAGCACACACAAATAGTGATAATGTAAAGAATCCACCAACACAACGATAAACTCTGAAATACCATTACATACCAAAGCAATATAAAACGAAATTGTGCCGTGGACACAGTTTTAGGGTGAGTATTATAGATCAGCAAATCACCTGCAGTAAAACACACCAAAATGAAAGAACATACTGATATAGTTTATATAAAATAAAAAGCCAAACAGGATCTACGATAGTCATGTATTGAATCTTCACAATCTTTCTTATGCTTAAAAACAAGCAATATAAAAAAAACCTAGTGTAAAACAATTAAAAAACATGAAATCATTTAAAATGCAGCATACTTGCAAACAAATAGGGCTCAGCATAGAACAGCAAAAAAACCATAATAAATTAGTCCACTGGACCCACTTTTGCGATGATCCTGTCCGGAGCATTCTCACATCTCAAACCAGAGAGTAGATAAAGGTGCAGAGCTCTGATCCCACCAGTTTCAAGGGGATCTCCTGGACAAAGGCAGTAGCCGAAACATTGGGGAGGCTTGGTCTCCAGCCCTAGTGAGTACTTATGTTTGCACTTTTTGGGTAACCTTATTGCACTTTATTAATATAGGTTTATATATTTGCTTACTCTGCACTTTATGTCAATGCACTTTGTATTGTGTACTAACTATTGGATATATTGAATGTATAGAATAAAAATATTTTTTTCTTCGACATGAATTGGTGTGCCGTGGATTCTTGCTATTCATCTTTTTTGAAGAACTAGTTATAAAGTGCTTAATGTTAAAGGAAACTCCTGTAACGGTGCTCCTAAAATCCCCAATAGATTTAGGTAGATGTGAATACATCTTACACCATCCGTATTTAAGGAATCCTGCTGGTCTGGAAGTAATGCAGCCCAAATTACTAGGGTTAGTCTGGGTGTTCATAGGCAGTAAGAGACTAGGTGCCAAATAAGATTTAAAAAGTTTTGCCTTGTTATAAATGACTTTTGGTTTCCTGGGTAAAGTACTACTTAAAATTCTGTCTTGTAGCAAAACTGGCCCGCATTTCTATAATATATTCTCAATGTATTTACATTTTTTATTATATTGAGTTCTAAAAGCAAGATGAAAATTAACCTTCTTAGCATTACACATTTCTCTTTAATTTATTTTCTTTTTCTTAGATTTAAGACCTTGTAGCTAGTTTCCCTTATTCATTCAGGTAATTTTTCTTAATAAATCATTGCTCTGGAAATTGTATTTGTGTTTCATAATCTTAATCCCTGGTACAATTCTGACTGATTCTCATAAATTGTCCTTTAGGGATATTAGTAAGTCAATTCCAATGGTGACTACTACTAATATGGATGTAATTGTTCTTATCTGTGGATTTAAAATGAGTTTTGGTTTTAATCTGCCCTTCTGCACAAAAAGAATACTATCCAAAAAATGAATACAGGTGTCTTGGATTTCAGATACAAATTTGAGTTGATAATCATTGTTGTTAAAATATGATTTAAAAAATCAGATATGCTTGCCTTCGGTCCATCCCAAATGATAACATCACCAATAAACCTCTTCCAGAGCAGCAGGTTTGCCCTCCAGTCATGCTTCACCAGTGGCGGGCTGGGACGCGGGGCAGGAAGGCAATTGCCCCCCAGGCAGCCCTAATTAATTTTTAAAACGAGGTGGCTCTCTAATTAAGTTTAGGTGGCTGCAAAAAACCACCTTAGGGCAGACTGTGCCGGGTCCTCGGTCAGTGACCGAGGACCCAACACCAGGAGGGGGCCCGGCGGCTTGCTCAGTATGCCGCAGGGTGTGAGGCCCCTCCAGGCTGCCCGGCCCAGCAGGAGAGCGCCCGTGGCCGCTGGTCTGCAGCACCGCAGTGTTGTGCAGAGCTTCAGACCATGTGTCTTGCGAGATCTGGCCAATCAGAGCGTTGCCGCGTGTTACTACGGCAACGTTCTGACCGGGTCTCGCAAAATACATGGTCTGCAGCTCTGCACAACACTGCAGAGCTGTAGACCAGATATCACCACTGGACCTCCAGGGAGCCCACTGGATTACAAGAGAGCCCACACTGGACCACCAGGGAATGATGACAAAAGGTATTCAATCCCCCCTCCCTCACTCAATCACCCACCTCCCACACCTTATTACCCCCTCCCTTTACACCATCAGCCCCTTCCCTCTCACATCACCCCCCTTCACACCATTACCCCCTCAAACCAACACCCCCTCCTTCAAACCATCACCCCCTCCCTCTCACCATTAACCCCTCCCTCTCAAATCCCCTCATCCTCACACTAATACCCCCCTCTATCTCACCATCACCCCCCCACAACATCACCCCCTCCCTCTCACCATCACCCCCTCTCCCTCACACCAACACCCACAATGTATCATATTTGTCATATTTTTCCTCACGCTAACACCCCCCCCCCTCACACCAACACCCCTCCTTCACACCACCACCCCTCCCTCCCAAATTCTCCACCTCACCATCACCCCCTCCCTCACACCAATACCCACATTGTATCATATTTGACTCCCTCACACTAACACCCCTCCCTCACAGCATCCCAACTCCCTCTCACCATCACCCTCCCTCACACCATCACCCCCCTCACACCATAACCCCTCCACCATCAACCCCCTTCCCTCTCACCATAACCCCCCTCCCTCTCACCATCAGCCACATAAACCCCAATGTATCATATTTGTCTTGCTTCATAACATCAATATCTGTTATAAAACCATGAAAAGGTGGGCATAGATGATGAGCTGATTTGGTGGTGCAAATGCACTTGACTGCATTTGCCCCCCATGCCTTAGGCTGCCAGCCCTCCCCTGTGCTTCACCCTAATGTGCCTCTTCTTCCATATTGCTACACATAGTGTTTCCCAAACCAGTCCTCAAGACCCACCAACAGTCCAGGTTTTGTCAATATCTCCATTGGAATCAAACAGGGAAATTCATAAACCCCGGATTGTTGGTGGGCCATGACGACTTGTTTGTCAACCGCTGATATAGGTTTGCACAGCTGGGGCAAACCTGGTGCCCATGGCCAAAACACATCTGCAAATACAATTTATCTTAAAATAAGCAATTGTGAGTAAAGATAAAGAAAATGCAGTCCAAAATAAATTTGGCTTGCTAACTATCCAGATATTCATCTTTACTTAGAATTTACTTGACAGCACTTCTTCTCTTTCCATTGTTGTATACAGAGACGATACATCCCTAGTGGCCCAGATGTAAGTTTTATATCCTCAGTGATGTTTTATATTGGTTCAATATAAGGATTTGACTACTAAAGATGCTGGAGTTGCGAGGGATGACATCCAAGTATCCTATGAACCTTTATTGCTAGGGCCTTACGTAGAATGAGGGAACCTTCACAGAGATTCATGCATGCCTAAGAGGCAAAGACTTGTGTGTGTTTCCCAAAATTCCATCTCTACCAATGACAACTGTTGTGTGTTTTTAATGCCATGAGCACGGTCTCATCTCACGCTGTGGTCACTTGTAAACATTTCCAAGAACATTATACTTACATATCATAGTATGGTAGTGTAATCAGCCCAATATATTTCATTGCAACAAGAAATACTCCACGCTCTGCTTCAATGCATATCTATGAGGAGATGCTGATTGGTGCAGCGCCGCATTTTAAGTCACATGCGCAATAGCCTCCCAATTGAAAAGCATTTGATTGGCTGAGATCATCAATTTTGATGATCTCAGTCAAGGAGGCGGAGCAGGTGTGGCGCTAGAATAAAGGTGAGTAAAATTACCTTTTAAAATTCTGTAAGGGGTGGTGAAAACCTACATAGTGTTTTCACAGCTATAGAGACAGGAATACATGTTTGTATTCCTGTCACTACAGTGTTGCTTTAAGATAATGGTGATTTAGTTATGTAATATTACCTTTCCATTCATAAGCCTTGCAAAAAGAGGAAATAAGGGAGCACTCACCTGAACAGTGATACAACATATAATCATTTTGGAGAATGAAATATAAATATTTTTTTTAACATTTTGCCTGTAATTATTTTACCTAAAATGTAGCATGTATTAAATGTAGCGAAAAAACATTTAAAGAATTAAGGTCTAGGGATTTGGTGGCTAAAGAACCACTAAAGTCACTTGGACTACTTCATCTCAATGGAGTGATCTGGTTGCAGTGGTCTTGTCATTTGAATCCTACAATGGAAAACATTGCCGTTCTGTAGAAACCCTTAATGTTTACATGGAAAGGTTAAATACACCTCTTGTTGCTGCCTTCCAGAACTGTGTGACACTCGGTCTTGCAATCAAATGCTGCTCATATCATCCCTCATCCAATGCTTCTCTATGACAAGCATTGGATTGGAAGAGATTGTGCATGCTAACTTTGTCATATTGACATAAAGTACTGAGAGAGGATTTAGGAGCTATACTGAACTGAACTATAACCTGTGACCAACTATTTCCTGTTCCAGGTTACATGACAAGATTTAAAGTGAACCAACACATTAACTATTTAAGGTAGAACAGTGCAGTTAAACAATTAAAGGACCACTATAGTGCCAGGAAAACACTCGTTTTCCTGGCACTATAGTGCCCTGAGGGTGCCCCCACCCTCAGGGTCCCCCTCCCGCCCGGCTCTGGAAAGGGATTAAAACTTACCTTTTTCCAGCGCTGGGTGGAGAGCTCTCCTGATCCGATCCTCCTTCACTCCTCCCCGTCGGCTGAATGCGCACGCGCGGCAAGAGCTGCGCGCGCATTCAGCCGGTCACATAGGAAAGCATTCATAATGCTTTCCTATGGACGCTGGCGTGCTCTCACTGTGAAAATCACAGTGAGAAGCACGCAAGCGCCTCTAGTGGCTGTCAATGAGACAGCCACTAGAGGAAATAGGGGGAAGGCTTAACCCATTCATAAACATAGCAGTTTCTCTGAAACTGCTATGTTTATGAAAAAATGGGTTAACCCTAGCTGGACCTGGCACCCAGACCACTTCATTAAGCTGAAGTGGTCTGGGTGCCTAGAGTGGTCCTTTAACATTAGAGATGTCACAAACAACATTACATATCATCACATCTTCCCCCTCAAGCATGAACACAGTTACAGTGAAACGAAATCTTTCCAGATTTTGGGTTTCAGTTTACGACCATAACTGGAGTAGGTGTCTTTTAAATTACTATGAGCATTCAACGACACCTCTACAGTGGGAGCCGCATTAATTGCACCTGGAAACTCCACAGTGTCCTCAGTATCATTTGGTTCATTGTTGTACGCAGTATGCAAGTCAAATTTGCTTTCTATGATTGGTGTGATGGGAACTTCATCATCATTTGAATTGTGTGCGGCAGAACTTGAAAAGTCAGGGCGTAGATGCCATCTGTTTCATTTGAGTTCCCGAACCCAAGGACTCTCAATTACATATGACCTTGGGGATTCAGAGACACGTACTATGCGTGCCGTTTCCCATTTCTTCCCATTGATCCTGTGTCTCAAAGCCTGTCCTAAGGTAAGCGGTGTAAGCAGTTTGGCTGATTTGTTGTAATATTGTTTTTGTTTTGAAATGTTTTGTATTGTTGAGCTGCAACAAGCTGATGTGTAAAACTCTGTGGCTGAAGTTTCTTTGAAGAAATGGGCTCTGCCCATAAGAAGCTGTGCAAGAGAACATAATCCTTCTAGTGGAGTTGCACAATAGTTTAGTAGAACCAAATGAACATCTTGCCCAGATAATAGTGCCTTCAGTAGAATGGATTTGGCGATGCCAACATATTTTTCAGCCAGAACAGTAAAATAAGGTTGCGCCTAAAATATATAATAGAACATATAAAATATATAAAATTTAATATAAAATAAATAGTTGGCAGTAGTCCAAAACAGTTATCATAAGTCCGTAATGGTAGGTGCCACGTATGGAAACAGGGATTCTGAGATGTAAAGTGGAGTCAATCCTCACGATTATGTGCTTGAGATCCAGTAGAGCATATGTAGAAAAAAGACAGAGACAGGACTCCAATGGCACAGTATATAGATGTCCTGTCTCTGTCTTTTTTCTACATATGCTCTACTGGATCTCAAGCACATAATCGTGAGGATTGACTCCACTTTACATCTCAGAATCCCTGTTTCCATACGTGGCACCTACCATTACCGTTTAGCAATAAAGATAATGTTCATGTCTCACAGGCCGGAATGTCTGTAGCTCTGGTGGTAGCTTCTTGCGTTTCTCTAGCCAGCCACTTCACATGACTCAACGCTGTTTTTCTAGTTGTTTGTCGTGCATTGTTTCCTGTCTTATTTTTTTCAGCCTGACATCTGATACTAGTACATTGACTAAGACTGTGTGAACTTGTTCCTCCAGATCCAGTTCCTCCTGTGCTTCATGGCTAGCTGGGAACACCCTGGATAGTGTGTCTGCCATAGGGATTTCCTTCCCTGGCCTGTATTTTACAGTGAGATCATACGGTTGTAGTTTCATTACCATTCTTTGTAAGTTTGGGGGAACTGAGTTTAGTGGTTTCAGCATTATATGTTCTAACGTGATCAGTATCCACTAATAGATGTATTAATTAAATTTTACACACCCATTTACAATGGCTAGCATTTCCTTTTCAATTTGGGACTAGTTGGATTGGGCTGTTGTGAATGCCCATGAGGCATAGGCTACTGGGTGACCTATATCTATCAGTACTGCACACAACCCAGCTTGTGATGCATCTACTTGAAGGACAGTGTCGCAATTCACATAAAAAATTTTTTAAATTGGTCCAGGCTGTTTACTGATTGTTGCTTTTATTTTTTCAAACGTTTTCTGCATATTCGTATCCCAAGACCAGCATGCATTTTTCTGAAGCATGGCTCGTAGGGGTGCTGTTTGTTGCGCTAAGCCCTGTGAGAACTTTGACAGATTGTTGAAAATACCCAGTGCTGTTTCTAGCTCTTTCCTGGAGGTTGGTGCTTGCATTTTGGTAATGGCTTGTATTTTGTTGGGATCAGGTTTAAATCCTTCTTTACTGATGATATGCTCAAAGAAGTTCACCTCCTCAACTCCAATCTGAACTTTGGGTTTAGTTTCAAATTTTTCTCACAACATTGCTCAAGAAGTGCAATTAGGTTTTGGTCATGCTCGACACGGTCTTTGCAATAGACCAACAAATCATCAATTATAACTTCCACACCCGCAGACCCGAAATTAGCTCATGTGATTTTTTTCTGGAATATTTCCTGAGCAGATGCTACCCCAAAATGAACACTTGTAAATCGCCATCGTCCAACAGAAGAGTTAAACGTGGTGAGGCGACTGCTAGCCTCGTCTAGACGCAGTTGCCAATATCCAGATTGTACGTTTAGCATGCTGAACACTGATGCCAACATCAACAAGTTTATGTGCTATACCCTCTAGAGTGGGTAATCTGTAATGTTCTCTCATGATTACCTTGTTTAAGTCACGTAGGTCGATGCATATTCTGATTGCTCCTGAGTTTTTCTTTTCTACCACCACCATGGAGCTGGCCCATTCAGGTAGTTCTGTGACTCTTTTAATCACTTTTAGCTCCTCCATCCTTGATTCACCCTGCTTTGAAGAGCTAGAGGTATTTTCCTTGGTGCATGTATAACAGGGTGTGACCCTTCTTTTATGCAAGTATGTTGCCATTGTTATTGACAGTCATTATAATTTTGATAAGTCCAATCTCCTGGCTTGTCTGAAGACCAAGCACTACAGGGGCCTGAGTTTCTACTACAAACAACTGTAAGCTACTTTCAGATCCTTTGTATGACACCGTCCAATAAAATCGAGGATCTCTACTCCATACCCCATCAGTTTTGGTAATCGTCATGTTTCCAGCTGGCATTCATTACAGAGGAATTTGCGATATATGTGGCCTGGTATACAATTTACGCGTGCGCTTGTATCAATTTTAAACTTGACAGGTATTTGAAAAGCTCCTGGTTTCAATGTGACCACTGTCTCGTCTGTAGAGTGCTGTGTGTCCTGCACAGAGGCAAGGTATATCTGGGAGGTGCCTGTGTCATCATCTGAAATGTCCATTTCATCTATACCATGGGTCGTCAACCTGGTCCCTACCGCCCACTAGTGGGCGTTTCAGGATTCCTGGTGGGCGGTAGGGATTTGGACAGCTAAATCCCCCGTTTGAGAGAGTGGGTGGCAGGCCCGGACTGGCCCAGCTGGGGCTGGGCTGACCGCCTTAATGATCATTCTGATAAATCCTCCCCTCGGACTGTGCCAGCCTGTCAGTCCGAGGGGAGGAAGGAGGGAGGAGCTGGGGGCTGGTGTGGCTGCCAGCAGCTGCAGGGAGACCTGTCAGTCTCCCTGCACAGTCTGAAATCATTATAGCCGCATACTCCGCCCCCAAACGGAAGCTCCGCCTCCCGCTCAAAGCTCCGCCCCCATGCACGTTACTGGGAAGCTGCCCACCGGACCAAGAGGACACGAAAGGTATTTACTTTTTTACAGCCCCCCTACCCACTATATTGCCCCCTAACCCACTATAGAGCCCCCCTAGCCACCTCACAGCCCCCCTAGCCACTATTCAGCCCCCTACCCACCTCACAGCCCCCTACCCACCTCACAGACCCCCTACCCACTATACAGCCCCCCTACCCACCTCACAGCCCCCCTACCCACTATACTGCCCCCTACCCACTATACTGCCCCCTAACCCACTATAGAGCCCCCCTAGCCACCTCACAGCCCCCCTAGCCACTATTCAGCCCCCTACCCACCTCACAGACCCCCTACCCACCTCACAGCCCCACCTCACAGCCCCCCTGCCCCCTACCCACTATACTGCCCCCTACCCACTATAGAGCCCCCCTACCCACCTCACTGCCCCATCCCACTATAGAGCCCCCCTAGCCACTATAGAGCCCCCCTACCCACCTCACAGCCCCCCACCCATTATAGAGCCCCCCTACCAACCTCACAGACCCCCTACCCACTATACATCAGCCTTACTTTTGTTCATTGGAATGTAAAAGAAAAGCATAAAAAAGGAGATAAAAAGGAAAAGATAAAAAAAAAAAAAGGAAGGAAGAAAAATAGAAAAAAAGGGGATAAAATAAAGGAGGAGAGTACTTGTAAAAAAAGGAGAACGAAGGAGCAGAGTACTTGTAGCATTGGAGAAAGAAGGAACAGAGTACTTGTAGCATTGGAGAAAGAAGGAACAGAGTACTTGTAGCATTGGAGAAAGAAAGAGCAGAGTACTTGTAAAAAAGGAGAAAGAAGAAAAAGAAAAAGGAGAAAATTGTTGTTGGCTAATATAATAATAATAATAATAATAATAAGTGGGCTACCTAGCTCAGCCTTCCTGCTGGGCATTGCTATAACGAAGGTTAAAAATTAGGAAAAAGGGGGGAAAAAAAGGTGGAGAGGTGAATTGAGGAGGGAGAGAAGGGGAGCTGATGCACAGATGAGAAATCATATTACGCGCAAACAGTGAAATCGTTTGAATATCACCGAAAGAGAGAGACCTTTGCTTGTTCCTTATGAAAATCGAACCAGATATCAAATATTTAGTCTCGCAGCATCAACCTCAAATATCTCATTAATCACTAGTAAAGGTAATTTAAATTTACTTTATTTTCTCATTATATTTTATAAAGTTAACAACATTATAAACATGCATAAAGTAGAAATAAAAAGATAAATGTATGTACATTTTTTTTTTATTTTTTTTTTAAACACCCTCCTTTCTAAAAAATATTCTGCACTTGCGCGAAAACTGGTGGGCGGTAAGGAAATTTTTCCATCAAGAAAGATGCATTAGTGGGCGGTAGGTAGAAAAAGGTTGACTACCCCTGATCTATACTATATACTGGTCGTGGCTGTGGCTTCATAGAGCTTGTTCCTCTAATACACATTTTGGCAAAATGTTCTTTTTTTCTGCATTTATTGCATGTTTGGCCTCTTGCAGGACATATTGTATTTCTGCTATGTATGTTTCCACAATATCCACAGGTTGTTCATGTGTCTCTTACTCTGTTTTTTCTTTTATTCCTTCTCCAGACATCCCTTTGTTCTATTTTGTGACTGTTAGATTGCTTTTCAATTGCACTGATCTGTTGTGGCCCTCCCAGTACCTGCAAGTCCTTTCTTGACATCTCATATGCTCTTGCAATTCTGACAGCTTTTTCAAAGGTTAAATCCTCTTCCTGCTGCAACTTTTCCTGAACATTTTTGTACTGGCTGCCCATTAGTATCCTGTCTTTTATCATATCTCAAGTGTCATGAAAAGCACAGTCTTTAGCCAGTAGCTGTAATTGTGTGATCCATTGAATTACTGCCCCCTTGATTCCTTTCATAGAACAGCTTTCTCTGCACGGTGGTGTTTTTGCATGGATTACAGTATGCATCAAACTTTGCAAACAGTACCTCTGTATTGTTCTTGTCCTCTGCAGTTATGTGTCCACTTGCACACCATGCTCTGCATACATCACGACCTGTTTGGCCCACACTGATTAGAAAGTATGCTGTATCTTGTTGGTCAGTCCAATGTGCTGCATCAGGTCCTGCATAAACCAGCTCTATCAGCTCCCTCCATTTTGCCCAGTTCTCTGATACATTGCCAGATTCTAAATCCAGGGGCAGAGTGCTTTTTTGTGCTGCAGCTGCTTGCCATTGTTTTCTGCATCCCACTTACTACTATGTGTTATACTGACATAAAATACTGAGAGAGGATTTAGGAGCTTAAAGGACCACTATAGTGGCAGGAAAACATACTCGTTTTCCAGGCACTATAGTGCCCTGAGGGTGACCCCACCCTCAGGGTCCCACTCCTGTGGCGCTGAGGGGGGAGGAAGGGGTTAATCCCTTACCTTTTTTCCAGCACCGGGCTACCTCGGCGCTGGGACTCTCCTCCCTCTTCTGCCATCATTGGCTGAATGCGCATGCGCGGCAAGAGCCGCATGCGCATTCAGACAGTCTCATAGGAAAGCATTATCAATGCTTTCTTATGGACGCTGGCGTCTTCTCACTGTGAAAATCACAGTGAGAAGCGCGGAAGCGCCTCTAGCGGCTGTCAATGAGACCGCCACTAGAGGCTGGATTAACCCTAAAGTAAACATAGCAGTTTCTCTGAAACTGCTATGTTTACTGCAAAAAGGGTTAAACCTAGCTGGACCTGGCACCCAGATCACTTCATTAAGCTGAAGTGGTCTGGGTGCCTATAGTGGTCCTTTAAAGGATCACTATAGGGTCAGGAACACAAACATGTATTCCTGACCATATAGTGCTAAAACCACCATCTAGCCTCCCCTGGCCCCCTCATGCCTCCATAAATATAGTAAAAATCTTACTGTCTTCAAGCCAGAAGCTGCTGGCTCTGCCCTGTCTGCCTCAGAAAAACAAGCTGTCTGCTGACATCATCAGAAGTGGTAGCCTGATCCAATCACAGTGCTTCCCCATAGGATTGGCTGAGACTAACAAAGAGGCAGATCAGGGGCAGAGCCAGCATGATTCAAACACAGCCCTGGCCAATCAGCATCTCCTCATAGAGATGAATTGAATTAATGAATCTCTATGAGGAAAGTTCAGTGTCTGCATGCAGAGGGAGGAGACACTGAATGTGTGGATGCATTTTAGGCAGCCATGACCCAGGAAGGATCTCTAACAGCCATCTGAGGAGTGGCCAGTGAACTTATCACTAGGCTGTAATGTACCACTGCATTTCGTCTGAAAAAAAACAGTGTTTACAGCAAAAAGCCTGAAGGTAATGATTCTACTCACCAGAACAAATTCAATAAGCTGTAGTTGTTCTGGTGACTATAGTGTCCCTTTAACCAGGATCTCTTTATTCTCATTCTCTCCTTCACAGCTGAACTATAGCCTGTGACCTATTTCCTGTTCCAGGTTACATGACAAGATTTAAAGTGAACCAACACATTGACTACTTAAGGTAGAACAGTGGATGTGCAAGTTAGGTGGCCCTATGAAAGCCTGTGTGCTGCTGCAGGAGCTGTTTGCTACACACAGGAAGGGCTGCAGGCTGGGGAGAGAGAAGGAACAAGGAATGAAGATGGCAGTGCTGCTGTCACAGGCTGTGCCCAGCATCACCTCTGGCAGCATGGAGACCCAGGTGAGTAGTTCTGTTCCTGGAAAATGGCTGAGATATCTAACATTCCCCTACACTAGGGGATGGGCAACCTTTGGCACCCCAGGTGTCCTGGACTGCATCTCCCCTCATGCTGTGAGACCAATATGGATGCAAGAGCATTATGGATGACGTGGTCCACAAAGCCTGGAGTGCTGAAGGTTGCCTTCCTCTGTTCTACACAATCACAACAAGCTGGGGAGGCTAAGCTTATGGACACCTCTGCTGGGGGGAGGCTAGTATATCCATATTGGAACACTCTTTTTCTTTGAATACTATTCTACCAATCTACTTCCCTAATACTTACCTTTTGTGCCACTTTAACCCCTTAAGACCGGAGGGCGTACTATTACGTCCTCTAATAGGCGGCTCTAAACGCCGCCGGGCGTAATAGTACGCCCTCCGGTCTTTCTGTACTTACCCGGTCGCCGGCGGTCCCACGCCGGCGATCGCGGTGGGGGGGACTCCCAGGGAGCCCCCCGCGGCACAACCGTCCTCCAGGAAGCCCCCCGGCCGTGTGAGAGTGGGGTCCTAGCGAGGACCCCACAATCACATGGCCGGGTATAGCTGGCTTCTGTATTGCCAGCAGAGGGGCTGCCTGTAATTACAGGGGGTCCCCCTGCTGGCTGAAAATAAAAGTAAAATAAGTTAAAAGTGTAAAAAAATAAAATTATATATACTTAGATCATATATATATATTATATATATATGATCAAAGCATATATATACACATATACATACACACATGTACAGCATCTAGGTGTATTTTACTATTAATATATATATAATTATATATATATATTAATATCAAATTACACGTAGACTGATACTGATTAAATATATATATAATTATTGTTATATATATATTTATATATATTATAAAAAAAATTAAAATGTAAATACGTTAAAAAATAAAATTACAAAAATAATTAAAAATAAATAATTAAAAAATATATAGATGTATGTTATTTCGTTCTAACTGTATTGTGAAATTAATATATATATATATATATCAAAATACACATAGAACGAAATAATATATATATATTTATACACATAAATATATACGTATATATCACTATATATATACCTATATATAAATAAAAATATTTTAAAAAAAATTATATAGATATATACATATATATACACATACGTATATATATACATATATTGATTCTACATATATATTTATGTAATATTTTTACATAATTAGGTATCCTAATTAATTACAATTAGCAGGACCTGCATGACAACCCATGCCGAAAGTAAAGGGAATTTAATTTGCTAGCACTATATTTAACCCTATAACTTTCCGAGACACCATAAAACCTGTACATGGGGGGTACTGTTCTACTCGGGAGACTTCGCTGAACACAAATATTAGTGTTTCAAAACAGTAAAATGTATTACAACGATGATATCGCCAGTAAAAGTGACGTTTTTTGCATTTTTCACGCACAAACAGCATTAAACGGACAATATTATTGCTATGATACTTTTACTGTTTTGAAACACAAATATTTGTGTTCAGTGAAGTCTCCCGAGTACAACAGTACCCCTCATGTACAGGTTTTATAGTGTTTTCAAAAGTTACAGCGTCAAATATAAGGCTTGCGTTTCATTTTTTTCACATTAAAATTCGCCAGATTGGTTACGCTGCCTTTGAGACCCTATGGTAGCCCAAGAATGAAAATTACCCCTATGATGGCATACCATTTGCAATAGTAGACAACCCAAGGTATTGCAAACAGGGTATGTCCAGTCTTTTTTAGTAGCCACTTAGTCACAAACACTGGCCAAAATTGGCATTTTTTGCATTTTCACACACAAACAAATACTAACGCTAACTTTGGCCAGTGTTTGTGACCAAATGGCTACTAAAAAAGACTGGACATACCCCATTTGCAATACCTTGGGTTGTCTACTATTGCAAATGGTATGCCATTATGGGTGTAAATTTCATTCCCCGGCTACTATACAGTCTCAAAGGCAACGTAACCAATCTGGCGAATTTCAATTTCAAATGTAACGTGCTATATTTGACCCTGTAACTTCCCAAAACGCCATAAACCTGTACATAGGGGGTACTGTCTTACACGTGAGACTTTACTGAATACAAATATGTGTATTTTATTGCAGTAAAAGCAAACAGTATTATGACACTGACCGTTAAAATGTCATGTAGAACTAAAAAATTTTTAAAAAATCGTATTTTCTCCCATTTTTTTCATATTAAATTATGTTTCATAGCTAAATATTTGATATTAAATGAAAGCTCTGTTTCCCCTGAATAAAATGATATATAATAAGGGTGGGTGCATTTACTATGAAAGAGGTGTATTACGGTTGGACAGACATGTAGCGGAAATGCCAGGTTTTGTTTACATTTTGTTTTGTTCACAACGTGTACATTTGGCTCCGTCCTTAAGGGGTTAACCCACTCCCTCTAGCATGTAAGCTCATTGAGCAGGGCCCTCATCCCCTCTGGTTTTGTGTTTTTGTGTGTCAAACTTGTCTGCTTACAATTACATGTTTGTTAGTCCACCCACTGTAAAGCTCTGCGGAATAGGTTTGCGCTATATACATATAAATGTAATAATAATAATAACAGTGCAGTTAAACAATTAACATTAGAGATGTCACAAACAAAATTACATCATCACACTGACATCTTTGAAGGTGGAACAGGTGGCTGCAGCGGATGAGCATTGGAAAAGAGGTAGGTAACTGATCTTTAACTATTTTTTTTTAATAATAATGGTAGATGAACAGAGGGGAACCCATAGTTTCTAAAAAAAAAAAAAAGGGGATTGGTATTTTTAAAGACTATAGGTAATCTTTAACTGATAGGTATTAAAATCGTATTAACATTAAGTAATATTAAAATGTGTTCAAAAATGTTTCAATGCAAAAAGTGCAGCAAAGGACAGCAAACTCAGTCGACAAAGCAGGATTAAGGGGATTGGGACTGCAGCCTTGTTCTCAACAAAGACATCTTAAAGGGACACTATAGTCACCAGTGCAACTACATGTATTCCTAACCCTATAGTGTTAACACGACCATTTAGCCCCTCATGCCTCCATAAATATAGTAAAAATCTTACTGTATTCAAGCCAGAAGCTGTAAATCTGCATGCTGAGACTCAGGAAAAACAAGCAGTCTGCTGACATGTGATAGCCTGATCCAATCACAGTGCTTCCCCATAGGACTGGCTGAGACTGACAAGGAGGCAGATCGGGGGCAGAGCCAGGATGATTTAAACACAGCCCTGGCCAATCAGCATCTCCTCATAGAGATGAATTGAATCAATGAATCTCTATGAGGAAAGTTCAGTGTCTGCATGCAGTGGGAGGAGATACTGAATCACAGGATGCTCGTGCACAGCAGATCTGAGTGGATGTAGGCATATTATGCCTCCATCAACTCAGAAGTCCCTCTGGTTCACTCTGAGTGACTGCAACTGGAGGTGTTCCTAGCTTTCAATGTAAACACTGTATTTTCTCAGAAAATACAGTGTTTACATGAGAGAGGCTGCAGGGAGCTATAGTTCTCACCTGAACAACCTCATTAAGCTGAAGTTGTTCAGGTGACTATAGTGTCCCTTTAAGGAAAATATAAATAAACTTGTTGCAGGCAAAGTATTTATAATTTCTGGTGCTCTCTGTCATTATTGTCATATGTAAATACAATAATTTAGTATTTGTACAACTGCTGTCTCTTTAAACAAAGACTCAAATGTTTAACCCCTTAAGGACCAAACTTCTGGAATAAAAGGGAATCATGACATGTCACACATGTCATGTGTCCTTAAGGGGTAAAATTCTTTCTATCGTATTTTTTTTTTTTTTCAAAAGTAACACGTCCAATTTTTGCCAAGTGTCTCACTAAACAATCAAAATGTTTCTTCTCTGATCTTTGTTTCCATTCTCTATCTTCATCTTTCTATGACAGGTTCATTTTGCTGCCGTGTAAGCAAGCAGTCAAGTAAAAAAAAGGATACATCCTTTTGTAGGTTTTCAGACACAGGAGTAACCAAAATCTTGAGCTGCTGCTAAAATCTCCACCGCGATGATAGGTACAAGCTCCTCTGCCAATATATCCCTAAGACTCACACAGAAAAAAACATCTTCTGTCTAGAAAGTTCTAGTCTGTTAGTTGAGCAAGTCTCAGTAAGAAACAAGAAAAAATATTGAAATTTAAGCTACAAGAGCTTGTCTTTCCAGGACATGGAAATGTAAAAAATAATGTGGTACAGTTTTAACCCCAATCCACTCGCACTTATAACAAACTACTTGTCCTGACCCACAATATATTTTTAATTAAAATGATTGGGCCCCCTACCCAGATATGTTTAGTATGTGTATGATGTATGTAATATGTGGGCTGTGTGGTGTGCCCTGGTTGTGTGTAATGTGTGTGTGGTGTGTGCTGGCTTTGTGTAATGTGTGTAATAGCAGAGAGCAGCCAGGCTTTATACGGAAGCGTCAGGAAGGCCAGACATGCTATTAATAATGATAGACAAGGTATGAATACAATTTTTGTTTATAAATATATAATTAAACAGGACACCACTTGGGGTTAGCCAAAGCACGCAGTATGTGCACAGTTAATCGGGGTTCACCCGGATTCAGCTGGGGTTCACCCTAACTGAAAAATACATGGGAAAAACTCAGAGGTATAATAACATAAAATGGGGTCACCACTTTTTAAATATTAAATCAGTAAAATAAATCAGACAAATTAAGGGTATTACCAGTTTAATATAAAGATAAGGTAAAGTGGCGGTCACCCACAGTAGAGATTGTAAATTAACAGTGAGGGGTTTACCCCTAATAAATGAAAAACAGAGATCTTAGTTGTATAAACAAAATGAGTTTGCTAATTTTGGAGAAAGGGGCTTGTGGGAGAGCCTTGCCAATCTGAAAATAATAGAAGGCACAAAAGACAGTAACTAACTGATCTAGTTAGGCACACATATAAAACAACTTATTTAGAAACCGTAATGAAGTAAGAGAGACTTACCCTGTTAGTAGATGTAGAACGGAGAACTGTATTTCACTAGGACAGTTGAACCGAACGCTTCGGACAGGGTTGGTGATCGCAGAAAAAACGGCGGAAAAGTTGCGCAATAGAAGCCGTTTAAAATGGCCGCCGTGACAGTTGACGGGGCGGGGCTAAGTGTAAGGGAACGTGGGTATTATCAGAATGAGCAAGCAGGTCAAGGAACTTAGGCGCGACCCGCCGAGAAGTCTGAGCTGCAGGGGAAAGGCACCTAAACGTCGGGGACGGAACCTGGACAGTTAGGAGAAGCAGTAAAAAGACCCCTGACCACAGGGACAGAGAGAAATACTCATGGGCCGACCAGAAATTCAGCCCTCAGTCTAACAGTAATGTGTGACGGTATTAATTTAATACAGTAGTGGAATAAGGGCAGTATGTGGAGAAAAATACTTAAAACAATAAAATTCTGACTAACCAGTATATTAAATGGAAGAGGTATTAATACACATTACTTTTTCAATAGCAAAGTAATTGGAACAGACACACCTGGGAGGCAAGCAGCAAAGAAAGGGGAAGTGGGAGGAGCTTCACCATCAGTAGTTATGTGATATCTGTACTGCGATTGGTTGATTTTACTTTACATTGTTAACCATTTCTTTGCTGCTGGGAGGTTTGAGTAAAGAAAGTAAAGAAAATATGAAGTCTCCTGTCTTGCCATAAAATTCCCTGTTGGTCCAGCTGAGGTTAAAATTCGCCAGTGGTCCAGCAGGGGATAAAATTACAGCATGAGGGCTTGTTTTTTTTAGTGGGAGGGAGTGAGCACTTGGACCGGGAGGGAGCAGGAAGTTCAGCAGTGAGCCGATTGAAGTGCAACCTGCTGAGCCCCCCCAGCTGACAGTAGGAGGGCAGCCCTGGCAGGAGGTAGATCAATTGAGACAGTCTTCTGTGGGAGCCTGTGGTTTGCTCCAATGAGTGCAAAGCACTTTAATAGCTCCATCACGGTCTGGTGAGTTAAGGACTGTGTGGGACAGATTATTATTATCTGCACCCAATGGAGGAGTAAACCAGAGGCTCCCTGGCCTAGACTTGTGTCAGAACTGCAGCTTGCCACACGCTTCTGTATGCACTGAGTACTGGGCATCTATCTATATGTATGTAAAATGTGCAGATCTATCAACTGCCACTGTTATACTGTATACGATTATACTTTTGCTCCTGCTGTCGTGGCAGGGTAAGACTGATTGTTCTATGTGCACAACAGAAATAAAGAATTAAAAAAAAAGAACTGCAGCTTGCCCATGGCAGAGCTAAATGGGGAAACAAATCTTCATGTCTGGCAACAGAACAGCCAGTCCCTGGCGTTGGTTGATAGGAATTCCTCATTGTGGCGAAACCGACCTCGCCACTGGGCATTGGAGAAGACTGATTGCCAGCCTCCTGCCATGTGACTATGGCCCCTGGGATGTGTTTCCCTTTAAAGACATGATTTGGGCATAATGGATTTGTGTTGTGCTGCTGCTGGCCCTTTAAGAACCATCTTGGGACATACTGTGGAGTTACTGGGTGGCCACCATTTCATGTATCAGAGGCACATGGTGAGAACAATGGATGGCGGCTATTTTAACTCACAGACACTGTTTGGACTTTTCTGCACAGTGCCATCTCGCCGGTATTTGTTGCACAAAGACATTGTGCAGTTGTTTTAAACTATACAGCAGGGACACATTATACAGTAATTATTTTTCATATAGCTTGTATATGTTCTGCGGAATCTGCATTAAACTGTATCTTCCAAACTACTGAACGGATCTGGGTGAATTTTGGATATGTGGTTCACCCAGAACCCCTTTTTATGGGGTTATTGCATGTTTTGGTCTCCCTGTGATGTGTTTTATAATACTGTATTTCTCTGCCTGTGATAATTATATTACCCATTGTGTTCAGTAATCAAATCACAGGCAGAAGGGAGGATTTTTGTGTGGGAGTGTCTGTGTGTATTGTACGGATTGATTGGTTGTATTTCAAATCCCTGTGGGCAGTACTATGTTTGTGGATTGTGAATAAAAGAGACTGTATGTGCCAGTAGAGTCAGTTCTGCTTGACCTCAAAACGAAGTGTCGTCTCGTTATTGGGGGAATTGGATTGTATGCTGATTGCCAGGAATGTAAGCGGATTGTATGGTTTTCCTGTTCAGCTGTTTACAGCATTCAAATGCTTGAGAGCATTTGTATGCTTCTCCTTTTCGGTGGTTGTGGTGTCTGCTGCAGTGCTTGGAGTCCTCAGGAAGCGCTAGGAGCATCTTTCAATGGAGGTACCTAGTCGGGGTGCCAGGCGATCCATTACACTCATCTCTGACTTTCATAACACCATTCTACATATTGTCAGCACTGCACCTATTAAGACATTAAGACAGACTACACATTTGTTCTCTTATCTCTATGTTTTATCTTTGAGAAACATCATATTGTGGATTGCAGGTGTGATGCTGCCTTAAAAGCATACAAGCCTGATTACGGAGCCAGTGTTTATATACAGGTTCTTTTAAATGTGAGTGTTTCACATCACAACCATTTTATCTGATTTTATTTATATGTACCGTCTGCACTATATTGTTTTGTCTGTTTTTTTTCACATGTACTGCACATTGCTATCACGTTATACGGAGTAAGTGTACCCCGCTACTCTCATCAGCGCTCCACTTATAGGTGTAGGTTTTGCACTTGCACCGCCTTATAGATTTTGGGACTGGTAATCTGCCTATGGCCCTGTGGAATCATAATTCTTCTCCTGTAGGGAACCACCCAAAGCAATTCAGTCAAAGTAATAACATTTTTGGTTCAGTGTATTTCGGGAATTAGTGTGAGATCTACTCTTGCAGTTCTAGATGTATTACTGTCCATCCGCACATCAGTCCTCTTCATTAAATGTTTTTCTACTCTTCACCTCTCAATTAAATATTCTTAATCTTCAACATTATTTCACATCATTCATGAATACAATTCCAAATTCTTTCACTGAATGCACATACATTTGTTGGGTTGGTGTAAGACAGTGCTCAACAAATCCCATGCACCAGGTCGCAATGGCGACTAGAAATTTTGTCCGCCGTGGATGCTTGTCAGACGTTCAGCGGAGGTTGGCTGAGGGAGAAATTAGGTGTGAGGGAGAAAGGAGGTGGACGGGTGGCATGTCGAGGAAGAATGCAAGCGTCAAGGGAGCAGTAATGTCTGCAGTTCTTGCTCTGCTCCCTCACATGCTTTGCTCCCTTGCATCTGTAAGTGTGTGTGTGTGTGTGTGTGTCTGTCAATGAGTGTGTGTTTGTCTGTCAGTGAGTATGTATGTGTGTGTGCTAATGAGTGTGTGTGCGTCTGTCGGAGAATGTGTCTGTTCAAGTTACTGGCGCCCCTCCAATCGCATGAGAAAGGTGTTTTTACTCACCTTTTTTTAACACGCTGTGCTAGTCTTGCCATTGCTGACTCCACCACCATGGCTGAGATCATCAACCTTGATCCCATAGGAAAGCATTGGGAGGCTATTGCGCATGAGTGACAAAATGCCGCACTGCACCAATCAGAATCTCCTCATAGACTTACACTGAATTAATTCATCTCCATAGGGAACATTCAGCGTCTTCATGCAGAGCGCGGAGACACTGAACTTAGGTGCTGCACACTGTGCACCACCCAGGAAGCACCTCTAGTGGCCGTCTGAGTGACTGTCACTAGCGGTGTTAGCAGCCAGCAATGTAAACACTGCCTTTTCCTGGAAAAGGCAGTGTTTACATTGAAAGGCCTACACAGACAGGGTACAGATACTAGAACCACTACATTAAACTGTAGTGGTTCTGGTGAGTATAGTGTCCCATTAAGAATTATAATTTTGTCATTGAAAATTAAACTGGTTAAAAAAAAAAATTGTCTCCTAGCTTTTTTAGCTGGCATCTAGATTCCGATATAATTTGCAGACAACCTATAACGCATTAGACTGAGATTTCTAAGATGGAAAATTGCTGGAGCTTTTAATTGTGCAAAAAACAAACAAACCATAAGTACATTTTTTAACAATAATATCATATCATTGGTTCTTAATTTTTTCAATAAGCACTTAATGGTGTCCCTTTTGAATGTTATATTTCTCGTTTGATAGTCCACGTATTGTACAGTGCTTCTCAATATGTTAGAACTTTATAAATAATAATGTATTTCTTGGTTAAACTGCAGTATCTTGGTAACTATTGTTGCTTAAAAGTGAAAACTATGTTTGTATAATACATGCATTATAGTAAATATAATATATGTATTATAGTAAATATAATGCATATTACATCTAATGCTTATATTTTGGACATCAAAGTGTACTGACATTTAGACATTTGAACAGGGAGATTGCTTAGGTCAGAAACACCAATTGTATGAGCCCAAAAATAACTTGGTGACCCCTTCCTAAAACTCCACCCCCGACCGCTACCCAAGCCCTGCCCATCCCCAATTCTATAGCTTAACATGCCTCCTGGCCAGGGCCGGACTGGGAAAAAAATTAGACCCGGGCATTTTTCAATCACAGCGGCCCCCTCAGAAAGGGGGCGGGGCCAGAGAGGGTGTGTTTTGTCATCACTAATGACAAGCACGCCCCTCTCAAAGTGAGCATGTAGGTTTAATGCGTAGAGCCCCGCTGAAGAGCTCTAGCATGAGAAAAAGGCCCTGTATTTGTTCTGCGCAGCGCAAGCAAATGTAACAATTAGTAAAAAATTGTTAATCCTTGGAAAGAACTATTAGAAAAATGTAAATGTAAAAACATAAAAAACTTTTTTTAACCTGTATTATTTATTGAAACCTTGTGCTAAAACATTTGCAGCCCTTCCCCGTATGTATACTGATTACTTGAGATAATCATGTCATGCAGCTCAGGCAATTCAGGTTTATGGAATGAAAAAGTGAAAAAATAAAATCTAAATTAAAGGAATCTATGAGCCACACATAATAAATTTACAAACCTATTATAGTTTTGTACTGCCAATATGTCATCCTTAAATAATCTTATTAATATAGCATTGTCATGTTGTTGTCAACATATACTTTTATTAATCTCAATCAAGATCTTTAATGGCTCCTGTCTTTTTACATTTAATATAGAATATAACACACGACTAAGATGTGTGTGCATGCGAATAGGTATTGAATGAACTTTACAAGCACTATACCCACTACAGTCTGCTGTAGAAATTATGATGCCAGGAGCGGCTTGACATTCTCCCAGTGTAAGTAGGTGGACTGTTTAAGAACAGTTTGACAACTTACCTGGGGTCTGCCAAGTATTGTGTGCCTTCTTCTCAGCTGTCCAGAAGGTCACGTATAGGTACATTACAGACAGGTCACATTATGTACAATATCTTGGGTTACAATATGAAGATGAGAGTACAAAACATAATTTGTGTTACAATCAGGCTTAACAGAAGTACAGCAACGTTCAAACAATGGTTTCAAAGATGATGCATAACAGGAAGTATAAAAAAATCTATTTATGCAAAAACCTTGGTATGTACTTAGAGTGTGTTGTATTGTACACACCAGCACTTATAGACACAATATGTGTAGAGTATGTGAAGATGAGTGTGAAATAATATGTGTGGATATAATGTAGGAATGAGTGTGTGTACCTTTGTTTCTGAAGACACTCTAGAGATGTGGTAATAGGATTTGCCTGTCCTTATGTTTCTTAACTGCTTTTCCCATGTGGACTAAATTTAAGGGAAATATGTCTGTAGTTCACAAACGTATAGGTAAGGTAAGTAATCTATCACCACATTAGGGAGGTAAAAATGTAGCATCCCATTTTTTGTGTCACATTCCTTCCCTTCAAGCGGTTTTGTGGAGGTCTGACAGTTATTTTTGGAGTTCTTTAGGGAAAGTAGCATGTAGCACAAGGCTTTTCACAGGACTTTTCTGGCAGTCATACTCATTTTCTTAGGCTGCAAGTGTGTGCTCTAGGCCCATATCTTGTATCCGGGACATGGAGGATGGTCTATCCAGAGCAGCAGAAACCTTTATTTCAATTTCACCTAAGATCCTGGGATGTTAAGTATAAAACTGTATAATGTTTTAAAATATTTTTTCATACTTGTGTTTAAATTAAATTGATTGTCTAGCCTTTGATATGTTTTAGCTGCAATCATGGGAAATATACAATTAGAACTGCAAAAGAAAATGGTCTAGTTAGTATTGCAATTGTTTAGCTAGAATATGTTTATTAATATTTGTTATATTTTCTCTAACATCTTTTAATTGAACATTATATTTTTCTGCACTCTGAGTAATAGTCATTTGGGTTTTAACTGTTAGGATATATCTCTGCCAAAATACCTGTAGCATCTTATAATTTAAATTATAGCTGTATAAAATTAAAGAGATGGATTTGAATGCTTGCAAATATATGTGAGCTTCCAGTTACTCTATTGTTAATGTAACTAGGTTACACCTCTGCATCCCATCTGTGGCAATTGTGATGCTCTTTGAAGCACATGGTCAGCAGCCATCTTGGTGCTCCTTGAAGTTTATTGTGAAATTTTTTGAACTGAGCAAACTAATTCATCCAAAACCACAAACTACAACCACCATCTTCGTATGCCTTCCTATTGTATGACCTTTTATTATTTCTGCAATAAACACCCTTCCATTTCTTTTCTCAATCCATTCCCTCATTAATCCACCAATTGTATTTCTCCTATTTCCTTTCTGACTCTTACCAAAGGTAGTAGTACAGGGTTTTCAGTAACATGTTCCTTACATCTTTCTGAGTAGTTCTGTCACTGTTCCCTCGTACTTCTGCTAAGTAAGTGAACTTATATGGAGGTGGCAAATATATGATGTCACACGCAATTAAGTGGTTTGAATTTTTCCAGGCTCTATATGTCACGGGTGGCGGTACAGAGACCTGGACCCCTGAGTGCCTGATGGTGGGAGTCTCAGCGTGGAAATGGACTATCAGGGCCTGGTGCAGGGTAACCACATGCCCCTGGTTTTGAGCACCAGCGTTTGTGTGGCCACATATTAGGGCCCTGATGCAGCTACTGCGGATCCCAAGAGCTAGGAGCTTGTTGATAGGCAGAGCTCCCAGGAACTGGATAGGGAGGCTCTGCAGCAGATATGTATCCAGTACAGAAACAAAGCAAGACTAGAACAGGCACCTAACAAGAAAAAACTAGAAGAACCCAGAACCGGAGCAGGACAGAAAGCAGAACCCAGAACATGTACACAAGATATGAGGGAAACATGAACAGGGCAGGACAGGACAGTACATGAACTGGGAATACAAGACAAAATAAAACAAGACCAGAGATGCAAGGCAAAACAAGAGGAGACATGACTAAGTACTATATGTAAAACACTGTAGATTTAGATATACATAAATGGCCAAGATGTATGCAGCTCACCACTGCGCCAAAGTACTCCAATTACGGTGGGTCCTAACTACCTAGAAATGCATGACTAAATAAACAATAAAACACACACAGTACTTACCTGCAAAGAAAGGAGCAGAGGACATGAAGCAACTGCCTGCAGGAACCAACTGAAACAAAAGGATTAATGGAAAAGGAAAGGGTGTGGCAACATAAAACAAACATATAAAGGAATCCAGGAGACTGGGAATTCCAGAACGGAATAAAGGAATGAACCCAGAAAACTCAGCATAAAGAAAATCAGACATAGAATAGAAAACCAGCAAAACCACAAAAAACTAAACAAGAATTGTAAAAAGCCAAGACCAGACATCTCAGCAGAACAGAACAGGATGTGACACTATCCTCATCCTAACATCAGTTTGTTCTATGAGGATAGTATTGTATTATCTGCTAAAATTCTAGATAATCATTGCTTCTAGCACCCAGTATCGACTACTTTCCTCACAAAAGTAATGGAACATCTTTATTCCCAGGGTGCGCCGTCAAGAACTCAGGAAGAAGCAGGTGACCTCAAGTCACAAAAACAAAGTTGAAGGTAGGCTAAGAGCATATGAGACAGTTTTATCAGATGTGTCCATTGTAAAAGCTGTCAAGAGATACTAGTAAAAACTATCTTTTTTTTTTATTTAGAGGTAAGAGACATATGAACATTATGTAAATCATATACACATCAGCGTTCAATCCATCCCGTTTATTTTCTGTTACAATACAAATGGAAAGAAAAAAAACAATTAATCTGAACATTCCATTAAAAAAAATCTTAGGGTACTGATATACAATGATTTTATCTGTGACTCAAGGCCCTCCAACTTTTCCTTTCCTTAGATTTACATATATTTTGATGTTACATGGAAATTAATAAATGGACTCCCCCAAACTTTGATTTGAGTAACATTGAAGAAAAAACATATGCAAACTGACTGATTTTAAACAAAATTAGAAGTTGATTAATGCATTTTACACAATATAAAAGTACTATTTTTTTTTTAACAAAAGGATGAAGGTCTTAGAGGACATTGCATGAATGACATTTATGAAAACATTCTACATTTAAATTATCCTTGTGAGCTATCTCACCAGCTTCCAATCATTTCCAAGTTACACAAAGACCCACATTTTGTAAAAACCATAACACATATACAAAAAAAAAGTGCAGACAGTAGCGGAACTACCGCAGTCGCAGGGGGCCCGGCCACCCTGCGATCAGGTGCATGATGCCATATGTTGCGGCCCTGGCCACACAGTAGATCCGCCAGGTCCATACGTTAAGGGGCACATCGGGTGGCCAATGCTGTTAGGGCCACCTGATGGCAATGAATATCAAGGTGGCTCGGTCAGCGCTGTGGAGCTTTAACAGCGTGACCGGGCCCCCTGTGATGAGGTAAGAGCCCCTGTCACTTCCTCCCAGCAACCACCGGGAGCCGCGCGGGAGGAAGAGAGGCAGAGTGGGAACTCTGACTCCCATCAGGCTGAGCCACCACTTGACCCCAGGGAAGTCACCCTCCTGCATCTAAAAGGTAGGAAACAGGAGGGTGACTTAAACATTTTGCATGTGTGTGTGTGTTAGTGTATGTGTGTCTGTATATGTCTCTGTATGGGTGTGTGTCTCTCTGTATGTATGTATGTGTCTCTGTGTTTGTGTGTGTGCGTGTGTCTACATGTCTGTGTATGTATGTACGTACGTGTGTCTGTATGTATGGGTCTCTCTGTGTATGTGTGTGTATGTGCGTCTGTGTGTGTTTGTATGTGTGTGTGTCATGTGTGTGTCTATGTATGTGGGGGGGACATATGGGTTACGCCTCTCTGTGCAGATTAAAAAGTATAAAAAGAATCAGTTTAGATATTCACATGTAAGAAAGCCCGCCACCTTAAATATGTAGTTTTTGTGGATCTAAAGTATCACCCCTCTGCACTGCTTAGAAATTTGGAGATGTCACTCCTAAGTAGACGGCATATACAGGGAAAGGCACAGAGGCACTAACAGCCTTAACCTTTGCGGTCCCATGTCTGAATATATTCAACCAAATATTTTACCTTTTGGGGTCCAATGTCTGATTTTCCCTGGAGAGTACCGCTGATCCTCCATGCCAGGTGCCGCAAAGGTGCGCTACATGCACAGGGTGCGAGGTCCTGGAGGTGGAACGCACGCACAGGTTGCGTTCTGTTTCACCGGGAGTTTACAGAGCAATCTCCAATTCAAGTGTGAATTAAATTAAACATGCTGGCGCACTTAATGGAAATTTATTGGACCGCAAAGGGTTAAAATGGTGTTGAGAACACAGAAAATATTGGATCTTACTAACAACAACAATACAAAAGAGAACAGCCTAGATACTTCACATACAGTTATGTATGTTAGAATTACATATATATTTAAAATAACATTTATTGAACCATAACCAGTTGAAGTGGTTATGGTGCTAGGATTCCATCCCTGCATTCTTTCATATCAATTATTTACCAAAGTAACAAAACAGGACTAAGAAGAGTTTGACCTCTGTATTACAAATTCTGAGCTCTTATTGAATACTGATGTGAGAGTGACTTGCAGGGGCAGCTCCACTGAAGATCAGTATTGGATGTGCCAACATGGCTGCTCGCAGAACCAATCTTCAGAGGCCAGTGTAATTTTAAAGGAGCAGTACTTGTAAGTCCCTCTCGTGTCAGTTAGTGTAGTGTTCTGATGTACCAATCCACTGGCATGAGTTGATCTGAAAGCTGCAATTCCCAGTTCTCTGATTGACAGGGCTTCCGGGTGGAGCTAAAAGATTTGCTTTAAAGCTTGGTTTGTCAGTTTGATAGGTACTTGAGAAGAAAGAATGCAGGGTTAGTATCCTAACACAATTACCACTTCAATAAGTTACAGTAAATATTTATGGGTCCTGGAGTGCCAATTTTTGGCATGTGACACTAAGTATGAAGTGACAGATGCATTTGACCAATCAATTCTATATTTAAAAGTAAGTTCTCCTCTTTATCATGATTATTTACTTATATAAGGTATGTCCATTTTTCAATAGATAAGAAATACACCATTGGAAATCATGTGTTATTTATTAAATTATCTTCTCAATATATTTTATTTTTCACCTCTTAATAAACTAGGTCTCAGCAGTGACCTGATTCTTATCTGGTTTCTATCATTTCTCACTTTTATGACTCCTATTTATAATTGTTTGGTTCTTTTCTACTTTATCAGATTTTTAGAGGCAAATCACTCAGCATCGTCTTTTCTCTAGCGGCTCATCATTTGGAGAATTGGTTGTACCCTTGCTTTCATCTCTAGATGTCCCAACTTTGACTCTGACCAAGTGCCGAATGACAGGCAGAGGGGAGGACTTGGGCGGCATGGAGGGGGTGTGCCGTCATTGGCCGTCTTTCACTAGTATGCTATGTGTGCTAAAGAAAGATGCAAAATATGCACAGATGTAATATTAGTCAGTCTAATGACGCTGCCATAGGTGGAATTACACCTCCGACAGCAAGTTTCTTTTTTTTTTTTTACTGTATTTGCAACATTTTAAACTGAAATGGCACAAACAAGCCTCCAAGCACCATGATTACTTCAGATCACTTAAGTAGTCATGGTAATTAGAGTAACTTTTTAACTTCTTATTGATTATTTACACATGATTGTCAGAGTTCATATAAAATGTTTTGTATTTATATAGATGCAGATATTGTTTATATATATGCATGTGTGCGTGTGTGTCTGATGCTTGTATTTAAGAAACTTATCACACAAAAACAGATCCATCCATTAAAAAAACAGGTACATAATCACATTCACTCCAAATAACACAAACATAAAATAAAACAACCCTAAATAGATTCATGCAGACTTATTTTGATTCCACACAACAATCCTCAGCAGTCAGAAGCACTTTAAATATTTCCCGCAGTCTTTTCTGAGGAGATGCTGTATAGCGAGTTATGGTGGCCTGTAAAATGTAATGACAGTGATATTTCTGCTCACAGATACTTGTTTGAGAGTGGCTGTAAATACACCCACTGGCCTGAACCGATGTCTCTTTTGTGGCTGATTACAGACTTGGTTATGGGTTTGCCAAGGGGAAAATAGTCCTTAGCAGCAAGAGATTATCATCTGAAAAGGCTAGAAATTAACAACTTGGGTCACTAACATCATCCGTGCAGACACTTGCATTGTCTAAGGATCCCCAATTACTTCCACAGAGATTATATAGCACCATTCCCCCAGCTTTTCTCGGTGCATAATTTATTTATTTATTTTTCAATTGTGTAGCATTCAGTTTAAGTATATTATTATTATTATTATTATATTTTATTTTAGAAATATATAAAGACTTTTTATTTTTTATATTAATACATTAATATCCTTTCTTTGCTGCTGATGAATAAAGAAAGAGATAAAGCCTAATATGAGCCTCCGTGTCCTTTAATAAAATCAATATGTTGCACATGTTCCATAAGTGGCATCTTTCCATTATAACATAGCAATATATATCTGCATTACCTATTTTTGTCCCTCAATTTCTTGTTTATTATTTTTTTTAAATTCACTTTAGTCTTCTTTTTATATATAAGAAAACATTGAGATTACTTTTTCGTATGTAGAGAGTAATCCTTTGCAATCCTTTATTATTATTATTATTATTATTATTATTATTATTATTATATAGCGCCAATAAATTCTGTTGCGCTTTACAATGGGTGGACTAACAAACATTTAATTGTTTGATGCACAGGGGTTGAGGGCCCTACTGAATGAGCTTTCATGCTAGAGGGAGTGGGGTAAAGTGACACAAAAAGTAAGGGTATATAAAGCAACAAACACAATGGAGAATACAGCTGTAGATCTACAGATAGAATAGGGAAACAAAAAGGAACAAATATAGTGTAACACTGTATAACATCATATAGTAGAGCAAAATAAAGTAGCACTCACAGGATGAAGTCTAATAATTCGCCGTAGGGTGTCTCCCCCGATATGTGTGGGGGGGCTAATCCAAAAACGCCTTCTTCCTGTTGCAGTATCGCTGTGAGTATGGAAAGCCGGACTCAGGTTATCAGGTGAAAAAAGACTGCTACTTATTAAAAAGTGTGTACAAAAACACTAGGAATATAAAAGAATACTAAAAACAAAATAAATTGCTAGGAGTAGTCCTACATGTTTTGTCCTAAAAGGACTTCCTCCAAGTATAGCAACAGTTACAAAGAATAAAATAAAGAAATATAACAAAAATTATACAAATCAAAGGAAAAAGCAGTATACATCCCCTCCCTGAGTCCTTCTTTAAATACAGCGTCTGTGTCTTGCTATTGGATGGTCCGGGTGTTTTGCAGCTGTTGGTAATCCGTTTTCATTACAGTTTCTTCTCTTTCCCGGTTTTCGTTCGTATTTCCTGACCGTTCTGACGCCATATAACAAATTTTTGTTATATGTCACTGTATTGCTTTAGAAACATAGAAACATAGAATGTGACGGCAGATAAGAACCATTCGGCCCATCTAGTCTGCCCAATTTTCTAAATACTTTCATTAGTCCCTAGCCTTATCTTATAGTTAGGATAGCCTTATGCCTATCCCACGCATGCTTAAACCCCTTTACTGTGTTAACCTCTACCACTTCAGCTGGAAGGCTATTCCATGCTTCCACTACCCTCTCAGTAAAGTAATAGTTCCTGATATTATTTTTAAAACTTTGTCCCTCTAATTTAAGACTATGTCCTCTTGTTGTGGTAGTTTTTCTTCTTTTAAATATAGTCTCCTCCTTTACTGTGTTGATTCCCTTTATATATTTAAATGTTTCTATCATATCCCCCCTGTCTCGTCTTTCCTCCAAGCTATACATGTTAAGATCCTTTAACCTTTCCTGGTAAGTTTTATCCCGCAATCCATGAACCAGTTTAATAGCCCTTCTCTGAACCCTCTCTAAGGTATCAATATCCTTCTGAAGATACGGTCTCCAGTACTGTGTACAATACTCCAAGTGAGGTCTCACCAGTGTTCTGTACAATGGCATGAGCACTTCCCTCTTTCTACTGCTAATACCTCTCCTATACAACCAAGCATTCTGCTAGTATTTCCTGCTGCTCTATTACATTGTCTGCCTACCTTTAAGTCATCAGAAATAATCACCCCTAAATCCCTTTCCTCATATGTTGAGGTTAGGACTCTATCAAATATTCTGTACTCTGCCCTTGGGTTTTTACGTCCAAGATGCATTATCTTGCACTTATCTTTGTAACTGTTGCTATACTTGGAGGAAGTCCTTTTGGGACGAAACATGTAGGACTACTCCTAGCAACTTATTTTGTTTTGTTTTTAGTATTCTTTTATATTCCTAGTGTTTTTGTACACACTTTTTAATAATAAACAGCAGTCTTTTTTCACCTGAAAACCTGAGTCCGGCTTTCCATACTCGCAGCGCTACTGCTACAGAATGAAGGTGTTTTTGGATTAGTCCACCACACATATCGGGGGAGGCACACTAAGGCGATTTATTACACTTCATCCTGTGAGTGCTAATTTATTTTGCGCTACTATCTGATGTTATACAGTGTTACACTATATTTGTTCCTTTTTGTTTCCTTATTCTATCTGTATATCTACAGCTGTATTCTCCATTGTGTTCATTGCTTTTATACCATTTTGTAAGGAATATAGTCTGAGATATTCCTGGAGAAGGCAGCCACCACTATCTATAGAGATAAGTGTTTCCTTTCATCACACTGTTGATTTTGTTTTAAGTATAGATGTATTTAATTTTTTTTAACATAAAGGTAAGGATTGTATTAAGGAAGTAGATTGGTAGAATAGTATTCATTGAAGACTTAGTGTGTTGTTGTTTTTTTGTTTGTTTGTTGGTTTTTTAAATGACAGTTGCAGGAGAGGAATCAGTTGGGAGCCATTAACAGTTTAATTGATATGCTTTTGTGAAAAAGTGAGTTTTTTTGAAGGAGTGGAGACTGGGTGAGTGGAGGAAAGACCAAAAGTTCTGTTTTGGGCAAGCTGAGCTTAAGGAAGTGGGCAGCCATCCAGTTAGAAATAGCAGAGTTGCAGTCAGAGGCACTAGTCAAGAGGGGCAGGAAGAGATCAGGAGTGGACAGATAGATTTATGTGTCATTTTCACAGAAGTGATATTGGAAGCCAAAGGGGTTGATGAGTTTACCAAGGAAGACAGTATAGATCGAGAACAGTAAGGGACCAAGGATTGAACCTTTGGGGACACCAACAGAGAGAAGTTAGGGGGAAGAGGCAGAGCCAGAGAAGGAAACACTAAAAGAGCGCTGGGAGAGGTAGGAGAAAAGAGCAATATCTCGTAGATCGAAATTATGGAGGATGAGAAGAAGCTGTTGATGATCAACAGTGTCAAAAGCAGCATAAAGGTCATGGGGAATTAGGATAGAATAGTGACCACGAGATTTTGCAGCAAGTAGATCGTTGGATACTTTGGTCAGAGCTGTTTCCATAGAGTGACGAGAATCCTTTAGAAACAGGCAGGATTTAAACAAAGTTCCATTTCAGTAGCTGATGTAATTTGCCCATAATCCATAAAATGGCAAACTGCAGACATCATGACCATAGGAGAACAAAATGGAGGTTCCCTATAAACATAAGGTGAATGGCAAGGGTGGGAGTATAGTCATTGAAGGACACTCTTGACTCCTAAAGCACTTAAAGGGATCATATAGTGCCAGGAAAACAAACCTGTTTCCCTGGCACTATAGGGTTATTAGGACCCCTCTCCCTCGGATCCCCCCTCCAGCTGGGCTGAAGGGGTTAAAACCCCTTCAGCCACTTACCTTAATGCAGCTCAAGGCTCCCTCAGTGCTGGTGGTCTCTTCTCCCCCTGCCGACGTCAGCTCCCGAGTGGAGCCGAATGCACATGCGCGGCCAGAGCCTCACGCGCGCATTCAAACCCGCCCATAGGAAAGCATCACTCAATGCTTTTCTATGACGTCTAACGTGAGTTCAATGCGATTTTCACACTGAGAATCATGGAAGTGGCCTCTAGTGGCTGTCAGGGAGACAGCCACTAGAGGCTGGATTAACCCTGCAATGTAAACATAGCAGTTTCTCTGAAACTGCTATGTTTTCAGCTGCAGGGTTAAAACTAGGGGGACCTGGCACCCAGACCACTTCATTGAGCTGAAGTGGTCTAGGTGCCTATAGTGGTCCTTTAAACATACATAAGTGCTTTATGTGTGAAGAGTGTGTCCTCTCTCTCTCTTTTTTTTTTTTCATTTTACAAAAAGTACAGATTTCAAAAGAAATTGACTGTATTACAACCACTGGGCTATCAATCAGACAACCGTTTTTTAGTTTTTTTTTACTTCCTGGTTGTTTAGCTCAGTGAAACTAAACTCAAGAGGCAGCAATTGCCCAGAGCAGCTGCCTTGCAAAGATGTTTCATTGAGCTGAATTAGGATGTCTGTGATTTGACAGTCACAGAAAGTCTGGGCGGGTTAATTAGAAGGGGAGGTCTTATATAGGCTGCAGAAAATCGCAGGTTTTGCAAGCTGTTTTTAGATATACCCTAATGGAAAAAAAAAAAATTAAATGCATGCTCGTTTTCATAGGGGGTAAATATACTAAACTGTGATATATATTCTAATTCAAATTCTCACTCATTCACTAAACAGTAATTTTAAGTCTCACAGTATGTAATAGTTTTATGTAAAAACACCTCATCTACGCATAAACTAATGGGGGTTTAGTTAGTTACCGTATATGATCATACATTGGCCGGCCCTATGCATGTTCACATGAGTGCAGCCCTCTTGGATTAATATATATATATATATATATATATATATATATATGTGTGTGTTTAATTTGGGCAGTGGAGTGTTACAAGGGTTTAAAAGGAAAAGAAAAATGAAAGGAAGAAAAAAATGTCAGTGCTTTTTTAAATGTGGTTTTATTACTCACTGTGGGCTAAATGGCCACAGGTTACTAGCTGAACACCCAAACTCTAATGTATTTCTGCTTGTGTACATTGACTACACAAGCAGTGTACCTCAAAAGAGGATCAACATTTTGACCTACACAAAATCTTTTTGAGGTTCGCTGTGTCTCATGATCAGCTCACAGTAGCACAGTTGACCAGTCTTTTGTAGCAGGTCTGTCCAAAATCATTAACCAGATGCCTCCCAACCATCCTGATTTTGGTTGGCTAGCCCTGATTTTAAGGTCCTGTTCCACTGTCCCAACTTTGTTTCCTGGTGTCCCGCTTCTGAACATGCTAGAACTGCTTTTAGGGCACTAGGACCATTGCAGAAAGCTCTGAAACAGTGGTTTCTGCATTGTCTACCCACTGTGGACTGACCACTTTGATTGGCAAGCAGTCTGGCATGCATCCACATCCATCCCTGTGGACAGTGTCAGTAAAATGATTGCATTACTGGCCTGCCCTCTTTACCCCTCTCCTACTGGCATCCCACTTCTTGGAATCCCAATGATGGCGAGTATTCAACCAAATGTTACCAGCAGCAGTAAGTCCTCCCAACACATCCCGAGCGCCTTTATTACTGACATTAATATCCCTTACAAGGCAAAGGGACCACTGCTGCTATGCTTCCTTCTGCCCCACTACATGTGGAAGTAAGTTGTGATACAATCTCTGAACTCTACAAAAAATAATCTTTTTGTTGCCGTTGATCAAACATAAGGAGAAAAATAAAAGAGTAGGTTAAAAGGGACAACAATTTGTTTCATTTCCAAAAAAGCAATCAAAATTCACTCAAGATCAACATTCTATGTTTGCATTAAATCTTAAATGTTATTTATTCGGCTTTGCTTAAAAGATATCTGTTGTACCTGCCAACATGACCTCTCCAGGCAGTGCAGGTGTCACGTTGTTACGTCTCTTACTGGAAAGAATAGCGTTCATTGTTTTGACCCTGTCCTAGGAATATGCCTTGTCTACTTCTCAAAACTGATGTTAAATATGTCTTTATATATAGTTATATTCATTTCAGGTGCCTTTTTTATCATATAAACAAATTAAGTTTGGATGTCATTTTCTAAAAAGTAAAATCTTGTATTACATTTGTTTATTTTGTTTTCTGTCTCAAGATTTTAACTCAAGAATGACTTTCTTGGGAAATAATGGGTAAAAAAAAGCATAGTGTAATATAAACCCCGTGAAATTATATATTTATTTTTTCAGTGTCGAGTAATTCTTTTTTTAGTTTAGTTTTAAGGCCCCCCTTGTTAAAAAAAAAAAGCTGCAAAAACAACCCATTAAACTTACCTGTAATCCAATCCTAGCCGCCAGTCTCCTCTCTGCATTCAACATCAATCAAAGGTCTTAAAGGGACATCTCAGTCAGCTTGTGGAAGTGCTTTATGTATGAGGAGTTTTTCCTCATTTTTTTTTCTTTTCATTTTACAAAAAGTGCAGATTTCAGTAGATCAAGAGATCTACACATTTTGCAAACTGCTTTCAGATGTAGCCCAGTGGAAAAATAAAATTGGAATTAAATGCATGCATGTTTTCTTAGTGATATATCGACTAGATAGTGATTTTTATTTATATGTCATTATATTTTTTCAATATTTGAGCAGTGGAGTGCACTTTTTTCGGTGGAAGAGCCTCTAGTAGATGTCCCTTTGACAACCACTAGAGGTGTGTTTTCTCCCAAATGCAAACAATGCAGGTTCTTAGTTATGTCAATGTTTTACATTGTCTGAGAAAAGGGGCACCAACTATATAAAGACTATGGCATTGTTGCATAGAACAAAATAAGAAAATCTTTCCAAACATCATGGGCCGTGTTTGTTAAACTGTAAGATGACTCTAGCCAACATCCAAAATAAAAGTTTAGAACAAAATAGACAATTGGAGTGAGTTATTTATTGCCTACAATAAGGAGTAGTGTTATTACCAATAACCAAAAATATCTGCAATGATAATATTTATAAAGTGCATAAGTATAAAGTATGTTTTTCTACATTTTATTGAGTTACAACCTTGAAACAAATAAATTTGCTTTAAGATCTTTTCAGGATTACATTTCCTCATTAAAACTATTACAGAGAAGGTGAATTTCTATTTTATTTAATTTTTTACTGTGAAATAAAAGTTAAACAAAAATAAAAAATATGTATACCACATAAGTATCCACTCCCATTCCTATAATACCCAGAAACAGATTCTGGTGCGGCAAACTGCCTTTAGAAGTTGTATAATTAGTTTCACATGATTTAAAAATAAATATACAAATTCCCAGAATGCCCCTGAGCATGCATATATAAACAAACAGCATCATGAAGATCAAGGAGCTATCACATTAAATCTAGGATAAGGTCTGGGTAAGAATTAAACAGACTTGGGTTATAAAAAATATTCAACATTTTGAATAACCCCTGAAACACTGCTTAATATTCCCTGAACCACTGCTAAATTGCAAACAAAAATGTAATACAAAATAATTACACCAAATCCACAACAAAATGTTGCATTGCAAGGATACTACATGGACAAGCTTTAGTGACACAAAGCCAACACGTCAGGGTAATTCACTTAAGTGATTATTGTTGGGAATTCAAAATTACTTCAAAGTGAATTTTGAAATTTATGGCTGAACTGGAAAAAATACTCCTAAGTCAGCTATGCTTTTAATTTGGGTATTTTGACCTTAAATTTGAAATCCCTTTGAATTCCTGACAATTCTCACATTAGTAAGTATCCCTGCATGAGCACAAATACTAATTGCACAGTTACAGTGCTGTTAGTCTTGACCATTGTCCTCTGGTTTTATGTTGGTTTTGGAGTGTCAGTTTTGTCTATCAGGAAGACATCCACAATGATGCTGCAGAAGGAGGCGTTTGATTTTTTTTTTCTGAAAGCACTATTAAATCTTCATTTGCAATTCAATCGTCACCTCCCACCTTAGATATTCCTCTCCTTTTCTGATCTCTCGCCTATCTTGAATGTATTACCAGCTCTCTCTCTCTTGCATCTCCAAATGGATATTTTCCCACTTTCCAAATCTCAATGTTTCTAAAAATGAGCATCTTATCTCCCCTCCTTATAAAACTAATCATCTATTGTCATTCTCCCTACCAGTTAACGGAATGTCCATCAGCCCATCACTGGAAGCCCTTGGTATAATCTTTGATTTTAGCTTTATCCAGTCTGTCACCAAATCCAATCATTTTCATCTTAAAAACATTGCCTCTTTCTTGCACGAGACTACTAAAGACCTTCTTCATGGTCGTATAATTAACCAGATCAATTTCTGCAATTCTCTCCTAATTGGTCTTTCTCAACACTCCTTTCAAACTTTGCCCTTTGGCCAAATGTTCCATTGGCTTATTTTACCCTTTACAATTGAATACAAGATATTAACAATCACCATGCTCTAACCAACTCCTCCCCCCCCCCCAGTACATTATTTCACTAATTCACAGGCACATTCTCAGTCTCTTCGCTCTGCCAGCAACCTACTCTGTCCTCTGTACCTTTACTAATAATTTTCACCTGCAATATTTCTAAAGGACAGTTCCATTGCAATGGAAGAGCCTGTTTTTCCCCATCAGATTATCCCGTGGTATTCAATCCTTTAAGTTGCCCTTTAAATCTCATTTATTCAGGCAACCCTATAGCCTTCCTGGGTAATTTTCATTCCTTAAGCTGTCTGCCATACTCTAATATGAATAGTTGCTCACAGAGTCCACTGTCTTCCAAGTCTATTGCTTTGCCTGCACACTAACCTATCGATCTTATCCCCAGTGGTGCTCTTCCTGTTGTGTATTTATGTCTCACCACCTCTATATTATAAGATTGTTTGAGCAGAGTCCTTTTGTTCTTTATAAAACTTGCTATTGTTTTGATTGTTTCTGTTATATCCCCACATTAAAATTGTTAGGCTCTGTATATGAATAAATAAAGGCACTATAAAAATGCCAATAATAAAGATTCCAAACAATTCCTAGTTCCTAGTCAATAGCTCTACATGAGTTTCTGCTCAACAATACTAATGTTTGCCTAAAACTTTCAATTCTATAAGCAATATTTCACAATTTCTGCTGTAGTGTGTAATTCTGCTTGTTTTCAATTCTCTCACAATTCTCTGTCTTGTAAATTATCTCTAATGCATTCTTTATTGTACCTTTAAATGAGGAGCTTAAAGGCAGCCAGACAACTTCATCTCAATGAAGAGGTCTGGGTGCAGTGAGCCTTTCCTTTTAACCCGACAATGTAAAATATAGCCATTTAGTACATATTTCAATGTTGTGATTGCATGGTTAATACACATGTATTGGCTGCCCCCCTGACAGTCACTAGAAGTTGCTTCCACTGAGTAACCGAGTCAAACTTAATTATTTATTCAAATAATCTCATAGAGAGATTGGCGCAGAACGTTATTTTGCCGCATTTAGCCTCCCAAGGGGAAGCATTGGATCAACTAAAATCATCAAAAAACATAATCTGTGCCAAGGTGACGGAACAGGCATCATGGAACTCGGCATCATGAGGACTATAAGGTGAAACTTCATTTTTTTTATTTCAAATTGTCAGCAACCAAAACAAATAGAAGAACACTATGGCACTAGAAATACATGTTTGTATTCCTAATGTTAGTGTTCCTTTAAGTCCATTTTTAAAAACTAGACTCATCAACACTACAAAAATACACAAAATATGTGTTTGTTTAAACTAATCCAATTATAAATACACATAACTCAATTCACCCAGTGATATAAATAAATAAAAAATACTTCACAATACGGACGGCTTCCTTGGGGACTTTCCCTAATCCCTGAAGACAGCAAATATAAGAAGATATTGCCAATTCTAAAGAAACCAAGCTGAGTCCACACCACCTAGACGGTGAAGAGATTCTATATTGTTTAAAGCCTTTATTTTGAACAATGTAAGTGCAACATCCCATTGTTCAAAAATTGCACACCAGTGTTGAAGGGTATTGCACTATATTGTTTTATGTTTCTTTTTTGGGATTGGCTATTTCCTCATATATTTTTATTAAAATTAATGTCATGTATGTTATGATCCCCACAAGCAAGTCAGGACAAGCAGCAAGTATAAAGGAAATAGTGTATTGTTGGCCCTCAGAATGGTTAGGCTTAATACTTTACAGTAAAGACATATGCCTATAGAAGGTAAGAATGGTCTGAGAAAAGCCAAGTTCAAGGGGCAGCAGAAAGGCCAATACAGTAGGACTGTCACGACTCCCCGCGATTCTGCCAGCGTAGCCGCACAAAACATAGTGGCTATGCCGACAGAAAAATCTTATACTTACCTTGGTCGTGGCAAACCGCTGCCCGGCCTCCTTCTATTCTGGTCCCCAGCGAGTACAGTGTTCCTAGAGACACCAGCCGCTGTGGTTCCGGTTTTAATAGGAGACTTACCTCCTCCCACATCAAAGATAGCGCCAACGTACATGTGACATTTTGGGGTCAGAGGTCAGAGACAGCCAATTACAGCCTAAGCAGGGTTATTTAAACCCAAATTACCTTTTTGTCAGTGCCATGTTGTTTCCACCAGCTGGTTATCCGAGAGTGTGTTCCTGATTGCATTTTTTCTGGTATTTGACTTTGGCTTTGTTTTGCCTTCCCTAATTTCTGGTATCCTTGACTTCTGGCTTTCCTCATTGTTGTGTCTCTTTCTGTGTTCCTGACCTCGGCAAGTATTTTGACTATTCTCAGGTACGTTAAGTCCGGCCATTCTAAGGTCCAGTTAGACGTTATCCTTAGTCCTAGGTGTGATACTATTCTGCATGCTGGATCAACTATAATCTTGACAAGGACAAGTCAAGGTCAGAGGATACAAAGAAGAGCATAGTCAAGGGAAAAGCTGGAAATCAAAACCAGAAAAGCCAAACAATAAAATCAGATCTGACAGACCAAAACAAGGCAAAGTTCTGAAGGTGAACTGTTCTTAAATAGAGCCTGCATCATTCTTACAAGCCAGAGTCATATGAGTGATGCCAAAATGTGCATGGGCCCTGTCACAGAAATGACGTGGGACCTGACATCATTATGGGTTTAACAGTAGGCAAAGATGGAGCGGGCCTCGTAATTTATAACGCCGGAATGATGCATGGTGTCAAAACATACATTGACACTGAAGAGACACTGCTCAGGCAGGCAACCATGACAATTCCAATACTACAATATATATCGACATGTTAACAGCTGGCGATGTGTGATCACAAGACAATCCCACCAGTCTGATACTTTTCAAGCCACTTTTACCAGTAACATAACCATTGTCATCAGTGAGTACCGTCCTCGGCATTAGGCAGAGAATACCGGACAGATCTTCCTGACCGATTTAAGGACATGCATGTTGTTAGAAAATAACAAGAGGGTGAGAAAGTCAAGTATTTTTCATGATATTTTATGTAGACATGATTTTTGAAAACATTGTAATGAGCTAAACTTCACTTTAGGTGATGGTTGTCCTTTAAGTTAAACCCTTGTGTTTTGACTGTGACCATTGAAAACTTAATGAACACCTCAAAGGACAAATAGCAAATAACTCAAAATATTTTAAACTTTAGCAAATGACAGTATGAACACCACAAACACCTCCTTAGGCTTGATGATGCATACAAACAACAATTTAACTTACTGGAAAGCTTTATGTATGAAGAATTTGTCCTCTTTTTTCATTTTGCAAAAAGTGCAGATTTCAATACAAATTGGTACTTTTATAAATTAAAATGATTAAGCCCCCTTGGCTTTCAAGCACACAACAGGTCCTGTTACTTCCTGGTTCGGTTAACTCAGAAGAGCTAAACTCAAGAGGCAGCAATTGCTCAGAGCACCTACCTTGCAAAGACTTCTCATTGAGCTGCATTGGGAAGTCTGTGATTGGACAGCCACAGGAAGTGTGGGCCGGGTTAGAAGAGGAGGACTTGCTAAGGGAGAGGACAAGAGAACTACAGGTTTTGCAAAATATTTTTAGATTTATACCCAATGAAAAATTGCATAATTGCGTGCAAGTTTTTATTTGGGGTATATTTACTAAACCATGATTTTTATTTATTTTGTATTTGGGCAGTGGAGTGTCCCTTTAACTACTGACGGTTCCTTGTTGATCAATCACACCAAAGAAGAATAAAGACTGTAACTAAATATAATTAGCAACATTAACAACATAATAAATGTAAACAAGCACAATACCTTAAATGTTTATTCAGAGTCAACTTGAAGAACACACTGCAGTGTCTTTATGCAACATTATAGGTTAATGACACACCTGTCACCTATTAGCATCATTAACACCATGTTTGTAACCTTCTACTTATGGTAATTGAAAAACGCTGCGAAAATACCAGGTTTTTTTCTGTCATTAAATTAACTCAGTAGGCACTATAGCCATTTCATCTTATTGAATTGGTAATAGTGCTTGCAATCCTTTGGCACTGTCCCTCATTCAGTGTTAAACCTTTTCCGAGCAGTTTAACTGATTGAGGGTCCCATGCTTCCCATAGTCCAACCCCCACTGGTGGTATGGCTAAAACAGAGATTACACAGTTCCTTATATCCATACCAATTCATACCTGAATGGGCATACCTGAATGGTCAGCTGACACTCTCAGCCAATCACAGTCATCCATTTCTGCTCAGGCTAATGCTTACTCCTTAGCCAGAGCAGCCCGTGGGGGATGAACTGGTGGGAACGCTCTTATAGCATTAAAACATTAAAAACCAATGGGAAAGATGGTGCCAGAGGACCCCCCAAACACTTAGCCATTTCAATGAGATGAAGCGGTGCTTACAGTGAACTATTACCCTTGCAATACTGAGCTTCACAATGTAGACTGACGACGAAATCACACTATAGACCAAGTTAGGGGATAATATATTTTTATGTCTGGAATCAATTTCCACAGAAGAAAAGGCCCCTGAAATTTAGATTATGACCGCTTTGAAATCTGTCGAGCAACACTGCCTGAAAGTTAAAAAATATGTATCGGTTGGTTACAAACGTGGGATTGTAATGTAGTTATGTTCACTCTTGCTTTTTTTTTTTAAACACATTTCAGTTTTTTTTTTTATTAGTTATGAGGAATGGGCACTTTATTCATTAGACACATTATTTGTGAACATGTACTTATTAAAGCTTCTGACATTATTTTGTGCGGTGTAACAATCTGTGTCCGGTCAGCGTGGTTTTAGTGTCCCCCAGTCACAGTGTTACTGCCTTGTGCCATTAATATCAGTGCCATGTTGCCATGTGTGTCACAGTGTTACCAGGTATCACCACGTGTCTGTTCCATACTTTGTATCATGTGTTATCTCTACACACAATTCTTCCTATCCCAGAGCTTGCCAGCTCACACACCCACAGCCATTGAAGTCCTACAACTCCCATGATGCATTGCTATTTTTCCCAGGGATCCAGCCTGCCCTGCTCCTTTAAGACTCTGGCTGCTGGCTCCTCTTTTTCTTTCCTCTCTTCTTTTTTCTCTCTTTCACATCCCCCCCCCGCCCCTCCCCTCCGAACCTCTGTGATTGACAGCAGAAAAGCAAAGGAGGGGGAGGGGAGTGACCTGTAAAGCCACCAATCAGAAACTGTGGTGGGAGGGGCACTACCTGTGTGCCCGCCAATCAGCGTGCGGGAATAGAGCGGGTGGGTGGAGCCCGTTCTCCATTCTGTGCTGTGTGTCAGTTCTAGAGGAGAGCGAGGGACAGACGCGGGAGGGAGGGAGGAAGGAGGAGAGCAGCACAGTCTGAGCCCCAAACAAAAGCAGGACACCGAGCTGTGTGGAACTTCCCTGCCCGGTACACACCCCACCCTCCCGGGCAGCGCCGGAGCGCCTCGCCAGGACCAGCCCCGCACCCCTCGCCCTGTGTTGGACTTGCCCGGATCGCATTGCCCTGGGATTTAAAAGGAGGGACCAACAAAGGCGAAAAGGGGGGGTGGGAGCAGAACAATAAGAGTTTCCCTGTGCGCTGCCAGCAGCGCAGCGCGAGGGGCTGCAGAGCGCACGGGGCGCAGGGCAGAGCGCTGCAGAGCACACAGACATGGATGATCAGCCCAGGCTAATGCACAGCCACCCCGGGGTGGGAATGGCCGCTCACCCCAGCCTGTCCCAGCACATGCAGGATGGCCCTGGAGCCACCGAGGGGGAGGGGGGCAGGAAGCAGGACATAGGGGATATATTACAGCAGATCATGACCATCACTGACCAGAGTCTGGATGAAGCCCAGGCCAGGTGAGCAGCCTCCAATGCATGCCACTCTGACCATGTCTGTACTGTACACATGGGGTTCTAATCATTCTACAACTTATACACAACATTCCACTGCCAAGGAAACTAATAATAAAAGATCCATTTTTTTTTTTTCTCTCTTCCATTTAATATATATATATTTATTTTATATAATGTTTAGAGTGTTTCGAATCTGTAATAAAGTATGTGCTTTTTAATTTCTCTTTCCATGGGCTGTGTAGTTTGAGCTATCAAGCTGACAAGCATGCATTGCTTTACAAAAACAATCTGTAGGTAAAACAATTATTGCAGATCATTGGCCTTTTGACAGAATACAAATACCATTAAAAGTAGTGCATTATAGAATGTAATGTGTTTTGCATCTATACATAACCTATGGATGTGTGAGCCTAGTTAGGTTTGTAAACTCACTTTGGTACACACGTTCTATGCATCTTTATTTACTAATGCATGTAATGTGAGCAAATTTTATATATAATTTTTTTTTTCATGTGCCTGTGGATGTTGCATTGCAAAGTTTTTTGTTTTTTTTTTCAGTATAGTAACAAGAGTATTTGAAAGGCTGAACTGCCCTATGGGCCTCTGATTTCTGAGTCTAAATATCTGTGTATTATCAGAGGGAGAGACAGAAAACTCATTAAAATACATCTTCACGCAGTGTAATGTTATCATTAAAACGTAATCAAAGTTTATATGGCTCGTTATGTGTTACATATCATTGTTGTGTGAACCATACTTAATGGGTAAATATAAAGAGGTGCGTTAAATAAATATATATATATATATATATATATATATATATATATATATATATATAATTTTATTTTTTTTTCTCAATATTCTCAACGATTTAAAAAAAAAAAAGTGATTATTTCGGTGTCTTTTAAATCCCTGTCAAGTATAAATAGTAGATTAAATCACAAAGTAAGATAGAGATATAATATATACTAAACTACTCTACACATCCTAAGCGTGATTTTGTTTAGGTTGCTATTGTGAGAATTTGATGGAATATACACTAGCTTCATCATTGACTATATTTTTTTTTTTTTTTTTTTTAAACTTTTTTTTTTTTTTTCTTCCCATCTTTGAATCAATGAAGGGTTAAATTTGCTTGGAAAAACGACACTTTTAGCCCACCCAGCCTACACAAGTTTAAAATTGTTTAGTCTCTGCTGACTCTTGACCCTTGACCACCACCTTCTTTTATACACTGTGCTTGGGGTTTTTTTTATTTTTTTTTTTTTTTATTTATTTATTTATTTATTTTAATTTTGGTCTGTTTCAGTTTACCCTTACCTATGCTGTGACAGCTTTTTAAAATGCTGTTTCATATCACATGTTACCTTCTGTCATCTGTTCTTGCACTATTCTTTTCATACATGCAGGCTGTACTTGCTAAAAGCATTTATCTATTCACTTTTCCAAATTATGTTACAAATATCCAGTAAAATATCAAAGCACATGCTACATATGCAAATTCAGGTTGCTTTGCCATTAGATGGATCAACATAAATAGAAGATGAAGGCTACTGGAGGTAGCTATGTACCCAGTCCTATGGAACACACTGGCATTTACAGGATACACTTGTAATTTGTGGGTTTTGACTTCCTGGATAAAATACTATACAGGTTGCAATTATGTAGGAACATAGAGCAGTAGTTTGTTCCATATATTGGTAAATGGGTGCTTACACTAAAATAAAGAATGCAAGCACAAGTTTAAATAAAAAAATAAAAATTGCAATTAAACAAGTTTTAAGCTATATTTTTGTAGTTCTCCTATTGTGCGAGTTACATATTTTATGCAGCCCATATTAATGTGCATGACACAAATATACTGAATAAAATACACTGTATACCACTCTGTTGCCAGTACTGTGTGTATGAGCCTTTACTGTATACACGACTAAAAGGTGTTTGGAGTGTGCTTACTCGGTGAATGACACATGCATGGACATTTACGAGTTTTTGAGGGGGGACCTCTAACTAGTATATACAAATATTCACATAAAGCTCATAAGACTTTAGCCCATTTTGTGACCGTTTGCTTTATACTGTCGTACTGTTTGTGACATCTGGTACATTAGTATTTTTTTTTTTTTTTTTCTCAAATTTTAAGTTATAATTTCCATTTACTAGACCTGGAACTATTATTTCTTTTTGAAAATTGATTTGTAAATATTGAGCTTTAGTTGTATAGTGACTTAACTGTCTGAATAAGGTATAGTTTGTTTTTTTTGAAATGTGTGTATTTCTATAGGCATAGCTTTAGAAGATTTATAAATTATAGCCACATTGGTAAATCTCTTCTGTATGACACGTATTTTATATAACCATAGTGTGTGCAAAAAACTACAATATTGATACACTGATTGCTTTTTGTGGTTTTATAAATATATTTTAGCAATGCATATTTGCATATGGACACCCAGGTGTGTGTACATAACGTTCTAATTTAAAAAAAAAAAAAAAACACCCCACAAACGTTTTGACCCAAGGACCCAACAAAATGTTTGCTTGCGATGTTACACACATTGCCCGTCTATAGCGTATAGATATTGTGGATGCAACTTTTATAATGTACAGATCATTGTTACGGTTCAGGTTATATTAAATAAAGGTGCTCCCTCTAAGTATAATGTCATACGGAATCTCTATAGTACATTAACATAAAGTAACTGGTAACAAATAGGAAACCTTTGCCTTGGGTATTTATAGAAAATAGACAAGGCACTTTTTTTTTTTTTTTTAAAATAAACATTCACAAAGCATGTACACAATAAACACGTGTATGTCTATGGATGTTTTCTATTTAATAAGTGAGTCTGTGAGCAGTACATTTTTAGTATACCATGGTCTTGTAACATACCATTTCACAGCATCATGGTACATGCTGTTTGTGTTTTTGTTTTTTTTGTGTGTTTTTATTATTAAACACATAAAAATAGTGTGTGTGTGTGTGTGTTCAGAGAGTGGTCATTAGCTGTCTCTTTTGTCATCACAGATCAATTTATAAAAATGTGTTTTGTGTATGAATTTTTTTTTTTTTAAACTATTTTTCTCTTGACCCTTGTATATGATTGATAAATACAGATTTGAAATTTGTGTAGATTGTTTAACAAAGTATATGTGTAGCTTAACATATTGGATAATTATGTGTATATATGCCTATAGGAAAAAAATGTGTTTTTGTTTTAAATTTTATTTTTAATGGACTTCTGTAAAATAAAACTTTCTCACTCACATACTGAGCTGGGGCCTTGCTACAATTTATTACTGTATGCCTGAACTTTGGTTTTTTTCTCTCTCTAATTTTGTTTAACCACTTTTTTACAGTGTTGTGAAATATGTTGGCAGTTTTGTAAATAAAAGTGTTGAATAGAATCATTGTTTTTGGCTGTAATTACAAAATTAATGTGGCTTTATTTTTAATTGGTTGAATGTCTCTTTTTGAATGGTGCCAGCACTATGTAATTGAATTTAATTCTGGCCATTCGGTACTTCATTGTGTTTTGCATTCTGTATGGTCCGTTTTTAGTAGCCTGGAACATATTATTTTTTTATTTATTCTATTGGTCGTGTGTTTTGAATCCATTGATGTTGTAGATGTCTTAGTAGTGTACAGGACTTGAGTCTACTTGTTGACATAGGCCCAAACGTCCAACTTGTGTTATCGCAATAATCTTTTTATAAAATATTACTGTCTGGTATCCAAAGTAGCTTAACGTAAAGTGATGCTTGCAATTATTGAACCAAGGAAGAAAATGTGGATGTCCCCTCCCCAGGTAAAGAGATAAGTATGTGGGTGGGGAGTGCAGGGAGAACAAGAGTGCTTACTAGCTGGATGTGAGTGGGATGCAAAACGATTAATGCAGGTGCTGTGTTTGGTTGAAGAATTGCAAGGAAGAATAGTCGAATGCGCACGTAGCTCTCAGTGTTTGAAAGGTGCGTATATTTACAAGATGGTTAGAAATATCATTAATCACTGTTGGCATTCAAGTGTTACATGGGTGTCGCAGGTATCTTGGTCTTAGTAGTTCAGTCTTTATCTGTATGTAAGTGTAGGGATTGTGCTAGGCTTTTCCCCTCCACCACCTCTTTTAATTTTTTTTTTATTTTTTTTATTTTTTTATTATTATTACAATTTTTGTTATGGATCATTTGGGGAAAAATACAAGGGGCCTAATTAGGGCTTTACTGTGGATTCCAAAATTATCAAGACAAATGCAGGAATATATTTCTCATTCTTCAGCTACCTATTCGTGTGGATCTTACCCATGCCCTGGGAAGGCATGTTGGGGAAAAATTCGGATATAGGTAAACTACATTATAGAATTGTGAGCTGAGCTTTTTCTGCTCTGAAGTTATTGCTCCCACCTTCTCCCCCACTTTCTGGCAAATTCCTGCAGGATCCGTTATTTTGAAAAGCCTCTGCCCAGATTAAGCAATTCATAGTGTGTGTGTGTGTGTGTGTGTGTTATTATTTACTTATTTATATTATATATATATATATATATTAATTCCTCGCCCCCTCTTCTCCCCTTCTTTTGAAATGTCATGTGTTGGGGTCTTTGTAACTATTTTTATTTTTCTTTCTCCTCTTCGCCTTTATTCATCACAGCCATTTACATTCTCAGTGCTTAACAGTTTTTGGCCTTTCACCCAATAGAATAGAAATGTTGAAACATACGATACGGACATTGTCCTATTAACCTGTTAATGGCTCTGTGTGTAGTGTAACTCCACTGCGGAGGTTTAAAGATCAATCAAACTATTCCTTGTTTTGAGGAAGCATTAACTACTTCAAATTTTAGCTTGGATGACTGAATTTATATCCTTACTATTTTTTTTAATTTTTTTCTGTATAGAGAAATTAAATTAACACTTCATGGACTACTCTCCATGCACTTAATTTATTTTACAAATTGTAGGCAGCATTCTGGAAGGCTTGGATGGATATATCTGGATCTCTATCCATGCAGTACCCCCTTCCTCCCCCCCCCTCCCAATAGTTTTCATGGATAAATCAGAATTCAAGAGAACATCATTCCAAACATGACATCTTCCATACAATAATCAATGAGCAGTGTGACATGCCCTTTCTTTATTTTACTCTGGTCTTTATTAGCATTATATTCCCTTTAACAAATTGACATATTTTGAGACACATTGGATGTATTATGAATGTCGAATGGTTATGGAGTTTTACACATTTATAAATTTACTTGGAGGAATACCTAAAAAGATCTATTCTAGTATCGTGGTTGTTTGGGCCTCCATTGCATTAACTTAAAAGTAACCAAATTGCATCCTTAATATTGTTTATTTTGCAAACGGCATTTAGTGGAGAATATATTCAAATCTGCTATATGTTGCAATTTGTTTATTTTAATCCACCACAATTTCGAGGTTTAGTAAATATATCCCATAATGATATTGGCCTGATTTTTGTATTTCTTTTATTATTGATGAGTGATTCTAGGTCAGTGAAGGCTAATTGTGGAATACATATCCCTTGATGCTTAGCTAGACAAATCTCTTAAACTGGCGATCCTGGAGGGAGCCAGTGGTGTGAACGTAGCACTTTGTCCACTCTTCTGTGTTTCAGTATCGCGTTCCTCCATGTATCTTGTCTGCTTTGTATCAGTTCTGCTCCATCTCTTGCGTGTGTATGTATCCTGCTTCTGATTTTATTTATACAGATTGCTGTCAAATATATGTATATAGTCATTTAAAGGGACACTCTACCTCATTTCCCCTCTTGGAGATCTTGAGCTAGGTCTCTAATCAAAACTCTAAACTGGCCTTTAAAAAAAAAAAAACTGATGGCAACGATAAGTCTGTCCGTTTACTGAGCAGGTCCACTAATCAGGCCTGGTGAGTGGAAGGGTCGTTGGGACTGAATTACATATTCCATGAATCGTGATGGACAGAGATTTATGACCTAAGGAAATAAAACCCTTCGATCAGAATAAGTGTCCTCACGTTAGTGGAAGACTGTTGACTGCTTACACTTGAGAGATGGATATAGATATATCAGTTATTTTTTTCTTGCATGTGTTTAGTGCATTTATATATACTTTGGGTCAGTAACCTATGACACACAAGATGCCTTTATATGGCCTACTGAGGAGATCTTATCTGCTAGTGCAAAGGAGCTGGAGGCCTATACCTCCAGTTGGTGCAGACCACGTGTACCTCTCCTTTGCGTCCTGCACTTCTGATCGATTCAAAGTGTTGACTTGCTGAGAAGCACCAAACTAGAAAGAAAGGGGTGCAAGTGCACATACTTAGCTGGGTAAAGTATGTGCACTTGCACATACCACATACTTTAACCAGCTAGGCACAAGCAATCATCATGGATTTATGCCCCCTCCCTTTCCTGAGGTAAGCAAGAATGGCATAAACTTTACAATAATGTCTCCCCACAATAAAAAGCTCTTTCCGCACATACCACTGCAATCATTCAACACGTTTAACACAGACAGCTAACAATCATACGTAGCACAATCTGCATCTACAAACTTACTACATACACGTATACACAATCACACAAAACACCACACCCATACATACAACTAACATCACAGAGGTCCTACAAGCAGCTGACACACCTATACATAACTCAAGTAGAATTCCCCAACACTCGAACACCACGTCACAATTTGGCACCGTCCCACCCCTAGATGCACCGCAAGCAGCCTCCCCACACACAGACAAAACATGCAGCTTCCCAAATCTGCACACACCATAAGCATCCTACCGAACACACAAACGTGATCCTATACATACAGCTCTGCATTCTGACTTAATTTTGCCTGTTAGAGAACGATTGTTACTTAATCAAAACACTGTTGTTTAAAACATTTTCAGTACGTATTATTGGAATACCTGCATTAACAATTTAAAGACCCATCTATATGGCTCATTTTAATGGTCTTTAAAACTGATCTCCCTTTATAATTGATTTGTTATTAAGTATTCATTTTCTTAATCTCTTGTTCCTTCTTAATAATAAAAAATTATATGAAAGCTGGCACTCCAAGGGACTTCAGAATATTACATTGCCAATCCCTATAATCTGTATAATGCATTAAAGTGGTCACTTCCAGCCCTGTATAGCCCTGCTGTAATGGTCATGGTATTTGGAGTCCCTCTTTAGACATTATCTGTGTCCATGGTATTTGGAGTGTCTCTTTAGACATTATCTGTGTTTTGAAAGAAAAACAAGTTAACTGTTAATTTCTGCTATTTACATACACTTTTACACACCCCTAGATTGGTAACTTATTTTAATTTTGCTCAGCTTTTTTTTTTTTCTTTTTTTTTTTTATTCTTATTCTTAATTTTGGTTGTGCATGAATAGTAATAACATATTGACAGTCTTTACAGCATACCAAAAGGAATGAACAATTTCAACATCCAAGACAGGTGAACAACGGTGCCCCCTTTTTAAAAAAAACAAAAACAAAAAAAAATCTCCCCCTCTCCTCCAAGCATTAAGAGATTTTTGCAAATACAGGTTTATAGTTGGGATGTATATAAGACAAGTTTACGAAAGAGTTCATGTCAGCAGAAAATTGTGGGAGAGGACTTTAAGCTGCACATACTGACATGAGGATTGTGAACACAGTTCTACATTATATGCTGTGAAATAGAGATCAATGTTATAGAAGAGGGCTGTGAGTGAATACAAGATGTAAAACCACTGGATGTATTGGGTCAGTTATCAAACAAGTGTATTAGTAAGGCATGCTAACATAAAAATCGCAAGCTAAGACCTACATGAGTATGCTATATTATAGCCTAGTGCCTGCCTTTTGCCCAGCAGAGCAAATGTAAAGTGAAACTAAAACGTAAATCTAATCAAAAGGTAAGCCATTGGTCTATATATCTGCTAACTTAAGTGCTGCATGAGTGGGACTTGCAATCCATTTGGAGGGCAGCTCAGCCTATGCCCTGAGATGGGAAGTCGATCGTAGGTGGGTGCATAAATCCAGCTCATTGTGGGGGCCTCCATCAGCTCCCAGTGTGTGGGCACGGCCACTCCGCTCTTGCAAGACTCACAATAGTCCTCTGTGGGAGTAAGGCCCTGGGACCATCTCGGGGTGCGCCAGCGGTCCCCTGGTGTGGAGGCTTCGATTGCACGGGTTACACTTGCTGAGTTGGCACCCTCTGGAGCAGCCAGCAGGATCACATCAGCGGGGCTCAGGTTTGTGTGCTACTATTCCGCTGCAGCAGTGGCTTCCACCTTTTCTCCATTTTCCGATATCGGCGGCTATCAGTGAGCCGTGGCTGATGCTTGAACCTCAATCTCCTTGAGGACTCACCGTGGTTGCGTGGGTGAGGCCTCACCTTGCAGCCTGAGCCAGTGGGCTGGATCCGTGAAACAAGATCTCGGCATGTAGTGGATGAGGTGAGTGTTCGAACGCTCAGTTTTGGCCAGAATTGGGCACACAGCCGATCAAAGGCTTGCAGGTCGTCGCTGTTCGCATCAGGCTGCGGCACGGCAGCCATTTTGAGCAAGAGTAGGCCACAGTTTGAGTCAGTTCAGGTACAGTACCGTTCAGTCACCAGTGGGGACCGGGATAACCCCCACCCCAAGATCTCTTGCGATAGTGCTGGGGGAAACGGGACTGTCCGGTATGTTGCTGAGGGCAGTGTGGCATTGCACTGGGCGGGGTATCGGCCATCTCGCCCTTCCGGCGGTTCGCTATGCCCGTCAAGATCTGAGGCGATAGTGCTGATTGAGCCCGGACTGACAGTTCCAAGGGTCTGCTACTCTGTGTAGTCGTGCTCTGATTCGTCGTTTAGGCAATCTGATAGACCGGTATTTGACCAAGATCAGAGAGTGGGCTCAGAACTCAGGCAGAACACGTCTGGGCGCCATGATGGTCAACCATTCCTGTGATGGCCCTAACTTGACTCTCTACATGCAGTTGCTGGCACCTGGGAGGACCCCAAAGTAAGTTGTCAAGCAGTGCTAAAACGGTTTGGCATCTTACTATAGGATTGTGTGCCTGTGCACTCATGGCACCATAACTACTACAACATATTGGAGTGTGGTGGTATTTTAGGTATGCATGAAATGCCTCCTATTGAGATATTAAATCTGTGCTATCTACATATGGATAAAATGAACTCTATTTTACACCCTGCAGAATATTTTCTAAAACATGTCCACTGAACAGCAAAAATCCAATTTGTGTGTGTGTGTGTGTATATATATATATATATATATAAACAAATTGTCTACCTACACTTTTTGATCTCCTCAATGTAAAGATTATACTGTCCAGTTGGTGTTTTTGAAAAACATATCTCGTTTTTAAACCCTTTTTGGCAATTATTTCAAGTGCTTTACAAGTTCAGACCCCTTGATTCTATGCTAATCCTATTAAAGGGAAGCTCCAAGCACCATAACTATCCCCTAGGCACCAGAACCACTACAGCTTAATGTAGCTCTGGGCCATAAAGCCTGTACCTGCAACCTCAGCAGCCTCTTGAGGCCTTCACTGACGGCCACCAGAATGGCTTCCTGGGTTCGCTTCCACAAAGACCTGTATAAGGAGCATTGATCTGTGTCCCTTCATCCTACCCAGTGCTGCAAAACTTCACCCATGTGCACAATATACATCTGTTAGGGGTTTATTCTCGGAACTCTAAATTGCCGACAGATGAAAACAAAATTATAAAAATTTAGGGTAAGATTTCTAAATAAACTGCTTTTGGTCTGACTGCCAGGTGGAAAGGACAGAGCCTATAACAGTGACATATACAGGCGCTCTTATTTTAATGAATATTACTCCCACCAAGTAAAGCTTGTTCTGTAAATCTCTGCTGTGCATTCACCCTATATGATTATGCAGCCAGTTGGCAAAAAGTTAGTTTACCCTTTATATATTTGTTATCCTGCATTAAATGGGACAGTCACTTTGGAAATTAAATCACTGAATAAAACATTGAAAATAATCTAGTGTGTTTTTTTTTCTTTTTTTTTTCTCTCTCCACATGAAGCTCCATTATCATTAAAGTTTTCATAGAAACCGTTGTTGGTAATTATATAGACTGATGGAGTGTGTGTGTATGTATATAATTTGCAAGTGAAAGCCCAAGTGTATTTAGGAGCAAAAGTCCCTATTTTGGGCCCAAGTCCCTCTATTTTAGGAACGTGTGTGTGTATATATATAACAGAGTTCCACAGCAATAATACTTATAGTAAAGTGTCTTTGCAATAATTTTTGTTTTGAAATCAGTCTGTGTAAATAAGATGCACTGTTCTTGTTTTAAATTTTATTTTAGTTTGATGTTTCTCAGAACAGCCTTGGCCATGGCCACCCCCTCACCCCATTTTATTCATTTGAAATGCTGAGAAATAGGCAAATATCATCCCAAACCAGTACTGTCAATGCCATAACCAGTGCACCGTTGCAAATGAGGAGGAGGAGGAGGCGGAGAAATGGAACCTGTTTAATTTTTCGTCATTTGTTTGTGCTTTTTCTATGCTCACTGCCAGGTGGAAAGCACAGGGGGTATAACAAAGACTGACCCAGTCCAGGATAAAGAGATACAGATTTCTACAGTTCACACCTCACAAATACTTTAATTAGAGGGGAAACGTTAACACAGTATCATTGTAGCAAGTTACATTAAGGGTCACTATAAACCCCATTCATGCAATACAGAGGCAATTATTTTTAAAATTCCCCAAACAAAAACCAAATCTAACACATTGCTTTAATTACCTTTCAGTCCCTTAAGACCTCATTCCAGAACGTCCTGCTTAACTTGCTTTTGCAGCTCCTTGAAACCCCACTTTTGTTAATTGTGTATTTCATTCCATTTTACAATGGAAACGTAACAAAGTTTAAAAGATGCATACCTCTAATTTCATTTAATTCTTTGTTTTCCATCGGGCCAGACAGAGCTAGATGTAGAAGCACAAAAGTTGAGGGCGTCCCCTGCTCCTTAAACCCAAAATAAGGCAGATAAACTCTAATTTATTAACTGGGCATTGGAATCCTAAAACACACACTCATATTTGACAACCACATATGTATAAATGTATTTATTTCTACTTGTATTGTTTGAATCTGTGAGTACAGTAAGTGTGACAGTAAGTGTATGCAGCTGTGTAAATGCATGCATGGTTGAAAATGTTATAAGTGGTTTGGGTAATGGGGGTGTTAAGGTTAGAGAGGGGTTATTACATAGGTTGTTTCATGTTAAGTTGCTTAACAGGTTGATAGAGGTTAAAGTTATAGTATAAAGGTTGTTCAGGATTAGTTTGTAAGATGAATTAAACTTTGGATTAAGGCAGGGCTTGACAATTTCTTTGGAATCTAAGAGCCAGCTAAAAAAGTTAGAAGCCAGTCATTTTCAACGAGAAAATGCAGTTCTTAAAGGGATCCTATAGTCACCAGAACCACTACAGCTATCCAGCTAAACACTATAGCCTATCCTTGCAGGATTTTCAGTGTAAACACTTCCTTTTACGTGAAAAGGCAGTGTTTACATTGCTGCTTCGTAACACCTCTAGTGAAAGTCACTCAGACGGCCACTAGAGTCTGGGTCACTGCTGCACCACGTTCAGTGTCTTCAAGCTCTGCATTAAGGTGGTGAATATTCCTCACAGAGATTAATGAATTTAACGCATCTCTACTAGGAGATGCGGATTGGTACATTTGCTACGCATGCACAAAATCCTCCCAGTGCTTTCCCATTTGCTTAGCTGAGCTCATAAAGAATGATAATCTCAGCCGTGGAGGTGGTACCAGCCATGCCGAAACTGGCACAGCGTGGGTAAATGAGGGGGAAAAAAGAAGCGTAAAAACATCTTCCTCATGAGATTTGGAGGGGGCAGGTACCTAAGCGTGCACACACACGCTGACAACAGGCTTGCACTCACAAACTCTGACAGCCACACACCTACACACATTGTTGATGGGCGCACACACACTGTCTGACATGCTCACACACTCACATTTTTGTTTTAATTGAACCTACTCAGCCTCCCTACCTTTGGGAGAGCCGAGTGGGTCTTTCCCTGCGGTCCAGTGGGGCTGCTCTCTTCCTTCGTGGAGCAGGATGGAGTAGGATGAAGGCGGCCAGCCAAGGCAGCATGGAGCTAGTCGCCTGCGGGAGCATTGTAGGCGGTGTGCGAGGGAGAAGTACTCTGCCTGTAGCTGCTCTCTGTAATGATGCCTGGGCTGGATTGACGTCATATTCCAGCTCCCGGCATTATTACACAGCGAGACAGAGCAGGTACAGACAGAGTACTTCTCCCTCGCACACTGCCTCCTTGGCCAGCCACCTCCGGCTGCCTTAGCTGGCCGCCTCCATCCTCCTCAGGGTGGCCACCGTCAAAGCTCCCTCGGCGGCCACACTAGAGAGCTGGCAAATCCCAGGCGCCTTGGCAAAATTTTTAGTCTATTTGACGACCTCGGATTTGTTGAGCCCTGGATTAAAGTAAATGGCCATGCATGTCAATTGCATGGAAGTGTGACTAGGGACTAAAAATGAGCAGTGAGACTGCAAGGGCAAGGTCTATATACCAAAACTGATTCATTAAGCGAACGTTGTTTTGGTGACTGTAGTGTCCCTTTAAGCTGGACAAAGCACATAAGTTCTGAAAACCAGCACCCCTCTAATGGTCAGGTGCCCATAAGCTCATACTCTGTCTAAATCAGGCCGTGGGGACCAGTAAATAACTAGTATTACCCAGCCGATCCTGTCCTGTTTTAACTGTGTTGTTGAGCATGTCCCAAAAACGTTTGCGGAAGTGGTTTATGGCATATGTAATTGAGCATTCGGCAATTTCAGATGTGGGAAAAAATAGTATGAATTTGAGCTGCTAATATAGCTGGTAGAAGTGGCAGTGTGATATTATTTATATAGCCAAGAGCTGGTGTCTTCATATAGTTCAGACAGCCTCATAAGTAGTCCCCAGTTACAGTGTTAATCGTAAGTTGCTCATGAAGACTAAATGGTTATGGTGATCACTCTACAAGTTTAATTAGTGGAATATGCATCCTGCAGGGTTGCAATCTACTTAAAGCAACCTTTCCATATAGATTATTCCTAGCTATAGTCAACAATTCTATTCAAACATCTGTGTTTTCAAAGCCATTATGATATGACTCAGCATGTGCTAGAATACATTTGAAATCAATATGAATTATTCTTATATGTCTATCTTAACAGGATAATGCGCTTCTATACTTATGGTATCAGAGTGGGTGGTACAAACTGGAGGGTACTATTCAGTACTATTACAATTTTATCTGGTGAAGGCCAGGCCACTTACTCCATTATATATCAAACTTGCCAAGAGTTTTGGATAATATGTGGCTGATTTAATTTGGGACCAATGCCCATCAAAATGCTATTGTTTAATGAGGTATTCACAAGGTATGTTCTGGTAATGCTTCCTGGAAGATTTAAGGAAACATTTTTTTTATAGGCTTTATCCTTAATCAGAGAGCGAGTGTAGTACACATATAAGCTAAAGGTGTGCCTCTGTGTTCCATATTTACAATAATAATGCATCTGTGTAGTTTGTGCACAAATAATTCAGTCAAAGACTGCATTCTCTGTGCAAAATCTAGTATTTCAGACACGGAAGCAAAGTGCTGGTTTTGAGCTATTTTATTCTTCTTCACAAGCGTTAAGCAGCAAAACTATCATTTCCTCTCAAATTGCAGCTGGGCTTTTACCAGTGGAGAAAAACTAATGCATGCAGATGGAAAGATAAAGGAACGGTGAATGATCAGAACGTGTAAAAAGCCCAAGTTAAAGCAGTGTTAACAAACGCCGTGTTTTTGCTACTCTGGAATAGTTTTTCTATCTATGAAATATAGGAAGTGTTATTTGTACCTCAAGCTGGCAGTACATTCTGGGACTTCTAGTTCAGCGTTAACTGAAGTGCTCCAGGTTGACTTACTCTGCTGTATCTGGTTTCCTGCTTTAACAGGATGCTGCCGAATGCATGAGAAGCCTAGCCTGTGACAGACCAGTGCTATACCCAGCTCCTCTGCTTTTCATAAATAATGTATATCCATGACTTAAAAAATGCATTTCTTATTTTACCAACTGGAGATGTGCCGCTGTTGGTGAACTACATCTCCCTTTGAAGCTTAGCCACTACTTATCATTCAACTGTGCTTTTTTTTTTTTTTGGCTACCTCATTTATATTTTATTAAAGTATATATTTTATTGTCCCCTGTTCCTGATCTGTTTGCTATTGTTTTTGTATTCATAGTGGTTGAGGTTAGTCTCTGTCTCGGACATACATTTGGGGAGGAGGGGCATGGTCTGTTTATGAAGAAATGTTGAGAGGGGGCTCTTTTTAGTCATTCCACATGGAATGATGTTCACCCAATATACAAAACTGCCTTCATTGGACACAGATCGCTGAACAGGGAAAGTAACTCAGAGACACAGCATTACCAGTTCATTGTGTAACTGTTTCATGACTCTTACACTGATTTACATAGGGGCAATGTTCTGAAAGCGATGCACGTTTCAAATTGGCACTGTGCATTATTCTTAGTGTTTTTTTTCCCATCACTGTGCTGAAATAAGCCTCAGGATCCCATCACTCTCTACAATCCCCTTTACTAGGTAGTATTAAATGAAATGGGTCTTAAAAGGACACTGTTGCACCCAGACCACTTCTTCTCATAGAAGTGCGTCTGGGTGCAAACTCCCATCACCCTTAACCCAAGCTGGTAATTATTGCAGTGTATAAAACCTCCAATAATTACCTTGCAGGGTTAAGTCCTCCTCCAGTGGCTGTCTAACAGACAGCCACTTGAGGGACGTCCGGGTGCTTAGACGACCTCCAGCGTCTCCAGAATCCCCATAGGAAAGCATTCAATAATGCTTTCCTATGGGGAAATCCTAATGCGAGTGCGGCCATTGGCGCGTACGCGCATTAGGTCTCCCCTGGGAGCGTGGGCGGAGCCTGACCGAGCACCGAGGGACAATGGCGCTGGATTGAGTTAAATGGGTTTATTTTCTTGGCACTAGAGAATCCCTTTAATAACATTGACCATTGGATATAATACAATTGTCAGGAAAATGAATAGCTGTGGTTATCCAAAGGTTTCTAAATTCAAAGGACATTCTAAGGACCAAAACCGCTTAATGTCCATTCATTTTTTTTGAGGGGGCAATTTAAAGAATTGGCTTTACATAGAAATCGCAATGTTTACATGTCTGATACCTTGGCTCTATTGGCTGTCAGACTGACTACTTCTAAAAGCTTTTCCTCATGAGTCTTCATGTTTAACTTCCACCATGATGGTGCCAAATAACCTTACCCCTTCTGTTGGTGCAGGTTGCTATTGTCTGTTGTGGATCTGTCATGGACAGAACTCTCTAGAATACACAACAGTTACAATTTTGTTAGTCTGTGAAATTTGTAAAGGACATTGACTACCAGGAATCTATCAAAATAACTATTTTAACAAATGTCTACTTGTCTGTTATAGTTACTTTTAAATGAAAGAAAAGACTTATCAGTACATGTAGTCATTGTAAAATGTTTATTTTAATTTTACAGTTTCATATTTGATAGGAAATTGGGTAGTACTTTTTCGTACTTGGCAGCCAGCTACCACAGTTAACCTTATAATATCTAGTGTTTATGGGGTGAAGTCAGCTGCCAACCTGGTGCACCAAGCCCATGCAAGTTAAAAATAATCTCTGGAAAAAAATAAATCCTGTATCCACAATAACATGTACAGCCCATGGTTATGCATTTGTCATGTTATTAGCCATTGCATGAATGTTAAAGGACCACTATAGTGCCAGGAAAACATACACTCCCGCCGGGCTGGATGGAGAGGAAGGGGTTAAACTTACCTCTTTCTCCAGCGCCGGGCGGGGAGCTCTCAGCCTCCTTTCCTCCTCTTTGGCTGATTCAGCCAGTCCATAGGAAAGCATTCAAAATGCTTTCCTATGGTCGCTGGCGTCTTCTCACTGTGAAAATCACAGTGAGAAGCGCGGAAGCCCTCTAGCGGCTGTCAATGAGACATTCACTGGAGGCTGGATTAACCCATAGGTAAACATAGCAGTTTCTCTGAAACTGTTATGTTTACAGAAAAAAGGGTTAATCCTATCTGGACCTGGCACCCAGACCACTTCATTAAGCTGAAGTGGTCTGGGTGCCTAAAGTGGTCCTTTAAGTTCTGATATAAACATTTTACATGAAAATGGTATGTTTTGATCAAATTGTATCGATAATTTGTATCATTTGTGATACAAACTATTGATACAATAAGTAGGACCTGAACATTTTTTTTTAAAGCGATATCCAATGCCATCAGCATGAGGTGGGAGAGGATGAGTGTCGGGTAAGATGTCTTTGCATAATGCAGAGACAGCTTTTCCTGTTGCTCCAACATCCTAAGATGAAACATCGTATTCATTGTGCTGTAAAATGGGGTTCAGCACCCCAGTGAAACCTCCCACACACACACACAAGCAATACCATCCCCTTGCCCAGTTTGCAGCCAAGAGCATTTTATTGACAAGTGTGCATTCAAAGAGGGCTGGTCAGACAGAATGTGTGGGCTCCAAATGCCAGTTTTAAATTACCATGGTGACCTGGGTCCTGGATCTGTCAATGACAGGCTTTATTTTGTAAAACGTTGTGGCTTAAGGATAACTAGCTAGTTTTCTAGCTATTTTTCTACCATGAATCTCTTAAATGCCTTTCTCTCACGTAGATTTATAGGTGGTTTATATATTTGTAAATATATCAGTGGCGTGGAGCGCGAGTAATCACGGAGTACTTTCTTAATTTCAAATGTAATTGTATCTGATAGAACATTTAGTGGCAGGTTTTCAATAAACTCATGGGAAATGCAAGCTCGGCTAATGGTACAATGAAAGACATGCTACACTAGCTTCTAATTTGTGAATATTTTTGTTCCATGATGTAATTTTATATTGAATCATAAATGACTACTAGTGGTAGACAAGTGGTAGTAATTATTCTGTGTTGTATGCCAAAAATGAAACTGGTCATGGAATAGGCCAACATGCATGCTTCCTTACCCCTCTGACCTATAGTGCACCGGCGATATTTATTTATTACTAGCATTTATAAAGCACCAACATATTCCGCAGCGCTGTACAATTAGGGGGAAAAGACAAACACGATAAAAACAGACTGATACAACAGGTAGAGAACCCTGCCTACATGACCTGTAAATGCCCTCCTGGTTTTATACTGTATGCAGTGGTTAAGATTTTTTTTTCTTTTATTTGGCCAGGTGTATAGCTCATATTCTCCATTTCTGGCAGTAAGGGTTCTAGATGCTCTATCCTTCTCAGGGACACACTAATCCGCATTGCAAATGTGATTCTGGTGTTTTCTTTTTGTACTAGGCTAATTTATTTTTGTAAAATCTGTTTAAAATATAAGTGTGCATATCTATTACAAATGTATACACGTATTCCCAAAGTAGACATAACTCCGAAATGCTTTAGAACATGTCCCCGAGCTATTGGATTATTTTTCCAATGGCTTGCAGCGTGTTTTATAGAATTGTGATCGTTGGACAAGTTCTAGAATTGGTGGTACAGCTATTCTGTCAGCTGTGGAATAGTATTAAAACAGTCTATATTAAGAGGGCAGTGTACACAAATGATCTTATTATTTACGAAGACGAAAAATATTGATAAAATTAGTTAACTGAAACCAAGTAACTTGGGCGCATTTAAAAAAAAAAAAAAAAGAAATGACCAAACTAAAACTGTCGTTTAAAAAGCTAGCCAAAATAACTTTATAATCACCAAGAAAAAGCTTGTGCATATCCAAATATCTTTACATTCTAACATGACACATTCCGTCTCTAAAGGTGTAGTTCATTAGTGGTCGTAAGATTTTGCTTCACAATTCCACAAAGAAATTTATAAAAAAAAGTTTATTTACCGGTAAACGTTCCTCTTGCAGGATGTAAATTCAAATGCGTGATTTCACATAAATAACTGCCAATGTTCTGTAGATTCCTTAACTTACACTTTGAACTGTAATTACTAAAACTGAAATATATTTAAATAAAATAGAAATGAAACTGTAGTTACCATAACCATTGCTGAAACTGTTTGCAAATTAAAAACCCATACCTTTTTTAATATCGAAGTTTGTTTTGTTTTTTTGTTTACGTATGGTGACTTGGTAAAATCCATGGGCTGGAAGAAAATAGTAAGCTTTATGTTTGGCCCTTGGCTCGTTTATATGGAGTGTTGCAGAGCTGCCATATAAGAGAAGGGGTTAAATGATATGAAGGTGGTTGACTTACGCTGTAGAGGATCATCTGAACTAGCCTTACTGGTCATTACTACCCTTGATATGCTGTATTTGAGTAAAACTAGTATTGTATGTAGCGTCATTGTTCTGCATGTTATGATTATGTGATTCTGGTGCAACTAATCTAGGGTTATTCATATTTTACATTGTAGTTTTAGTTGTATATAAGCATCTTGGATCAAAAAGCTGTTACCCCACTAATGAAAAATGATGTACATTTTATATTGTTTTTGCAAGTATTTATCCAATCGCTGTTTAAACATCTGTACAGACTCTGATAAAACCACCTCTCCAGGCAGAGAAAAACTCTTTCTTCTTGTTCCTACTGTAAAAAACATATTAGTTGAATGCTGCTTGTAGCTACTGGCTGTGCACATATTCATTTTTTCCCCCTCTGTATGTTGCAGAAAACACGCTCTAAACTGCCACAGAATGAAGCCGGCCCTCTTCAATGTTTTGTGTGAAATTAAAGAGAAGACCGGTAAGAACACCTGGATTAATGACGTTATTTTCTTTAAATGAGAATACTATTTCATGTCCTGTATGCAAGAAGGGGGTAGACCAAGCAATGGATGGTGTGCCATAAAAGGCTGATCTCCAGTTGTGATTCTCTGGATACACTAAAAGGGTTAGACTTTGCTGTGTATTTGGATTTTAGAACACGCTAATTCCAATCGACGCGATGGTTATACATTGTACTACTTTATTCAACAAATCCGAGAGTTTCAAATTAAATCTTTAAAAAAACCTCACAAAAAAAACCTCATGAAACTTTTACCATGTTTGTTATCAAGTTGGTTAGTCTGCTACAGTCTTGGGTGTTTGCACTTTTTCTTTTTTTTTTTTTTTTGGGGGACATCTAAGGAATTTTGGACATCTCTGGACTTCATCATACAGTAGCAGTCTCTTTTAATGTCTCCTTTCCATCCTGTCTATTCGACTTCCTCCGCCCCTCTTTCTTCTGGCCTACCTCCATAGTGTTCCTCCTCCCTGCTGACTGAAGGCCAGTGTTTAACATATTTGGAAAGGTTATTTATGACAGAATGTCAGTCTGGGGGCTCTAAGAAGCCCTCTCGGCTGTAGATTTTTCCACTCCTTTAACAATCTACTAAGTGAGTGCCACATACATACTTTGCTTCAGATTTCTGTTTATTATGTCATCTTTCCATTAGGTTGTTACAATCATTTTCCTGTTCCCTAAAGACGAAGTGATGTGGGCATTATGGGAAATTTAGTCCACAAACCTCTGCAGTGCCTAGCTTAGACATTTATTATAATACAATCTCATTCCATACTGCCATGAATAAACGTTTAAGTTGCTCAAATCTACCCACTTCCTTGTTCTCGCTGTCCCTTCAATTCTGGTAGTCCATGCTAGCATTTCTCCTTCACATTCACTTTCCACACTCCTGTTATCCTCCCTCCTCTATTTCTCTTTGTCTTTCTTGCTCCCTCCCGCTCATTCCCTTTCATGCCTGGTAATAGTGAGGCCATCAGTCCAGCAGAGTCAGGCTTGAATTCATCTGTGACAGGCAGCTTTCTGGAAACTTTACCTGTCTTGCTACATTCCAGGCTCTCATTTAGCCTCCTGCTTGTTTAACCCTATGCACTCAGAAAAGAAGGTGCATAGAAATAGAATTGTATAGAATGCATTTGTTTCTGTGTTGGCATTGTAAGGAAATTTATAGATGATCCAACCATGTAGCAGAGGGGAATTAGTTCAGGTTTGGTGCCCTGTTTCACAGCAACATCTAAGGGGTAACTTCATTTAGTTAATAAGGGCACACACTTGCATAAACACATTGGCATGGGGGGTGCCCTGCTTTGACCCCCATGCCATAAACACATTTGACCCCCATGCCATAAACACATTTGACCCTTTATTCCATAGGTTCCCTCTAAATAACAGACCGACATCTGCCCATCGGAATTCATACGTTACTTTGATACCAAACCAGTTCCTCTAATTCATGTGCGCTCATTACAACGGACACCCTTTTGCTGTCCTACGTAAGGTCTTGTCCTTTTGTGTTCCAGCATTGCTAATTTACTGTCTTGTCGATTGAGTACTATGTGCTGTTCCAATATTTTGTTTCCTACTCCCAACTTTTTTTTAGAAATAGTTTTCCACCATCCCCAGACTCTCCTCCTCTCTACCGAGTTCATCCAAAGTTCACTAATGGTGGTTTAGGCTTTTTCCCTGACTTTTCACCCTCTGTCATCATAACTCAAGGGTAGACAGAACTTCATCCAAAAGGAGGAGGAGGAGGAGGAGGAGAGGAATCTGTGCAAAGAAAAATATACCCTTCCTGATCCCATTTTGAATTGTGTTGCAGAGAAAGTTCCATTATTCATTGCTTCATATGTGTAATGAGTTAATTGTCTGGCTTTTTTCATGGTTTATGTAGAACATTTTATGGTGGGAGGAGGGGGTGTGGGGGGGACAGACTGCTTTGACTTTATCTAAAGCTGTATATCTTTGCCTGTACTGTTTTTAATGCTGGATTTGAATAACATTGATGTCGATCCAACCTAGAACTTCCTACCCACATAAGCGAAAACCGGTTGAGGGTGGAGCTACCTGTTGCTTACGTTGTTGACTATGTATTTACCTAGGTGTGTACCTATAGAACTTTGCATTGAGGGAGTCTTCTACAGAGTTTGAAGATGAAATAGCGATTGTGTAGCACATAGTTTGACAGCGCTTTGTTTCACTGGGACAGTACCTAGTTTTACAATTATTTAAAAATTATTTGATATAGCTTTATATGGGGGCTGACTGTAAGCACGTTTGAGCAGGGTCCTCTAACTATTGTTTCTTTAATTGTCTAATTTATTGTTAAATCTCCCCTTCTTACAATATTGTAAAGTGCTATGGAATATGTTAGCGCTATATAAACGCCAATAATAATAATGTTGCATGAATATAGTGTTAGAAAAATTCTGTAAGTTGAGCAGTCACCATGGATACCAATAGAATGCTCCTGCTGATTCCATCGTGACTGTAAAACTTTAACTTATTCATAAATCTGTGGCATTTTTATATCCTACTATCCATGTCTCTTAGTGACCAGTAGAATGGATCACATTTACTTGGCTCCTAGTATTTTTACATATTGATTGACTCTGGCATGGCGTCATTGGGATTATATACTGAAGGTTTTGCTTATGTTGGGCATTAGGACATCTCCTGGGAAACATAATTTTAATTATTTATATAGTGCCAACATATTCCGCCGCACTGTATAATAGATGAGCCAAGACAAACAATTCTAACAAAACACATTTAACATATGGGAACTTTAGGTGACCTCAAAATCTTCCTTCACCTGGGCTGCTTAATAATCTTTAAAACTTTAATTGTATTATTTAAAGGTGTTATGCAAATAAATATCTATTTCATTATCATTTAGATCAATAAACATAAGAAGATAGATGCATGGCAAAAAAAAAAAATATATATATATATATATATATATATATATATAAAATGTGTGTATGTATGTATTTTTTTAATATATATTTTTGCCATGCATCTATCTTCTTATGTTTATTGATCTACATGGACATCCATGATAATGAAATACTTTGGACTCATAACATTCAAATTATACTTTGGTGTTTTGAAAGAACAATATGTTCAATTCGTTTTATTGTTCTTTACTAGTCGTTATTTAATTATTTATTATTATTATTATTATTAAAGGTACAATAATGCAGCATTGTGTTTGTGGTACTTGTAAGAACCTCTACCTACTAAAAATCACAAAATGTAGTTGAAGATAACTCCAGTAATGGATTTTATTTTTTTTCCAGCAAATGTTTATTCATTATTTTATTTATTTACACCTGTGCATTAGCCATCCCAGCAATTAACCTAGCTTAACAGCTACTCTGCTTGGTCAAGTGAGAGAATCCGGCAATCTGTCAAAAACCAGATAGATCCTGCAATGTTATGTATCTCGGTGTGATCTGAAAGTTCAGTGTCTTACATTTAGCTAAAGAGAAATTTTCAGTGTTAATTCCGTATCTCATCACAAGCCAAAATAGCCACTTCCTGACATCTGCATGCCTTGGAAGCCCTGAACATGTGAATTGGATACCTAACCTTGCCACATAACAATTATAAGGAACATACGTAAAACATTACCTTTTCCCCAGAATAACAGTGTAACAAGACTAGCTTCTAAACTGTTAAACACCAGCGTAAACAAGTTACATAGGCATGAAGTAGTGTCCTGGGTGAATGTCTTGCTATATACACAGCTTTAAATAAACTAGATTTCCTCAATGCAAAACCAAGAGCTGACAGTAGTGTATTCTAACTCAAACTATAAAACCTGGCATTCCCAGATCCCAATACAAACTAAATCTAACCTTCCTCTGAACTTTTCTGTCAATGTTTTATGACCAAATGTCAATTTATAGAGCAGTGGAATTCCATCCCAGCAACAGAAGGAACACAGGACGCAAGCCTTTAACTCCTTCCTTCATTCTTGTAGTCTGAACCCTTCACCTCGATTTGACAAATTCCAGAAACCAAGGAGCTACTGTTTCTTAAAATACTATTGTTGGTACATAGGTATTTGCATTATATTCTTTAGACTTTTTTTATATATAAAAACTCAAGTTGGCTCTCTTAAGCTCCATATCCCCTTCAGCTTTTCGTATTGCATATGTTCTAAAAAAACAAAACAAAAAATCTACTTTGGGCATGATCCCCAGTTTTGTCAACTCCTTTTGAGTGGTTTGATAAAACCAGGGGCTGTCCTCGCATCTAAACTCGGCCCCTCTGTTATGGCTTGGCTAATGAAGGAAGGCACGTCTGCATTAGCCCATTCAACGTTGAGTGGCAATGCCACTATAGTTCTATGGGTGAGTTAGCCAATGACTCCTTTACACCAAAACTACTACAACTAACTAACTACAGTGGCTATGGTGCTTTGTGTCCCTTTTTAAAAAATATTCCAAGATACAGTAGAATGGATTGACATAATAGATACACAAAAAATTTTAGAAAACAAGGGCCGCATGATGTGGACCATGTTCAATATGAAAATCTGTAGACTTTTCCGAAGTGAAAAAATATGAATTCTGTGTCTGTTTTGGCTCCAAACTATGTATGTTTAGTTATAACATTCTTCGAATATTGCCAACTCTCGGTCTCTATACATGCTTCAGTGAGTTTTCTCTCAGACAGTAACAGTTTTCTTGCTGTTTGGACCATATTTAACCGAGTGCAACTGGAACAATTTTGGGGCATGATGCTTAATTTGAATCAGTTGCCATGGAAATCATTTGAAATTTTTTTTGCAGTGTACTTATTTTCCCTAGAATTTCTCCAGTTTTACCTTTAATAAAGAACTGTCCCTTTATTTAGCTTTTGAGTCCTCAAGTAATGGGAGTTTAAACAAATGACTGCATCTCACTACTAGACAACTGTTTTTACCTACCAGTCACCCCTGGGCATTGTGAGGCTGTTGCCACACATGCCATGAGTTAAGACTATTTTACAACCAAAATCACAGACAGATTTTTATTCTTCTAGTAAGTTGGTCCTGATGTCAAACTTGCTAATTTAGCTTCTATGTGTGATTTATTCTGTTACAGTAGCACTGTCACCTAAATATTTCCATAAACATATTTAAAACAATAGTATACATATACTGTTATTTTGTTTTAAAAGAAAATATGGATTTTTTTTTTTCCAGTCTAAACAAATCTATAGAATGTTTAGCTAAAATTGCAACTTGGATTTTCTGAATGGAAATATGGAAGTGGCCAAATTTTGAATTCAGATTTCCAAACCCACAAAGACAAAAGCAAATAAACCCCCCCAAAAAGCTAAACTGCAAGGGATATATTATGTCCGCAGCCAATCATCGTTTAGAATTGGCAAATTTAGCTTCCAGATTTTTACTGTGCATGAAATCATTATTTGAACTCGTCAGTTAGTTTGATTCTGAAGTGTAACGTATTGTCCTTAAGGGGGTAACTTCTGAAACTAAACTCGTACTGAAAAAAATTTAAACAAAATAAACACATGGCAGCATCTAACGGAAGCTATTTATTTCATAAATAATGTATTTTTAAATAAATCATGGTCCTTTAGTTCTGATAATGCATGAGGATATTTAAAAAAATAAATAAAAAAATGTTATTGTACTGTGGCCGCCACTGTCACGTTAACGGATTCTTACACCATATTATAATGTTTGAATTGTCTTTCAGTGCATTACGGGAAACGTTACAATAAACCACTGTTGCAGGATTTGCTATCGTATGAGACTTAAGGCTAGTTTTCTGCAGATATAGTAATGTGCTTTTCGCTTCATAGCCATCATAATATCCTAATAGATTAAACAAATAAAGCAATCTATCTGTTCTGGGGATATTATTTTGTTGTGTTTCTAGTAAAATGCCCCATGGAAACATACATTCTGTGTTTGTCTTGGATCTAGAGAAGCATTTTCTCTTCAGGGCTTTATCCTGCTCATTTTCTGTTTGTATTTTTATCATGCTTCCATTTAGCACTTTTGTATGTGTGTTTTATAAACTGTTGATAGGTTTATCTCCCTTGTGGTTTGATGATGGGGGGGTTAGAAATAAGTACTTGTGAAAGAATGTGCTTCTCTACTTTTGTTATGTGGTACAGAAGGAAGGTTGAAGATCCCTTCGTGTTCTTCTTGTCGTCCTATCCATTCTCTATCCGCAAATTGAGCACAGCCATTTCATTAAGATTATACGTGTGCCCATTTTGCTCCCCCCCCACACCCCCCCTCCAAGTTCCCGATTGGTTTGGGATAAGTATTACTCCAGTGAAACTCCCCACCAACCACCACTGCATCTATTGACACAAGGAAACCGGATGTCTTACGTTTCCAATATTACAGAGAAATCCGAAAAACATGCTTCCAGTTCTCTAGACTTCAGATCAGGTCTACAAATTATTATTTTCCACTGCCCTAAAATATGAAAGTAGAGAAGGGAGCAAATGAAATAATGACATGTCTTTTTAAACAACTAGTACAAAATAAGTTATTAAAAAAATAAAAATAAAAAAATAGAGAGAACATTAGTTTATAAACCTGGTGGTTTTTGCCACTGCTTTCCTCTATGGTTTCAGTATTCCAATCCCCTTATTTAGTTTGTAGTCTGTGGTTAGCACTCGGTGGGTGTTGTTGCCTGTGCTTTCTCACACAATGTAATTCTGCAGATCAGGAACAGAGCCTGATGTATAGAATGTGCTTGGATAATGGGGCTTGTGAGAGGCAGCTCCCGACACGGTATTGTTATGCTAATAGGCTCTCTGCAACACTCATTGTGAGGGTTGAGTGTTTTATTAACACCATAATATTGTTATTAATACATGCAGAGAGCGGCCATGGAGAGCCTTGGATCCCTCAGGCATCAGATCAGTATTCCAGCTGTGCCAGCCACTAAAGAAGAAAGAAACACAAAGGAAACCGTATCTGCCACTTCTCAGCATTTAAACTCCAGCACATTAAAGATTCTGTCCCACAGTGCAGCTTAAAGCACATGGCCAAGCAGCACTGTACCTGCAGAACATGCAGGGTTAAGTCACACAGATGAGCTGCAAGCCTCTTATCTGAGTTACTCGCTCTTTCCGAGAATTATCGGTATGTAAATCACAAGCCTTCCAGATAATTGGTAACTGGTTGACTGACTATACGCTATCTTGGCTGAAAGTCACTGTCTTGGGGTAACCATACATTTTATGATATTTCACTGGCAAAACGTAACAGAAGGAAACTGTAGTTCGCATTATCTGTCCAAACCCAGTCAAAACGCCTGACTGTTCTTGCTTTCAACTTAAAGGATGGGATTGTTACGGCTTTTAGTCTGATGTCACAAAATAGATTTCTACCTGTGTGAAGATGTATTGTATCCCCGTGTAATGTTAGAAGTGCTTGGTGCATTTTGTAAAAGTTAAATTTGGCGCCATGTACCCTATCTACAATAATATTCCAGCACAGGCTTCCGTTGGTATCCGTGGATCCTGCACTAGGATGTATATTGGATATATTCGTATATAAATGCTTTGCAGAGGGTGAGGTGTGCACCAGGATTTTGGAGTAACAAAATTCATCAATATATAATTGGTTTTGACTTAACAAAGTTGGTGTTTGCGCCCGTTTACAACAACTTTTGTCTTTAAGCACTCTGAGAGTTGACTGAGTATAAATAAGCTGTAAATTACAGCTTGGTGGTCTTTCTTTCTTAAATGGAAAGACCTTTTAGGTGTACACATGCTCTTCACCTGTGAAATGTTGTAGTTTAAGTTGTTCTGCCCTTGTGAAATGCTCAATGAAGTGCTTTGAGGAGGTGCCACCTAGGCATGAAATGCGTTGGTGCTTTGCCAAGTGCTCTTCCTTGGTTATGCACAGTTCAAATGAGAAAATAAAGCTCAGTATTATTAGCCATTGAGATGTCAGCCTTCTTAAGGGAAGCTGGCTGCTGTTTAGTTTTGTTTATGCATGTGTGCTGTCCCTTTGAATTATCAGGGAGTGCACGCTCTCAGCCCCTGGGAAATGCTATGCGGATTTGTACACACTCTGCCCCTATGAAATGACATTGGGGGGTGTATGTACTCTGCCAGGTAAATTTACAATGGGTGTGTGTGTGTAGTTTCTGGGTAGTTTTTCTTTATGGGGTAAGATAGTAGTGCTTCAGTTTTGCGTATTGAAAATAGGTCAGGGGGTTGCTTGTTCTCCCCTCCAGGAACGTGTCAAGCTTCCAAAGCCCGTCCCCCTGTAATGCTCTGCAGATAGGCATAGTCTCCTTCCTCCAAGAACAGCTAAGCAACGGGAGGAAGCCTCCCTCCCAGCTTCCTGTTATGTGTCACTGGCAGTAGTGGACTGGGCACTGGGGAGATCTGGGGCATCTCACAGAGTGATCTCCACATCCTCATCGTCTGCGACATCAGGCCCACATTCCAGGGCCTCCGATCCTCCTAGCCACACTGCCATATATAATGGTGTGTCTATTCCCCCCCCTTATCGAAGGCCACCCATTGTTTTCGGGAGTCTTTGAGATTCCAAGGTCCTTTGTAAAGTTGCGGCCTGGAAATATTTCTTTAAATCAGGCAGGGCTAATCCCCCCCCTCTCTCCCCCCAGTGCCTAGGTAGGCGAAGTAGCTCGTACCAGGGACGTGGGCGCTCTCCTCTGCAAATGTACTTGATCATTGCAGTTTTTAAGGATGTGAAGAACAACCCCGGCAAGGAGAACGGCACAGTTTGAAAGAGATACAGTAATCGTGGGAGTACGTTCATCTTGGGCACTGCCACTCGTCCGTGCCATGAAATGTGCGCGTATGACCAGCGCTTGAGATAGTCTGTTATTGTTTTCAGGAGAGGTATATAATTCTGTTGGTATATCTCACCTGGGTCCGAGGTCACCCAGATCCCCAGGTACTTCAACTTCCCATAGCACCAGTGAAATGGGAAGAGTGTGTTTGTTTTTGTTTTTATTTGTAAATTTACAGCTGTAGGAAGGGGTATGTGTGGGTCTGTCCCTGTGTGTAAGCACTTTGCTCCTGTGAAATGAGGGTGTATCTGTGCATGAGTTCTGCCTTTGTGAAATGATATTGGGGTATGTATGTGCACAGGGAATGTGCCTAATGCAATGCCAAATCAGGATTCCTTTCCCCTTTTGAAGGCCTCTGAGCAACATTTTAGTATTTTGCTACCTTTAAAAAAAAAATAAAAAAAAAAAAAAATTATTAGCATTTAAGTCATGTTTAGATGGTAATTTTCTCAGGGTGTACACTCTGTTATATGCCGTGCACGCCTATGGCTCTGTCACTGTGAAATGACATTGGGGTGTGTGTATTCTGTCTCCGTGAAATTACACTGGGACGTGTAGTGTGCTCTGCCCCTGTGAAATGACATTGGGGTGTGTAGCCATTCTGCCTCCATGATATGACATTGAGGTGTGTGTATTCTGACTCCGTGAAATTACGCTGGGACGTGTAGTGTGCACTGCCCCTGTGAAATTACTTTGGGGTGTGAATGTGCTTTGCCCCTGTCAAATGATGGTTAGCTATGTATTTGTTTGATGCTGCGCTCATGCTCTTTGAGTGATTACACATTCTGACCTGAATTTGCATCTGAATGTATACAAGCACTGGCACTGTTGGGTTTTGCTGAGTGTTTTTGTGAAACATTTGTGGCATTACTTTGGGGTGTATAAACTTTTTGTCTCAGTGGAGTTATGTTTGGATACATGCTCTGTCTTGGTGGAATTGCTTTAGCGCAGGAGTGCCCGAAAGATAGATCCCCAGATGTTGTAGAACAACTCCCATGATGCTTTGCATGCCTTTAGAATGACAAAGCATCATGGAAGCTGTAGTTTTAAAACATCTGGGGATATACTTGCTTGAGTGCGTTTGTGCAGGTGATGCCCCCCGTGCCTCAGTATGTACCGTAAATGTTTATCAATGTTTATAACAGTATTGGCTTGAAAGTGCCTTGTATATTCTATACACACACATTTTACATTTGTGGAGCGATTAAATTAATGATACCTTTTTCTTGCTCTATCTTCCCCTCTTGGTGAGAGGCTGCCGAATGCTCTCTCACTACTTCTTGTTAAACATTCCAGGAATTCAGGAGGGGGAAAGCCTGTCCTGGAATTATAAACCATCTGTTTCCAAGATACTTAAAGCTTTTTTGGAAGAAACAGATGTGGCTTTCTATGTGTGTTTGTGTGTGTGTAAATATCTATTTACAGTTGCAACCTATCTTACTGAGCGTTTGTAGAAAATCTTGTGTGAAAAGAAAAATAATATATATATAATTATAATTCCCCTCCACCCCCCAGAAATCGTGAGCTTGCTGTTAGTGCTCACGTCTTTCCATATAGGGTTAATTTTAAAATGTGTGAAAGATGTAAAGCTTCGTTGTATTCCATCTGCTGTGTATTAGGACTTTCCACTAGTGGGATCATACGCTAGGAAAATCACTGATATCAATTTTCTTGGTTTAACTGTAACTCCCATCACTCAATTACAATGACTTGTATAACACCAACATATTCCACAGCAATGTGCAACAGGTAAACAAAGACAAACCTTTAATTCTGATACAATATGTATTCTATACGGGAACAGTATGTATGTACCTGAGGATTGGAGAGGGACTATGGGTGATGGGAGATGCCAGAGAAAGGCTGTAAGAGATGTCTAGTTAAGTGGAGAGCTGATAGGCTTCTTTGAAGAAGTGGGTTTAAGGATATTTTATTGAAGGACTGAAAAGACTGGGAGAGTCAGATGTCCCTTGGGAGGGAATTGGGTGGTGGGTGCGAAATGGAACCGTGACAGGTTGTTAGCAGAGTGAAGACAAGGCAGGAGTATATCTGCTAATAAGTGAGGAGATGTAAGCACAAGAACTTTGAACTGAATCCTAGATGAAACCGGAAACCAGTGTAGAGATTGACCGACGGGTGAAGTGTAAGAGTTGCTGGATGTAAGGTAGATGAGTTTTTCAGAGGCAATCATTACAAACTGTGGCAGTATCCAGTCAGCCAGCAACGATGTCCTTCTAGTTATATGTGACCTTAAAGGGATGTTATAGTCACCAGAACCACTACAGCTTATTGCATTTGTTCTGGTGAGTAGAATCATTCCCTTCTGGCTTTTTGCTGTAAACACTGTCTTTTCAGAGAAAAGTGATATCTCCACTGGCTACTCCTTAGATGGCTGCTAGAGGTGCTTCTTGGGGCAGTCCTGCCTAGTGTGCAGCACTGCCATTCAGTGTCTCCACCCTCTGCATGCAGACACTGAACCTTCCTCATAGAGATGCATTTATTTAATTCATCTCTATGAGGAGATGCTGATTGGCCAGGGCTGTGTTTGACTTGTGCTGGCTCTGCCCCTGATCTGCCTCCTTGACAGTCTTAGCCAATCCTATGGAGAAGCATTGTGATTGGCTCAGACCACCGTGACAATGCAAGCAGTCACAGGCAAACTGGGGCAGATGTGGCAGCTTCAGACTTGAATAAAAGTAAAATTTTACTATATTTAGGGTGGCAAGAGGGAGCCGGGGGGTGGTTTTAACACTATAGGGTCAGGAATATAGGTTTGTGTTCCTGACCCTATAGTGCTCCTTTAATGTAGCTTGTCTCTGTAGTCTTAGCACTTCAGCTAAAGCTCTGCTCTAACTTACCTTGGATAAACTATAAACCAATACATGGTTTGTGTAGTTAATTAATCTGTACACAATAATATTTTACAGTGACAAATGACTTGATTTTTAAAAAGACGCGTATGCTCTTTGTGGGTTCTATATTCTATTACTTTCATCTGCCATTAGTTAGTGACTTCTAATTTACAGTTTGCTACATGAAAAATGAATAATAATAATAATAATAATAATGTTGAGTGTAAAAATCCTGCTGTAAAAACTATTATAAAAGATCTTACACAAAAATATATAATCTAATTATTAAAAAAAAAAAAACTTAAAATGGCACATATGTCTAAGAGCCAGGGGGATCTGAAAAGTTATCAGGCGTTCCAATCAAGCAGAGGTTAATGATACTAAAAAAAATAGAAAATATAAGTTAACAAATGTTATTAAAAGTCTGAAGTAGTGCCAGTATGTTTAACCCCTTAAGGACCGAGGAAGGTTCAGGACCGTCATCGGCATTTTTGCGTTGCCGACCGATGACGGTCCTGAACCGTCCTAATGGTCAGAGCTACTTACCTGATCGCCGTCGTTCCCCCGGCGGCGATCAGCGTGGCTCCGGTTGTGGGGAGACTGCCTGCAGCCCAGACAGTCTCCCCACGGCAGATTAGGACCCCTGTGGCCATGTGATCGCTTAACACAGCGATCACATGGTCACAATAGGTGTCCTAGTGTCTGCCTGCAGGGGGACTGTCTGTGCTGACAGGCAGTCTCCCTGCTAGTGTAAAATCAAAAAAATAAAATAAAGTTAATGTTAATAAAAAATAAATAAATAATTATATATGTGTATATATGATATATAGACATATATTATATCTATATAATATATGTCTATATATCATATATATATAATGTCATACTAAGTGTATTTTTATATTAATATGTACTTATATTAATATAAAAATACACTTATAATTAAATTACACACGTATATATATAATAACTATATATATATTGTATGTATATATTATTATAAAATATAAATAATAAGTAATTTAAATTAAATAAAAAAATTTTTAAATAATAAAAAAATTTAAAAGAATTATATAGCTATATGAAATTTTATTCTAACTGTATTTTAAAATTAATATATATATATTTATATCAAAATACACTTAAAATGAATTTGTATATATATCTATGTATATAAAAATAAATAAAAATAATAAGAAATATACATACGCCCATATACAAAATTACATAAATAATTATATAAATATACACGTAGACTTCAAATATATAAATATGCATATATATTTAAATTCTACGTGCGTATTTATGTAATATTTTTACATAATTCAGTAATTTTATTGATTGCAATTTGAGGGACCTGCCTGCCAACCCAGGCCAAAATTCCAGAGAATTTAATTTGCTAACACTGTATTTTACCCTGTAACGTTCTACGACACCCTAAAACCTGTACATGGGGGGTACTGTTTTACTCGGGAGACTTCGCTGAACACAAATATTAGTGATTCAAAACAGTAAAACATATCACAGCGATGATATTGTCAGTGAAAGTTACTTTTTTTTGCATTTTTCACACACAAACAGCACTTTTACTGATGATCTAATTGTTGTGATACGTTTTCCAGTTTTTAAACACTAATATTTGTGTTCAGCGATGTCTCCCGAGTAAAACAGTACCCCCCATGTACAGGTTTTATAGCATTTTTGAAAGTTACAAGGTCAAATATAAGGGTCAAATATTTTTACATTGAAAATGGCCAGGTTGGTTACGTTGCCTTTGAGAGCGTATGGTAGCCCAGGAATGAGAATTACCCCCATGGTGGCATACCATTTGCAAAAGAAGACAACCCAAGGTATTGCAAATGGGGTATGTCCAGTCTTTTTTAGTAACCACTTGGTCACAAACACTGGCCAAAATTAGCTTTCAATTTAGTTTTTTTACTTTTTTCACACACAAACAAATATGAATGCTTACTTTGGCTAGTGTTTTCGACTAAGTGGCTACTAAAAAAGACTGGACATACCCCATATTGAATACCCTGGGTTGTCTACTTTAAAAAAAATATGTACATGTGGGGTGTTATTCAGAGATTTATGACAGATAATAGTGTTACAATGTCACTATTGATAAATTTTAAAAAATGTATGTTTTGAAACCGCAATATCCTACTTGTACCTATAGCCCTATAACATGCAAAAAAAAGCAAAAAAGCACGTAAACACTAGGTATTTTAAACTCAGGACAAAATTTTGAATCTATTTAGCAGTTTTTTTCATTCGCTTTTGTAGATGAGTAAAAGATTTTTCAAGTAAAAGTCAAAAAACATGTATTTTTTCAATTTTTCATCAGATTTTTGTATTTTTTTAAATTAAAATACATGAGATTATATAAATAATGGTATGTAAAGAAAGCCCCTTTTGTCCTGAAAAAAACAATATATAATTTGTATGGGAACAGTAAATGAGAAAGCGGAAAATTACAGCCAAACACAAACACCACAAAAGTGTAAAAATATGCCTGGTCGCAAATGTACAACATCGCAAAAAACAGTCCAGTCCTTAAGGGGTTAAAAAAAAATATTTATGCATTATAACTTTGCTTTTAGTAAGTGTGCTTTTTATTTTATTTGCTCAACAACCTTCTATGGATTATCTTGGTACTTCAGATATTTGTGAAGTACATGTATCATGATGTTCAGCCTGGCATAGCTTTATAGGGGAGTCCATGACTGGGTAAAACATCACTGGACTATAAGCTTGGTGGCCTCATGTTTAAAACGTTGCGTGGTACACTGTACTGGTATGCCACAAACCTCTGCAAATGAGCCTTGAAGACGTTGCATTTAGGTCTGCAAGAGATTCCTGAAAGCATAATCACCACTTATTATAATTGTATCCACTTTCAGCTCTGAGAGTGACTTTAAAACTGCAACGATTTGTAAAAATTGCAAGACCTCTAAACCTGCATCTTAGAACTGTCAATCAGGCAGGCCGCGACAAGAGTTCCGGGTTACCTTTGTTAAATGTGTCCACACTGTGCACATGGCGGCAAACCTCTCCCTCTTACCATGAAACAGAGGTGAGTCAAATGTAGCCTGGTTCACTCTGGTAAACCTGGCCATATGTAATAGCAGCAGTTATGGCTGCTGTCATTTTGCAAAATGAAAGCAGTTCTCCTTATCCTAAATGAGTGAAGCTGCTTATGGCGATAAATGATGCATCACATACCATCTCAGATAAGAATCCTTGCACTAAACTTTACCAAGGGAAATCTGAGTAATATTGGTGGGATTTTTTATTTTTTTTATTTTATTGTGATTGTCCATTGTTTTGAATGCATCATTATTATTCACTAGATGAAGGGGAAAAAAAGTGTGGTAATTTTTACCCTACCGTGTAAATATACATGTCTGGATTGAAATTCTGATTCCCATCTGACAAATTAATAAACTAGTTAGCCAATTTGGCCAAAAGTGTGTAGTACATTACATTGCCTATCTTCTAGTAAGAGGCTGCCAATCAAGGTTTGGTTTGGAAATTTGTCTCTCAGTAAAATGTGCCTTGGTGCAAAATTGGTCGGGGATAACTTATTTACATACAAAATATATCTAGTCATCTATTCATAGACAAAAATTTTCTCTTTCTCCCGTTGGTGTGCTTACCAGGCATATAATACATTGTGAAAATAAGCACCAAATTGTACAAAAATAACATTACATTTATGTGTATAAACATATATATATTTATTTATTTTCTTTTTTTTAATTGTTACTGTTGTATATTATTAGCTATACACTCTCTTTGGATTCATTTGCAAAGCAAATCTAAAGAAATACATTTATAAAAAATAATTTATTTAAAAAATTTGACATAAACATTCCTCCCACTTTAAGTATGTCTGTGTTCTAGACCCTATTAGCACTTTTGGGGCTTTTTTGGATACCTGAGGCAGCCATAGATAAATATACAAATGTCAAGTTTGCATAAACAAATCATGTCACAGCATGAAATATTGGGTAATAAATCCGCGTTCTGAGAGCTTAGAAAAACATCGGTAGATTCTGGGGCTTCAAAGACTTATGGAGACTAGAAAACACAGATCTGTTTAACAAGAGTTTATTATATTTGCTTTATGTAGCAGTAACAAAATAATATACTTTTTTTTATTATTATTTTAAACAATGTTGTGGTAATTTAATGTAAAAGAAATAAAAATGCTCATGTCATTTATATTTGTGATGGTGCAAAATCTGCTACAGAAAGGGCTAGCAGACCATATATTTGTTTTCTTATAGCAGTCCCCTGTAACGTGTTTTTTTTTTTTTTTGGTTCACTTCTTTTGTTTCCCATACTTTTACTTTTGCTTTTCAGTCCCTCCGTCCACATAATATATATTTATATTTTTTTGTCCTTTTCATTTCAAATTCCCCAGTTGGTATATCAGTGCACTCAGTTAATGGTTTTTGCCTGATTTGCCATTTGAACGTGCTATGTTGGATATGTATTGTGGCTTAAAACATTGCGGATCATTTTTAAAGAACACTTTCGTGTCAGGAATTGAAAATTTGTATTCCTTACTCACTGTCCCCAATGTTTGGTCCGTCTATCTCCCGTGCGCATGAAAGGGTTACAAACCCTTTTAATGGTCACCTTAATTCCAGCTCCAAGGTTCCTCTGCACTGGATCATTCTCTATCGCCACGCCACAATGGTGGCTGAACCAAATGCGTATTAGAGCTTACCAAAAGGAAAGCATTGAATCAATTGAAGACAGATGTCGAACTCTGTGAGAAGTCGGGAAGACAATTGCTAGAGGTAGTCTTAAGCCTGCAATGTGTTAGAGGTGTTTGAGACAGGATTAAGAGGACAGGAGCACTTCACCCAGACCACTTCAATAAGATGAAGTTCTGGGTGCCATTGGTGTCCCTTTAAGTCTTTGTGTTTTTATATATAACTAATGTGTATTTCTTTGTTGTGAATAATAAGATCAGATGTAGAAATCCACACCTTTTTATCATGAAACCAGGCACCTCCATCTTAAGTCTTTGTTAGTCATTGTTACAAGTTCTGCACTTTCTACTTGTCAATCAGCTCAGAAAAAGCAAATCGAGAAGAGGAGAATTTCAACAGTGATTCTATTTCCCCAATCTCCATTTGCAATGTTTTCCCTTACTTTGTCTTGCCTTATTTGGATTGTATTAGTTACTAAATATATCAAATAAAACATTGTAAATCAATTTAATAACTTAAATTCTCCTTTCTCTTTCACATTTCTGGAATTCACACAAATAAATGTAAAAGTTCCCTGTTTTAAAAAAAGTTTATAAAACCATGTTTGCAGTTTACCTCTTTACTTGCAATATCTGCTCATGCTCTATATCCAAGCTATTAAGCTTGGCCACCATCCTTGCATGCAGTTATATTTTAACCTTTAAATTGTGCTGCTAACATTACCAACAAATAAATAGATGACCTGATTTTAACAAATGATCTATTTTCCTTTTACAAATGTGGGTCCATATGTTTAGTGTGCGAAGTTTGCAGCGCTGCTAAATAACTGTGTGCCACGTGCTACCCCTCTTTATATTTCCGTTATAAAATAAATATATATATATATTCTATATCAGCTTGCAACATAAGGTTTACAATGGTTTTTTAATTTATTTTTTTTATTTGATTTTAATGGCTCTGTATACAATGTTTGTATTTAGAATCGTTAGGAGCTAAACTAATTTTTGTAGGATGCAGGTACACCTTCACCCCAACAGTAGCACACAGGTTTTTCCTGTTTTTGAGTCCTGCCGTGCATAATTCAGCTCATGTGATTTGCATAAGTAGTTGTGCACACGTAAAATGCTTGCATTGGTTTTAAGTTCTCTTCTGCCTTCGCTCTCACTGACTGGCATTGCTGGCAGATCGTGGGTTTTGTGTTGGAGTGTTCAGCCGACTGCACCCTCTCTGTACTGTGACAAGGTACATTGTGACTCCCCTGCCAGTGGCTCTATGCCAGATCCGGCTGCCGTTCTAATCTGAACATTCTCCAAGAGCACTCATTTGAAGAGGGATTGCAGAGTCTTTTCAAGCCCTGTTATACACCTGTAAATGATCCGTATAATAGCGTGCATGGCTTTTTGTCATATTGTCAGTGAGTGAGGGTTTGGTCTGCTATCGTAAAATAGGAAAGAATTTGTGATGGACGAAACAGGAAGCTGGATGCAGGTCAGGAACACCAGGATGAGGTTTCTGCTAGGCCTGGGTAAGATCCATGTACGATACTGGTTCAAATATTTTTTTTATTAAATTAGAACATGGTGATCATAGTGGATAATTTGTGTTGGAGATGTTTGAGGTAGGACAAGATAATAGTGAGCTGGCTTCATGCGCGTGGAATTTTTGAACTCCAAGTGAAAGAAGAAAATGATAGAAAATACTTTGGAGTCTGCAAGTCTTTAAAAGATATCTGTGAAAATGCTGAAATCACCACGGAAAAGGGAATAATAGAAGAAAGAAAGGAACAAGTTGAGAAGTATTCAAGGAAATGGCTCTCATGATGAGGGGCTTTAGGAGCAGACCGTTGGTAGAGGAAAATGATTGCTATAGGATATTCTGTACTTCAAAGTATAGGATAGCCTTCACAAATTTACAAGACCAAGAGCAGTTTGATTTTAGGGAAAGTAAGAACACGACATCTGGAAACCTCGGACTTCAAATGGTTGTCAGAGGCAACCATTTAAAACTACTGCTCATTTTGGAACAGGAAGAGTGTGATCACTTTGGTATTTGTATGATGTTCATGGAAGGTATTTAGTGGGATGTTAAGTCTGATGTCGCCTTTATTTGAGAAATAGTTCAGGTTACAGATACAGATCAGTGATGTACTATATTCTGTTGGATTCATAAGGTTCTCTGTACCAGTGATGACTAACTGTTGTACACCAGATGTTCGCCACTCAAGGATGGCTGAACATGAGGATAACTATACTATGCAGAGTTTGGATGAAGGTTGTTCTGCAAGCCCTTTTGTAAAAGATTGCAATAGCATTGTGGAATGGAGGGATATGCAGAGCAAGCTATGACACGTGTCCCTGTGTGTTTTGATAGTGTTGTGTTACACGCTTGGGAGAGGTGATTTATACATATGATGTCATGCTATTATTATGAACAGAATGTGTTTTATATAGGCTTTTGGATCCTGTTTGCAGGGGTCTATCTACATTTGGCAATAATCTACATTATCCCTTCACCCACTTACCTTTTATTTGACCCTCACAACGTTCTTAACAATTAAGCCTTATAATTTTAAAAGTGGAATGTTTGTGTGTTGGTAAGAATTTTTTGTTTGCTTTATTGTCACTATCGGTGTGTACTTTTGATTAAAGGGACACTATAGTCACCATAACAACTACAGCTTATTGAATTTGTTCTGGTGAGTAGAATAATTACCTTCAGGCTTTTTGCTGTAAACACTCTTTTCAGAGAATATGCAGTGTTTACATTACAGCCTAGGGATAACTTTACTGGCCATTCATTAGATGGCTGTTAGAGATCCTTCCTGGGTCACGGCTGCCTAAAATGCATCCAAACATTCAGTATTTCCTCCCTCTGCATGCAGAGATGCTGATTGGCCAGGGCTGTGTTTGAATCATGCTGGCTCTGGCCTCTTTGTCAGTCTCAGCCAATCCTATGGGGAAGCACTGTGATTGGATAAGGCTACCACTTCTGCTGATGTCAGCAAACAGCATGCAGAGTTACAGCTTCAGGCTTGAATACAAGAAAGATGCTGCTATATTTATGGAGGCATGAGGGTCCCAGGGGGGCTAGATGGTGGTTTTAACACTATAGGGTCAGGAATACATGTTTGTGTTCCTGACCCTATAGTGATCCTTTAACATTACTTTATAGTGGACATGTTTGAACTGCCTAATATAGTACATTGCTGTTCTTGTAATGAAGGTTAATGAAGGTTACCAGACCTATAAATTTCTGTTTTTTTTAATGATTCATTTACTAATTTGTGAATGTTCCTTTTCGTTTACGAAGAATGTTCACAGAGAGTTTCTTACCACCTAATTTGACCAAAGGCTCCTGGGTTACATTAAAATTGGGTCTGTCGAGTGAAAACAGGTTTACGTTGGGAAAAATAGCACTTAAATAATTTGTTTGTTTATTTACCATTAAGCAAACGTAAGACTTGTTATACATTTCTTTATACATACAATGAAATATTCCCTGTATTACGGACCACATGTAGACTGGATTATATGCAAAAGAGGAATTATCACATAACATTGCAGCAATTTAAACGTATTTATAAAAAAAAAAAAAAGGGCCAATTTTATAAAGCCAAATGTTCATGGAGCAAACTCCTTTCCGTGGAAGAGCCTCTCCCCAGTGAGGCTATTAAAGGACCACTATAGGCACCCAGACCACTTCAGCTTAATGAAGTGGTCTGGGTGCCAGGTCCAGCTAGGTGTAACCCTTTTTTCTATAAACATAGCAGTTTCAGAGAAAATGCTATGTTTATAATAAGGTTAATCCAGCCTCCAGTGGCTGTCTCATTGAGAAAATATTTACAAAATGAAACACTTTAGACCATATACAGTGTTCTTTATCTCGAAGTATGAAAGCAGAAATACAATTTCTCACATTAAAGGACATCTATAGGCACCCAGACCACTTCAGCTCAATTAAGTGGTCTGGGTGCCAGGTCCCTCTAGTTTTAACCCTGCAGCTGAAAACATAGCAGTTTCAGAGAAACTGAGGGTTAATCTTCTCTCACTGACAGTGGCTAGAGGCGCTTCCGCGATTCTCACTTTGAAAATCATGTAATGCTTTCCTATGGGCAGTTTAAATGCACACGCGGCTCTTGCCGCGCATGTGCATTCAGATCTGATGTCGGCAGGGGGTGGAGAGCTCCCCACACAGAGGGAGCCTGGCGCTGGAGAAAGGCAAGTTGCTGAATGGGTTTTATCCCCTTCAGCCCAGCGGGAGGGGGGCCCTGATGGTGGGGGGGACCTAATGACCATATAGTGCCGGGAAAACGAGTTTGTTTTCCTGGCACTATAGTGCTCCTTTAAATAAGGATGACAATAGATACATAAAAATGGTCCAATGTCTTGCTTATATGTAATTGTAAGGACCTTGGTGGCATTACTAGCAGTACAGCTTAAAAATATAGCAACAGAATGGAAGTCTGCTTTTTACTGTATTGCCCACATACAGTAAATACAGTTGCGAAATATTTTTTCAAAAATAAAGGAAATCATATTTTTTTAAATAAAGAAAATTACAACCTCTATGGTGATCTTTATTAAAGGGACACTATAGGCACCCAGATCACTTCATCTCATTGAAGTTGTCTGGGTGCACTCTCCCTGTCCTCTTAACCCTGCAATGTAAAACATTGTAGTTTAATGGAAACTGACATGTTTACATTACACGATTAAGACTTCCTAAGTCACTAAAGGCTCTTCCTGTGAAACGCTTTGCATGAGGAATTAAAGTGTTGAAATACCCTACTGGAAGGCATTGAATCAATGCTTTCCTATGTGGAAGGCTTAATAGGCGTGTGGGTTACCCCGGATTGCCGACAACAGAGGAGGAGTCCAACATAGCGCCGAAGGACCTCGGTACTGGAATCAAGTAGGTGTTTAAAGGGTTTTATAACCTTTTAGTTGGCGGTGGGAAAGGTGGGGAGTAATGACAATCATTTTAGTTTCATTCTGCAAAATACATAAACGTAAAAACGTTTTATACTCCCTTTTTGGTAGTGAAGCGGTTAATAAATTTCATTTGGGAATGAACTGTTTTTACTAGAAAGTAGGGAAAGTAAGATCATGTATATAATTTTCTGCCACATACAATGTACATACAACACTAGACATTTGCATCCACTCATGTTTAACCCTTTGTCCAATTTTTGCTGGTTTAATTTGTTTTATATTTTCTTTCTCAAAGTCATACCAGTTTCCCCTCGTGGAATTCTCTGGCCCTGGTGCATGCTGGGACGTGTTAAAAAGCCTCTGTTTGAATTTGCATTACCCACTTAACAAACTCAAGGCCTGTCTAACCAAGGACGCCTCATACATTATGCTAATGATCAAGAGACATGTTAATGATATTTTAGGAGCCTAATTAGTGGAATATATAACTATATGCAATTTGGTAATGGGCTGTGAAGCAGTTTGAGAGTGTGGCAGGAATCTGTGACGAACGCTGTTTGTGTGTATGTGAGTAGAGGGAGGATGCTGATTCTGGGTGTGCTTAGGGGTTATGTTCGGCTTTAAAGATTTTGCCCAAGATACATACGAGTGAAACACCAAGGTTAACTGGAGATTTGATAGTGTTGGTTCTACTTGGCTATCTTCCTTTTTGCTCTACAGATTCAAGTTTCTATTTGTTTTTCAGCTGATTTTATTAGTGTTTATGAAGAGGGGGTTTTGAGACCTAGTTGAGCAAAGTCTACTGTGTTGAACAGGGATGGCCAAAAGGTAAATCCCCAGATGTCATACAGCTACAATAGTGTCCTTCACAACAGCTGGTGGTATCCCTTCTTGCCATTCCCGATCTTTAGCATTGCTGTTCCCACGTAAACATCTGACACCCGTAGTACGCATAATTCTGGGGTTATTGAAATGACCGCAATGGCTATTTTGTTAATTAGTATTAAGATGGATCAATAGTGACTGAATTTTTATTAATCTGAATATATCTTCACAAAGCATTTATTTAGCGTGTTACTCAAAATCGGTTGAATTTTTTTTTATTTTTTTTGTTAGTTTTTTTTGTTTTACTAATCTGCATGCAGTTGCGAGTGATCATATAACTATATATGAGTAAGTTCCATAAATGGTAGTTGGTAATTAACATACAAAATTTAGGCCAATGTGATGTCTGGCTTGTCATGTTAACTACATAACTTTCCATAATTATCATCCAGGAAAAAAAGAAAACGTCTGTGCATCGCAGGAAATGTTATTCACAAACATATGGAGTGGCAAAGGTTAACCAGCATTTTAATTGGCTACAAAAGTGTAGATAAAAATAATCTCCATCTCAAACGAATTTAAAATAGTTTCCTACTCTGCTAATTTATCTTAAAAATTGTCAAATCAATACGACTATCTCAGTGTATGCTAAATCATGAACTGACCAGAGAGTTTCACTTTTAGGCCAAAGTTAAGTTGGATTGTTTGGCTCTTGTGGTTCAAGTAGAGTTGCTGAAAGGGCTGTTGGAAACGGCCAGACATTGCAACTAAAATTGAAATTACTTACAGAGTGCATCTGTTCTCTGTTTGTCAGATATATGACTACATGATGGTCCAATTATTTCCTGTACTTTTAGTTGAGCCCTTTACTTTTCATGTTGTGTGTTTCATCTATCTCAGTTTGTGATTTAAAAATAAAAAAATAAAAAATAATAATAAAATAAATATATATATATATATATATATATATATATATATATATATATATATATATATATATATTGTGTGTTGTGTATTGGTCAGTATTGCTTCAGAACTGAGGAAGGGAGGAAAACTCTCGAAAGCTTGTCTTTGAAATATTGTTAGTCCAATAAAAAAAGTATCATTGCTTACTGCAATACTGTGGTATTTTGGCATTATATATTATTTTTCTGCAAAGTCTCTCAAGGTGACAAGGTTAACAAATTTAAACCTCTTTAGTTTAGAAAAACGTCGCCTGGGAGGGGATATGATAACATTATACAAATATATTCGGAGGCTGTGCAAGACCATGGTATCTTCTAAAGGTATCCATGGGCACACTGGGTTAAAAATACATCTTCCCCACAGCAGTCACAAGTGACCATTTATGGGAAATGGTAGGTAACATGCCCACAGGTAAAAGCCACGTTTTTTTTTCAAAGCGGTGGTCTGAGAAATCCATTAGATCACATTTCCGAGCTATAAAACATGTACAATATCCTAAATATCAGGAAAAATAAAGATGATTCTAATATACAGATTAAGGTTTCAGCTTTTCAAGATACCTGCAGTTGTGTTTCTTCATACAGGTGCATTTTGTCCCAGAAGCCAAAATAAATGTGCACCTGTCTAAAGGTACATGCATTCTGTTGGAGAAAGGAATGTTCCTGGATCTAAATGTTGCCCCCTGCAGGCATTGCAAAAGTTTAAAATAAGGTGAATCTGTCTGAATATTCTTGTTTCATTTTCTGAATAGTCTGGTTTAATTTTTTCTTGGTGCTAAAAAAAATGCTTTAGTAACTACTTTGTCTCAGATTTAATACATGTTTATTTTGGCATCCATGTCAAAATAGTTGCTTTTACCTTTTTATTTATTATTATTATTATTATTATTGCCATTTATTTAGCGCCAACATACTCCGTAGCACTTTTCAATATTCTGAGAGGGGGGCTTTAACTATAAATAGGACAATTACAAGAAAACTTACAGGAACGCTAGGTTGAAGAGGACCCTGCTCAAACGAGCTTACAGTCTATCGGAGTTGTGGTATAAAACACAATAGGACAGGAAATGGCAATCAAATATGGTGGGAGAGACGCAAAGCTGGAGGAGAGAGTAGAGTGCTGCCCTTTAGGAGAGAGCAAGAGACAGGTATGTAAGGTAGAGATTACTCTGGGAGGCCATAACCTTTCCTAAAGAGATGGGTTTTAAGGCACTTCCTAAACAATTGAAGACTAGGGGAGAGTCTGATGGTGGTAGGTAGGCTATTCCATAGGAAGGGAGCCGCCCGCGAGAAGTTTGAGGTCAGCAGAGAGAACGCCAGAAGAGAGAGAGCAGTTGAAGATGTGTGCTAAGGAAGGCACAAGACAAGGGAAGAGAGATCTGATAAGGTGAGATGGGACAGGATCAAACAGGCAAGTGGTGGGGCGAGAGGAAAGGAGAAGCGCAGCTACCTCTTCTTCAGTAGCCGGGGAGAAAGTCTGAAGGGTAGGAAAGGCATGATCTACGTCTGGTTGAGAAAGAGAATGGCAAGGTGGGGAGAATTCTTTCCTTAGCTGTTCAATCTTGTCGGTAAAGTAACATGCAAAACTATCGGCTGTAAGGTTAGTTTGGGGTGTGGCCACAGCAGGGCGAAGAAGAGAATTAAAGGTATCAAAGAGATGCCTGGGATTGCGGGAGCATGAACTAATGAGAGAGGAAAAGTATGACTGCTTGGTGAGGGCAAGGGATGCGCTGTATGAACACCATATGAATCTATATTTGAGAAAGTCTGACTGAGTGCGAGACTCCCAGCACAACAGGAGCATCTTTGCAGGTAGCTTGTTGATTTAGTATGCCACGGTTGGGGGTGTGCCTTCCTCGAGGTGCATGTTTGGAGCGGGGCTGCAGTGTTCAAGGCAGAGGTGAGGGTAGTGTTATATGTGGAGATGGGCGGTGAGGGACAGTTGTGAATCAATATCAGCTGACAGTTGCTGGAGGTCAATAGAGTTAAGGTTCCTCCTGAATTAAGGGGGGGGTAGGTTGAGGTTGTTGGGTGAGGGGGTACTCGAGAGCAAACGATAAGAGGTGGTGATCAGAGAGAGGAAATGGACTGTTGCGGATATTAGATACTGTACATGCATAAGAGAAGATGAGGTTGAGGGTATTGCCAGCTACTCGAAGTGGGAGAATTATCCCACTTCGATAGCTTGAGGGAGGAAGTAATTGAAAATAGTTTAGAGACTGCTGAGGTCAAAGTTGGGTTAATGGGAATATTGAAGTCTCCAAGAATTAGGGATGGAATAAGAAGGGAGGAAGTAGGTTAGCCATGCAGCAACGTGGTCAAGGAAGAGGAAAGGGGATCCAGGGGGACGATAGATAACGGCAATGTTAGCAGAGAAGGGTTTGAAAAAGCAAATAAAATGAATTTCAAATGGTGGGAAAAAGAGGGAGGGTGGGTAGGTAGAGGTTTGAAGGAGCAGTGAGGTGAGAGGAGAAACCCTACTCCACCACCTTTACATTCAGAGTGTCTTGGGTTGTGGGTAAGTTGAAGACCAATTTTTTTTCTCCAGTTTTTGAAGTTCTGTCATAACAAATAGAAAACTTAGATGGGTCAGTTGTATGTGCAGCTGCCAATCAATTTCCCTAAAATCATCTGAGTTGGAGGAAGTATCCATACCTGAAGATGAGTCTCCAGAAAAGACTCTTTGCAAACTTGTTCTGCAGCAGATCTCATTTACCCTCAGCTTTGCAGGTATTTTAGATCATCTTATGTATGCAAATGTAAAAGTGTATTATGCAAGCATCTTTAGCATTTTTTTTCTCCCCTCCCTGCCCCCCCACCCCATCCCAAACTGTGCAAGTATTTCTGTATTAAGAGTTAGAGTTAGAGTTTTAAATGACACACCTTTGGCCTCTATAACAGTGTTTTGCTTTGCACTTACTGTTTAGGAAGTCTCTGTAAAGCACGTTTACTGTCATAGAGGTGTTAACTACATGTGTGTTTGTCTCAACACATCCACCACCCTAAACCTTGACTAAGCATGTAGTCTTCTAGTGCAACATCACAACAGTCAATAGCGGTACAATACGGGTGTCCCGTTCTTGGTGTCCAGAACTTCCTTTTTTTTTTTTTTACAATTTATATATTTTTAAAAATACATTTGTACCTTAAATTTTAAATTAACTTTGAATACTAATTTCAGCGACTAATCCTGAGAAAGTCATAGTAATGAGGTTTATTACTTAGTTGTAATAAGATAAGACAAAGTAACACTTCCAAAAAAAAATTTTTGTAACACCCTACCCAGTTAGTTTCTTTATACAGAATAAACCTGCCACATAATAGAGCTGCTTTTCAGAATGTCTGTTTCGTTGTTTTTTTACAGGTGTGTGTGTGTGTGATGTCATTTGACTTCTGATTTTGTGACATAGACCCCCAATTGGTTGTCACACTGTCAAATTGATCAGTATCCATGCCTTTCTGCCAGTTTGAATGTGAATATGACATCTATGTTGTTTTTTGTCTTTGCTTTACCATCTTTTTATTTCAACACATGGCTCAGAAATTACTGCTTTGACTTACCTGTGCTCATCAGAGGAGAATTACAAATGTTGATGCCAGGGATCTGGCATTGATAATCCCTTATAGAAGTTTTAGGGGAGATATGAATGTAAATATCTTTTTGATTTGTATTGCAGGATGTGGGCCATGATCCTGTTTGACAGCTCTTTAACTCTTTAATGTTCTTTAATGGAAAATATACAATATCCCTCTCCACTTGGAAGAAAATCATGACATTTCTGATCATTGCATACATACACTATTCTAGGTTTTTTTGTTGTTGTGGTTTTTTTAATTGAAATATTTTGACTATTTAGTGAGAGTGACATTTAAAGGTATATTCAATAAATCGTATAGGGGACCATCACATCCTCCCAAGGACATGTGAATAACAGAATATTCTTAGGCATCATTTCAACTTGGAACCTTGTTATTTTACAACTGTATCCGGCTATCATGTGACCACTTTAGCTTACCCTTGCTATATGTACATCTATAGCTGAATTAGAATAACCATGTTTCCCATATTCTCCATCTGTTTTATTTCTGTCCCACGCACTGTCCTGGACTTTTCACGTATACATCCCTGTTTGATTTATTTTTTTAGTTATCGATCACCCCCCTTTTCTTTAAAACAAACAAAAAACATAATATATAAAATTGGGAGACAACCAATTGAGGGAAAAATGATTAAATCTGTACTTTTTATTATCTTTGGATTTTTCATAATGGTTACATGCAATTTTTGTTATCATGATCCCTTAATTTCTTATTCTTCTTCCCCTCCAATTTTTTTTATCACCCCCTCCCCCCTTGTTAACCCATCACTTTTCTTTCTTCATATCCTCTCTCACATTCTCTGTCATAGTGTCCCCTATGAGCCCCCTCTCTTTTGAAGCCGCCCCCCTTCTGTTGTTCACTATCAGCAGCTCTTCTCCCTCCAGGCCTTTTATCTTCTGCTTCTTTTTGTTCCTTGTAAAGGAAATGTTAATTTCTTAATCACTGCGTCCCCCCTTTGCTCGCGGTTGCCATGCCAACACCCCGGGAGTGGATTTTGCTAATTCATGGGAGCTTTGTGTTGAGTCCTAAGCCCTCCTGCTGTTTCCATTTGAATATCCCCGTGGTCTGAAGGCGGGAGGTGTGTGTGTTGTGGTGGGGGGGGAGAGAGAGTAGCAAAGGAGCGAATCTATAACCGTCTCCCCGCGACTTAGTAAAAATGACACAAATTAATATACAGTATTTAAACCAGAGCGAGATTAATGGATCCCTTCACTGCATCTTAGCTTAACTGTCAGTCGCTGGGCGTTTGGGCCCTTGGGTCTGAAGAGGCTGGGAATCCCAAGCTCATACTGCCAACTGTGGCCATCTTTATTTCTGACAGGAAAATACACTTGTAAATAAAACCATAAAATCCTCACAAAATGTATGTTTTGCTTTTTCCTGAGGGGGAAAAAAAACAAATCTAGTATTTACAGTGTTTTTATTATTTGCAATTAAAAAGCTTTGTAAATACCACATGTACAGCACAACCAGTTCCGTCTTTGTTTTGAATGCTGTACAGTGTGGTGTATAAAGTGGAGGGTACCCTTTGCATGTAGCAACTACCCTATTCTCTTGCTGCTTGCATCTGTCGTGGGTGCTTGACCTATCTGTCCTGTTTTATTCAGTACTGTCCTCTACCTGGATAGGCTTAATACCTAATTTACATATTCACGTCTTTAATGACAGACTAAATATGGAGGTTTTGTGCATATTAAAAAAATAAATAAATAATAGTTTTCAGGCTATAACATAAACCATGCATTTGTGGTTTGTTCAGCAACAGATAAAGAGAGCTTGATTTTTTTGTTTTTTGTAATTGACATCGGCTTCTTACTTTGTCAACTTCGATACTTCTCTTACACAGCCAGTTTAAATTGTGTTCGTGAATGAGATTGGCTAATGTCAATTATCATTTTAGTAGCTGCTCTGAAAATGCTTGTGAGAAATTGGTGTAGATTTGAACATGTGCACTGCTGCATGGGTATGGTCAAAATTTAACTTCTCTAATTGTACCTTGTAATGACTTTTATTTGTGATTACTCCAATAAGCTTGTTTGCAAGACTCCCAAAAGACCCTGTATCTTGATCTGTGTCTGTCAGTACATCTTTTTCATACCATTTACTCATTGTATCCTGCTCTGCTAAATTTGTTAGAGGCATATTAATAAATTATATCAGTATGCTATTTACATGTTCATATAAAATCTGCGTCACTCATCCACACAATTAGGCCAGACTGTTTATGGCACACTATCTCAGATGCAATATAAAATACCCTTTTGCACACTTTGTTATTAACTGCTGATAAAAAATGTATTTTATGTCGAAGGATACAGAACCCCAGGCCTTTCACAGTGCAATAAATTTTGTCTTGTGTATGCAAATGTGATGCACTGTAAAGTTTATTTACCCCCCAAAAAACAAAAAAGATTGGAAGCAGATTAGCCAAATGTAGACCAAATTAGCTGAGATGGGGAGAAAGAAAGTCTCAATGCTTCAGATTTGCAGATTGTTCCCCTCCTTTGCCTCCCCCCGACCCCTTAGTAGTTTGGCTTAAATCTCGCAAATCATGTGTCAGTATGTTATTTTGTGAATTGTCCCCCTTATTGACTTGACTGTGCCCTTTACCTGTGTGAATTGTTTTCAATGGCTTGTTGGATGTTCAGCTATTGTTTGACGTAAACACCTACAATCCTTTTGCCAGTTCCAGCATCATAGCAGCTGTAGAGGGGTCTCGTAGCCCCAGTCCCCCATATTATTAATGGCACTAATAATTCTGACTGCAGGGTATTAATATATCGCATCTGTTATTTATTTATTCTTTATTTTTTTTCCCTCTAGTTTGCTACTTGCCTGACCACTGCTATATGTTTAGATCACTGGTTCTCCCTTCGTGCAATGCATAGCTAAACATCTCATGCATTTTATTTTCAAAGCATTAAATTCATCCACCATCTTTAAGGTAACATAAACTGTTATCTGAATGCATGTATCTAATCGCTAGACGGCTTTATTTTCAAGGATCCCTTCTTTATAAGAATACTATTATATATATCACATCCATAGTGTATTCATTCCTTCCTTATCCTGTGAAATCTTCTGGGACTGCATGTTGCACATCATCCTTCAGTCATTTCTTATGTGTTCTAGAGCTTTTCGCTTACCCTCCCCCATTCCCCATCTTCTCATATACCGTAGTGAGGGGGGAAGGAGCTCCTCATTAGAGAGGACACATTTTCTGTTTTAATTTCCATGTATTATACTCTCCTGATCCATGGGGGATTTCTGAATGATGGCCATGCTATACCTCGAAGGGGATCTGCGTTAATGTATCCCATGGTCTGCTTCATATTGTACGTAGAGCACACCCACTTGCTTTAGATTGTGACTAGGTATCTGTGTGCACTGCTGGAATCCCAGATGTGACTTGGTTGCGATATGATACCGTGTCAGTCCTTGTTCTGCTTTGCAACTGTTCAGCCTTAGGCTGCTAGGACTTTGACAGTCTTGGTGTCACTGTTTGTGAAAAGAGGTATTGAGAACTATTGTGAGAGCTGAATTTTTTTTTTTTTCTTGCGACCTTTTTTTTTTATTTTATTTTTTTTTAAAGCATTTCCAGAATGTCTAACCAGTTCTGTATATTTTTTTTTTAGAATTGCTATGTTTGTTTGCAATCAAGATATTTCTTGTGAAATCCTCACATATCTGCATATTAATGACGGTTTGTGGCAAGCCTCATAGAAGTCGTCCGTTTTGATCTGAAATGCATTGTGAATACAAGACGCTTCCAGAATGCTTTCTCATTAAACCAGATATGCTTTAGGCAACTCAACTGAATAACACGGAAGCGCTCACTCATATCCACACTGACCTTTAAATATCCAGTACTCCAGGCGAGCATAGGTGAAAAATGTTTCCTTAGTACAGAAGCCAAAGTATCTTGTGTTCCATTTTTTTTTTTCTTAAATTGATTGTATAGGCAGTGACAGTCAAAATACAGACTGTAGTTTGACTATATACTGTACAAATATAACGTGTAAAACAGCGAACTAACAAGAACTAGACTTAATTAGGCTTACCTGATTTTTCTAGGATAATAGGTATGTGTAGTTTACCAATACATTTAGGAGCCAGTAGTAATATACCACATAAATGTTCTATTTTATATTATGTAGAGCAGGGATGCCCAAAAGGTAGATCCCCAGATGTTTAAAAACTACCACTTTCATGATGCTTTGCCATTATAAAGGCATTCCAAATCCATGCAAAGCATCATGGGAGTTGTAGTTCTGCATCATCTGGTGGTCTACCTTTTTTGCACCCCTGATAGACTGTTCACCCGTATTCTATACTATTATGGGGGAATGTTGTATAAGTGGGAGTTAAAAATGCGTGCAAAAACTATTTCGGCTGCCATTATAGTTTGTTTTTAAGTTGGAAACTACTGAATAAAACGACTATTTATAAATATGACTGGGTTGCTATAATTATGCATTAATTAAAAAAAAATAAAACGAGAGTGGTTTATCCAAATCTCCAGCATGGTCGCCAAGGAAGAAGAGCAAAAACTCCGCTAAATAAACATGTCTGCTTAATAATAGAATGCCATGGTCAACAGGGTATGGATTAGTTCAGAAAGCTTGATTCATACTGACAAATCAGGATATTGGAACTGCATCACAGATGGAGCCAAACTTGTTTCGGCCTTTGCAGTCCTAACTCCATAGGTATGAGTTAGTGATCTGTGAGTATCAATAAAGCTTTTTGAATAACTCTGTATAATATTGACCACGGTATTCTACTATTAACCAAGTTGGAAGCTAGCCAATTTAAAATAGCTACAGCTGCCACTTAATGTAACTCACACTTATCCTAGACAGATTGGGGTATGTATTTCCAAGTTCTGCCAGAGGTTAGGGCCACTAAACTGCATGGAAGTGTACTGTGCATTATTCCCCACTCAGTTTATCAGATAAAGTCATCATCCGTACAGTATGACATCTAAAACATGATTTGACCATTGAAATTACAGGTAATGTGCACTATATAATGTTATTGATTTATGTAATATGTAACCTTTATAGCAATAATGTCCCCTTTTATAGCAATAAAGGTAAAGGAGATAGAGTGGACGAACTCCCTTGTATTGTGCCCATTTGTTTAGTATGTTGTAGTTCGAATCACTGTTAAAGATACTGTTAATTTATTCGTATGTATTTAAAGAACCAGTGATTTGGGAAGGAACATTTGCTTATGTAAACTAACAAGTTGCTGGATGTACACTTAGAATTAAGAGGTTTTATAGATCTCTGTGTATAAAATTAAATCTAGGACAGATAGGAAGGTGTGGAGCTAGCAAGCAAGAAAGCATACCTTCTCTCATTATTTCTTATGGCTTGGTATTTTTATTTTAATTTTATTTTTTTTTCTTCGAAGGACCTTCCAGTTTGGTTTTGTTCTGAATTACGTCATTACATAAATGACAGGATATGGTGTTTAAATTACAATAAATGTATTTTGAAGTGAGTCAATGTAAAGCAGGGCTCGACAAATCCCAGGCGCCATGTCGACTAAGAATTCTTTCATGGCACTGGGGATTTGTCAGCCTGTCCTCTCCTCCATCTGTCTCTCTGTCTCTGCGTGCCAGGAGGAAGTGATGGGACCTGTAACTACTTCCTCCCGGCGCTGAGACCGCGTAGGAGAAGTACAAGCTGACAGGGAAACAGGTTGATATGTCTCTGGTCGCAGAGCCGACCGCCCATTTTGCAGAGCCGTGTGCACTCCCCGCTCATTCGGCAGAGCCGCACGCCGGCCAGCCCATTCCCCTGCGTTGGTTCAGCATTGGGAGGAAGTAGTTAAGTTCCTTTCACTTCCTCCCAGCGCACTGCGATAACAGAGACATAAGAGTGGGAGTCTGGATCAGCAGCAGCCCAGTCCTTTCAGCCGCATTCAGCACCACTGTAACCTGCTCCCAGTCCCACTGGACCCAAGGAAAGCCCCTTACTAACAGGAGGGTGGTAATATATGTATTTATGTTTTTGTGTGTGTATGTGTATTTGTCTGTATGTATCTATGAATCTTTGAGTGTGTGAGAGAATGTGTCTGTTAGTGTGTGTCATTCTGTATGTTTGTGTATGTTTGTGTGTGTGTATCAATCTGTCAGTCCATGTACATGGTTTAGGTCACCAGCTCCCCTTCGGTCACATGGGAATGGTGTTTTTACTTGCATTTTCCCCCCCAATGAAGTGCCTGTCTCGCTGCGACTGGCACGCCTTCATAGCTGAGATAATTTTGATGATCTCAGCCAATCTAATGCTTTTCCATAGGAAAACATTGGGAAGCTTTCGCGCATGCGCCGCCAAATTCTACACTAATCAGCATCTCCTCATAGGAATCTCAATGGGGAACGTTCAGCTCCTCCATGCAGAGCGTTGAGATCCTGAATGAAGATATGAGACTCTTTACTATCTAGATAGCAGAAACTTTAGTTAAGTTAGTTTTCTTTTTCAAACAACAAATATAAAATTCTTAAAGGAACAGGCTATAGACACCAGAGCCATTACATTAAGCTACAGTGGTTCTGGTTACTATAGTGTCCTGTTAAGAATTGTATTTTTGTCGTTTGGGAAAAAAACTGGCTCCTAACTTTTTTAGCTGGCTCCTATATTTAAGGCAAACTTGTCAAGCCCTGATGTAAAGACTCAGAACCATAATATGCGTTCTTTGGTACACTTGTATATGCCAAAATTTCAGAGATCCTATACAAGACATACCAAGTTAGAAATGAAGATCTGCACAATTTACATCCTAAGGAAAGGCATTTGGGAGGCAAGTATACACAACAATAGGCAAAGATATATTTCACTAAAAGAAAAGTGAATAAATGCATTTTTTATGTGTTTTTGTTTTCCCACGTTTCATGTAAACACCCATAGTAAAAGCAGACTTGATAGCTTTCTGGCCTCACACAAATTATGACCTCAACACATTTGTTATTGTCTATATGTAACTGTCCTGTAACTTTGTATGTCATTTGTCTATATGTAACTGTATATATTTGTATGTGTGGGTTGTATTGTTAATGTTTTTTTTTTTCTGTATATAGTTTTAGATGCGAAAATATGGCACTGTATACATTCTGATTCAATTAGTGAAGGTAATGCAATAAGTTTAATATCGATTATTATTTATGCTTAAGTGATCTATTATGTTTTCTGCCATTTGAGTAATTGCATATGCTTAAAGGACCACTCTAGGCACCCAGACCACTTCAGCTTAATGAAGTAGTCTGGGTGCCAGGTCCCTCTAGGATTAACCCTTTCTTCTATAAACATAGCAGTTTCAGAGAAACTGCTATGTTTATGAATGGGTTAAGCCTTCCCCCAAAGCAGGTTAAAGGGATACTGTAGTGCCAGGAATACAAAGCTGTATTCCTGGCACTACCGATCCCTCTGCTTCGCGCCCCTCCCGGGAACTAAAGGGTAAAAAAACCTTTATTTGCTCACCTTATCCCAGCGCCGATATCCCTCGGCGCTGGTTCGAAGCTTCGCTCCATCCTGTGACGAGCGGGGTCTAATGGGGAAAAATATGACACTGGAGGTCCTCATGCAGAGCGTAAGGACGTCAAGCGTCAGATAATGGACCAAAAGTTACGATTCCGGAAGAGCCCCCAGTGGCTGTCTGGTACATTGCAGTACTAGGTGCAAAAGGGACACAGCACCCAGACTACTTCAAATGAGCTGAAGTGGTCAGGGTGCCTACAGTGTCCTTTTAAGACTAACACATGGTTTTATTTTTGTGAATACTGGTACAATCTGCCAAGTTCTCTACAAACCCACCAGATCTTGTGTTTGCTAATAGATACAGGCATGGACAAGATAACCAAAATCTCTTGACAATACAGGACATAAGAGGTTGGTTTACACTTTGCTTTCTGAATATGTCCGTCCTTGGAATGCTATGTGTATGTTCTGGATTGATGTTATGATACAATTCTTGGAAGGATGTAGAAATGTACTTCACACATCCCATAAACATCCCATGGTGTTTAGATCTGGTGACTGATTTTGCTCTGCAATTCTAATGCTAGTGTTCATAGAACCTTACAGTTTGTTTACATGTGTGCAGTGGAACATTCTGCAATATATGAATACCAAGGTGTAGCGGTACTTACCCTTTCCAGGGGCCGGCCGGGGTCCTCTGTTCGAGCCGCGTGCGGTCCTGCTGCTGCACGAGCCGCGCGCGGCTCATCCGACGGCTGTGACTGGAAAGCGGTCACGTGTTCCACCTAACTCTAAGAGCGCGCCGCGGGTATCGGGCGCGCTCTTAAAGGGACAGTGGGTGCCTAAATTGGAAAAGGCATCCCATTGGTCCCTGTCATGCCACACTCCCCATACACTTACCTTTTGGGGGCGTGGATGTGACAGGGACCAATCAAATTAGATGTTTAGGTATTTATACTCACCTTTTTCCCTTTGTTCCTTGCCCTATCGTGGTTTCTGTATCAGTTCCCTTTAGCGCTTGTTGTGTCCACTTGTGTTCCTCCGTATTGACCTTGGCTTTGTTTCTGACTACGTTTTCTCTTTATCCTTATCTGTTCTGTTTGCCGGCTTGCTGTTTACTGTGTACCAGACCCCGGCTTGTCCTAGTTTACGCTGTCTCTCTGTGCCCTTGACTTCGGTTCGTTCCTGACTCTGCCTCCTCTCATATCGTTGAGTCCGGCCATTCTAAGGTCCGGTAGACGTATCTCTCCTCTGTGTTGTCTTCTGTTTGGCCGAATACTGCGTGTTGGGGTATATTCTCGTTACATTACGATAGGGCCATGGACCCCGCAGATTTAGCTCAGCAGATGGCTTCTCATGAGGCCAGATTTGTAGAACAGGATCACCGTATGGATCAGATAGCCCAGGCTCTCCAGACGCTCTTATCTAGAACTATTCCAGCAACCACACCTAACCCTCCTACACCTCTTCTTCCTGAAGTGTCTACTTTGCCTAATACTTCGGCCCATTTAACACCTCCTCCTAGGTATGGAGGGGACTCTAAGACATGCAGAGGTTTCATTAATCAAATAGAATTCCACTTTGAGATGTATCCACGTTCCTTTCCCACAGATAGGTCTAAAGTGGGGTTCCTTATGCACCAACTTACCGATAAAGCACTTGAGTGGGCAAATCCTATTTGGGAGGCTAATGGACCTATGGTGCATGATTTCAATAGTTTTCTTACGGCTTTTCGTAGAACTTTTGACACAACTAAAAGGTCAAAAAATGCCGCCAGAACATTAATGAGAATTAAACAGGGTTCTAGGTCTGTTGCTGACTATGCCATTCAGTTTCGTACCCTTGCTTCACAGGTAGATTGGACCAACAATGGGCTAACTACTGCATTTATGGAAGGTTTATCTGACAATATATTGGATGAGGTAGCGGCTAGGGAGCTTCCTATTGCATTAGAGGACCTTATTGACTACCTCATTGATATAGATAACAGGATTCGTGACAGATTATATACTAAAAACCGGAATACACGTTTGATTACACCTATTAACCCCAGAGTTGATAAACCTGAGACGGTCAAAGTATCAGAGGAGGAACCCATGCAATTAGGGGTTGCCAAACTCTCTGAAACTGAGAAATTACATAGGAGAAGGGAGGGACTCTGCCTATACTGTGGTAGGAGAGACCATATGATAAAGGAATGCCCCGTGCTTCCGGAAAACTCTCGCACCTAAGACCTTATAGGGGACTGGCCTTGGGTGTGATATCTAAGTCTCCTAAATTGCCTCCTAACCGTTTGCTTCTTCCTGTTTCTTTGTATATGGGAGAGGGTTGCATAGCTGAGCACATACAAGCCTTGGTTGACTCTGGGGCAGCTGATAATTTCATGGACTCGGGTTTTGTTAGGAAAAACAACATTCCCGTCACAGAGAAGGAGATACCCTTGGCCGTTGAGGCCATAGATGGTAGACCATTAAGTTCTCCAATTGTTACTCATGAAACTGTACCATTACACATGTATACAGGGGTTTTACACTTTGAAACCATTCGATTCCAGGTCATCACATCTCCCTCTTCTCACATTGTGTTAGTGTACCCATGGTTACGTACTCACAATCCCATTTTCGATTGGGAGTCAGGGCAAATAAAATCATGGAGCGATGCCTGCCATGAGTCCTGTACTATTGAAGTCACCCCTTTGAATTCTATTAATGTTCCTACAACTCCTCCTTTGTCCACTGTTATACCCCCTCAGTACTTATTTCTCAAAACTGTCTTCGATAAAAGGGAGACTGACAAATTACCACCTCACAGACCCTACGATTGTGCTATTGATTTATTGCCTGGCACAATACCTCCAAAGGGCAGGGTGTACCCTTTATCTGTTCAAGAAAACCGTGTCATGGAGGAGTATATTAAGGAATCATTAGAAAAGGGGTTTATTAGGAGATCCTCTTCTCCGGCTGGAGCGGGGTTCTTCTTTGTATCAAAGAAAGAAGGTGATTTAAGACCGTGTATCGATTATAGAGGTCTAAATAAAATCACCATCAAAAATGCATATCCTATACCTTTAATCACGGAATTATTTGACAGACTCAAACATGCTACTGTATTCACTAAATTGGATCTTAGAGGTGCATACAATTTAATACGTATTAAGAAAGACCACGAATGGAAAACGGCATTCAACACTAGATCTGGCCATTACGAGTATACTGTTATGCCATTTGGTCTATGCAATGCCCCAGCAGTATTTCAAGAATTTATCAATGACGTTTTAAGAGACTTTATTCACACATTTGTAATTGTGTACTTAGACGACATATTAATATACTCTACAGATTTACACACTCATCACAGGCATGTTACGACAGTTCTGAAGACCCTTCTTGCTAATGGTCTTTATTGTAAACTGGAAAAATGTCTATTTGACCAATCCGAAGTCCAGTTTTTGGGGTATTTAATTTCCGCTAAAGGTTTTCGTATGGATCCCCAGAAGCTTTCTGCTGTCATGGAATGGCCTCTTCCACAAGGTTTGAAAGCCATTCAGCGTTTTCTTGGTTTCTCTAATTATTATAGACGCTTTATTAAAGGTTTTTCCTCTATTGTAGCGCCTATCACCCGTATGACAAAAAAGGAAGGCAATACTCGTGTCTGGTCTCCCGAGGCACTTCAGGCTTTTGAGTTTCTTAAAACTACATTCGCTTCTGCACCTATTTTACAGCACCCTATCCCCACACTGCCCTATATTCTTGAAGTTGATGCTTCTGATATCGGGGTAGGTGCTGTCTTATCCCAAAGAGAGTCGCCTGAAAAGCCATTGCATCCTTGTGGCTTCTTCTCCAAACAAATGTCCAAAGCAGAAAAGAATTATGATGTGGGTAATCGCGAACTCCTTGCTATTATTTTAGCACTGAAAGAATGGAGACATTTGTTAGAAGGAACTAAAGATCCTATTCTCATATTTACGGATCACAAGAACCTATCCTACCTTAGTGAGGCTAAAAGATTGTCTTCTCGGCAGGCTAGGTGGTCACTATTTTTGTCCCATTTCAATTACATTATCACCTATAGGCCAGGTGACCGCAACACTAAAGCAGACGCTCTGTCCAGACAGTTCGAAACTGCTGACAAACAGGAGATTGATGTTACTCCTGTGATTCCCCCAGAAAGGATAATCGCTACCACTGTTTTGTCTATTTCTTCGTCCCTCTTGCAGGCCATACAAGCGAAACAAAACATGGCACCTAGCGAGAGACCTACTGATAAACTGTTCGTTGATGTTCCCGAGAGACGGGAGATTCTGTCGTTGTATCATGACACTAAGACTGCTGGACATCCTGGTATTTCCAAAACGGTGTCAGCGGTTTCTCTGTATTTTTGGTGGGATTCCTTACGCAAGGATGTGCCTGTATAAAAAAAATTCTCGTAGGGTTCCTTGTGGGCTGTTGCATCCGTTACCTATTCCCGAGAGACCTTGGTCTAACCTGTCCATGGATTTTATTGTTGAATTACCTCCCTCGAATGGTAACACAGTTATCCTAATGATAGTGGATCGGTTTTCCAAGATGGCTCACTTTGTGTCTCTTCACAAGCTGCCCACGTCCAGGGAACTAGCACTTGTTTTCGCCAGAGAGGTGTTTCGATTACACGGCATTCCCGTATCTATTGTATCTGATAGGGGTAGCCAATTTATTTCCAGGTTCTGGAAAGCCTTTTGTTCGGAAATGGGCATTTCTCTCTCATTTTCTTCCGCTTACCACCCCCAGTCTAATGGAGCTGCCGAACGTGCCAATCAATCTCTGGAGCAGTACCTTCGTTGTTTCGTATCCCACCATCAGAACAATTGGTCTGACCTTCTTCCTTGGGCTGAGTTTGCTCGGAATAACGCTACTCATGATTCTTCCGGCAAGAGTCCTTTTTACGTTGTATATGGCCAACATCCTGTTGTTCTTCCGGCTGCTTTCTCCTCACAGGGCATGCCAGTTCTGGATGAACATTTGGCTAATTTGCGTAATACTTGGGAGCAGGTTCAGCGTTCTTTGGTGGATTCCGCTGCTCGCCAGAAGGTGCAGGCTGACAAGCATCGCAGGGCGGCTCCTTCTTATGTTGTGGGGGACAGGGTTCTGCTTTCTACGCGAAACATTCGCCTCCGGGTGCCTTCTATGAAATTGGCTCCCCGCTTTATTGGTCCTTATCGTATTCTGCATAAGGTTAATCCTGTTTCGTATGCCTTGGGTCTCCCTAAGAATCTGCGTATTCCTAATGTCTTTCACACCTCGTTGTTGAAGCCTTTCGTACGCAACCGCTACACCCGACATGCACCTCCTCCCCCTCCTGTTTCTGTGGAGGGTCATGAGGAATTTGAAGTTTCTGCAGTTCTTGACTCTCGTTTCCTTAGGGGCCGACTTCAGTACCTAGTGCATTGGAAGGGCTATGGGCCTGAGGAGCATAGTTGGATTTCCGCTGACGCGGTTCACGCTCCTCGTCTTGTGCGCTCTTTCCATTCTCGTTTTCCTGCCAGGCCTGGCCCTCCCCGCCCGGAGGGCGTGTCCTCAGGGGGGGGTAATGTAGCGGTACTTACCCTTTCCAGGGGCCGGCCGGGGTCCTCTGTTCGAGCCGCGCGCGGTCCTGCTGCTGCACGAGCCGCGCGCGGCTCAGCCGACCGCTGTGACTGGAAAGCGGTCACGTGTTCCACCTAACTCTAAGAGCGCGCCGCGGGTATCGGGCGCGCTCTTAAAGGGACAGTGGGTGCCTAAATTGGAAAAGGCATCCCATTGGTCCCTGTCATGCCACACTCCCCATACACTTACCTTTTGGGGGCGTGGATGTGACAGGGACCAATCAAATTAGATGTTTAGGTATTTATACTCACCTTTTTCCCTTTGTTCCTTGCCCTATCGTGGTTTCTGTATCAGTTCCCTTTAGCGCTTGTTGTGTCCACTTGTGTTCCTCCGTATTGACTTTGGCTTTGTTTCTGACTACGTTTTCTCTTTATCCTTATCTGTTCTGTTTGCCGGCTTGCTGTTTACTGTGTACCAGACCCCGGCTTGTCCTAGTTTACGCTGTCTCTCTGTGCCCTTGACTTCGGTTCGTTCCTGACTCTGCCTCCTCTCATATCGTTGAGTCCGGCCATTCTAAGGTCCGGTAGACGTATCTCTCCTCTGTGTTGTCTTCTGTTTGGCCGAATACTGCGTGTTGGGGTATATTCTCGTTACACAAGGTGGGATATTGTTTGCCCCCACACGGTGCACTTGTTCTTGTAAAATAGTCTTATGTTGTTTGACTTTTTTATACAACCACACAGAAATATTATTTACTTAATATGACCCCCAGTTGACGACTTCTCATAAAACCACCATGTCCCCACCTTGTGCAATAGTTACCAACATACATAGGTTATAGATGTAGGTCCTGTGAAGCTAAACCTGTCCAGAAGCAGACAAGTAGAAAATGATTGATCATGCCTGTTACATTTTCACTTCATGTTTTGTGCTGTGTGCACAATACACAAAGTGTTGTGCTTTTTTTGTGTATTGACCTTTTGATACATGTATGGCTCTCCCAACTTTGTAATGTGAACTGTGCACAGTTGTTATTGATGCTGGGTCATAGTGGTGTTGATTAGGTTCTGTTTATTGAGGCTGTATTATTGGGGCATTTAGTAGGGTACGTATCCTGTGACTATCCCTATCACTCAAATGTAATGTTTTCCTTTTTGTGACATATGTACTCTTTATTTTTGAGACTATTTCCCTAGATAGAAAGATATATATAGAGATATATATATATATATATATATATATACACACACACATATAGATATATAGATACATATCTTTTTTAAAATCCTTTATTTTATTTTTTTGTCCTCAATTCAGTTTATTTTCTTTATTTTGAAATCTGTAATTTGTCTTAGATTTCTTTGAAAACTCTTGCATAAACATGCAGAATGTCCGATCTCTTACAGATGACACTTTTTTTTTTTCTTAAAGGACCACTATAATGCCAGGAAAACAAACTCGTTTTCCTAGCACTATAGGGTCTTTAGGTCCCCCTCCCGCCGGGCTGAAGAGGGAGGAAGGGGTTAAACTCTTACCTTTCTGCAGCGCCGGGCTCTCTCGGCGCTGGAGAGCCGCGCGTGCATTTAATCAGTCCATAGGAAAGCATTTCTCATTGCTTTCCTATGGACATCAGCGTCTTCTCACTGGGATTTTCACAGTGAGAAGCGCGGAAGCCCCTCTAGCGGCTGTCAATGAGACAGCCACTAAAGGCTGGATTAACCCTATTGTAAACATAGCCGTTTCTCTGAAACCACTATGTTTACAGCTGCAGGCTTAACCCTAGATGGACCTGGCACCCAGACCACTTCATTGAGCTGAAGTGGTCTGGGTGCCTATAGTGGTCCTTTAATTGGTAGTTAACTTATGTCTTCTTTTTGCAGCTTTACGTGCAATTGGGATTTAATTACTTAAAGTTAAACTCCTTACTTGTTGTGTCTTTGCTCCCCCCATAGTTGGCAGCAGTCCTAATTTGGTGGGGTCAGTCCTGACAGAGTTATAGGCCTTTGCCTCCTGTCCTAACTGTGGTAATATTGTTCTAAGTGGGCATTATGCAAACTTACAATGACAAAGACACCGTACATGTGCAAAAAGGGTGGAGTCGTGATGTTGCATACACAGGAATAAGAGTATCGAGTATGTTCATTTAGTTTAATGGCTAAAAGACTAATTTGTTATTGAACCGAGAGTCCCTGAGCCACATGGGCTTGATTTAGTCCCATAATGAGCAAGCTTATGTGCAGCTCCTGTGACATCCCTTTCACTCAATAAAAGTAGACGCATCATTGCTCCTGATGAGAAAGGGGAGGTGAGGGAGGTTTGTGTGCATGTGTGGGGGATGCACACTCAGGATTGTAGAATTGTCGGAATCTGAATAAAAGCAGACTAGTCATTGGGATGTATGTTCCCTTACAGGAGCAATGCATGGTAACACATGAAGTTCAAGACTATGGAATGCATATATATGTACTTTACATGTTGGTATATAGAACTGGCTTCTTTGTACATGTTTATATTCTTTAGAATGTGAGCTTGTTTGAGCGGGGTCCTCTGCACCTTCTGTTCCTGTACGTAGAACATGTCTTGTTACGACTGTAATGTTTGTTAGTTCACCTTTTGTATAGCGCTGCGGAATTTGTTGGTGCCTTATAATCATAATATTGGTTAGCCTGTTCTTCTTTTGTTTATGTATACTATATGTGTAGTGCTCACACAAATCCAGTTATTTGGCGTGACCGCACAGGAGAACTGGTATATCTTCCCTCTGTTTTATTTGGGCTTTTCTACTTATATCTATTTTTCATACTTCTGTCACTGTTTTATGATACATTTTTGTGTAATAATCAGCCACTCTCACCCTTTCTAACTAGACCTGTTGATTTTTTTTTCCTTTTCTTGAGTCATGGCACCCTCCATTCGCCCAGGCACAGCCCGGCTGCTCGTTAGAATGAAAGAATGCTCAGTTTTAATTAATGATATGTAAATATCCTTGAATGGGCCGCATTTGCATATTAAGAGAGATTTGCCGAATCTGCGGAGTAATATATTTTAATTAAGGATTAATTAAAAATAATGTGGATTTCATTCTGCCTGGCAGGAACATTTGGGTTGTTTGAATGTGTGTGTTTCCCCCTAAAGCACTCTGTCTAGGAGCTTTTATTAAAATGAGTATGTTTGTGAGGCTGAGGAAAATGGGAGTGGGTATGCAAGATGAAATTTGGACATGAGTGATTGTGAACACTTTTTGAATTATTTTTTTTTTTCATGAGTGAGTGTACTTGTGCAAAGAGGGGAATAAATGGCTGTTTGAGGAGGGAACAACACAAGGTGTTGTATTCATTCGATGAAAAAGACATAGATGGGTTTGGAAACTGAACGATGTTGAAGCAGTGGTGATACTTTCGAGAACACACACAGGGTTGTTATTATTTATGAAGTGCCAACAAACTCTGTAGCGCTGTACAATAGGGTTGTTGGATAGCTGTGACCTGCATGAGGATATAATAGCGAGATTATCGTACCTGAGAATGTTCTACATGAATGAACCCGGTGTCTCCTAATGTGTCTTTTAAATAGTTTCTCATTGGAATTGATTCAGTAAAGTTGGACTTATTGAGAATTAACAATTCAATTCCAGCTTTGAGGTCAGAACAACTAGAATTTTTTTATTATTTGACTATTTCTCCAGTTTCCAGTTCTGTGAATAAATTAAAATAATTTTAATTTAGATGGTTTATGTAGCCATTCGACACATGTGATGATTGTGTTTTAAAACTCAGGTACTCTTGGAAACAATAAATTAGAACATTTTAAAAGACACTGTTAACTGAGTCACCTGGATTCAAAATGAAAAGAACCAATGGTGTGTTGTGTGTGTGTGTGTGTGTGTGTGTGTGGCATCATAATGAAGTAAAATAGATAATAATTGAATATATAAAGGGAACCACAAGATCTCTCCACTATAGGGAGAATTGTATGTGGATGTCAAGGAAGGTATTGAACACTGAAGATGTGTTTTATTTGTACATGTTTATATGTGTGTTGGGGAAGAAAATAGGGGCATATAAAGGAATTATACAGGTGTACATTTGTTTGTATAAGGGTAACATAAGAGCGCAGAGAAAATAATGGTGGGGTGGGGGAGGGGGAATTTTATATCTATATCAATTATCGCTATCTATATAGATATATCTTTATGCACTTGTTACTGCCAGTTTTGTTTCCCATTGGGTTTATTCACAAAACGTGCAAACGTAAAGTATTGTCACAGAGATTGCAAATTGGAATCCAAACTGAGAGGGGGGAAAAGCCTATTTCAGTCTACAAGTCAACTTCTCTGTGATTCCTGGTTTAAGGAATAGATTCATACACCTGTAGCTGTCTTGCATTTCTGGGATACATCTGTCTCACTGGCATACCTGTAATCCCTGCTGAATATAATAAATATGTCTGTGCCTTCCTTCACACCTGTCAGTCCCTATGTCCCCTCGCTGTGTTTTCTTTTTTGGCGCTCCTTCTCAGCTTCTCTTGACTTCATTCTGTACGCTTGCTCTTTCTTCAGCCCACCCCATACGCCGGCAAAACACTCACTTGCCCCGTCTTTCTCCCTGTCTCATTACATTAAGTGGCAGTAAGCTAATCCTAGGGAGGTGATGCAGAGAGCAGTGGTTTAGATTTGCATGGTTTGATTAGCTATGTGAAGAGGGATCTATCATATAAAATACAGGATGTTGACATTAAATATCACAGCTTTCTCCCTCTCTGTTTATTTATTTGATTTATGCAACATAAATCAGAGGCCTTGATTAACGAGGGAGATCTGAAGTTCTGCTCCAGGGGCTTCCTCTTTCTGTGTCACACATCATGTCTGTCAAAGATTTTATATGGGCCCAGGTACATCACATATATGAGGACTAGCATGACATTTTGGGCGTATTGCACATCATTCTCATGCTGTCCAGTCAGAGCTGTATCCTGGATGAAAACATTCTGTGCAATGTCGCTAGATCCTGGAAAGGTTGTAAGGCTAGAAGCTATTGCAGAATTGGCTGTGACAGGCGTGAAATCCATTTTGAAGTTCAATTAAATAAAACTGATCTTTTAGGTATATAAATATAAGCACAGTAGAATGGTCCGTTTTATATTTCTGGTTTCAAATGTGGTTTATGTTTGTACTAACCATTTAATAATGGCTGAGTGTTGCAAAGCAGAAACCTTCAAAGGTTAGCTATTACCACTGGCGTGCTTTGCCCTTTTAACCACTAAGTGATATACATAGGGGAAGCTTTTACATAAAGCCTGATTAAAGGGACATTTGGGGGGGAGGGGGGAATGATCTTAACATCTGTGTCTGTGGGGTTTTTTTTGTTTTGTTTTTTTATGGGTGAGAAGTTTATTATACTTATAGAATCTTATTTTTATTTTTTCTTCAAACAAGAGGGTGATTATAACCAATCTGAAATAGAGGGCTTCATCTTTAACTCCCTGGCATTTAGACCTGTGCACAGTGACTGTTGGCATTAAAGAGAGTCTATCATGGGAGACCTGGTCATATGCAAATATTCTATTTTGTTTTATTGGTGATAATGGCCACAAGTAGGCACACAATCATTGGAACATTTTAAATTAGTCTCATCTGAATGACTACATTTATTATTTGACAAACTGCGAATTGGGGAACAAAGTTTAATTTGCTGGGGAATGTGGTGTTTTAAAGAGAGGACCTGTGACTGCCTCCTGGTGTGCCTAATCTCAGCAGTCACAGGGGATGAAGGCAGTTAAAATAAATTCCCACCTATTTTATCCACAACCTTGATTAAAGCATTGGCCCCAAATTATTCTAGTCCTGTTCTATTGATGTTCTTCTGTCTGGGCATACAACATTATGTATATGTTGTATAGCACAGGAGTGTGCATAATTTATATTATATAGCTCTTTGATTAGGTAAGGAAAAAGATGGTCTTTCACTTACCCAAAAACAGTCCTTGACGAAATTTTAAAAGAAATATATATATATATATATATATATATATATATATATTCTTTTTTTGCCTCACTTTTCCGTAAACAAGATTTGTTTATTTTTCTACATATCTCGAATTATTTCCCCACTTATTGACATTCTAACCCTCTTCTGTTATGTTTCATTTCTTTTCTGTTTTATTTTTCCTCTGTCTCATTTTGTAATGTTTCATCTGTCTCTTTCTACCTGTTATCCTCCTCCCCCGCCCCCCTTCGCTCTGTGTCTGGTTTGTGTGTTCTATATATTTCTAGCCTTTTCATCTTGCTCTTTCCTATTCTGTCTTTTTATCCTGCCATTTCTCTACCTCAACACTTCTAAACTGTCAATCAACTGTCATTCAACTGTCCACTATTCTTACCCATACACCCCACCCCCTAACTTATATATCCCCTTGGCCTTGCTGGTCTGTATCCCGCACCTCCTGGCCCCTCTACTTCAACCTCTGGCTTTGCTTTAATGAGAATCTCTCCTAATTATTTCATGGGCTGCTGCAGAGAAGCCGCAGAGCCTCAGATCCTGATATCGGCAACGTGACTGTGCTACTGATGGGGACGGGGGATCAATAATTTAGGACGCGCCTTTAATAGCAGAACTGACAGAGCTGGAGGAGGCAGTGATCAGACCCTGCCGGAGTCTCTTGTCATCTTGTAAAAAGCACAAAATGTTCAAACATACATATCTGTTTAGATATATGTAGACTTGGTTGTGTGTGTACATATATATATACTATATATTTCTACACACAAATATAATACAATCGCAGACACAAAGTTAAAAAGATAGTGGCTTTATAATTATGACTACTATTCAGTCTATGACTGTAGTTTTAGCCCTTTAAAAATCACATTCTTCTATTTTGCTCTTTACATTTGTAAATTGTATTGTTAATTCTAGTTGGGTATATATCATTCTGTGATCCACAACTGTGGTTTTACTTTGTGTATTTCATATATATAAATAAATATATATATATATATATATATATATATATATATGGCTGCATACCCATTGTCTTGGCAAATACATCTTGGCCACTCTTTGAGTACACGTTTTTAATAGTGTACGTCTGCTGTACGTTTCTGTACTCTGGGTTGAGCGATGGGGAGTCGGAGAGTGTTTAACAGGCAGAATTGAAATGAATGGGGTGTGAGGTCTGCTGTGCTGACAGGACATTAAAAACAGCACCTTTCAGAGGGGAATAGATGGATGTATAAACACACGGAATATCCATCACAATGGGGTGTAATGTAGAGCCCTAATGAGAGCAGAGGGGGAGGAATGGAGTGAAGGGGGCAGAGAGGGGCCACTTGGTGACACGGATGCTGCATGTCAGAAATCATCAATATCTGTGATAAAAAATTCCACGGCGAATTCAAGCACAGAGCAGAAATAATAATCATCTTCACAGTAGGAAAAGCTAAATGGATCTATAGATTCTTCTCTCTTCGGTGTGATTGTCATGTATGCTCATTGTTTTATGTTGATAGTTTTTTTTTGTCTCACTTTGTCATATAAATGTGCTGTATATTCACAAGCCTCATATGAACAATACATAATAATTGCACATGTGTGGTTGGCAAATGCATAATTGAGCAACTTCTATTATCAACACAAAGCTGTTCCAAAATTAAAAAAAATAGTCTTTTTTTTTTTTTTTTTTTTCAGAATGTTGTAATCGTGTGACTAAAGTACATTGTGGATTTGGCTTTTTTTTTATTTATTTTTTAACTTCTTTATTGTATTATCCATTTGCTACCCTTCTATTGGGATACTGGTCTACACCAGTGATGGTGAACTTTTTTGAGCCCGAGTGCCAAAACCACAATACATGCCAACTTTTGTTTCCTCAAAGTGGCAATTAAACCTAAATACACACAGACTGCTGAATACATTCACACAGTGCACTGAATGAGACTGCTGAATACATGCACACAGTGCGCTGAATGAGACTGCTGAGTACACACACATACACTGCTGAATACATACACACATACACCGCTGAATACATACACACGCACACATAGGTTGCTGAATACATACACATGCACAACACCCCTCAGTGTGGACCTTGTGTTTTTGGGGTGCTGTGCGTTTGTGTGTGTGTCTGTGTGGGATGCTGTGCGTGTGTGTGTCGGGGGGTGCTGTGTGTGTGCTGGGGGGAGGGGTGCTGCAAGTAGCAAATATGTTTTTTGTTTTTTTATAATCCTACCTATACCTTATTAAAATCTTTATTCCCCCCTCCCTTCTTCTTACCTTTGGTGAAAGAGGGGGGGACACTGCCAGCCCTGATGGTCCGGTGGGGGTAAGTTCTCTGTAGGTTTTGACCGCAGCTCTCCTGTCCTCCCTCGTGCAGAATGCTGTGTGGAGCATTGCCATGGTAACGCGCGGCAATGCTCCACACAGCCTGCTCGCGGGAGGACAGGAGAGCTGCTTCCCAGATCCCTCCCCCTGCCTCCGGGTCCTCCCGATACAAAGGCAGAGTAGGCACCTACCTTTTTGGGCAAGCAGATGCCTACTCCACATTGCTGCTGAGCAGCGCCAGTGCGCCTCCCCCGATGACCTTTGGCCGCGTGCGCACAGAGAGGGCTAGGCGTGCCATAGGTTCGCCATCATTGGTCTGCACTCTGTAAAAAGTAGCAGATTTGAGGTCTTCTGGATGAAACAATGTGACAATTGCATCCTTATTTAGTCACATGCTTGTCGCCTATTTTGATATCTTTAAAGAGACACTATGATCGCCAGAACGACAGCTTAATATAATGACTCTGGTGTCTACAGCCTGTCCCTGTTGGGTTTTCAAAGTAAACATTGCATTTTCAGAGAAACATTGCTGACTAGGTGCACCTATAGTGGCAGTCACTCAGATGGCCACTAGAGGTGCTTCCTGGAGAAGTACTTCACTGTGCACTGGCGTTTAGTGCAGTGGATCTGCTGATCCACACTGCTGCGTTATCTCCATCCTGGAATAGAGTGCATCCATCTCGGCTCCCTTCAGTCATTGCTATAAATCCCGCCCTCCACACTTTTCAGTCAGCAAACAGAGAACTGGAAAATAAAGCCATTTTGTTCTTAGAAGTGGCACAACAAGTAAAAGGGGAAGAGATGAAATGTGCCTGGTTTTCATGGCGATAACCCCACTTTTAGTTCTTTAGACCAATTTTTTCCAATGCACTGTGTTATCTGGCTGTACCAGAATAAAACCGAATTGTAATACCAGTTGCTAATTATTTAATACATAGTATCACAATAAAATTGGTGACCGCATGTTACAGGCGCATTCCAGTGTTTTTACTTAATCTTGTAAGTGATCATTCCCCTTTAAGCCTACAGACAATAATGTACCTATGGTGTTCGAGTTTTTGCTTTAGGAGAAGCGCGGTTATAGCCAATCTGTGCAGATATAACAAGCCTGTTCTGGAGATAGCAAGCTTCTGACTTCGGGGTTGTGCGCTGCAAGTTTTTACTCTTATGGTGGCATTCTTGGATCCATAATGATGGAGATTGTTATATCAAGCATTTGCCTATTTTCTTTTTTAGCCCTCAACCAGCCTGTAAAGGTTAATGACCCCTTGCAGCTTTGTTCGATGGGTTCTCTCACTTTAACCACCATGATTAATGCAGCAGAAGGCTTTCTTTGGAAATCTGTTGTCTTGTTTAGAACTAAGGAGCACTGCTATTGAATGTTCCTGCAATAGTGTGATGCTGATTTGTTTTGTTTTGTTTAGTTTTTTTGCTTTTGGGGGTGTGTGTCTTTGTGGCAGAATCTTACTTTTAGTTTGTGCTTGGCCCTAGAATATTATGGCGCCTTATAAATAAAAAATATAAAAAAATACTGCTAATGTAAAAATATTTTACAGTCCAATATGTCAATGTACTATTTTTTTTTATTGACAAATATTTAATTATACCTTGTTTTGTATGTAATTATTTATGTGCGTATGTGTGCACTATGGAGAGTCTGTGAGTTTTATTTACAGCTATTTCTTATTCCATCACCGTCCCTGTATTTCATTCTCAATCTTCTCTATTCTGAAATTGCTGCATTTACAAACGCATCTTCTCTTCTCTTGAAACCATTTTATTTTTCAGCCAATCTGTCTTTTTATGATAGCGCAGGTAAAGGAATATAATCAATTATATGCCTCTACAACCTTGCTTTTCTGGTTGTATTTTAAGTGGGTTTAGCCAGTAGCACCCAGCTGTATTCCCTCTTACTACTAGATAATCTACCCATAAAACATAAGGAATTTCACAAAACCTAGAATGGCATTGGAGCCCGAGTATTTGGTTAGAAATCCCTTCTCTAGACTATCCTTTCTGACCAGATTTATGCATTTCCTCACTATAGAGCACACTAAAGAGATTAATTGCTGAGTTTATTAACTCACCGTGCAGGGGTTGCAGAATAGTTAACACTTAGTGCTTTTATTTCTAGAATGTATTTACTAGCTGTGTGTGAGATCATGCTGAACTGGTTTGTCTCCTATACATTGTAAATGGTTTATTTTTTAAAAATAAATTTTAAATAATATTGATATTATGTTTGAGGTGTATGTGCAAAAGAATAAATTGTAGTCCATTAAAAAACAAATTGCAAAAACTAGCTAAAATAGCAGAGTTGGGGAATTTCTTTTTTTTTTTTAATTTTATTACAAATTCACTATTTTTGCTTACAATTTTCAGTTCCATTTTCACTCCTGAATTTTACATTCTGAAAGTCAGAACTAGTTGTTACTGCTGTAGTAGAATCTTTTTGGATATTGACTAGTGTATTTGTAATGCTATTCATGGGAATCCTCTTTCTTTGGATACTCAGTATTTCTTCTGTTTTGTTTCAGTGGTTTATCAATAGTGTTTGTAGTGAAAAACTGAATATCACGTTAGAAGTGTGTCCATGTATTCTGTTTCTTTTCTGAATGACAACTGTTGACCATTAACACAATGCCCTGTCTTCATCTTGGTGTCAAGTTTCTGGATTCCTTTTCACCAGTGTGATTTGAAAATACTGGACAGTGTTTGTAGTGTCCTGTTTGTTATAAGAACATTGGCAATATTTTGACAAGCTATTCTATACTGTTACTTGCTGGTTTGTATGCGATATGGTTTTTTATAGTTCTTAGATTTTCCTAAAAACAATTCATGTTTTTGTCTGGTTCATTGTATTTACTATTATAAATTAAAGACACACTCCAGACACCCCAAAATATTAAAAGTATACATACATAGTGTGTGTATATATATATATATATATATATATATATATATATATATATATATATATGCACTCTGCGGTAAATCTCATCAGAGATGCCTTGAATCAGTGCCTTTCTATGGGTAAAGTTCAGCGCAACCATGCAGAGTGTGGAAAGCTGAATTTCAGTGCTGCACCTTGTGCAGTACTCACCTAGGAAGCACCTCTAGTGGCTGTCTGAGTGAATGTCACTGGAGGTGTCCCTTGGGAGCAAGGCAAAGGCAGTGTTTACATTAAAATGTCTGCAGGGACTGACTTTACACACAAGATCAATTACATTAAGTTGTAGCTGTCCTGGTGACTCTAGTGTCCTTTTAAACTTGTTGCCCATTTGTGGCTGCATGCAGATGAAAGGACAGGTTCCTGAAAAAGCAGTGTTTACATAAGAAAGCCTACAAGGACCGGCTATCGACACCAGAACCACCACATTAAGCTGCAGTGGGTCTTGTGACTATAGTGTCTCCTAAGCAGATTTCTTTGGTACCCTTTTTTAACCAACCACCGAAGACCGTAACAGGTTTTGTCTGCAAACCTCGATTTCCCATAGGATTTGTAATGCAAATCCTAATGCTGGCAGTGCTTCACATGGAAACACGGCCAAAATACATACCAAGATCTTACTATGATGTCACCGTCTCAACCAGTGAATCAGGATGCAGTGTACCCATGTCATGTGTTTATATATACTGATGTGCATATGAATGAATGACTAATGCAAGCTCATTCACAGTTATGCTGAAAATTGGACTTTCTAGTGTTCTTTGTCAGGAGGTGAATACTGGAACCTATTGTGTAAAACTAAGATTAAATGGAATACTAAATAATGTTTATTCCAAATAATGTGCCTTTTTTATTTTTTTTTCACTTCTAGTTATGTAATTGTGGTTATTCCTTGCTGACTGAATAGGTAAATTATTATAATAGCTGCGAAATATAAGGAGACATACTTTAGTTTATCCCTCTGTGTATTGTTTCAACGTATGTTATACTGAATTTACTTGCAGCGTATGTAAAGAACTGCCTGCCAACAGGTACATTGTGGACAATGTGGAATCTTTGGTGCTTTTTAGGTTTACACTGTTGCTAAATACTGAAAAATCTATATGCATTGGGACTTAAAGGTTAAGTAATGATACGGAAAAAAGTGTTAAATGTCAGCGTGCTTTCCTTTATGCCCATCTCACACGATACTCGGCGTATGCGAGAATGTTTTGTTTTTGCCAGGGAGAGAACGGAGTGAGGGTGGGATGCGGGTTTGGGCTCTTGTTATCCCCCTCCCAGCTAGCCTTGCTGATAACTCACAGCATAGTGTGGAGGGGAGGGCAGGCAGAAGGGGGGGCACAAACTGCTGACAGCACAGAGGTGTCATACTAGAAGAATTGACACTGGCCAAGGGGTCTTGTGGGGAATATGATAATAACAATAAAAGAGATATATCGCTCCCCCGCCACAGCCATTCAAACCTTTTTACAGTCAGTTCAAACATATAAAACTTTATTGCTCCTGCGGATAACGGGAAGAGTTGGAGGCAGCGCAGATTCTCAGGGCTGGCTTGGATACGCTCACTCTTATAGCTCTGTAGTGGCATTTTAAACTTTATTGAACAAGACTTTTAGAATTGAAGGAAGTATATAAAACCGTAAATTTATTAGATTCTGTTTTTTTCCCCTCTCTCTCTCTCGTGCGCGTCTCTGGAAAGTGGTTGTTCCATCAATGCTTAGAACGAGCAGCTGCCTGATACTGAAATGCTGACATTTTAGGTTCTTCAGTGAATGTGAATGGCAGTGACAGACACTCCATTAGAGTGAGATCAATTTAAAAGGGGTGGCTTGTGGGAGCATGTAATATATACTGAAAAATAAAATACTAGGAAGGATCCGGGTTTGTGTGATATCAGATAATTGGTTAAATAAATAAATAGCTTTTAGTTTGTTTATAAAGTACATTTTGGAGCATGGCAAACTCTGATGCTCACTCATCCAAAAGGTTTCTACATTTGGAGTTCCAATGGCTTCTTGTATCTTTCAACTATATTATACAATAACTGGGAATGATTTGGCAAAGTGATTATATTTTTTTGTAAGTGGATGTCACTGATTATTTTTTCCTTATTTATAGTTTTCAATGTGAGAGTCCAGTGGAAATCTGGTTTATTTGAGGGGTAACTACCAAATTGTTGTGCAATTTCTGATTTACTATTTAGTGCAGTATACAATGCTCAACAGCAGCCATCATTTCTTAATTATTATTTTAACGTTAATTTATAAATGTATAAGGATGGAATTAACAGGGGATTTGCCTAGTATAATTTATAACTCTACTGGACTTTGAAAAGTTTGAACTCTTCTGATTGATGGGGTAGATACTAATCTAAAAATGACCTGTATGAGGTAATACAATCTGTGTAAGACTTGGATCCTTTGCACGCTTTTCATAAACTAATGATGGTGAATTTAGTGTGTGTGTGTGTGTGCGCCGAGGGAGGCGGCTGACTGAAGGATGGAAGGGGGCGGTCGGCTGGCTAATGGAGAGCTGAGGGAGGCGGGCAACTGACTTATTGTGGCAGGGAGGGAGCTGTTATCTCCCTGCTCTGCCCCCTTGCGCGCCTTGTAGTGATGCCGGGTTATGACATCACTCCGGCTCACTAAACCATGCGCGAGAGGGAGCTGAGTAGGGAGATGACAGCACTGTACCCCAGGGAAAGCCTATCCACTCCAGCTCTCCAAAGGTAGGGAAACTGGGTGGATTTACATTAAAATAAAGTAATTATTTGTGATTGTGTGTGTGTGTGTGTGTCTCTCTCTCTGAGTGTATGTGTATGTCTGTGAGTGTCGGTCAGTGAGTGTGTGTTCCCTCCAATCACATGGGAAAGGTATTTTTACTTATCATTTTTCCCTCGCCTTCCTGGTAACGCCACGACTGGCCCCACCTCCATGGCTGAGAACGCCAATCCAATGCTTCGCCATAGGAAAGCATTTGGAAACTATTGCGCATGCACGGAAAAATGCCACTGCGCCAATTTAACTTCTCATAGAGATGCATCAAACCAATGCATCCCTATAGGGGACATTAACATAGATACTGCACAGTGTGACACACTGACCCAGGAAGCACCTCTAGAGGCTGTGTCAGTGACTGTCGCTAGATGTGTCACCTGGCAGCAATGTAAACACTACCTTTTGGCTGAAAAGTCAGTGTTAATATCCTGTCCCTGAATGCTTTTCAATATAGACTTCAGAACAACTACATTAAGCTGTAGTGGTTCTGGTGACTATAATGTCCCTTTAAGAATTGTATTTGTGGCGTTGATTTCTCTGGCTCCTAACTTTTTTTCTAGCTGTCTCCTAGATTCTAAGCAAATTTGTCAAGCCATGATTTAAGGCAACACTGACAGCAGGCTAATGTAGTGGTTCTGGTGTCTATAGACTGTATCTGCCGTCTGAGCAATGGAAATGCTGTCTTTTCAGAGAAAATGCATTGTTTACATTGCTGCCCAGTAACCCCTCTAGTGGCAGTCACTCGAAGGATTGAGGAGCTGAACATCCCCATAGATGCATTGATTCAACACATCTCTATGAGGAGTTGCTGGTTGTTGTTTTTTGTTTGTTTGTTTTTTTTGCTGCGCGTGCTCAGTATACTCCCTATGCTTTTCTCTGAATTTTTCATATGCGTTTTATTGAATTATTAACAGAATTTAATAACACTAATTACTTTTTTAACATGTCACCCTTTGCCAATTCCCCACATCACATGGAATGGAGTCAGTGGGTGGCAGGCAGGAATCATGCTGCTCTTTGACATTAAAATTTAAATGCCCCATCCAGCAATCTGGGTGGTGTAGGGTTGAGATTGCTATGGTGGAGGAGGGCATTTGATTAGTTTCTCCCCCCTCCCTTTCTTATCAAACTCACAGCCCAGAGGATGGGAGTAGGAAACACACCACTATTTCCATTTTAACTCCTTACCCACTTTTAAAGGATGATGGACATGGAGGGAATCCGCACGTCTTCCTTGTAATTAAAGAAATTGGAGGAAACTGTCCAATGATACCTTCCCAGAAAGAATGTGCTTTTCCTACTTTGCATCTATTTTGGTAACTGGTCAATTATCACATTGCAGTGTTTAAACGTTTGTTTTGCTACATGAAGGACGAGGCGCCTTTTAACAACGAATGGGTTAGCGGAGTTTTTTGTTTCCTCATTCCCCAACTTATTAATATTCCCATCTCTTGGTCTGCTCTGAACTGATGCTCTGTCTCTTGGTCGGGTGAAAATAATTTCCTTGCCCAATTCCCTCCTGAGATTTATTTGTCTGACCCACACAGGAGCCAGAACAAGGGAACAAAACAGTAAGAGGAACGAGAAGTGGAGGACACGATCAGAATAGCAAAGAGGCCGCTGGTGCTGTAAAGTAACTCGTGGCTTGGACTTCTCTCTCACATTGTGCAGAGGAGAGAGAAGGGAGCATTAGATTGTCTAGGGCAGAGGAGAAATCAGAATGTGTTGAATGTTTCATGAGATAGATATTCTGATCACAGCTTCTCTGACAGGTCTGAATATAGATTTACAAGATCAGTTTGCATGTGACGTCTTACCTACAATTCCTCCTTTTTCTCATTGCTCTCTCCACCCATCTGTTTACTTACACCGCCTTATATATTTTTCAATGTCTTGTCTGACTCTTTGTCTCTACTGTATCTTTTATTTGTTGAATTGTTATTCTTCTTTCTGCAAGATCTTCTGTTATTTTGAATATTTGTAGGTTTATATAGATTGTTATACTCCTAGTCTGACTATATATATATAATAATTTTTTTTTAAATATTTTTTTTTTTTTCAAACACTTGGCTTTTTCCCCCAGCAGCCTTTTACACAAATGATTATTGTTTAGATTAGCTAATTTCTTTATATAGCTTGGAGGTAAACAAAAAAACACCTGTGGGTATAAGGCAAGGCCCGGTGGAATTTTTAAAGATGGCTGCGTTGTGTAGTTAATGGAATATATTCGAAGCTTGGACTTGTCACCAGTGGGGTTCCTCAGGGATCTGTACTTGGACCCATTCTCTTTAATATTTTTATTAGTGATATTGCAGAAGGTCTTGATGGTAAGGTATGTCTTTTTGCTGATGATACTAAGATATGTAACAGGGTTGATGTTCCAGGAGGGATAAGCCAAATGGCAAATGATTTAGGTAAACTAGAAAATGGTCAGAATTGTGGCAACTGACATTTAATGTGGATAAGTGCAAGATAATGCATCTTGGACGTAAAAACCCAAGGGCAGAGTACAGAATATTTGATAGAGTTCTAACCTCAACATATGAGGAAAGGGATTTAGGGGTGATTATTTCTGATGACTTAAAGGTAGGCAGACAATGTAATAGAGCAGCAGGAAATGCTAGCAGAATGCTTGGTTGTATAGGGAGAGGTATTAGCAGTAGAAAGAGGGAAGTGCTCATGCCATTGTACAGAACACTGGTGAGACCTCACTTGGAGTATTGTACACAGTACTGGAGACCGTATCTTCAGAAGGATATTGATACCTTAGAGAGGGTTCAGAGAAGGGCTACTAAACTGGTTCATGGATTGCGGGATAAAACTTACCAGGAAAGGTTAAAGGATCTTAACATGTATAGCTTGGAGGAAAGACGAGACAGGGGATATGATAGAAACATTTAAATATATAAAGGGAATCAACACAGTAAAGGAGGAGACTATATTTAAAAGAAGAAAAACTACCACAACAAGAGGACATAGTCTTAAATTAGAGGGACAAAGGTTTAAAAATAATATCAGGAAGTATTACTTTACTGAGAGGGTAGTGGATGCATGGAATAGCCTTCCAGCTGAAGTGGTAGAGGTTACCACAGTAAAGGAGTTTAAGCATGCGTGGGATAGGCATAAGGCTATCCTAACTATAAGATAAGGCTAGGGACTAATGAAAGTTTTTAGAAAATTGGGCAGACTAGATGGGCCGAATGGTTCTTATCTGCCGTCACATTCTATGTTTCTATGTTTCTATGTCTCCGCAAAAGAGAATTGGCTGCACAGTGTCCCTCCTGCTTCTTTCTGGCACTGGCATCCTCTGTCATTATTCTCTCCCCTGTCCGTAGTTCCGCTCAATATCACTAGCCCCTGAGCTAATTTCCCATCTATAAACCTGCTGAATTACTCCCGGGAAGCTGTGCGAGTGGAGGCCTCTCTGCTGCTTCTCAAGGCTTGGATTCCCATTCACCCAGCAGACACAATTACCACAAACACTTACAGCGGCAGGATACTGATTCCTAACCATTCCGGAGCATGACCACGTATTCATTTATCACTGAACACGCAGATAGAAAGAGTGAGCGAAAAGGCAAGGATGGGAGAATGAGAGAGACTGACAAAAATTGAATTTAAAAAAAGTGCAATACATATACAATACTGCATTCAAAATCAAGAGCACACAGACTAAGGGGTTAAACTTTTTTTGCTCCATAGTTCATGATATGAGAAAATATATAATTTAGCTCACACAAGAAAAGAGAAAATCTAATGAATACATTAGTAAGGAAGAGTGAGAAAAGCTGAAAGAAAGATCAATACACGAATGAAAAGAACAGACATGTAAATAGATGACTATAATACTGATCCAGAACCTGTTTTTGCTTTATAAATAAATTAAAAAGAAGCATGCATAGCAAATTAAATAGCATAGGTCAGCGAAGACATCCACACCTGTTTGTGAACCACATTTCCCATGATGCTCAGCCAGTCTTTTAATTGCCTGAGCATCATGGGAAATGCAGTTTAAATGCTAGTCCGATGATGGCAAACCTTTGCAGACCAGGTACATTTAAATGTGATAATGTAATCCTGCCACACTTTTAGGAATTCTAGAATTAAAATAATTATGCTTGTAGTGGGCAGAAATAAAGTCCATCCCTGCACTGCGCTTTACTGTGAGCTTTGTGAATCTTTTAAATTATTTGCCTCCCATTAATTTATGTCACACAATAAAATCATCCCATTGCACCAATACATTCAAAAGAATTCTCTATTGAGATTCCCTTGTTTATGCATTTGTATCTTGTGTGCACCTTACAGCTGTCTCTTTTAGACTACATTTACCTTGAAAAACTTAGAATTACTGAACATTTGATAGAATATTTGTCAATATTAAATGACAAATCAATCCGTTTTTATTCTCAAATTAAGTCAGGTTCCGTTTCCAGTACTGTAGACAATTGTAAAGCCTGTCATCCACAAATGAAGAACTTGCCAGCATAGGGATGTATAGCTTTACAATATAGTTGCCTCTAGTTTCCTTCATGTTATGTGACCTACAATCTGCCGGACCTCTCGTGCTCCGGCAGTGCATGAGGCTCAGTGCCACAAAGACAGAGCACACACTATTTAAAGAGAGATGATCCAGATGAACTTGCAGTCCAATCTATGGTTCTTTTGTATTGACGTAGAGATGTGTGTGATGTGTTCTTTGTCTCATGAACTTCTCATACATATTTGTTTTCGAATGAGAAACAGCAGTGTCTCAGCCACTTCCCTTGTGAAGGTAAAAAGCTAGAGTAGGCTCATAATAATTATCCATGCCTCTACATTTTATAAAAGCTAAACTCCTGTCCAGAAATCTAGTCCCAGAGCACTATGGATGTGCCCATCCACCTCACTCTGCGTGTCCCTTGGATGATGCCCAACCTGTGGTCCCAGTGCTGATACTAGCTGGATTAGAGCCTCATGAACCTTGATAGTAGCTGTTTATAGTTTTGGCTCAGACCATGGCCTAATCAGACAGCAGCACATTTCCAGTGAGCGACTGATAAGTCATTCTTATCTCTAGCTGGAAGGCAGCATCTGAACCGTATTATTATGTAAAGATGCCCCTGTCCTCTCTGGATGGATAGACGAAGTCTATACCCGTTTACAGCCAGCCATGACACAGTTTATTCGTGTATATAAAATGTGCACATGGAAATTAATCTGTATATCTAATGTAATAGGTCTACATAGACGGAGCAAGCATGCAATTATGGGCACAACATATAGATGGCAATAATCTGAAACAATGCATTTCTATGGTGTATAACGTTTGATGAACAGTTTGATGTAAGCCCAGCACAGTATAGTACAGATACATCTTATGGTGATATCTGTTGCAATTAGGTAAATATAGATGGGCTCTCATAAATGCCAAATAACAGATAGTACAAACCTTTAAGATGTTGAATGGGCCAAATTCGGTGTCTTAACGTGGCAGATATCCATGGAGGGGAATAGTGAATCTTGACAAATGTTGGCCAACATTGAAACACTGGTTGACTTGTATGGTTGTGCCTAGCTCATACTAAGGTGTGCACTATTTTATTTGTAGATAGTGCTGCTTGCTTTCAGTTGTGGCAATTGATATTTCTTTTGGATATGAAACTCCAAATAATTCTTGTTTACATAAAATTAGTTATCTGCAACACTGTTGGTCATCACTTGATGCCCCCAAACATCTGTTGCAGTTTGAGGCTTCAAACCGCAAACTTCAGACAGGGATGCCGCTTAAAGGCTGAGAACATCAGCTGCCACACTCAGCCTATCCATAGGCGTCCCTTTAGACCAAACCGAGCGATACTTGATGAAATAATTCTTATTAAAACATATATTTTTAAAGTGACAGTTGTCCTTTAAAGGAACATTATCGTATCAGGAATACAAACCTGCACACTGTGGAGTGAGTGACTGCCACTAGAGGTGTGGCACCAATGAAAAGGCAGTGTTTACAGTGCTAACACACACTGCAAGGATGTGCTATAGACATCAGAACATTTCATTAAGCTTTAGTGGTTTTAGTGTCCTTTTACGAAATGGAGAAGAGGAGAAATAAAACTGTTTCTATTTGTCCTAATCATGTGCAATGTGTGTACTGGCTCTGTCTGGCCTGCACTATATTATGATGTCCTGATCTAAATCGAATATAACTTTAACAGAAAACGGAACATCAGTATGTGATTTTCAACATTTTATTAATCGCCTTTTTTAATTGGATCCACCACCTTATTGGATTATATGGAATTTGCACTGCAAACAAAAAGTAAACGGTTGCTCACCTCTTCTAAGCCTTGTTTCTTCAGATATACAGGAGCAGGAAGTGGCAAAGAATTAAAACCCCTTCAGCTACTTACTTTAATCCGGCGCTGGTGACCTCTCCTCCCACTCCGTCAGCTTCCGAGTGGAGAGGAATGCGCATGCGCGGCCAGAGCCGCACACGCGTTAAAAACGCCCATAGGAAAGCATTTCTCAATGCTTTCCCATGGACGTTCTGCACGCTGAATGCGATTTTCACATTCAGCGTTGCAGAAGTGCCTCTAGCGGCTGTCAGAAAGACAGCCACTAGAGGCTGGATTAAACCTGAGGGACCTGGCACCCAGACCACTTCATTGAGCTGAAGTGGTCTGGGTAACTATAGTGGTCCTTTAATGTTTTACCATGAAAACACATTGTCTAGATGTTCTTACCATTTCCTTATTTTGACTAGTTGCTTATATAAATTATATAGAATTTGAAGCATAACAAGTGAAGTGGGTCATGTTGACCTCCTTAAACATTTCAGATTGTTATGGTATTCACTGCTTCCTCTCAGTAGGCTGAATTCACCTCCTCCATACCAAACATCGAACATCTTGATAATTTTCGACATGGGGCTGACCCAATACAATATTATGTCAACAGTTCTATAAATTAACTGATTTTAAAGCCCCCGATTAGCTTATTTCATGGTAGTTAATATCCACATTGCATGGTGGGATTTCAGGACTGGTACAGTGCAGTCTACTTGTTAGTAGGGACAAATAATTGTGTTTTAGCCAAGTCATCTATGGCACTGGAAACGTGTATTTAAGATAGGTATATTCTACCTCAAGGAAACCTAATGAAAGGAGAAAAATAGACCTAGAGATGTAGACAATTTTACACTCTGATTAAGCTCAGATGAGCAGCGGCAATACACTCTGTCCCAGCCAACAGGTGGGTAAGTGAGTGAATTTAAGCCTGATTAAGGTCCTGTGATTGAAACATTGTGCAGATTTTTTTAACTTACGGTATATTGAACCAATAAACTCTGCACTTTCTAAGGGATAGGCCACTGTGCTGGTGTCTTTACTGCATTTGAGGGCATGGGACCATCATTTTTACATGTGAAAGATTGTAAGGTTATGGCCTCTTAACTCGTGCCTCTGAAAATTGAGGATACACTCTAGGTATGAGTAACAGTGATTGGGCTAGAGTTTTAGACTATGCTGCTTTCAGCCTATCACAGCACCCATTGCTTGTATGAGTTAGTAGGACAAAGGAAATGTTTAATATCTGCTGTAAACATACTTTTAGTGGGGGCCAGGCTGTGGGTGGTCAGGTACACTTATTGAGTTTTAAATTGCTTGAAAATGGTTTGAAATTAAATGGAAGGATAGAGCCAATTCAATGAAATGGTTATAGAGCCTAGACTTTTTCCCTTTACTGCCACTTAAGCCTATACTGTATGCAGTGTTTCTTTTCCATAGAAATAAGGAAATCAGTGGTTTAAAAAACAAACAAACAAACAAAAAAGTTTAATGGCTCTTAAATACAAAGAGCATAGGTCATAGTTTTTGTAGAACACAAATATATGGAAATGAAGCGAACGATATGTGATGGTGCATGCATTTACTAGCTCAGGATAATTGTGGTGTGTGCATTTTAAATAGGCATGGTTATATATTACTTTTTTTTTTTCACCTTAATGTATTAAATGTTCAGTTCTGAGCACATACAACCGTCTAGAGCTGCCACAATTATTTCAAGTACTTGAATAATCAATTTAGTTGATTACCATTTTAGAAACTCAATTGCTCAACATTTTTAAAGCAACCATAATGCATGAACACAAAGTATTGGATTGTTTCATTCACAGCTATTTATTTATTTATTTGCATATTTATTTTGAGTTTCACTGGGATAATGCAGTTAATACAGAAGAAGGAAACCTTATGCACATTTATGTAACGTCTGTTGTTGATCATAACTTTTTTTCTTTTTCCAGTAGGCAAGATCTGTTATTCTTGGATACTGTTGTAAACTGTATTCATAACGCTATAGAGTCCCTTTATCACTTACCTCTTTCTCTTTCTGCCGAAATCCCTCTGTAGTTGGATGGTTATCCTCTTCCCCTTTTCACTTACCTCTTTCTAGCGCCAAAATCCCTCTGGAGCTGGATTGTTCTCCTCTTCCCTTTTTCACTTACCTCTTTCTAGCGCCAAAATCCCTCTGGAGCTGGATTGTTCTCCTCTTCCCTTCTTCACTTACCAATTTCTAGTGCCAAAATCCCTCTGGAGCTGGATTGTTCTCCTTTTCCCTTCTTCACTTACCAATTTCTAGTGCCAAAATCCCTCTGGAGCTGGATTGTTCTTTTCCCTTCTTCACTTACCTCTTTCTAGCGTCAAAATCCCTCTGGAGCTGGATTGTTCTCCTCTTCCCTTCTTCACTTACCAATTTCTAGTGCCAAAATCCCTCTGGAGCTGGATTGTTCTCCTTTTCCCTTCTTCACTTACCAATTTCTAGTGCCAAAATCCCTCTGGAGCTGGATTGTTCTTTTCCCTTCTTCACTTACCTCTTTCTAGCGTCAAAATCCCTCTGGAGCTGGATTGTTCTCCTCTTCCCTTCTTCACTTACCAATTTCTAGTGCCAAAATCCCTCTGGAGCTGGATTGTTCTCCTCTTCCCTTTTTTACTTGCCTCTTTCTAGCGCCAAAATCCCTCTGGAGCTGGATTGTTCTCCTCTTCCCTTTTTCACTTACCTCTTTCTAGTGCCGAAATCCCTCTGGAGCTGGATTGTTCTCCTCTTCCCTTCTTCACTTACCAATTTCTAGTGCCAAAATCCCTCTGGAGCTGGATTGTTCTCCTTTTCCCTTCTTCACTTACCAATTTCTAGTGCCAAAATCCCTCTGGAGCTGGATTGTTCTTTTCCCTTCTTCACTTACCTCTTTCTAGCGTCAAAATCCCTCTGGAGCTGGATTGTTCTCCTCTTCCCTTCTTCACTTACCAATTTCTAGTGCCAAAATCCCTCTGGAGCTGGATTGTTCTCCTTTTCCCTTCTTCACTTACCAATTTCTAGTGCCAAAATCCCTCTGGAGCTGGATTGTTCTTTTCCCTTCTTCACTTACCTCTTTCTAGCGTCAAAATCCCTCTGGAGCTGGATTAGTTTCCCCTTCCCGTGATTACATTGATGGTGGAACTAAATGAGCATGCGTGCTGTGTGCATTAGAACTTCCACATAGGAATGCATTGAATCAATGCTTTCCAATGGGGATTTTGAAAATGCTGGACGTCCTTGTGCAAAGCGTGAGGATGTCCAACGTTGTTTTTCATTGAGAAACTCTGTGAGAAAGTATGAAGCACTGTAAGACAGCCACTAGACATTGTCTTAACCCTGCAATGTAAACATTGCAGGCTTCAGGGGACAGGGGCACTGCGCCCAGACCACTTCAATGAGATAAAGTGGTCTGGGTGATTATATAACTTTTTATATTAAAGTACAGTCATAAGGGAGGCAGCTGTCTCGTTTTGCCCTTTGCAGGGAATGCTTTTGAGTCAAAAAAGTTCAGTGTTTTTTTAAAATCCTTTAGCACAACTGATAGCTAACTTTTAGGGGTCTGATTGGAATTGGAGGAAGGATTAACCCATTTGAAACTGCTATGTTTATAAAAAAAAAAAAAGGGTTAATCCTAGCTGGACCTGGCACCCAGACCACTTCATTAAGCTGAAGTGGTCTGGGTGCCTAGAGTGGTCCATTAAGCACTTCATGGGAGGAATGCATGTTTATTTATTAATTTCTATGTAGCCTTTTAAACTATTGGTGTGCCCTCTTTGTGTCACATGACCGAAGGCTAGCTTAGTATTTGTATTTGTGTGAAGTTTAAATTAGTTGAAGTGATGTTCCTTTGTGGATAGTTAGTTCTAAAATAGCTATATTATCCGAATATTCAAGGTATTGACAGCTTGTGGTTCAAAGGAAACATTTGTCAAAAGATTATTTTTTTCTTTCTTTTCAGTCTATGTAACTGTGTAAATGTGTTCTGCACAGTACCTACAATGAAATGTGTAGTCCAGAATGGACACATGTTATTTCTCTGTGTGTATATGACTTTATAGAGTGACCAGATGTGGTTAGGAGTAGTTTTTATGTGATTTTAGTTTCTCGTTCTATTTTGCACCTGCGTGAATAAAGTTGGCTTGAATAAGTAACACTAGCACAATGAAAGTTCTCTTGCACTCCAGGAAATGGCATGATTCAAGCTGGATGTGCTCCTGACTTGGCATGTTTAACACTGTGTATATTCAATTCTGCATATTCTTATAGAGAGATTTATATTGCTTTGCTAATGATTGCCTTAGTTGCCAACTAATTATTTTCACTTGAAATGAGCAATTAAAATTAGTAAGTAATTACATTTTGTGTGTAGTTAGCATGTATGCAAATCCCACTCCGGAGACACTTAAAGACAACTGCTGGTAATGTGTCATTATCAGAAGTAATTCTGTAACACGGCCTCTGCTGTGATCTGCACAATGAAGCTTTTTGTCCCTGATGATGCCACCATACTTACTCCACCTGTTTGTAACTCATTCAAGAACTGAACTATTTAATAACTGTCCCAGGGTGGTTCCACTTTCTCTGCTCTTTAGTTTCCTATTACAGCACCAATTATCATCAGTCTCTGTGACTCTCTCTAGTTTATTTTTCTATGCTCAGGAGTCATATTGGCGTTTCTTCCCTCTAATTTAGTCACTGGTTTATGATGCATACTGGGCCTTTTGGGAATAAAATTGGGCACAGTGAAGGGGATAGGCTGGGAGGGGAGCCTATTGCGGTATGATTTTGTGTGACCACACATGATTTTTCACCATGAATCTTAAATTGTGCCGATCGCAACTCTGGAATTATGGTGATAGGTACTTGTAGCAATCCTTGTGTACCTTCCGTTGTTCAAGCTTTAATTGGACTTAAAATGAACATGGCTGCATCTTATAAAATTTCAAGTTAACAAACTGTACATGTTTTAAAGCAGTAACATCTACTGTAACATAATAATAAGAATGAGAATCTGCCCAGTCATACTGGATCGAAAAGCTGTTGTGCAAAATTTGGTTAAAATGGTGCATCAACAATTAATTGTATGAACTATGCAATTATTAGATTTGGTTGTGGTGTATCTGGTTGTATATAACATGTATCATTCAGTACCATACCATCAGGCGACTGCTTTAACATCAGTTATTCTCACATACATTCTAATAAATCGTATATTCGTATATTCACCAAACTCTGAATTTTCAAATTTCAGATTCATTCTGAACAAATCTGGTAGAAGGCAAATTGTAAAATAAATCCTCAATATTTTGCAGATAAACCCAAATACTACCTATACTTACCCACAGGTACAAGCAGCTTGTTGACAAATGCATACCCCTAAACATTTCCAATAGACAAAGTGGGACACTTCAAATTTTGGGGTGTGAGTTGGAGTGGCAGGGCTGTTATTACAAATTTTACTGAAAATAATTAATGTAAATAAAAAGGTAATCTAGAGTAAGAACTTCTATGTATCTTGTGTACACACTGATTTTTATTTTATTTTTTAAGACCCATTACTGTGAGTATTATTGCTGTTGAGCAATGTTATACTGGGAAAGAATATTGAGCTCCCAGAAAAGACGAATATTAGGATAGAAAAGAAGGATTTGTGCAGTTTACATTTTTTTTACACCAAAATATTCCTTACTGCACCTTTTACTTCACATTATTTTTCTTTTCCCCTTGCCATTGATAGTGTGTCTTTTCCTTTTTATTTTTTCCTAACAAAATGGTGCATGTGCAGAAAGTATAAAGACATTAATAATGTAATTACTTAAATATGTTTTAATTGTTGGGATATGTTTGATACCATTGTTTTTTGACCCAACTGAATTGTAGATATTTGGGTGGACCAACTTGCAAGCAGATGGCTGCCAATTCTGTCTAATTAGACCATTCGTTCTTGTATTTTAAGCATTAGGTAGCAACAGTAGGGTGGATAAAATGTATTGTACACTCTCTTATCCTTTTGGAAGATATATTTCCTTTGATGATTGAGAATTATTATGAACGTGGTCCAGATTTTAGTCTTCAAATGCTCCTTTATATAGTCTAAGTAGAAGCATACTTTCACTTAGTGTGTAACCCCTGCAAATTTAGCAACAGGCACCATCTTAAGTTGTTGGGGTCATACTAGGTGGCTTTATCAGGAATATTCAGAGTAAAGTAATTTGAGAATTGTCTTTTTAAAGTCGTTTCTGGTACTCTTTAAGTTGGTTGCCCCTGGTATAATATATATATATATATATATATATATATATATATATATACACACACACACACACATTTCCCGTGGCAAACTTATTTTGTAGCTTTTTGCTAATTCTAGAAGTAGAACATTCTTCTAATACTAAACCAAACACAATTCGAACTTGGACACCCCCAACTGAACAACTTGCAACCTACAGGCTTCTAGCAGTGTTAATATTGTCGACTATCAATTTCAGTCAACTTAAATTTTTTATATTTAGTCGACTAAAACTAAACTTAAAAAACTCAGGTGACTAAAATACAACGATGACTAAAATGGCTTTTCAGTCAAGACTAAGACTAAAACTAAATTGACGTTTGCCACCAAAATTAACACTGGCTTCTAGTAAGGAAAATATTAATTGATGGACTAAAGTATCATCCAATTTGTCTAGGGCATGAACGAGTTGTCATTATATGTATGGTGAATGGGAAAGAAATTTAATGACACATACAGCCCTGAGATTGTCCGGAAAATAAGCCTTTGGACAGACCTTTTTGGTATTTAATTCTCAAAATGCCCTTTAATATTGTAATTAAAAAAAAAGTAAAAAAGAGGGAAAAGGATGGACTCAATGAACTTAAGATCATTTTTCAAGGACAAAAACAGAATGCCTGATGTTATCATTGACTCCCCCCGCATTGTTCTTTGCAGTACCTGTGAATGCCAACCCCCTCGTTCTCTGTCTGTTTTATGTAAAACGAATGTCCCTAAGAGCTTGCAGCTTTGATCCACTTTTATTTCCTGAAATCTTGCTTTTGAAATGGCGGTGGGTGATTTGTGTAATGAGTGTTTGTGGCCTTAGATACAGCAAGAGCTGCATCTTCCTCAGGCTGTGACCTTTTCACAGCTCGTTATAATCAGACGTTGTTGTGTCACTAACGCCTCCTCTAGGGATGTATTCTACTTTAATCCCAGCCTGAGGGTAGGAGCACAATTAAAGAGCCATGTCTTTCCTCACCTCCCATCCCAGGAGCCCGTACAGTATGCCTTGTAGCCTCCAAAGGCTATGCACACAGAAAATGCAATGGCACTTAAAGCTAGAGAGAACTCACTTAGAGTGCTAGCCTCTCGGTCCAAGACTTGAGGACTCTTAATATGCTCTGACATCTCCTGGGTAAATGGGATGGGTCACTGCACAGGGTCAAGAATGTTCTGGTTCACACACACACGACATCTGCCAGTCCAGGTCTCTGAAGGGAGGACTAAAATATATACATATTTATAGGTTTTGGGTCCATGCTGGATGATGCTATGCCCTTTGACCTTGGGGGTTGGGGAAGCATAGAGGTTCACTGAATACAAAATCAGGGCAGTTAAAATTGCTTCTGATTGTGTATGTAGAAGTCTGCACTGTGTCTTAATAATAGCGACTTCCAGGACTTCTGCTGGGTGGCTTTTCTCTGCATCCACTGTATAAAGGTATTTTGTGAACAGTGAGATATCGGGTAATTAGATTGCAAGTTGCGTAGGTCAGGCTGGGCTGGTGCTTTAGTTTGCTATTTAAATAAATAAGAGCATATTGTGTTATTGAGGCCTGTGCTGTGTATTCTCTGCCAGGGAGATAATCTGATTATTGCTCTCACTATTTAATGCCGGTCTGGGAGGCAGCTGGTGATGTTTTAATGAAGCTAGAATTGTATAGTCGGCAGCGCAGGATAATCAGAAGCTGCAGAGTCAGAATCAAATTAATAATTCATGTCATTAAAGTGTGTAATTAATTCGAACAGTCCAGATGAGGGAAAACCTTTTCGGCTTTAGAAATGTATCCCGAGGGTTTGGAGAGATATGCCAAGCGGACAGGGTCTTTTTTGGGTGTGGGGGGGTGAGATCTGGTAGTTAGAGCACACCAGGCCACCCTTTTTTTGTAATGACGCTATTTGACAGATTCAACATTCCTTCAGTTTTAATTCATCAGCAATATCCAGTTACGTATGATCAGTCCTTGTGTCCCAGGTGTTTGTCATATAGCTGTGTTGCTCAATGATTAGAATAACCAATGCTTCTCTTTTGCCATGGTATGTGTGTAACTTCACTTTTTCATTTGTATTTGTTCACTAGTGGAACCAAGGGGAATGTCTAGATGGGGGCATATTCTGTGCATGTTTTTTTGTTTTTTTTAATTTGCAGCCTTTTAGATACGTTTTCAGAGCAGCGCTTTTTATCTTCAGCAAATCTCTGAAGTGAAGCGATTTGTAGTCTAAAACTAGTGTTCTTTGCTTGGGAAGATGCTATTTATGCCTACTCTGCATTTAAGGTGGCTGTTACCTGAATCCTTACAGAAAGCTAAATGGATCACTTATGCTCACTGCTGCCCATTGCTACTGGACATTGAGTTCAGAGACAGTGGGACTATACTAACTCCCTGGGGCCTTATGGAGGGTTGAATTGGAAATAAAACGTGGCCCTGTACTACATTGTGTCATTATTATGCACAGATATACATACGGAATTGAAAAGATTGCAGTAGACTTCAAAATAAACAAATATCTATTTTTTAAGCAGATGTATAATAGAATCAGGGCTCCAAACAGTCTCACTTTTGGCAGGACAGACCCAAATTTTAGGGTCCCTTCCCGATCTGTCCTCAGCAATACATTGCAGCATTATTTCAGCTGCGTTCCCGGCATGGACTTGTAAGTTGTGGAGGCTGTCTGTTAGCATGTGGTGCTTGATGTCAAGCTGACATGCTCCCGTCACTGGACTGGCATGCCCACTTCACAGGCAAGTTATACCCATTATGTGTGTTACCAGTGATGCAAGTCCACTCCATGCATGTTGAAGTCCCAGCTACCTGTCGCTGTTGCTCACCTGGCAGACGTTTGCAGAATTTTCAATAATTAGCATGCTAAATGGATGTTGCATCTGAACATTTTACACTACCCCTGAACCGTGCGCTAATCCTTGCGTTCTGGCGTTTATTATCGGTCTCCTATTACCAAAATACATTACACAACCTCTTCCTTCACAATTGTCCCTTTCTTGTTACCTTACCTAAATCTCTTATACTCTTCCATCCAACTCTTCCTACACAAACCACCTGTTCAGAAATGTAATGACTTGTATGTGTCAATACAGAGGGCATGTCTTGCTTCTTAGCTCTGTTGATTTGTGTACTAAATCAATAAAAATTATTTTCTCGAAGCTGGGGTACTTATTATTATTATTATTATTATTTATTTTTTTACACCTGTAGGATACTTCTCTGTAAAAGGTTGAGAAACACTTGTGTGGAATGCATTTTACATGGTTGGCCATACCCTTAAAAGCGTTTATTTACTCTTTCGGCATGTGATCTGCACGTTTAACAGCTGTATGTGTTGTTCTTGTCTCAGTTGTCTGATACATGCTCGGCATCCTCACAAGGGGTTCGACAAATCCCAGCCTGTGTTCAGTCCCTGAGAGCAGAGGCAGGCAGTCGGCTCATGGAGGGCAGAGGCAGACAGGCCGGCGGCTGACAGAGGGATGGGGCCAGCCGGCTCATGGATTGCACCCGGCTAATGGAGAGCTGAGGGAGGGAGCGAGGCAGCCGCCCGGCTGACTTAGTACGGTGGTGAGGAAGGGAGCTGTAATCACCTTGCAGTGATGCCGGGAGCCGGTTTATGACGTCACCCTGGCCCCTGGCTCACTAAACCGTGCGCGAGAGGGAACTGAGCAGGGAGATGACAGCGACCCCGGGGAAACCCTATGCACTCCAGCTCTTTAAAGTTAGGGAGACTGGGTGGATTTATATTAAAAAGTAATTATTTGTGAGTGAGTCAGTCTGTCTGTGAGTGTGTGTTTTGGTCCGTGAGTGTGTGTTACCTCCAATCACATGGGAAATGTGTTTACTCACCTTTTTTCCCATGCCGTGCTGGTGATGCCGTGGCTGTCCCTTCCTCCGTGGCCGAGATCATCAATCTTGGTGATTTCAGCCAATCCAATGCTTCCCCATAGGAACGCATTGGAAGGTGAAGCACTGCTCATTGTGAAGCACTGACCCAGGAAGAATCTGTAGAGGCCGTCTAAGTGACTGTTGGTAGAGGTGTCATCAGGCAGCAATGTAAACACTGCCTTTTGTATTTTACATTGACAAGGGTTCAGGAACAGGATATAGACTTTAGAACAACTACATTAAGCTGTAGTGTCCCTTTAAGATTTGTATTTTTGATTGTTGATTTCTCTGGCTCCTAACTTTTCTAGCTAGCTCCTAGATTCCAAGCAAATTTGTCAAACCCTGCTGTATTCACCCTATTGCCATTTATAATGTGAACTCTGGAAGTCCGGGATATCCTGATCTAGCATGTAACACATTCTGTTGAGTTACGTGCGAAGCGCAACTGTTGGTGCTAAATAAAATTATACATATATTCCACATCTCTTCTCCCTCCAACGAAGCCTTCTAATCCCCTAGGCTCAAAGTGTCACTTAACCCTTCAAGCGCCCCATTTTCCCATCATTCTTACTCTGTATCCCATTTTTTTTTTATTCCACATCTTCTTTCACTCCTTCCCACCCTGACTTCACCACATTACCTCCTCTCCTTTTCACCCCTCCTTACGTAGCCTGTAGCATGTGCTCCATCCCATTCAAAAGCCCTCATCTGCTCCAGATGTGGCTTAATTTACTGCGACTCTGCTAATTACTGTAATTAAGGATTAATTACTGTTAATTACTTTCACATAAACTCAACGCCAGTCAAAAGTGCATAGCCTTTTGAAAGCTGCCACACACATGCAGACACATGACGCTGCATATTATCCAGAACAGGGAAAGGTTTCTGCAACTGGGATACACGTTGTCACTTCACTGTCACCTGAACATGTCTTGTGCACTGACTGATGACATGGAGGCTTCCCCCCAGTGTCTCCACTCAAATGCCAGGAAACTGCTTAACTTTGCTAACAAGACATGTGGCATTAGAGGGACAGCACTGCAAGGTGGGCTGATCCTTACATTCTCTTCTAAACTCCTGTTCTTTTGTTGGTATCTTTTGTGGAAGATTGTGAGCTACAAATCACCCAAATCAGTGGCAGCCCATGCAGGGCTATTCAGGGAATGTATATTTTATTTAATTTTTTTACATATTTGATCCCCTCCCAAAAAACACACAAAACTAGGTGGCTAATTTACCAATGCAAAAGAATGTGTTTTCAGGGACGTATCTTAATTGCAAGTCGTAACGGACGCATGTAGCCACAGCTCCGCTGAAATTTAGGCCATAGCAGCTAATTGCATGACCAAAAGGGATACTCCGTAACACAAGCCACCCAGTAAAATCTTTGGCTCCTAATAACTATCACAAACCCTCTGATACTCGCCATCCACCAGAGCAAAGACGCATGGATGTGGCCTCCATGAGTCTAGATGGCACCCGGACGGGAATGCCATTCCCTCGATCAGACACAGCCATATAGTCTGACCTCGTACAGCAGCTCTCAGAAACTGACCCATAAAATCCTGCAGGACCTCTGGTCTACCATACAAGTAGATTTTCACACCATTACTGCTGATCTACACAAGGAGCTCCATGCTTTGGGCAAATTAATTGAACAGCTCGAGACAAGAATGGATGAACTGAAGTGCCCATAATGATGTGATGAGCAAATTAACGGCCATGGGAACCACCCACAACCATCTATTCTGGAACAGTACTGGCTGATTGACAGGGCCCATCATCTCCCCAAGCTGCAAAATCTCCCATGAAAAACCATTAGGTATGTCATCATTATTTATTCTTATTTTTGCGGCAACCATGATGAAATGCTAGGAGTCCCTAGCCCGGCCAAGATGCCAAGAGACTTCAAATACAGGTGGTGCTTCCCAACTAAGCTGCTCATCTAGCAGAACGGTGCGGAAAATCCTTAGCCTCACTGGTGGAGTTTTTCGACTGCTACAGTCCTGGAATATCTTTTCCGGCTGAAGCACAGGCCTCACATAAGGAGACCTCCATCTCTAAAGTGCCACAATCCTGGCAAAGATTCAGCTCCATCAAATTACTTACTCCACGGGCTGGAGTTTTCCTTGACTGATGCCCTCCTTATCAAATCCTGTGTGGGCCTCCGTTGACGCCCTTCACCAAAGATCTGAACTACAACCGGTTAAAGGTTCTCCTACCCCCTTCTCCCCAGTGGGTTCTGCTCCTCCTTAACTGTACTACTTAACTATTTTACTTTACTTGTGTACTTTTTACTGCACCGATTTGGTTGAGTATATTTAAATTTCCAGCATGCAGTGCATGCCTTATCACAGTGTCCACAGCATTGGGCCACCTTCACATTACCTACAACAATGGATCAGATGGAAACTGCCTCTTAACGCTATGGCGCCGTACACTTTCAACTGCCTCAGCTGCCCCCTCAAGATTTGCAATTATCGTTGTTACCGTCTATATAAGTTACATGAAAACTATGTTGTCACTACATGTACACATTGTATGTACCATTGAAGAAAATATTAAATAACCATGAGATAACGGGAATAAAAATGTGGTAGCAAAGTGCTAAATCAAAGTCGCTATGGAAACCAATAGAAAGTCTGTCAACATTTAGCAGTTGGCCCATGAAGAGCGCCTATTTTGCCTTCATAAATTTCATCCAAAGTAAGAGATTTGTCATTGCTTGAAATGTGTTCCAGATAATGTGATAGAAAGGTATTAGTCATTTTGTGCATGATGTGCCTGAAACATGTTGTCTAGTTTTTAAAACAACTGTAGATCACAATAATTTGAAGGTAATCTTTTCCTTAAAGAACTAATTTATTTATTTATAAAATATTTTACCAGGAAAGATAAATTGAGAGTTCTCTTGTTTTCAAGTATGTCCTGGGTCCACAAATCATTGTTTTGTTACATTAGGGTACAATAAAATACAAAAACGATATTAATGCACAGTATATACAAAATGTAACATAGAACAGGTAGGAAATATATAATCAACCATGACGGGTGCATTCTGTTTTGAGGTATGTAAAAAGGAATCTCTTAACGGACTTTAGGCCTGGGGAAGATTTTAAATTGTGTGGGAGGTCGTACCATAATTGTGGTGCTCTGTAAGAAAAGGAGGATCGGAAACTTTGTATTGAGGTAGACTAAGTAAAGTGCTGGTACTGGATCTGAGGTTATAGGAGGTGGGAGCAGCCGGGGAGAGCATTCTACTCAGGTAGGGTGGGAGCTTCCCAGAAAAGCTTTTAAACACAAGGCTGGAAAGATGAAGGGTGCGTCTGGATTCCAGCGAAAGCCAGTTTAGTTCTTTTAGCATGTCACATGGTGGGTCCTGTAATTACATTGTAGCAGAAAGAGGCAGAACGAGTTATACAATGTATTGAGTTTATTAATGTGGGATTCCGGTGCAGATGCATGTACTACATCCCCATAATCAATGATTGGCATCAGCATTTGCTGTACAATCTTTTCCTTTACTGTAGGGCACCTAGTTTTGGATAAAGTTTAGATGCAAATTTTTCTATGTGGAGGCCAAAAGAATGATTGAGGTCTAACAACATACCCAAGTATTTGAAAGAGTGGACTGCGGTCAATGTGCTATTTGATTTTGTTTTGATGGATAGGTGAACTTGCCATAGGATTGGCCCTTTTTTCTGGAATTTGAATAGCAGTTATAATTACAGATGTGTAATTGTCACAAGTCATATTTGTTTACTCCATTATAAAGTTTATCAGTTATTGACATCAATAGTTTACTGTCAAAATATTATTGGAGTTCTCCCTTATTAGTCATGCAGTCACGTTTTTCTTTTTGTTTTGTGTGTTTGTTTTTTTGCAATATTTTGCAGTTAGAATTATGTTTTGCAAAATTTATACTTGGATTTTGATTTAAATTTTTTTTTATCTTCATATACATTGACGTAGGTTTTTTTAAAATGTATTATTTGAATAGTTTTTTAATGTATACATGACGAAAATGTATAGCTTAAGGAACAAGAAAATTCTGCAAGCACCTTGTTATATTACCAACTCTATCGGCTTGTGACGCTTGTATGAAATGGTAGAGGGCAGGATGGGATGGTTACAAAGCTTAGAATTTATTTTATTCTTGATCAATACAATTATTGGCATTTCTTATAGACTAATATATTAGATTTTTATAAGTCCCTACACACCTGTTCGACAGACATGTTTACACTTACATTCTCCATACTAGCGACATCATAAACCTGTCTCCATTACTACCACGGCTCGACTCGGCTGAGCTCGCGGTTTCCAGGGTGCTCTCTAAAAAGTGTCTTTTGGTTACCTTGGCTCATCATTACTGCAGAACTTTATGATCACTGCTTTTCATTACCAGCCTACTCTGTTGCTGTAACTCTTAAGTGTCTGTGCTGTTCTTTACTGAAACTCTATTTTATTATGGCACCTCATTACCACAATTCATTACCCAGCCAGCACATCGTGACTACTCTTGTATAAGCGCTGTTCTTTATTGCCATACTTGTTCTTTAACCCAACCTGATGCCATCACAGGTAATCATAAATTAGCTCTTATTTTCCTATTATTATTTTTTTATTTATTCTTTTCTATTCTCAGACACTACGCATATTAAATACCTGGGTACAGAACATTCCCGCTGATTTGAAAGGCGCAAAGTGCGTTCCAATAACCAGTTTTTAATGCTACCGATGATTTTACTTTTTGATAAAAAAATTTTTAAAAATCTTTGGGTACAAGGCATTTGAAACCTGTACAATAGGATGTGACTTTTCGTGATGAGTTCCCAATTTTTCTCACAGCACTGACTCCTACTTTCAAGATAAAACAAGTTTAGTTTGTTCGGGTTTTTTTTTTTTTTCAGGCGAAATCTGATTTCCAGGTAGTGTGGAATTTGACCTTTGTGCCACATGCTCCAGGGATGTTTAAAATGTTTGGGATACTTTAATATCTGTCATTTATCCATCACTGTCCCATCAGCCAGATAGGTTAGTTTGTTATTCTTGCGATCTCTCCCGCTTACTTATAATTGGTATCTATTCATGCACACGGTTTTGTTACCGCTTCATATTTACTTGTTCTCCATTCTAAAGAAATATGTTTGGCTTTCTTCGTTAAAGTATATTTGATTGAAGTAATGGAGGACCTGCGGTATCTGTGCCCGTCCAATTTAGCTTGCCACCTTAGTGAAAAGATTCCTAGATATTGTATATTTTAAAATGAAAGCGATGTACTTCCAAAAATAAAATAAATTAAAAAAAATTAAAAAATTCAATAAAATTTGTAAGCAATGGTTCCCTTAATGGTTATATATTGTTGGCGAATATGTAATTCAAACTACCGTGTGTGTTTATATAGAGTGCTCATTAGTAGGGTGCCCAATCTTTACATAAGTAAGTGATATGTGGTTGTGGGGCCATGATCCTAAAGCAATTGTTACTTTTCTTGCCATAAGTCTAATTTTCATACAAGCCACTTCCTTGGTCTAGCCTAGTCCGACTCATTTAATTTCCTTTAAACTCCCCCTCTCCACCCCCCCAACACCTCACCCCTTTCTAGCTTCTTTTCAAATTCACTGTTTTTCTTCTATTTGTTATATCCCTCCTCTTTTATCTCTCTGCTAGTCCCCCAATATCCCTCCCTTCTACTCTGGCTGGATATTTTCCCAGCAGACTCCAGTAATACAGTATGTAGAGCTGTGCCCCAGCTCTCAGCATGCAGCAGACCAAATTATTCTCATGTATTCATGAAAAGCTGCCACAGATCCGTCCCTAACACAGAAATGGCCTTTGTTAGTGTTTCTCAAGTGGATTGGCACAGAGAGCGACCCATGCAATTTGGCTTCAAAAGAAAGAAAAGATTTAACCGCGTCACCTCAAGGAAATTTTATTCCTAACACGCAAAAAATACAGATATAGCAATTTGCCTAAATTGCTGGGGTTTTTATTGTACAATTATGATTATTTTTTTTTCCCCTTCTCCCTTTTGACACCAACACGAAGAGTTTTCTGCAGGCGGCGGCCGGTCTGTTCTGGTATGTTATTGTCTTCAGATACGTGAACGAGCGAATGGATAATGACAGGAACAGTGGAACGATACCGATCGGAGGGGAGCCGGAGCTCTCGATCCATCACAGGCCCTCTGTGCAAAATGGAATAAACACCAAGTCACACTGTATATACATATTGTATATACATTTCCACTCCACAGTAAGAATTAAGACAAAGGATGTTAGAATTTAGGAACATGCAATCAAACAGTATCTCGACTGTAAGCGCTCTGTTCATAAACCACGATTAACGCTTTACCTTCCTATTGATTTCCTTGGTGCTGATTCTAATAAACAAACCACATGGGTGGTAGTGTGTCTGTGACAAATTACTTTCTAATACATCGGTGACCTCACCTGCACTGTGTGAATAAATACACTGGCTGGTACTTCACTTAATGCCCTATTGAATTCTGGAAGCCACTGTCGTGTGTGTGTGTATGTATTTGTGTGTGTGTATATGTATATATATAAAATAAAAAACATTAACACTACTGGGGAAAAATATAACAAAAACCTTGACACTATTGCATGCTTGCAAATTAGCAAAGCCTACTTTATAGCATGCAGTAGTAGTCACAGTTATAGCTATCTGCTATAAAAGCAACATGGATGTTGACTAGAGAGCGAACTCAAAGAATATTAGAGTCCTGGTCTGTTTTTGTTTGCATGTAGTATCAACCTCCATTATAAACAAATATTACAATTAAAGGGAAACTGTGTGAAATCCACATTTCTTTACACCTGGCCGCCTCTTTTTTTTTTTAGCCACGTGTTCGTCATTGCTATAAGCATTGTTCTTTAGTACTGTCAGACGGCATGGAGAGAGCATGCAGGGAAGAAGAGAAATGAAAGCGTTTCTATTTCTTCTGATCATTTGCAAAGTTTGCCCTGATCAGAACTGGATTATGATGTAATTTGTTAAATCCTTCGTATCAATTTACACGAAAATGAAGCCTCTCATGAAAATTTAAAAAATGAACACACTTGATAGGTGATATTCAGAGTTTTGTGTGGCCACCATGGGTTTATGTTAAATAGCTTGGACTGCACATGTTGCAAATGTTGTTTGTTGACAAGCTAGTCAACATAAATCTAAAATCTTTTGACCATTTTAATAGCCTTAGGGGTCTGTGCTGGACAGCCTTCCTTTAAGATACATAAACAGTGTTTGCATAGGCTTGGCTTTATATGATACCGTAAGTTCTGCGTGTCTTCCTCTGCTTCTAATTAACAAGTGAATAATAAGCTAGTGAAACATTGGTTAGCATTTTTTGCTTGACTTTAGGATGGCGCACTTCTACATTGTTACACTTATATTAGTGGTTTTTTTTTATTTTTTTATTATTATTTATTATCCAACCAGGGAAGATGTACAGCAACAAAAATTTCAGAATGGAAAGTTAACCCTTTTATTATGTTTAAAGCCTTAGCTCCTTGATTTTGTCTCTTGTTGATTTTGTTCTTTTTTGTGGTCTACTAATATATGAAGGATAAGCAAATAATGCATTGGTTTAGCCTATGTATGGCGTAATTGGCAGACACATTAAATGATTAAAAGCTTTTATTTATACTAACACAGAATTATTCACTAAAGAAAACTGTCAGGAATTCAAAGTGCATTTCCAATTCAAGGTGAAAGTAGCCAAACTGGAAGAATAGCTGACGTGAAGAATTTGTCACGTTCAGCTATTTTGGCCTTTACTTTCAAATTCACGTTTACTGTACTTTTAATTCCAGATGGTTCTCACTTCAATTAATAGATCTGGTAGATGAGGGACAAGGTCCATAAGTTTGGCATCTACGATAGCTGCACTTGTAAACAAAGTCCCAAACAAGATTAGGATATCTCTGATGGAGCCCTTCTCTGTCTTTACATTGTAAAGGAATTCGAGAAGGGAATTAGAGCCCTGGTTTGGGAAAAGGAGTTACTTGGAGTGGTAAATCTAACTGTCCCCCCTACAGTCTGCACAGGAAACAAGCCAATTGTACTATAAACAGACATGTATTTCGCTTATTAAGGATATCTTAATAAACCTGCTCCTTCTGTTCCCCGCCATTCTAGAATTGCTATCCCTTTCAGATTCTGCTCAGGATTGTTTTCTCTAGGCGTTTTTGGATTGTTACTCATTTTGTTTTTCTTACTGACGTATAATATTCCAAAACCCTGAGTGGATTTTACACCAAGTGAGCCTTTCTTTAAATCCCCTGGTAGTCTTCGGGAATTCTTGAGATGCTCTGTTTCTTTCTCTTTCTCTTTTTTCCCCTGCTCTTTCAACCTGGTTTTAATTTAAATTTCATAGCCTTTTTTTCATCCCCTCCTGTTAAAGAAAATTTTCCTGTGAAAGGGAGGTCTGGGCCGCACGCAGCCCACATGCATAAAAGTATTTCAAAGGAAACCAGTCTACAGAAGGCTGCCAGATAGTCACAGACTGAGAGAGCACAACAATGTTTAGTGTTTTTTTGTTTTGTTTTCTACATTGTACAGCGCTACGGAATTTGTTGGCGCTATATAAATAATAATAATAATAATAATACATGTTTTGTTTAGGTAACTCTGGAACAATGATGGAACAGTTAAAGGAACACTACAGTCACCTAAATTACTTTAGTTTTAGTGTATAGATCATTCCCCTGCAATTTCACTGCTCAATTCACTGTCATTTAGGAGTCAAATCACTTTGTTTCTGTTTATGCAGCCCTAGCCACACCTCCCCTGGCTATGATTGACAGAGCCTGCATGAAAAAGAAAAAAAAACTGGTTTCACTTTCAAACAGATGTAATTTACCTTAAATAATTGTATCTCAATCTCTAAATTGAACTTTAATCACATACAGGAACATAGCAGGGGATAAGAAAATCTTAATTAAACAGAACTTGCAATAAAGAAAGCCTAAATAGGGCTCTCTTTACAGGAAGTGTTTATGGAAGGCTGTGCAAGTCACATGCAGGAGGTGTGACTAGGGTTCATAAACAAAGGGATTTAACTCCTAAATGGCAGTGGATTGAGCAGTGAGGCTGCAGGGGCATGTTCTATACACCAAAACTGCTTCGTTAAGGTAAAGTTGTTCAGGTGACTATAGTGTCCCTTTAAGTGTAGTATTTATTCCATTAATTTCTATTTTGCTTACTCCAGATCTAGCACTTTAACAGCAAACTGATCCAGATTTTCTTTAATACATTTTATCTGTAGGTAGTATTTGATATACCGGTTACTAAAACAAAACAAAACAAGCAACCCAAAATAGATCGAACATGTTTACAACCTGTACTTTGCATCAGTGCATTATCGTTCTGATGTGCATGTTGTGCTTTTCAATGTAAATGTGTTTGTTTTAACATTTATCCAGTATTGCTAGTTCATTCATAAAACTGGCAAAATTGTTTGATCTGAAACATTATATAGTTAGATCAATCAACAGTATTTCCAGAAATGAATCATTCTGTTAGGAAATTCTTTATTATTAAGTTTGGTGTTCAGCTGCAACAAGGTGTCGCCCTCATCCCTGCTTCATTTATAATCCATAATGAACATTTCTTCATCAACAATGTTTATTTCACCTAACCTGGGTGTCACTGGTAGGCTGAGAGTGCTGGGGCTTTTGTCCTGCTTCGTTCTGACATTTATAAACCCCACTATTCGCAGTGTATTGCACTGTGTGGTGTGTGTGGCAAGCAGTTAATTGAAATTGTCTAAACTAAAGAATGGCTACAATGTTTCAGGACAGCAGGACTTTATCCAATATACATGATTTTGCAGTCTATTCAGGCATTCTCCTCTGTCACAATGGAATATTTTTAATAAATATTGGGACTTCATGATGTAGTGGAGTTTAATGATTATTTACTGAAACAGCTGAGAACACATTAAAATCATCAGAACTTGACTTTGCATTTACTCTCATGTGATAAGGTGCCAATGGGCAACCTTCCAATAGTAAGTGTGTGTGCTATATTGATCGGTGTATAAATACAATATAGTATAGAGATAGAGCTATAGCTATAATATTGTGTGTGTGTGTGTGTGTGTGTGTGTGTGTATATATATATATATATATATATAATAAACAAAACTATGCTCTAAAAGTTAGTTGCACTATTTTTAGATGTAGATTTGATGTTGGTCGTAGTTGATGGCATGTGTAAGTATATTAAAATAAAATAACAATGCAGTGCTCATCCCTCTCTGAGAATTAATCTGTTGCTTGTTGGAACAATCTATTAGGAGATGTTAATATTTCCAAGTCTCATGAACATTCCCAGGTGCAAATTTCATTGTTCTGTGTATTAGCAAGACTACATGGCAAGCCATTATTTGTGAAAGGAAACTCCTAGTGGACACTATAAAGCATTGTATCATAGGGCAGAAGGTTGCAGTTACACTATGTCAATACTGCTGAGTTCTCATTATAGATCACATATTGTCTGAGCCAGGATTATACCTTATATGCATTAGACTGTTTTAATTCTAAAAGCAAGATCACACTTATTGGCTTGAATATACACCACATATAAGCTATGATTGATCATTGATCATTCTTAGGGAAGACACTCAAAGAGAGTTTGCTGTTGACACAGTCTTTGACATTACATACGGGGTACATTTTATGTTATATGTATGAGAAATTAAACTTCTTATTTTTTTAAATTTTCACTCTTTCTCTAAGCAAACACATAAGCATATCTACTAAAGTGTGAGTTTGCAGCGATTTAAAGGGAATTTAGAATTACAGTCCAGAATAGTGGTGTGATAAGCTGGGTTTTCCAGATTTCAGATAATTCCAGATAATTATGTTTTTGGTGTACAAAACTGAGCACGTCATGCAATTTTTTAAATTATTTTTCCAAAATCTGTGTTTCATTTACTAATTCAGGATTTAGAGAAACTTCTCCATTTTAACATTGTTTCCAATATAGCTATGTTAGCCTTAAATGTTATAGTTTTCCACAATGCCATGCTTAGTGTATAAACCCCCATATTGTTATAGTATTGGATTTGTCCTGTGTAGTTTACGGTTTTATAAATTATAAAAAAAACAAAATCAACATGAGACATTTGTGCCAAAGTACTTGGTCACCTTCATATATTGCAAGGAGGGATGGTGACATCTCTACTCCCAGGTATGGAGCAAATGGTAAATATGGTTACTTGAAACTCTGCTAGAGGGGGGAGACAGAGGGAGCTATAGTTCCAAGAATGCAGCTTTATATTCCTGACACTATATTATCCCTTTAACGCCTACTGATTACTCCTGAACTGCAGGCTGCCCTATCAGTATAAACATGCAGTCCTTTTCATTGCTGTCTACCTAATATAAAATTCTGAGTTATTTTTGTGATGTATTTATATTCTTCTTAACTGAAATATAAATTTTTGTCTTCCTCCAGTACTCAGTATCAGAGGAGCGCAAGAGGAGGAGCCTGCAGATCCCCAGCTAATGCGGTTAGACAACATGCTTTTGGCAGAAGGTGTTGCAGGTCCAGAAAAAGGAGGTGGATCAGCAGCTGCAGCAGCAGCCGCAGCTGCATCAGGTGGCGCTGGATCAGACAACTCAGTTGAACATTCCGATTACAGAGCAAAACTCTCCCAAATACGACAGATCTACCATACAGAGCTGGAGAAATACGAGCAGGTAATTTGCGCTGGATGATATGATGTAGACTTTGTCGTGCAAAATTCCAGGTTTAACCCATTAAAAGACCTCTAGGATTAACTTTTTATGGGGGTTGAGGTGTTCTTTTGATGCAACCAGCACACAAAGCTTAACTCTGTATTTTACATTTCTGCTATTCCATCCATGCAACGTGTGCATGTGTTGTGTGTAAGTTAAACACCTCTGTGCCCTTTTTACCCGCTCTAGAGATAGTTGTAGCCGTGGCTGAGTATGTGTGTAGTTTTGGGGTCCATGTGATGACTGGAAGTGCAGCTGGAGACAATGCTATGTAACTGGACATATACATAGTATAGTCTTCCTCCATTAATAACTCTGTTAATTAATGGAGTCTTTTCCTTATTATTATTTTTTATGTATGAGCAGGGCCGGACTGGGGATTCAAAGCAGCCCTGGGAAAAAAAAATCTGTCAGCCCCATAAGTCATTGTGCCATATATTGTCACATGTAATATGTAAGGCTATATATACACAACATAAATATAGATTTATTTTTCTAAAAATCTGTCAGAGTAAAACGTTTAAGTCTACAGTAAGCATACTCACATGCAGACACAGACAATCTGACACACACAAGCTCATTGATACACAGGCTCATAGACAAAAAATCTCACTGATATACATAAGCTCATTGATATAAAAACTCAAGCCCACAGATGCACACACATTGGTTCACTGACAGACAATCTCACTGACACACACAGACAAGCTTATTGGTGTATACACACAAACATTCTACAGACAAGCTCACTGTCACACACACACACACACACACACACATGCTCACTACAGAAAAGCTCACTGATACACACATGCTTCCTACAGAAAAGCTCACTGACACACACAAGTTCACTTAAGACAAGCTCACTGTCACACAAATGCTCACTACAGACAAGTTCACTGACACACACATGCTCCATACAGAAAAGTTTGTAGTAAACATGGTCTAGATATTCTGTGGCCACCCTTTACTTTTTTCTAAGAAAAGTCATTGGCACAATGCCACAGATATGATGATATGCTTCTAAAACCTCGCTGTAGACGGATCTGGTTATATATGCAGTGGAGAACCCCAGGCTTTATCATACTGTTCCAAAACAATCTGACAGAATTCATGAGTGGTATGTACCGATTAGTAGAGCTATAACCAATTACACACACACAAGCTCACTCACTAGCAGGCACACACACACAAGCTCACTCACTAGCAGACACGTAAGCAAGCTTACTCACTAGGAGGCACACGCAAGCAAGCTTACTCACTAGCAGGCACACACACACACCGCTTAATGTAGTGGTTCTGGTGTCTGTAGCATGTCCCTGCATGCTTTTTAATGTAAACACTGACTTTTCAGAAAAAAGGCAGTGTTTACATTGCTTCCTAGTGACACCTCTAATGATAGTCACCTACATTCAGCGCCATCACACTTTGCATGGAGGTGCTGAACGTTTCCCATAGAGATACATGGATTCAATGCATCTGTATGAGGAGATGCTGATTGGTGTAGCGTTTTGCAGCCAATTCTATGGCAAAATATTGGATTGGCTGAGATCATCAAACTTGATGATCTCAGCCATAGAGGCAGGGCCAGTTGAGGGGAGACGGTGGCAAGTTGGAGGACTATGGCTGCGTGCGGCATGCTGGGTGGTCGTGAAGGGCAGGCGGCTGCCTGCGCGAGTAGTAGACGTGAATTGGGAGCTGTGATGTCTCTGCTCCCCTGCCCTCACGCGCTACTTAATGAGACCGAGGCTGGAATATGATATGATATATTCCGGCCCCTGTCTCATTAAGTAGCACGCGGGGGAGCAGAGCAGAGACAGCACCAGCTGGCTGCCTGGCCCCAGGTGTTGCGGCCCAACGGGAACTCTCCCGGCCCTGTGTATGAAGTGTCTGCATGTGCTAGTGTTAGGAACTTTAAGGGCAAGTATTTTCAGTATGTTTTTTTTTTTTTTCTTTAATCTTTTTTACCTATACATTTATCTCTGTATAATGCATTGAAATATGCCAGTAGTTGAGTAATTTCCTGCATATTGTTTCCATTGAAAGGTTTAAAGAAAAACCGTGTCAATTTTTAAAAATTATTATTTTAGTTTGCTTTTTTTATTTGTATTTATTTTTGTTTTGTTTTTAATATTCCTCTGTACATGACTCCAATGGTGGCATATAACTAATGGCATAGAGAAAATGCCCTGTGTTTTTTTTGCATTTGCTTATCTTATGACTTGGCTCTGATGCCCCCATCAATGGAATATCAGGGGACAAAAGAGGAAAAAGATGTGTGTTGTGTGGTAAGGCTGTATTGTAGGGGGAGGGGTAGCTGCTTGTGGATTTGCTTGAGGGGTTGTGTATCTGTGAATGAGGTTTGCAGTGTAGTGTGTGGAGAGGGGTTGCAATATGTCTTTGCCTGGGGGAGATATAGGCTGTTGTATATGGGTGCTGTTATGGCTGCAGTGTGTGGAGAAGTAAGGGTTGTAGTGTGTAGGGAAATAAAGGTTGTAATGTATGCAGAGATAGGGTCTACAGTGTTTAGAGAAGGAAGAACTACAGTGTGTGGGTGGGACAGAGGAGTGGTGATGGAGGGATACTAGGGGCAGTGTATATATTTATTTTTATTTTACAAGGAAAAACTGCAATAACTAAAGTTTATTCCACATTCCCTGAGGCTTACATTTGCCAGGAGGAGAGGAGGGGGGAATCCTGATCCCTGGTGGGAAACAGCTGTATCTAACCAACGCTGGATAAAGTATCAGAGTGCTGCTGTGGTAACCCGCACCAACGCTCTAATACAGTAGGAGTGCAGATATAGTTCTCTACCCACAAGAAGTGCAGACAAACCTTCCCATCCCATCCAGCCACCATGGAGCCAGCTTCACCAGGGCCTGCCATGAAGATTCCGATGTCCAGGTCGTGCTACAAGCAGAGAATGTAAATTAAATGCATGTTGCTCAATGATTACCCTACAGTGTAAGTCTCAGTAGAGGGAGTCTTCCAACCAGTTAACCTGCACCTTTTTAAGGTGTCTGCCACTCGTGCTAGGCATCCTCTCAGACATGTAAATTAATTGGTAAAAGAAACAGTGGTCTTTGTGTATTACAGCGAAATAATGACATGTACTCATCATGCATGTGAACCTTCACTACTCGCAGAGGTTCAATATGTCTTCGTGTGAACACGTCATTCTCCCGTCACAGCAGGCAGAGTTTAAATTTGGAAATCTGTTCGGATGGTTGTAAAAACTGCAAAGAAAGAACTGTGGCCTCGCTGTTAATGCTAGAATTTTAATTACTACTATTTGTTTTACATTTACAGTCACAATGTAACAGCCCTTTTCATGGTAGGATGGTTTTATGAATATTTTGGCATGATTGCATGGATATGTTTGTGAGCCGCTGTTAAAGTAACCGGGACAGGCAGTGCTCCAAGCTAGTTTTGGAGAGTTTGTGCCTTTGGCTTTCCAGTTACTAATCTAAAACCGTTCCCTGATCTACTTGTTTGCATATTGTACATTGAGTTCTAATTATTATATAAATATTATTTTATCTTGCATGACTTGGATATAAAAACTGTTACTTGAATTTTACCTCCAGCCTTAGATTGCACTCATTAGTAAAGGGACAAGAGAAATTGCCATTTTAGCAAAAATCTTTTAAACTTAAAAAATAAATCTATTTTCTGATCTTAGTGTTTCAAACATTAATATTACTCTGAAAATGTTTTATTCATTTTCAGTAGTAAAATGATTTCCTACCATGGATTAGTGTTGAGATATGTGGTATAATTTAAGTGTGTATGTATGCAGCAAATTTTCAATCACACTTGGGGAACATATTTGTTACTGTTTTTAACCACATGCTAAAGCGTGTATTTTTGCTTTTAAGTCCCAACAGTGGTTTTAAAGTAGAAGTGTCAAGTCTGAAATATTTGCACAACCCAACTGTACCCCACGAGTAAGTTAGCATTTGGGTTGTGAAAATTACAGAATTAAAATAAAAGCAGAAATGCAATACAAATAGAAATGTAAGCATAGATAATAGGCCCAAACACCACTTGTTACAAATATTGTCTGATATAAAATAATTTAAAAAAATTTTTTTTAAGAGGGCAGGTATGCAGCTAACTAGTTTAAAATGGGACCAGAAAGTCTAAGGGACACTATAGTCACCAGAACAACTACAGCTTAATGTAGTTGTTCTGGTGAGTATAGTTAGTCTCTGCAGGCTTTTTGCAGTAAACACTCTTTTCAGAGAAAAGGCAGCCTAGGGAAACCTCTAGTGGTCACTTTCAGATGGGTACTAGAGGTGCTTCCTGGGTCAGTGCTGCACAGTGTGCATGGAGACACTAAACTTTACTCATAGCGATGCAGTTATTTAATGCATCTCTCTGAGGAGATGTTGATTGGCCAGGCTGGTGTTTGACTCCACCTCTTGCCTCCTACTGGATAGCATTGTGATTGGCTGTGATCATCAATTCTGATGTCAGCCAAGGATGTGGATCAGGGGCAGAGCCAGCACCAGCAGACTGGAATAAAGGTAAGAGTTTTAGCATATTAACAGGGGTGGGGGTGGGGGAGGGGTAGATTGTGGTTTTTATACTATAGGGACACAAATACATGATTGTGTTCCTGACCCTATAGTGTTCCTTTAAATAACTGGTAATATATGTACAGTTGTGCATGAACATATTTTCCGCAGGTTATTGGATAGTACAGGAATCAGGTGGGTAGTTTCGAGTTTTGATCTCTACTTTTGTTGATTGGTTTTAACTGTTGCAATTTGAAAGAATGTGAGTATATAAGCAGGCAACAGAGAACCAATCATTAAGGATGTGACAGTCGGCAGTTCTTGGTATAATGACATTTAACTTCTTGGTTGGGTAAGAGATTTTGTTATTGTCTCTCCTGTGGGTTCTTTTGTAAATGTTAAATTCTGTTGTATTGTTGAGCCATTGTGAGATGGTATGTTCACTGTAAGCTTCTTCCTCCTTTCTTTTTTTTTTGTGTTGAGGATGAATGAGGTGGCGCATCCAACTAAAGCTCTGTTACAAGCTTTCAGTGTGGACAATTTACTCTTTCATTGTCTGGTTTTATACTTGTGGGCTGAGAATGGTTTTAGGGTATATTGTAGATATTTACAGTAACCTTCCAGAAATTGTCCAGATTGGAAAGATAACTGTTCAAATTGCCTGTAAAATATTTAGCCTTTGGCACATTTTGTTTGTTTATTTGTGCTTAGGAGCTGCAAATTGCTTCTTCTGAACTTCAAATTACAGCATGCGTCTTGATCTCTCGTTTTGTAGGCCTGTAATGAGTTCACCACCCATGTGATGAACCTGCTGCGAGAGCAGAGTCGGACTAGACCTATCTCTCCCAAAGAGATTGAACGTATGGTGGGAATCATTCACAGAAAGTTCAGCTCTATTCAGATGCAGCTCAAGCAAAGCACATGTGAAGCAGTAATGATCCTGCGCTCCCGTTTCCTGGATGCACGGTGAGAACCAGGAAAATAGGATGACACTTGTCCCATTATTTATCTTGGGTAGAAGGTTAGATTAGTGTTTTATGTACCCCATCATACAAAACAGGAATACATGAGTAACATGCACATAGTGGGAATTATATTGTATTTAATGCATGTTTTACAGAACAGATTGTTTTTTCTGAACCAAGGGTCATATAAGCACAAACGTTGAGGCATATCTACCAGTTTTCATGCAAGCTGTTGTCTGCGCAGACAATATATACGATACTGTGTTTGTTGCTGTGAATGGCAGAGTTACCTAAATGTTTGTGCTAACGCTTGTCCAGCTGCAGCATAGAATTACATCAATATTTCTCTATGCTTTTTTACCACAATACCACAGACTTTTCAGCTAGGTGCACCTAGTTCCACATACCTTATTAAATAGAGTAAATAATCAGGAATCGTACAGCTACTGAAGAACCCCTGGCTGTTTTAGAAAAAACATCTGCTTGTGCGCAAGTTTGGAAAACCATGATCTGATTTATATACAGTGGAGATGAGACTTAATTTTGGAGATGGCTTGGGTTTGTATTACCCAAACTAGATATGCTTGCAGTCTCTAATACGGAGTTCCCAGTTGCTCATACGCAGTAATTATTAAGCAGTATTGCATCAACCAGTTAAGGACTGGGTTATGTTGTAGGAGCTCCCCTCCAGACTACATCACCTGACCCTTATTCCAATATAAATGCTTCAGCTGTTAGCAGACTAAAAGTCGTGGATATTTGCAAGCCACTTGCGTTTTCATCTTGCCAAGATTTACTTGTGTTTTTGTTGCAGGCGGAAGAGAAGAAATTTCAACAAGCAAGCTACAGAAATTTTGAACGAATATTTCTATTCTCACCTCAGCAACCCATACCCCAGCGAGGAGGCCAAAGAGGAGCTAGCCAAAAAGTGCGGCATCACAGTGTCACAGGTAAAGAGATGGGTCATATTTCTTGTTTTGTACTCCAATTTATAATAGGTAGATAGCCTGTTATTTTTTTTTATGTATTAACAAACTAAACATACAACAAAATAAATTAAGAACGTATTTTACCACTGTAGTCCACATTTTGAGGAGACCTCAAGGAGTCCTTAGATAACAGATTACATTTTCATGCTGGAGAGAAGTGTTCTGTGCTATTTAACATTGAACTATATGATCATACCTGCCTTGGCAATGTATAAATAATATAACTAAAAGAGGACTTGCTTATATCTCTATCTTCCCCAAACCGTGCAGGTTGTATTAAGTTACGAGCCATGTGTGTTGTGCACCCATAATGGTATTGAATTAGAAACAAAAGCTTTACAAAAGAAAATGACTGGTTTTGTTTGAAGTATATTGTTTGTGTGTAAAGTGAATTGTATCTTCAATTCTGATGCATTTCCTGCTGCTTGTGCCTTGGAATTACGATAGTTAACATTCAAGAAAAAAAAAAAAACCTAAACAAAACCTCCACTGTTACCTATTCCTTACTAAGATTCAGGTTTAATGAGATGGAACTGGCTGCTGTAATAGTAAATAGCTATTTTCTTCCTGCTCTGCAAAACAGCCAAGGCTGGGGAATTGATTCAGTGTTCATTAGTTGAGACTGGAACATAGTATTGATTTTAGTCCTGAGCTAATTTTAAGGATGAGATATAGTAAGGGCCTTGGTTCTGAACTACATAAAAGTATTTTCATTCCATCACTGAGCTAATGCTAAGGAAAGGGTATAAAAGCACTCATTCTAGGTTTTCTAATCCAGCATTCAGTTATTAACCTCCAAGCGTTACCTCTCAGCCATGTTCTCCACTTTGTCCTAGAAGCAGTTGACTGCAAGAGGTTCTTAAATCCAAACATATGTTTAATTTATTATGCATGAACAATGCTCAGTGAACTGCCTTTGACTAAAAGCTTCTTTGATGACAGCATCCATTTAAGGCCAAAATTCTGTTTGCAGCACTGAAAAATGATTTGTCTTGAGCCCGGAGTTGTCCCAAGCATTGGGTCATAGTCCAAACTCTACCACTGAGATAAATATTTGAGTTTAGATACCCAGTCCATCACAAATTTTCTTTAAAAGCTAAGATTGGTCAGATGACTGTAAAGACCCCTTCCTTATTCTAGATGATTATATTTGCTTTACAATACGTACATATCTCATTTGCCTTTACAAAATTATTGATTATACAGTTTGCAATGTATACAGGAGGGAATCCTGGCTCTTGTGTGCCACCAACAGGTAAGATTTATTGTTTGCAACACAAAGTTAATTGTTCTCTCAGTCGCTTTCTATCAATCATACAAATTGTTTGGCCTTTTAGTGATGATTGCAGTGTTATTTCTTCCTGTTTTGTGGTACAGCGTAACTACTTTTGGAAATTAAAACGAGTGCTGTATCTTGCACAGAGCTATTTCCAGCAACATAGACTAGTGCTGGTTCTGAAACACAGAGCTACTTCCTGCAACATAAACTAATGCTGGCTCTGGCACAGAGCTACTTTCTGAAATATGAACTAGTGCTGGATCTGAAACACAGAGCTACTTCCTGCAATATTAATTAGTGCTGGATCTCAGATAGAACTACTTCCAGCCATATAAACTAATGCTGGATCTGGGACAGAACTACTTACTGCAATATAAACCAGTACTGGCTCTGGCACAGAGCTACTTCCAGTAATATAAACCAGTGCTGGCTCTGGCACAGACCTATTTCCAAAAAATATTGATTAGTGCTGGTTCTGAAACACAGAGCTACTTCCTGCAACATAAACTAATGCTGGCTCTGGCACAGAGCTACTTCCTGCAATATAAACTATTGCTGGCTCTGGCACACAGCTACTTACTGCGATATAAACTAGTGCTGGCTCTGGCACACAGCTACGTCCTGCAATATAAACCAGTGCTGGCTCTGGCACAGAGCTACTTCCTGCAATATAAACCAGTGCTGGCTCTGGCACAGAGCTACTGCTTGCAATATAAACTAGTGCTGGTTCTGAAACACAGAGTTACTTCCTGCAACATAAACTAATGCTGGCTCTGGCACAGCGCTACTGCGTGCAATATAAACTAGTGCTGGCTCTGGGACAGAGCTACTGCCTGCAATATAAACTAGTGCTGGCTCTGGCACACAGCTACTTACTGCGATATAAACTAGTGCTGGCTCTGGCACACAGCTACGTCCTGTAATATAAACTAGTGCTGGCTCTGGCACACAGCTACTTCCTGCAATATAAACCAGTGCTGGCTCTGGCACAGAGCTACTGCTTGCAATATAAACTAGTGCTGGTTCTGAAACACAGAGTTACTTCCTGCAACATAAACTAATGCTGGCTCTGGCACAGCGCTACTGCGTGCAATATAAACTAGTGCTGGCTCTGGGACAGAGCTACTGCCTGCAATATAAACTAGTGCTGGCTCTGGCACACAGCTACTTCCTGAAATATGAACTAGTGCTGGCTCTGAAACACAGAGCTACTTCCTGCAATATTAATTAGTGCTGGATCTCACATAGAACTACTTCCAGCCATATAAACTAATGCTGGATCTGGGACAGAACTACTTCCAGCAATATAAGCCAGTACTGGCTCTGGCACAGAGCTACTTCCTGTAATATAAACCAGTGCTGGCTCTGGCACAGAGCTACTTCCAGTAATATAAACCAGTGCTGGCTCTGGCACAGATCTATTTCCAACAATATTGATTAGTGCTGGTTCTGAAACATAGAGCTACTTCCTGCAACATAAACTAATGCTGGCTCCGGCACACAGCTACTTCCTGCAATATAAACTAGTGCTGGCTCTGGCACACAGCTACTTCCTACAATATAAACTAGTGCTGGCTCTGGCACACGGCTACTTCCTGCAATATAAACCAGTGCTGGCTCTGGCACAGAGCTACTTCCTGCAATATAAACTATTGCTGGCTCTGGCATACAGCTACTTCCTGCAACATAAACTAATGCTGGCTCTGGCACAGAGCTACTTCCTGCAATATAAACTAGTGCTGGATCTGGGACAGAGCTACTTCCTGCAATATGAACTACTTCTGGCTCTTGGGCAGAGCTACTTCCTGCAATATGAACTAGTGCTGCCTCTGTCACAGAGCTATGTCCTGCAATATGAACTACTGCTGGCTCTGGCACAGAGCTACTTCCTGCAATATAAACTAGTGCTGGCTCTGGGACAGAGCTACTGCCTGCAATATAAACTTGTGCTGGCTCTGGGACAGAGCTACTGCCTGCTATATAAACTAGTGCTGGTTCTGGCACACAGCTACTTCCTGCAATATAAACTAGTGCTGGTTCTGGCACACAGCTACTTCCTGCAATATAAACTAGTGCTGGCTCTGGCACACAGCTACTTCCTGCAATATAAACTAGTGCTGGATCTGGGACAGAGCTACTTCCTGCAATATGAACTACTTCTGGCTCTTGGACAGAGCTACTTCCTGCAATATGAACTAGTGCTGCCTCTGTCACAGAGCTACGTCCTGCAATATGAACTACTGCTGGCTCTGGGACAGAGCTACTTCCTGCAATATGAACTAGTGCTGCCTCTGTCACAAAGCTATGTCCTGCAATATGAACTACTGCTGGCTCTTGCACAGAGCTACTTCCTGCAATATAAACTAGTGCTGGCTCTGGCACACAGCTACTTCCTGCAATATAAACTAGTGCTGGATCTGGGACAGATCTACTTCCTGCAATATGAACTACTTCTGGCTCTTGGACAGAGCTACTTCCAGCAATATGAACTAGTGCTGTCTCTGAAACATAAACCTACTTCCAGCAATATGAACTGGTGCTGACTCTGGCACAGCAATATAAACTAGTGGTGAGCTACTTCTGAGAATACAAACTAGTAACAAAGTGGCTCCTAAACCGGTCTTTAAGATGTAGAAATAGTGATGTTTTGTTTGTGTCCCCACAAGGACAGAATAGATTGGGAGTGTTCTAAAAAAAACTTACACATCAATGCTGACCCTAACACAGAACAAATTCTAATAGTACAAACTAGTACTGGTATTAGCACCGACAAACTAGTACTTGCTCTTGTAAAGAAGTACTTTCACCATCGGAAGACATACAGATATATATACGAAGGGGGGAAATTGAGGACAGTGTCTCATCTTTTAAGTTTCACATTCTTTGAGATACGTTTTAAAGTGCTCTGTTTTAAAAAGTGGTCTAAATCTGAGCAATCACCGTGGAGACCAGTAGAACCATCAGGCACATTCTATTCCATTGGTACCTGCTTAAATAAAACATATTAAAACCCTTATGAATTTGCTCCGTCTCTACATATAGTTTATACAAATGAAAATGATACACCTGCATCTGTCCATACATGCTGTACCTCCTCCACTAATGCTCAGCAAGTGCTTTAAAATAATAAACTCCTAATCTTATCTCACCACAGGTATCAAACTGGTTCGGAAATAAGCGAATCCGCTACAAGAAGAACATAGGTAAATTTCAAGAGGAAGCCAATATTTATGCTGCCAAAACAGCTGTGACTGCTACCAATGTGTCAGTTCACGGAAGTCAAGCCAATTCGCCCTCAACTCCCAGTTCTGCTGGTTAGTTTATGTTTTTTTGTTTTCTTTTGTTTGTTGCAGTTTTTATTTTATTTTTTACCTCCGAGTTTTCTTTACTATGCTCTTTGTTCTCTTATTCTCCATGTCGTCTTCTGATCCCTCTCTATTGCTCCCCTTTCCTTGCCCTTTCCTTCTTTTCTCTCTTATCCTCCGTTCGGTTCCCCCCCCTAGCATTACAACATCTTTCTCTGTTTTTTTTGTTTGTTTGTTTGTTTGTTTGTTTTCTTTTTTCTTTTTTTTTTTTCTTTCTTTTTTTGTTTGTATTTGGATGTCTTTTCTTTGCTTTACCCTGCTTGTTTTCCAGATTAGATTCCCACTGTGTGAATATATTATCTGATGTCTATTATTTTCCACATTTTATTATTCTGGTGATAATTGTGGTGTGAGATTTTAAAATGTTCCACTAAAGAATGGTTTGGCCCCAGTCCCAAATAGCTTAATGTCTCTTGGTATCAAACAAAATAAGGAATAATTAGATTGTCCCTTCGTATTTCACTGTGTTCGTGAAGTGTATACTTCCTGCAGGAATTTCTGATTCTTCTAATTCAAAGCATTAAACCCAGTACAGAATGACTACTGTTATGCCTCTTAACATGTATTTATTTTGTCAGAATATAAATAGTTCAAGGTTTTTGGAAAACGTGCACTAGATGTGTACAAGGTACTACCATTGTTTTGTGTGCTATGAGGTTCATTCAGTCACAAATTGTAATACCAGCTACAACTGTGTTTAGAGTGGCAGCCAAATCTACATTTACAACCACTTAACATGATCTCGTTAGCACAAAGTACTAAACTCCCTTAAAGGGGAAAAAATGCATTTTCTCCCAAGTGTACATTTTGCAGATTGAAGCCTGTGGTTTTATACTGACCATTTTTTTATCACAATTATATGCTTATTACATATATCATCTCTTTGCCCTGAAAAATATCCTAAGGCATGTAGAGATAGACTTTGTGAATGAAGTGAACATGAAAACTGAAGTGTATTTATTTACAATATTGAGAAAAATAGTTTTTAGGCTATTTCGGGCAAGTTTTTTGAGTGTGCATGATTTTTGGGCAGGTTATAATGAGTAAAGCTAAGTACCACAGCAGGAGTGTAGCAAGCCAGTGAGGGGTCCCATTCATTAAAGGGTTTAGTCACCAAAACAACTTTGGCTTAATGAAGCCATTTTAGTTTACAGATCATGCCACTGCAGTCTCACTGCTCAATTATCTATCATTTACTTCACTTGCTTTTGTCAATTCAGCCCTACACAAAGCCAAAGTGAAAAAAATTATTTTGCCTTCAATATGCACAGTGTGTTTACTTTAGAAGTTTGTATCTCCTGCTATGTTACTTGAAGTTTAATCACACACAGGAGACCCCTGCATGCTCAAGCATGTTTCTAAAGCAGGAGATAATACATTCTAAATTAAACAGATTGTGCCATAAAGAAAGTTTTCGATCTCTCTTTACAGAAAATGTGTAGGGGGACAGTGCTTGTCACATGCTCGGAAGGTGTAACTAGGGCAGCATAAACAAAAATGATGTAACTCCTAAGTGGCAGAAAATTGAGCAGTTAGGCTGCAGTGGTGTGATCTATTCACCAAAACCACTCCATTAAGCTTAAGTTGTTTTGATGCTTATAATGTTCTTCTAATAATAATTATTGCACACTCTATCAATGTGAAAGTGTCTGATATTATTTATTACTAGACATGGTAGCAACATTCGTTCCAATGTGTAGACCTTTCTTGAACTTAATTAGCATTTTGTACGCGGATACTGGGTGCAGATTAGTCTGCTGGATATTTTATAAGTGATATAATTGACGTCCCCATCTTTCCTAAAAGTGATGGGAGTTACACATGACCACTTCAAGTTGTCAACTCATTAAGTTTTGAGGTATTTCGAGGTTAATGTTTAGGGAGTTTGTTTAGTTTACAGCAGGTTATTTGCAAATTGGAAGCTTTCATATTTTCATACTTTGCATCAGGTTAATATTTGCATATTAATATCTGAAATTGTGTGCTTCTCTGAAGAAGGAATTCACATTTTTCCTGGAAAAAAAGTACTCTTACCATCACTGAAATTGGTTATCAAGGAGAGATTATTCCACATCTAAACTGGGCTGATGAACCAGCAGTGTTATTGATGTAGTGGATGGAGTTAAAGAAATAACTGGACAAAGGAGTTGCATTTTATTTCCATATAAGTAATGAGCTGTGATATCCAAGTCCTTCGGGCAAAATCTGACAAGTTGCCATGTGCACATTGTGCATATGCATCGTCCCTGTCCAGCAGTGCATCTTTCAGGTTCCAAATAAATTAATGATGTAATACATTTATCTGTTCCAACAGGCTGCTAGCGGAGCAGAGCACCCAGGCCAACTCTAAGCAGCCCTGTTACACACCCAAAGGTCTAGAATCACTGTGTGTTGGTTATGCTTGGTTTAGTGAGTTCAATGCGACATTTAATTTTTAATGGAAGCCACAATGAATTGCCTAAAATGGAATGCAAACCTGTCTTGAAGCCTGCTTGTATGCGGAGTGTGTGGAATATATCAGTTTTTTTCCTCAATGGAAAGCTCAGTTGGTTTTATGACGTTTAAATATCAAGAGGAAATTACAAAAAGGCCATATTTTCAAACATTGCCTTAATAATGATACATATATTCAAATGCTTGATAAATAAGAGAACCGCTTATTGCGCTAATCTTGTATTAGCTGATCTCTCTGTGGTTTGGTATCATTTTTATTTCTCACCATATAAGATAAACAAACATGAATGTGCCGGCAGCTTATTTTGTCAGAGTAAGACTGATGTTTTTGTGAATGGGATTGGAATACTCCATAAAGCCACTTTCCTGATAGGTTGGTGAGTTGCCCAAGGTGTAAAAATGGCTTTCAGCTATGCCAAAATAAAATTTTTGTTAAATGTATGGAAAATATGTGCATTGCGGGTCATAAATATTCAAGTAAACAACCGTGGCTGACTTTACAGCTTAGTCTTGGCACCACATTTCGTTTCTGGTGGGAATGCCCAGTTATCTGCCCCATCAATACAAACCTTAAATTAGTTCTAACCTTCTGGAACCTGCTTTCCCACCCCTGTCCCCCTCCCCCCATGCTTCCTTATTGCACAACCTCTTCTACCTCCCACTATAAATAAATACAATTCCTTGCTATTCTCATTTTAAGCACAGCCAAAGATTTCTTCCCGTTATTTTGAAGGTAACTTCTCTTCTTCCCATTAAATGCTGAACTCGAAAATGAAAGAAGTCCACACCTTTTAATACCTTGGGTAGGCGAGTATTTGTGTCTATGGTCCATCGTTATGAACTTCAGAAGTGTTGCTTCCTTTTTCAGATGGAATCTGCATTGTGTTTAAGGACTTATTCAATCATCTAATTCTCCTCTCTCCTGTCTTTTTTGTTTTGTTTTTCTCGACCTGTGAAAATGAGCTTACCTGTGGTTAATTTATTATTCGTATTTACATAGCGCCAACATATTCCGCAGCACTTTGCAAGAAGAGAAAGTGGTGAGGAATGAGCTTACAATGTATTAAGTTTAAAACCATAATCATATTTACAGTAAAGATATATGCAAAAATACATTAAATAAAAATGTACTTGAGTTTGACGTTCCTGCATATGCAGGAAGTGCCCTGGCTTTGAATCTTCTCCAGGGATCACTGCCCAGACCAGGAGGTGACTCGGTCATTAAGAACTTTTTACTGAGCAACCTCATTTGCTTCTGGGACTAAATCTCAAACTTTTTTTTTTTTTGGGCATCACGTACAACTTTCTTTTTGAAGAGGAAAAAAAGGGAGGCTTTATGAGCAAAAATACTTTGTTTACAAAATAAAACTTAAAAAAAATAACAAGACAACCCTCCTGTAACATAAATTACTTTTTGCACTTATTGTGTGTCTATGTAAACGTTGAAGTAGGAAAAAACAATGAGAAAGTTCATTTTTAGATTTATGTACTTCGTATTGCATATATGTGGTGCGATTGTAGGCTTTTATAAAAAATAATGTAGCGTATCTCTTGGTGTGAAATTACAAAAAACCTAAAAAGTGCTTAGCGGTTTTCATTTTAATATTAGAAAAGAGTGAGCTTCTGGTTTGTGACCTAATAAAAATAGTATTGATTAAGTCGTAATTTCCAGAAGTATTGATCTTTGTTGTATTGCTAGACTGTTGCGGCTCTCTTTAATTGAGTGTATAAAGTAGGGTTCTTCTGGGACCAGGTGACGGTCTCCTGGTAATGAAATAAAATACACAGACTGAGGGTAGTTCAAGCCACTTTCAAAGAGACACATAAATAGCAAAGTGACCTAATCTGATATTGAAGGTGAGAAATGCAGGGGAATGCGCCAGTTCTCCTGTGCAAGCCGCTTTAATCAGCAAAGTTACACTAGGGAGAACACCAGGTATCAAATAGCCTTTTAAAATTCAAGTCATCATTGTTATGGCAAAAATGAGAACAGGGGCTCCTAAAAAAATACAGCTTAATTTTGCTTCTGATAATAAATTCTAGACATTTTAAAAGAGAAATCATATGAATTGATGTGCTGGGGGAAAAAGGGATTTTTTTTTCTATTTTTTTTTTTTTCTAATGGTCATAGCGCTCTCCATTTTAATATTCTTCTGCATTCCTGGATCGGCAACTTGACATCAGGAACCAATTTACTTTTTCAGTATCCTGTTTGGAACATAATTGGGTCATTCCTTGTACCTGAACTGTTGGTAGTCATTGGCGAAGACCACTGCACCAGATAGAAAACAAATGTGTTTTCTATGCCTGTAACTTTAACCTCAGGTTTATATTGGTATTTTACTGAAAGACTTGCTCCTGGACGCTGTGTTTTAGTTTCTACTTCCTTTTGCCTCCTCTTTAACCCCTTAAGGACACATGACGTGTGACATATCATGATTCCCTTTTATTCCAGAAGTTTGGTCCTTAAGGGACACTGTAGACACCCAGACCTCTTCAGCTAATTGAAGTAGTCTGGGTGCAGTGTCCCTTTTGCACCTACTGCTGCAATGTTAAACATTGCATTTCCAAAGAAACTGCAATGACATTGCAATACTGTTTGCCCACAGTGGCTGTCTTATCAGATGGCCATTAGAGGGCTTCCTGAATTGAAATGGACCTTTGGGCCGGTATCTGATGGTGGACGTCCTCACTCTCTGCATGAGGAGCTCGAGCATTAGATTTTATCCCATAGGGAAGCATTAATGCTATAGGGAAATCCTAATTCATTGCCGTCCATGGGTGGAGCCTGACCCAGTGCCAAGGGACATCGGCGCTGGATCCAGGTACATAACTGAAGGGGTTTTAACCCCTTCAGCCCCGCGTGAGGGGGGTGAGAGGTAGGAGGCACCTTAGAACCATATATTGCCAGGAAAACAGCTTTGTTTTCCTGGCACTATATCATCCCTTTAAGACTTTGGGGTAACAACCATGTTTGTGTTTTTTTGTTTGTTTTGTTTTTTGCTTTTTACAGGTCCCTTAGTTTGATTGCAGCTTTATTTAGTAATGATCGTTGAGACGCTTTATTTTTTTGTTCCTTGAATATTCTTTATTTATTTGCTCTATTACTATAGGTTTATAAAGTGTCAATCTGACATGATTTTAATTATGCAGTATATTTATGCTATTTTGTCAGCGATGTAGCAACCAGAAGTCTGCTTTTGACTCTGTGTTCCACTATGGAGCAAATTATAACATCTCATTCCCGTTTTTACCACCTTCAGCCTTACTATAGAGCAGGGGTAGGCAACCTTCGGCACTCCAGATGTTGTGGACTAAGCCTCCCACAATGCGCTTACAGCCATAATGCTGGTAAAGCACCATGGGAGGTGTAGTCCACAATACTTGAAGTGCCCATGGTTGCCTACCCCTCCTATAGGGTAAGGTCATCCCCTTTCAGCATCTATAATAAGACCATCCATAGGATTTGTTACTGAAGAGCTTATTTGAATAAACTCTGTGAGTGGCAGGCCTTTTGTGCGTTAAAGTGTCTTATAAACTAACGGAGAGATTAACTGTTAAATCTTTCATTCACAACTTATTGCATATATTTTATCAAATTAAATAACATTGGATTTGTAATGGTAATATCCCTCTTGGATTTTGTGCTCAGAATGCAATCTTTGCAAATGACTGCTATTTTGTAAACATGCCTTAATAATTTACACAGTTTTCATGCATTTAGGTGAGCATTGTGTTCCTTTGTGCGCCACTATTTTGGCTCAGCCCTCCAGCACAGAAGGGAATAAGCATGCCATTATAAATACTGATATTCTGGTTGTAAATGTCCTACTAGTGTGTTCTGTTGGTTGTGAAATTAGAATCAAGTGCAGCTCTGTGAAATAGTAAAATACTTTTTTTTTAATGCAGTTGTTCGTTTTAAATTGTGGTTGTTTTATGGATTTACAGATTGGAAAGTAATGTTCCCTGGTTTTGTGAGATAAGAATAAAGGTTGCTTGCTGTGAGAGTTTTTCAAAGAGGCAACTTCAATTTTTAAAGATGACATTTTTTTGTTCTGCAGTTATCCAGAAGGCAGTGCCGTAGTGAGATAAAATCCTAAACCAGCAATTATTTTAAAAATTTTAAGGTATATGGTCAGACTGGAAAATTTCAGCAAGTTTGGATTTCTGCTTCCCTACCTAAACTTAAAGGGGCACTGTTACTTCCCCTAATGGTTTTAAAAAGGACATCCATATAAAAAGATTTGTTTTTATGAAGTGTAAAATACATTTTTTTTTTTTTTTTAAATGTAGAAATTCACTCCTCTTTAAGTTGCAACTGGGAGCATCCATCTTGGCTCTCTCTCAATCAGTTATAAGCTCTGTACTTTACAGCTGGCAGTATACAGATGAGAAATTAAACAATGCTTTGATATCTCTGCAATATTCGCCCTAGCCTTCTCTGAACTATTTTATGATGTCATGTGCTAAACCGTCAATATGATTTTTAAAAAAAAGACAAAACAAAAAAAAACCCCAGAAGATCTAATGGAACATAAAACTAACGCACGTGATTTTAAAAGTTTGTTTCCCCTGATGCAGTTTCAGAAGTGACATTTCCCCTTTAACAAGGACCTTGTCTGTTCTTCACAGGTCCTGTTAGTAAGTAAGGCTACTTCTTATATGTAAGATTTTGCGTACGGACGATGTCTGCCACTGACCTCTGCATGCACTGTCACTTTAGATGTCATGTCCACGATATTGTATTGTTTTGTTGTGCTGCGATACTGGTTGCTCATTCTATTAAAGCATGTTAGGACTGGTTAAGCAGGAAGTTCACATAGGTTTCCATACTTACTGTAAGCACAATATATGGGATATAGGATTCTGGATCCTGAATGAAGCTGTAATGGCAAAACCTATATGGAAGAGGCTGGAGAACAATTAAAGCTACACTTCTCCAAGGTTAGCTACAGATAGTTGGTTTTGTGTGTGTGTTTCCCCCCCGCCCCCCTATTTTAACTTATAGTAATGTTTAGAAAATGTTTAAACCATAAGTCACATGTGGACATAAAGAATATGCTCCACTTTGGACCATTTCCGTATGCCTTACATCGATTAGTGGAGCTGTTTTTTGAAGCTTCTTTATCTCTATTTATACCGTGTTTTGCTGAACATAGATTTGTAGGATTCCATGCCCTAGTGAACTGGTCTATGTTTGGGGAAATTCCTCTAATGTACACCTGCTTTCTAGCCCACATTTCCCCCCGAAAATAAGCCCTAATAAGACCCGGTCTTATTTTAGGGGAAAGACGGGTAGTGTGCAGACACAACATGCAAATTACTGCTGCCTGAAAAGGTTTGGGCATTGCCATACTGTGAGGGTGAGAATATGTATACAGTGTATTAATTGTTTCATCTTTATCAAGTCACAACCATATCTTGATGAATTCTATTTTTATAAATATCTGTACTTATAGTATTCAACATAAAAGTATATTGTCGATCAGTAACAAAAATGTGAATAGTTTCCTATATGTTTTCATTATCTGTTTTGCATGAATTTTTTAGCGCACTTTAAAGAATTAAAAAGCCCCACTGACCACTCATTTAAGTGGTAAATTGTGGTCATAATATAGTGTGATGGACATGTTTGGGTTTTTAACTATGCATCATAAATATCTAAAAGGAATGCAATTGAGTTCAAGATAAGTCTGCAAGGCAAATGGTAGAACCTTCAACTACGCTAGATGAACATGGAAATAACACCTTACTCTTTTTTTGGCCATGTAAGATAGTTTGTGATGTATTCACTGGCCATAGTATCTGTTAATAATGTGGATTACAGTTCGTATACAAGGCCGGGTCAACTAAGCCTCTCGTACTTGTTCAATTCAGAACCACTGGTTTAGGTAGTTTTAATGTCCATGTATCAGTCGCTGATTTTAAGCCTGAAAGTATCAAAAACAAATAAGAACTTTTAGATGACACCCAACATGTTAGGCACAAAATATGAGCCCCCCCCCCTTGGTGTTCTCCAAATATGACTAAACACAGCAAGAAGTACAAAATATATTGGGATAAGAGTGCCTTACCTTTCTTGAACGATTTAACCCCAAATCAGCGGTGGCACTCTGCGCTTCCTGAAGCTGAAAATTCAGATACCAGGGGAAGAGTGGGGTTAAACTGTTAGAGAATGGTTTAACCCCTTGAATTAAGAGTGCCTCCTGTGACCTCCTCGCATCATAACAACCTAATTTAGATTAAGTTGTTTTGGTGCCTGGAGTGTCCTTTTAAGCCTGAACGTATGCATCCACATGGCGAAAAAAATACAGTATAAGTAATTACCGGTAATATAACTCATTAAGCCCCATATTTGTTGTGGTTTTTTAAAATATATTAATTAAATAATATTTCATGTAACGGATTTCCGCCAGTTTTGTGTCCATTTCTCTGTTGTATTATACTTGCTTCTTTTGAGTCTTAAAATAGTATTAAAATTCAGCATTGTTTCTTTGGAAGAGAAATGGCTAACACAATAGGTGTAATTGAATGTGTTTATGTGAGATAAGCAGAAAGGGGGCATTTTAGTTATTTAATTTCTATAGAGGCAAATGTCTCATTCAAGAATTAAAAAGAATGTGGAAAAATACACCAATGTTTGATGAAACAGAAAAAAAGAAGAAAAAATTGATTGCAAAAGAGTTGGCCATAATGAAAATAAAAAATGTCAAGCATATAAATGTAAAAATGATTAGATAGAAGAATATAAGACCCCTGAGATGTGAGCCAAGATAATTGAATATAAAAAAAAAATGAGCCAAATAAATCATGCTCTCTGCCTGATGTGTAAAAGAACACCGGTGAAATAAACATTTAAAGAGATCTTTAGGGTCTTACAAAAAATCATTGGTGCGCTGAACATTTGTGTATTAAATAATGTAACATTTACAGGACTATAAATGTATTTTTCCCATAATCATGTCATCTATTCTTATGTTGCTTCTAGCGATCTTGTAATTAATATATATGTATATTTATCTATCATGCCTATATACACCACTAAATATCTAATTGCAGCCCAATATACATACAATTTCGATGTAACCTGTATTACACTGAGGGGGTCACACCACACCCGTGTTTAGATATATGATGGACGGATAGAATGATAGAGATATATATATATATATATATATCTTAGGTTTATTTTGCCAATTAACTGGTTAAGGCTGAAATTCCAAGGACAATCAGATAATATTAATGTAAATAAATCACTTGGACCAGATGGCATACACGGCAGGGATTGGGAAAATAATTATTAGTGGCCAATCATCTTCAGAACCCGCACCACAAGATTGGTATAGAACAGATGTGCTGCCATTATTTGAAAAGGGAATAAGATCACAGCCTGGGTATTATAGGCCTGTTAGAATGACGTCATAATTCACAGAGTGACTGAGAAATAACGTACTGCAAAAGGAAGTAAAAGTAGAGTGGATTTACTAAACTTCAACATTTTGTTTTATGAAAGCACTACAGGCGATTATTTAAAGTGTTCTAAAGTATCTTTTTTAAAACTGTTACGATTTATTTAAATGTTTCAAAACCATCCTTTGTTGTATATTATATGTGCACATATGCTGCACATCTTCTGCTTTGAATTATATACCAAAATAAAAATGAAGTAAAGTAACATCAGGACATTGAACAGGGTTTTGGTGCAAAACAAAAGGCATGCATTTTAATAAATGGAATGTGATAAACAAAAGGGGACATAAAAGAAACTCGCATTGGGAAAAAGTCTGAAAATGATTAAATATATATAATATACTGATTAATTCACACCACAAACATTTCATTGAATAGGTTAGTCTGTAAACATTTTGAGAAATCTGCCTCAGTGGTTGTACCTGCTGAGAAATACGGTGTTCTTCTCCTGGGAGGGCAATGAACAGACTGCATGTCTCATAATCAAGCTGAAAGATTGATCGAGGAAGAGATCAACAAGTGCCTTCCTCGTCCTAGACATGCACGGATACCTTAAAGGAACAATATAGTGTTAGGAATGCAAACGTACTCCAAATGCTGTTGTGATATATTAAATAGTTAAAATATAGATTTTAAAAATGGTTTTGCCTACACGTTTTCCAGTGCTGAGACTCCTTGGTGCTGCTGCCCACTCTGTTAATGTGGAGGCATTGCTTCCTTAGTGATCGTCCAATCCCATGCTCCTCAGCGGGGAATATTGGGGATGTGATGTGCATGCGCCCAATCCAATGCATCTCTTAGAAAGGTCTAGGTCAGGCAAGGCAACCATTGACACTCCAGATGTTATAACAGCTATAATGCTGGCAAAGCATTAGAAAGGATGCAGTTTACAACATCTGGAGTGCCAAACGTTGTCTACCTCTCGTCTAGGTCTTGAAATTTTGAGCATTGTAATAATGCCTATCCCATCTTTAGTAGATTAAAATCACAAAGTGCAAGCCCTTGAATTTAAAAGTAATAATGCGGATTAATGGTTGTTGTCATTACTTGCAGAGATTTGGAAGTGATGGCTGACTTGAAATGGTTTGAATGGTTTTGTAGTTTGTCAATTTTTTAATTAATTTGTTTTTCCCTGCCTGGATGACGTAAAAACTATTTCTTAGTATCGGAGTCTGGTTGGTAACTTCTGTTTGACTAGTAAATAGGTAATCTTTGTATGGAACTTTCCAAGATATGGCAATGCCATTTATTCTGCGTAGGTGCTAATTGGTCAATAATAGTGTATTATTTGCTTCTATTGGCATGCTTTTCTACATGTTATAAAACATAAAAAAGCCCACTGCACTACAACTGTTATGACACTGTTAATGTGTTTTGCCTTACTACTTCAATATGTATGAATTATAAAATCCAAGAGTAATGCCTATCCTCAAATTTCCCATATTTAGTCCTGTTCTGTAGATCTCACTGCCATTTAGTTGGACAATGAATGGTTTCTCACTCACCTTCAGTTTTTCTTACTATGGTTATTTGCTGTGTCAGAGTATAAAAATGTCTTTTACTCCTTTGTAGGGAAGCAGTTAAAAACACTGCAGAAAGCTTTGTGTTAAACCAGCATGCATTTAAATTACCACTGTCTTAATCATAACCACCCAGCGGAACAATGTGCCAACTCTGCATTCACTTTCTCACTGCTATTCGCTATTCATAATAAATGTGCTTATCATGATTTAGCAATTGGCAAATAATCACAGGACCGTAGAAGATTTAAAAAAAAAAAAAGAAAAAAACCTAGATTTTTAATTGTCAAATTTCAGAACATAAATTGCTATTAAAGGAACCTTCCTGGCACCATAACAACTTATTTTAAATATGTTGTTATGGTGTCTGGATTCCCCTTGCGATATCTCACCTTTTAAGTGCTAAATAATTCTTAAACAGTTTAACACTAAAGGTATCTCCATAGGTGCCATCCTCTCCATCTCCTCTTCTGCTCAGATTAATGCTAAAGTATTAGCGCAAACGGTTAGGAGCTGTCACTGATGGGTCATTGAGAGTAAATCAAAGAAATGTGCATGTTTTAAATGGTGGGCAGTGATAGTCTGTTGGCTGATGCTCTAAGCTAATCAATGCCACCTCTTCATTGCTCACGCTAATGTTTCCACATTAGCCCAAACAAAAGAGGAGAGAGGTCGGTATCTGGGGACAAATCTTTTGTGTTGAACAATTAAACACTTAAAGTTAAGACTGCACTGAGAGACTTCAACAACTTCATTGATATACTAAGTCTTAACTAGACTTCCTAAAACTTTTAATTGCCTGTTTTTTCTTCAGTCTTACTCTACTATTTTCAATGATCACTACAGGTTCAGCTTTTATTTATTCTTTTTCTTTTTTTTAATATCCATTTTTGGAGCACGATTTGTTAATGCCTAGATTGTTGCTCTTTGATTTAGAACCCCTACCTTGGACTTGGTGTACTTTGGAAATATGTCTGTTTCTAGGATTTCTTTACCTAACTAGTTGGGTAATTAAGGCACTGTGGAAAAAAGTCATAGAGGCCATACTGTGAACTTTGTAGTGCAAGTGAAATATTAAAATAATATCCAGCCATGTTGACCCTATTTTTTTTTCTTTTTCTTTTAAGAATTCACAGAAGATAGGGACTGCACTCATGTAAAACTGCAATACTATTATCTATTGATGGCAAATCTCCAATTAAACTTTAGAATCATATGCAAAGAACACTGGCACACACAATCCTCAAAGTGCAGATTTTAGTATGAACATCAAGCAGTCTTGACCACGTTTTGGCCATACAATGTGGTCTTTGTCAGTGACATTGTGTGACCAAAGCGTTGTCATGGCTGCTTAATGATCCTATTTATTTTAATGTCAAACTGAAAATCGTGGACAAGGCTCTGTTAGTTAATACATCAACTGTAGTTCCTATTTAAGACTCTTGGGAGAAGCTTTGTTTTCCAACCTTTCCTGCATCTAAATTTAAAAGAAGTATCATTGAGTAGATTTTTAATACCAGCAATACACTACATCTTGCTTGAAAATGGACAGAAAACATGAGTTTATCCTTTCTGTCTAAACACATTATTACATGACGTTCATGAGAAGCCATGTGGTGAAAAATCTCAAGCTGCATATTATGATTGCTGTCGTAGTTAAATGCTTATTCCCACAATGATTGCGCCACACTCAGGGCGGATATCCTTGAAATTGCTGGTTTTGTGTTGTGTCTCATTCAGGAAGCAAACAGATGGAACGCGGGGCTGTGCAACCACAAAACAAAATGCAGTTCCTGTCACCACAGAACCTCGGTTAGTACGCATGGTCCACAGGACACGTGCACGTGACTTTGGTCTTAAGTTTTGTGCCTTTATTGGTGTCTCAACTGTTGGTATTTTTTATTTTGGGTACTCGTTTAACATTTCCATTCATCCATACATAATTCCATGCTTTAGCCATGGTATTATGAGGCTACCTAAGGAAGTTCTGTCAACAGACCAATTTTCCATGCAATACTTATCCTTGTGGTTGGGAAGTCATTAAAATACCTTTCTTAATGGCTGCATAATGATTTTTCTCTCACTGTATAAGTTGAATTTGGCAGCATTATGGAGACTTTGATAATTACATGCAGTAATTATTGTGTGCTATGAAGTTTGTTTTTTTCCCCATCAAGAAAGCACGGTAAAATACATCAGTTATGGAAGTTTTGTATCGGATATGTTAAATTGACGAGACAAAAAGGAGGATAAGATATATATGATCTAGTATTTTTCCATGAGATTTTTGTAGATTTAAAAAAAAAATAATAATAATAAAAAAACTTTGAATGCATCATTACAATGGACAATCGCTAACTGAGCATGCCACTAGGGAGGGGTAACGTCCAGAGGAAAATGTAGGTCAAAAATCACATCCATAATGGTAAATGTGTATCCTAACATTCATGTGCAGAGTCAAAAGAGCAGATAAGGGGGGAGAAAAGGCTAGGTTCACAGCAAATATTAATTTTGTAGAGTAACAAGAAGGAAATATATCCAGTACATCTACAAAAAACAAACCAGATAAAGCCAATGTTTTTGCACAGTCGGTTGAATTTGCCATATTGATTGAATTTTTGATGTTTGAACAGAACATAGGAACGTGACTTTACCGTAATTTGTACATTGTTTTAAGGGTTGCATTTCCTGGTGTTTTGTTTTGTTTTTTGTTTTTTTTGTAATTATGAGGTAGAATTGAATTTCAGCTTCCAATGTATTGTTGCATGTTTGACCTTTACTTCAGGGATGACATTTTTTGGTCTGTATTGAACGTGTGACCTTCTTGTTTTTGATTGGTTGGTTTATTTGTTTTTTTGTGTTTTTTTGTGAAAATATTAGAAATTCATATAAACTTAGATTTTTTTTCCCCCCCCCTCCAGTTAAGGTTGTTTTATGACTTCCAGATCAGATATGTGTGGGTTATTACGTTGTGCTTTTTGGTGATTTTATAGTATTCCAGTCTACAGTTTTATATCCAAGTCACATTGTAGATTACCTTAACAGAGACACTCCAAATGTGTTTTTTTCTGGTTCTTCTCAAAACTTTGTTTTGGGAGTTAACGGCATTATGTATAAACTTCATATAAACTCACACCTTTTCATTGAATTATGTTCAAGAAAACTGACTCTAATACATTGAATCCAGAGGTCAAATTTCAAACCTGCAAACTACAGCCAAAATCCATCATATTTCTTCTTTATTGATAAACAAGGGCCAAAGGAATGATAAGCACTAAATAAGGTAGACAACAGATTATTAAAAAGCAGCAGGCACTTTTAATTAGGTACTCCTTCAATACCCCAAAAAAGGAACAGACTAACAACAAAACACGACAAGCTGCACCTTATGATATACAAGTAATACATTGATTAGAAAATTATGGGTAAAGTCCCTATTATTGCCTAGTTCTTTAAAAACTGGGGTAAGTATACTTGAGCTGAGTCTGACTTGAGTCTTAATTTACCAATGAAGTTCCATGCTGTCATCAATATCTGGTCATTTGGCATTGATCTCCTTATGGATTTATCATCTGCTCTGCAGATCTAGTGATCCTAAATAAGTAGTACTTTTCATGTCAGCATAGATTGTGAAGGTGTGTGGATTATTATGGGTCTTTAATGCAGTTTTATGTATTTATATTGGTATATTGATTAACCACATGAGTCATGTTTTGCTCATGACTGGAGTTGTAATTGACCAAACTAGCCAGATTGTTGAAACAAACAAAAGAAAAACACTTTCTGTAGATCATAGTAGATGAAAGCGTACCCAGTACCATTGTGTTACTATACAATTTGGTATTTATCTTGTTTTGTGTATATATTTCAGATTTTCTTTCTATAAAAGTATTGATCCTTTTGACCATCTAAAAACTAAATTGGCATGTATCTGTCGTTTACATTTCTTATATGTGCATAGTACATTTTATTAGTTTAGAGGGCTTGTATTAATCTCATGCAGAACACAAATTTCCAGGCTATTTACAGTTGTGATGTGTTTCATATATTCTCACAGGCTTTTACCTCCTTGTTAATACTGATGTTAACATATTGACTTTTTTGTGAATAGAATTTTGTCAGATTATTTGTTGGAGAGGGACAACATCTGTAAGGAAGCAATAATCTGAGAATGTAACACGATGATGAAAGATATTTTGAACCTTTTTGAACTGGCATGTTGTAAAAGACTTTTTGTGTGCCTTAGGTATGTCAAAATACTAAGCACCAAGTATGGATTTCTTAAATTTTTACAAGGCTGTGAACGAGTAATGTTTAATCCAACTCAAGATTTGCCAGTTAATTCATCAATAACTTAAGTGTACTATCTGAGGTCACATATAAATATTTTTAAATCTATTTCTAGCTTTTGAGGTGTAAAGTTATCCATTGCTGATTGTGTCGTATATAGTCTTTTTATTATTTATGTTGATGGTTGTTTCTACATCTTGGTATGGCCTTTAAATTTGTTGTGTACAATGCAATGCCCACTGACCCTGTGCTCTTCTTGATTAATACACCTGTAAAGGTCAAGTGAATTTTTAGGATGACCACTCTGATCTTACCCATCTACTGGCCATGTTGGCAGTACTGATTCTGGCGCTCAAAAAAATAGGTCTGATTTCCTTTGTTTTGATGCAAATTCAATGAACAAATCCCTTTTACTAACCAAGAACAGAACTTCCCAGCCTAAGATTAAGTTATTCACTTACTGAAAATGTTTCTGCCCAACCTGCACTGTTGCTCTTCATCTCCATTTTCTGTCAATTCCTTAGTTTGCTTTGTAATCCCGTAAACTAACCCTACTGGCTATGTTGCTTTCCTTTTCCTGCTTCTGCCTGTCTCATCTTCTTGAACTGTGCATGCCAGGCCTCTTCTCTGTGGGGTTTGGAGCTCCCTTCTTTCTTTGATACAGGTGCCTCACTCTTTCCTTTCCAGGTTCTTCCAGTTCTTTTAACATGTCAAACTCTGGAGATTTGTTCATGAGCGTGCAGTCTCTCAATGGGGATTCTTACCAAGGTGCCCAGGTTGGAGCCAACGTACAGTCACAGGTAGGGACCATCAGTTGTCATATGGCCATGGGTAGAGCGAGGCCTGGGCAGCACTTGGTGGTATGAAAAGTCTACACAGAAACAGGCACAAAGTTAATAAGAACTTATTAGTGACCATTATGTGTTTTAGAGCTTCTCCTTACTTCACTTGAGACCGTCTCACTTTTGTATCTGATGATATATATATAAAATATATTTGTGATTTTGATGTTTGGTTTATTCCTTTTTTCTTTTTTTTGAATGATCAAAATTTGGGGTATTTTTACATTTTTAACTTATGGAATTCCAGTGATTGAGCAGCACCCCGATATTTGAGACACAACAACATTGATTTCTGTGAGGGTAATCATGGCACACCTGTGCCAAAAGACTGCATCCTCTGTATCCTATTTCAGTCTGTTGCTTGAATTTTATAAACAAAACTACAATTTACACTATGGATTCCATAGCATGTTTCATATTTTCACCCCTTAAATAAGGTGGCTTATATTTGCATGTTGCTTTGTGTATGTAGTAGCAAAATGGGAAAATATACACAATGTTGTATTGTGTGCCGTCTTTGTTATAGAATTTGAAAATGATTGGTCGATATTTGGCCATTGCACCTAAGAAATGTGAGGCACTAATGATTCTTTAGGGAAAATGGTAATTCATTAGAAACTAGACGCGTATAAAGAAAGAAAATGGAGGAAAAAAGAGTAAAGACATTGACCCTACAGAAGAACGGGAAACCATTTTAAGTGTAGGAGAGATAAGTGGGACATGCAAATACAATGAAAATTATAATATACACAGAAGATGCAAATTGTAGTATGATTCTACATAACAGTACTCCTTCCTCAACCAATAAAGCAGTGGGAATAATAATTAGAAGAAGAATCGATTTGTCACTGTATGATACATTTTATCTTTATACTGTTGGATTCAATGCTTCGTAATGAACTAAACTATTATAATGTCTAATATCACATCACATATTTTGAAACCAAATCAACTCACATAAAAGACCTAAAATCCCCAGGCCAGAGAATAAAGCTGCATAAGATGTCTTTAGTAGCTACTATGTTGCAATAAAGGTTAGTTATGTCTGTAGGTGTCGTAGGCCTGAGCAAGATCCAGGCAATTTGTAGGTTGATTGTTGAGCAACCCCAGCACTCACTATTGAATTTTATTGGGGTGATGTGTGAAACAAGGAGAACATTACTTCTCTGCAGCAGTTCCATGCAATTAGATGGCCTTGTTACCAAGATGAAACAGACATCCTTGCCCTGTGATATCATCACAAGATACAATACATTTTTAAAAAAAACCTGTTTTACCTGCAAATTCAAATTTAAAAGAAACCTGTATTCCTCTGCGGCAAAAAGATTTGCAATGTTTCTACAAACAGATTAAAATATGCCCCTAGAGGTCAGCATGACCACTTTATTTTTTCCTTTTTTTTTTTTTTTTTACAAAGAATGGAAACGTTGGCCACTTTGAGCGGACTTTCTATTTTACTCTCCGCTTAACAGTTAATGAGCTGTGTTTTAGCCACGAGTTGGTTAATTTGAGACTCCTGTTGTATTATCTCATGCTCTAATTTCTCAACCCTTCTGTATGTTTTTGAGTCTTGGTATTCCTTTTTGGGTTTTTTTCTTTAGGTTTTTTTTTTTGTTTTTGTTTTTTTTTCCTTTTCCTTTTTATTTCTTCACTGCTTCTTCATCTTCTTTTTGTGACTCTCTCCTCACCCCCAGTGGATTTTGCAGAATCCTTTTCTCTGTCTCTAGGGCTGTTCTGATTGTGTTATGTCACTCTCCAGTCTATCTCGCTGGTCCCATTCATTGATACTGATAGCACTGTCTTCTAGTGTTCTCTCCCTCCCTCTCCACCTCTTTGTGATCTTCCCTTCCTTGTTTTTGCTATGCTATATTCACAATCTCTATCTTTTCTACCACTTCTCCTGTAATTCTCTTGTCTTTCCTCTTCTTCTGTCACTGTCCCTTTGCGTATCTGTCACTCTCTCCTCGCGTTCTCTTTGCTCTGTCCAATTGCTCCTGTCATTGTCTGTTTTCTGTAAATGTAATTTTTTTTTCTTTCATTAAAGGTGTTTCTTGATATTGCTTCCCCTTGCGCGCACATTGCGGTCTCCTGACCCTCCCTGTTTCCTGTGTTTCAGGTGGATACCCTTCGCCATGTTATCAGTCAGACAGGCGGATACAGTGAGACTCTGACAGCGAATCAGATGTACAGTCCGCAGGGCATCAGTGTAAGTAAAGAATCCTCTTGTTTCTTCTATCGTCGTCGTCCCCCTCCCAATTATTTCAAGTCCACGGGGCCATGACTGCCACATCGCACACTCTCCTCTCCCTTTCACGGTCACCTATTTCTCTCTGTGCCGGTGATGCCGGTGGCTAGTGCTCTGCCCAAAAATAATGCTCAACGCAGGCAGCTGGAGCCTAAGCCTGTCACACACAATCAGCTTCCTCATGCCACCTGCGGCCACTTACAGTCAGCCATGGGAAACAACCAAACAGGTGACACATAGCGTGGCTGCAGCAGAATGAGCGTGAATCTGCCTGTCTTAACTCCTTTAATGCTAGACCGGTATACAAATTCCAATTAATTAATTTACTATCTTCCAGAGTAAATGTAGAGACATTCTGAAATGGTTAATAAACAGCCTCTTTCCTTTCAGATGTCTTTAGGTTTGCAGATCTAAAGAAGGGACAAAAATAAATTGTATTAAATGGTCATATTTTAGTTTCCTCTACTGAATGGATGGTGATGCAATCTGTGCAGTTATCCCTGTAATAATGCACAGTGTGAAGACTGGGGGCCTTAATCTCAGGTGGAACCTGGACTATCCTGTATTGGTTTGCCCATGATTAGTGGGAATTACACTCCAGAGGGGTAACTGCCATTTTAATGATGGCAACTGAAATTGATGCCACCCAGGATATCTTTCACTAATCTCAGGCATGGGCATGCATGTTCCAATGCTGTCACTCTTAACACCCTACACATTAACTTCTACATTACCCTAACACACTTCACTATCATAAAACATTTAGCCACTAACATCAGTCATCTCTACAGTACACTAACAGTAACTATTTCTACACTATTTTAACCTAAACATATCCCGTAATATGAAAGATACAGAATGATGAAATATGTATTGTGGGGAAAATATTGGCATTAAAGGGTTCTGGAGACGTTTATAGGACACTCAACCTTCAGTCTCCTGGTATATGATGACTCTAGAACCTCTTGATTGCATTATTTTCGCATAATACACAGTTCACTGTTACCGGTATGTATCCAATACAGAATTGTAGACCTCTTCAAATGTGAATACTGAATATAACCATCACCGTGCTTTAAAATGACTCCTGCACCTTAATACAACATACATAACCACCTACAGAGATACAGATCTATTTGTGTGTTTGTTGGAGGAGGACAGAGAAGCACACATATTCCTGGCAGTGCTCGCGGCTGGGAATGACATGTAAATTCATAGCGACAAGCCGTGTCGTATAGAGTGAAATCAATAAGACAGACACAGGGAGAGCGGCTGCAGATTTGGGACAGCAATCCAAATACATTTCTCAGATCAGCCATCCACCATCCAAAGGCCGTGACAGAGGGAGGGAGGAGGGGGAGATCTGACATAAGCAGAGAAATAACACAAAATACACACAAAGCTGCAAAGTGGAATCAAAGAGCCGTCGGGGCACGTACAAATGATTTGTAATTTATATACATTTAATTTGATCAGCCAGAACCGGTATCCAAGGATGATACTGTAAAGATTTCATATACACATATGAGTGTGTACATTATGTGTACACATTGTCTGCAAGATGATGATTTAGAATGCGATCTACTTACAAATTAGATACAAATATTATATATATAGATATAATTACTCAACTTGGAGGTGCTCTGTGAATTCATTAAGGTCCCCTATTCATGGGGTCAGTTGTTGCCATTGCAGGTTCAACTGAATTTTAGTTTTGCTTAAATATAAGAGTACAGGATACAGTTGCCCGCACCATTGAACCATGGGGGATAATTACCCTAGCAATGCTTGGACCTAGAGAATACAGCTCCCACCACAGGGTAGAAGTTACTGGTGGTGGATTGAATCTACAGTATAAACTTGCTGGCAGTGCAAAGAAAATTCAAGTGTCTGAACTGGTGACCTACGGACCATGCAGAGTGCATTCGGTCTGCACATAGAGAGAGATGACCTAATGTGAGAGGGTGGGATTTTGCGTTTTTAATCAGAAGTGAAGGACCACTGATCTAGATAGACTTCTCTCATTGACGGGTAAAGGTCCGTGTATAATTCTGAGCATTTTAAGCCATAAATGTCTGAAGCCAAATGTTTTACAATTGCCCTGATAGGTCTACTCCGACTTCTGAATCCGTCTTGTCTCCCTATTTTTTCGGAATGATCCTGCGTAACACCAAGTGTCATTTCTTGCACATTAAACTGGAGCAGTAAGGAAAGGAAAAGATAATCTTGTGACATGGCAATTACAGTTGTGAAATAGGTTGAAAGAAGTCTAGGGAGGAGACAAGACCAAGCCACTGTGATTATGGAGAATGACCGCCACAAAATCATAGGCTGAGAAATGAAATGCTGCCAAGTTCCACTCAGAGGTGGATCCAAATTTTTCAGAATGTGTCCTTGAATTGTGTTTTTTCCCCAGTGGTGTTAAGGAGAAAGGTCACACCTTTCATACAGCTTGGACAGGCTAGTTTAATGTGAGATAAGAACAAAGCAAGGCAAGTCAGAGAATATGAAAGAGGGGACAGGCAGTGGAAACCTGTGACAAGACAAATGAAACATTTCTTTGGTACCTGAGGTTCTGTGATTTATCTTTTAATGTAGATGACTGTATCTCTGGAATACCTTCTATGCATATGAAGTTTCTGTAATGGCCCTGAAACTTGGTGTGCAAAGAGCCAAGAATTTAGCAAAAAAAAATATTATACCATCTGCTCACTAATATGGTTTTCTTTGTCTTTTGTTTCTACGTGAAGCAACCTTCACAGAACAACATTGAAAAGAAAGAACGAAAAAATCCCATGTCTGATTATAGGTGACCCCCTCCTCCCCCCCCCCGCCCCAAAAGATGCAGCACTAGCCCAGTTTCCAAGGAAACAGATTGTTCAATAGGATTTTCTGAGGTGCATTTAATTAACTAAAGATAGTTTTTATAATTATCTCATGTGTACCTTTTTGATAATTTAATAAATTCTAAAAACATTTCATGATTTATAAATACTACTCAATAACTATATTTTCAAGATAACATTACTCAGGATTTGCAATTTAAGCTATTTTCTTCTGGTTGTTTCCTCCTTATTCTGTATGTTGGTCAATGATCAACTTTTTTCAAATATTATGTATAGTATTTTGAGTGCTTAGAATTGTTTAAGTTTTGTTTAAAGTCTTCAGTTGGTTGTCATGTTTGTTTCAAACAATCTTTGAAGAAATGTTACATTTGCTTTTTTTTGTATATGGTATCTATTGGCAGCTTATTAGAAACGCCCATAAATATTAGTTACTGTTTTTTTGTTTTTGTTTTTTTAATCTCCCTATTTTATATTTATTCGGGTTTACATGGATGCATAATAAATAATAAACTAAAATTCTTTCAGCTGTCCTTTATTTGTATGGTTTCTTTGGACTTGGTTTGATGAACCTGAAACATTCTCTATTTTACAGGCTAATGGGGGGTGGCAGGATGCAGCTACCCCTTCGTCTGTGACTTCCCCTACGGAAGGACCCGGCAGTGTCCACTCCGATACCTCCAACTGAGCAGCCGGCTCCTGTATCTCCACTCTTGAAAGCCAGATTCTACTCCTTCCCTCTCACTCCAGATGGCCCCTGTGGAAATGCAGGAAACAGAGCGACCTCTTGTGGCATTACCCCTCATTGCCTTCCCCAGCTCTCAAAGGATCATCAGACATGCCCATTCCACACTTCAGTTTTGTGCCTCCATTGAATATTGATTTTGCTCACACTCTGTATGGATTTTCTGGTTGTTTTTTTTAAAAAAAAATTTATTTGGGGAGGGGCAGGTGGCTACTGATGCTGTAGGTTGCAGAATCAAAGTGGTGATTTAAAAGTGGCTGCATATTTGCACGGAAGCAGCCATCTTTAAATAAGCTACAAATTGCAATGTGACAAAATATTCTATGTCCATCCATAAAATAATATTTTTTTACTTGCGTTTGGCCTCCTGCTGCCCCCCAACCAAAATTGGGAAGAATTCTCATATGAACAACCATCTTTTAACAAATTCTCCTATGTCTATTTAATGCATTTCTATACAAAATGGAGCCCTGGACTTTGCCCCTGCCTGTGCCCTAAGACCCCTTTATGAATGTTTTAATCCATCCTCCCTTCTATTTTATAAAACCTCGTGACAATCTTCTGCTGTTAGCAGTGAGAATAGCTGACTGCCATGAAGAAAAACACTATCGTTGCAAAATTGAGATGTGTTGGCTTAATACACTAAATGGAGGATCTTCCTGCTATGAGCTGTATACCTAGAGCAAAGCGTTTGCCTGATTTCATATATTTTTTTTCTCATTAGCGTTGTGTGAATCTTCTACATTTCTGTCACAGATATATTTGCATTCCCTTCATAGCACTTTGGCATCAAAAGCGCCCACACACCGTTTTGAGAATTGTATTCACTGTGTCACCAACTTTCTCTTCAAGAGTTCACTCCGTCCGCAAAAATTGCTCCGTCCAGTTTTATATTGTTCCATCTTTCATCTGGCCATATATCTGGTCTCCTCTTACCAGGACATAACTGCTACCCATGCTATATTTTAGCCTGGCTTGGAACCTCCAGAAACACACATTTATTTCTTCCAAAAAAAAAAAATCTATCCTTTACCCAGACATTGCCTGTACCAGTTCCAATATTGTAGACCCCTCCAGAATAATTGTTCATTGACCTTTTTTTCGTCCAGTAAAGACTTTCTTCCTCTTAATTCAAGACATCGTTGTACCTTTACCCCAGGACAGCACTCCATCTCTCAGAGATTACCCTGGAGACTTCTCTCCTTCTAACAGGTCATTATTTGTTCCAAACAAAGTTGCACACTTTGTGTGGCTGAACACTAACCCATCGTTACGGACATCGTACACTTCATGGACATCGTACACACCATAAATCTTTCTGTCTGGCAGTTTTCCAAAGGCACGCACATGATGTGTCATAAATCCACGTTTGATACCAAAAATCCGCATGTACTCGCACAGAGGAAAGACGGACACAGAGGGAAGTGCTCAGCTTTATTAACATTCACAGCGGTCTCACATAACTTGTGTATCGTCGATTGTTATATTTGAGATAAACATTTGATGCTGGATGTTCTTGTATATTCTGAAGAAAAAAAAGACAAAACAAAAAAGAAAAAAATTTAAGAAAAAAAAAAAAGGTCAAAAAGCCAAAAAATCATACTGGGTTTAATAATGTTTGTTACTAAAAGAAGAAAAATCCCCCCTCCCCAAAAAAAAGTCCTGTTACAGAGATCACACCCTTTTAGCATGCAAATTGGTTGCTGATTTCTATTTTATGTCTTTCATATTTCTTGCTTAGTTTTAACACAAAAAAACAAAACTACCTACATGTGATTTGATTTTATTTTTAACACCACGCGTTTGTGAGTTAACGCAATGCTAGAAAATTGTAGTTGGGCACCTTTTTAGTTTTGTTTTAATTTTTTTAAAGGGTGGGAAGGGGGCGGGCACAAGTTTTGGGGCAGATTTGGGATGGTTTTGGGAGAGGGGTGGGACATTTTCCAGATAATAACCCCTTTACATCCAGAGGAGTCTGTGGATATATATGCTGTATTTGCCCCTCTGGTAGAAAGGGGGGGAAATTAGTAAGGCAGACTCAAAGATTCTGCTAGCTAAACTCATTTTGTAAACTAAAGTAAACAAAAAATATTAAAAAATGTTGGGAAAAAAGTTGGAATAGTCAAACATTAATAGGTACATCATAAAATGTACATTTAATAACTTTTCTGAGATCAGAAATAAAAAATGTTTTTCCTGTTTGCCTTGCTTATTTTCTTCTAAACTGTGCGCATTTTACACACACCTTACAAACTGCTTAAAAAAAAAAGTTTACTGTGGCTTTATATTTGATCAGTCAGCTTTGCTTCCAGTTTGGCTGCTTAGGCCTTATAGGCACACGATAGTCACCAAAACAACTTTAAGTTAATCGATCCGTTTTGGTGTCATAGATCATGCTCCTACAGCTTCACTGCTCGGTTCTCAGTGCCATTTAGGAGTTAAAAACACTTTATTCCCTTTTTTTTTTATAAATGCAGCCTTAGTCACTCCTGTTAGCATGTGACTTACAGAGCCTTCCCAAATACTTCCTGTAAAGAGTCCTCTAATGTTTACACTTCCTTTATTGAACAGTCCGTTTAACTTAGAAGTTATCTACTGGTCTGTTAATAGCTTGCTAGACCCTACAGGAGCTTCCTGAATGTAATTAAGTTCAATTCACAGAGCAGGAGATAAAAACATTTAAAGTAAGTTATATCTTAATAATATAAACCATTTTGTTTGTATGCAGGCTGTGTGAATGACAGCCAGGGTAGGTGTGGCTAGGACTGCATGGACCGAAATACAAGTGATCTAACCCCTAAATGGCAGTGAATTCAGCAGTGAAACTTAAGAGGCATGAGCTATAAACCAAAACCGTTTTATTAAGCTAAAGTTGTTTTGGTGACTAGTCTCCTTTTAAATTTGAAATTCACTATCAATTCTTACTATGGTTAATAAGATATGGTAAGATATAGCAGTATCGTGTTCAGTACTATGTAGGATTGTCATACCTGCCAAAGATTCCAGGAAACAAATAATTTCTTAATGTGCTGCCAATGTATATAGTATAAGTGATATGTGTAAAGGACAACCTGGTGCAAGAGGAAATGCTAGTACTATATCAAGTGATTGAATGATGTTTTTACTGTTCATTTGGAGAGAGATAGAAGAGTTCATATGCAATTCTACTATACAAAAGAAGTGAAAATAAAGGTTGCGCAACAGGAATATGGACAATATAAGTAAAATGACACAGATAAACATAAAAAGAAAAACAGATGAGTAGAGAACCAGAATAAATGTGAAGAACAATGAGATAATAAATATCAATGGATTAGAGTCCAATATAAAATCCTAGTGCAAATTTGTCAGAGAAACAACCACAATTTTGTCTGAAGAATTCTTTTATGAAGGTGCAAGATCAACTAAATCTTGGACTCTGTATGTGGGAATAGAGAAATAATAATGTTACAGTATATCCCAAAAGAGTAATAATAAAAGAAAGGTCTGATATAGTACTACTCATGTTTTTTAGAGCCTATAAACAGCTCTAGTATGAATAGGGTGCAGTGCTATAATCCCCATTTATGGGATACGTGAAGGAATGTTGTTAGGCAGATGTCAAAGCCCTATAAGAACACCATAAAAAAACAAAAAAAATAGTGCTCACTGTATAGAAGATGCCAGGTGTAGAAATAACAAATGGTTACTCACATTTAATTGAGCAGACAGACTGCTCAGTGTATTGGGTGTGAGTGGTATAATCCCCACCTTGGATTCTTTCGAGTAGTTCTCACTGGAACAATAAAATCAGATGCCAGGCAGTCAAGAATGAAAAAATAAAATCATAGCAAAATAAAAAAGTAAAATGGCACACTGTCTTTGGCAAAACTAGCCAAAATACCTTTATTAGTACACAATATTAAAATATCCACAACACGTTTCACCTACAAGGCTTTCTCAAGTTTATCTCCACTTGAGAACACCTTGTAGGTGAAAAGCGTTGTTCCCACATACATAGCTACATAGCTGAAAAGAGACTTGCGTCCATCAAGTTCAGCCTTCCTCACATATGTTTTTTTGCTGTTGATCCAAAAGAAGGCAAAAAATACAGTCTGAAGCGCAAACTAGGAAAATATTCCTTCTTGACCCCAAAATAGCAGTCAGATGTCTCCTTGGATCAAGCAGCCATTACCCCACTAATTAGAAATTATATCCCTGTATATTATGTTTTTGCAAGTATTTATCCAATTGCAGTTTAAACATCTGTAATGACTCTGACAAGACCACCTCTTCAGGCAGAGAATTCCATATCCTTATTGCTCTTACTGTAAAAAACAAACAAAACAAAAAAACACTTTTCTTTGCCTTAGATTAAATCTCTTTTCTTCCAGCCTAAATGTGTGACCTTGTGTCCTATATATAGCCCTGTTTATGAATAGATTTCCAGATAAAGGTTTGTACTGGCCCCGAATATATTTGTATAATGTTATCATATCCCCTCTCAGGCGCCGTTATTCCAAACTAAAAAGATTTAAATTTTTTAACCTTTCTTCATAACTAAAATGCTCCATTCCTTTTATCAATTTTGTAGCTCGTCTCTGCACTTTTTCTAGTGCCATGATATCTTTCTTTAGAACAGGTGCCCAAAATTGCACAGCATATTCAAGGTGTGGTCTTACCAGTGATTTATAAAGAGGCAAAATTATATTTTCATTCCGAGAATTTATGCCCCTATTTATACATGACAAAACCAACTGCAGATTGACATTGCATATTGCTGCCTAATTTGTGGTCTATAACAATTCCCAAATCCTTCTCGTGTGTGGTTAGTTCACTACCATTAAAGGACCACTCTAGGCACCCAGACCACTTCAGCTTAATTAAGTGGTCTGGGTGCCAGGTCCTTCTAGGGTTAACCCATTTTTTTTATAAACATAGCAGTTTCAGAGAAACTGCTATGTTTATGAATGGGTTAAGCCTTCCCCTTAATCCTCTAGTGGCTGTCTCATTGACAGCCACTAGAGGCGCTTGCGTGCTTCTCACTGTGATTTTCACAGTGAGAGCACGCCAGCGTCCAAAGGAAAGCATTGAGAATGCTTTCCTATGTGACCGGCTGAATGCGCGCGCAGCCAGCCGACGGGGCGGAACGGAGGAGGAGAGCTCCGCCCAGCGCTGGAAAAAGGTAAGTTTTTACCCCTTTCCCCCTTCCAGAGCCTGGCGGGAGGGGGACCCTGAGGTTGGGGGCACCCTCAGGGCACTATAGCGCCAGGAAAACGAGTATGTTTTCCTGGCACTATAGTGGTCCTTTAAGGGTGTAAATATCTTGTGCATACGCATTCCAAGATTTAGTTCATCTGGCCCTCTCATAGAGGAATTCTTCAAACAAAATTGTGGTTGTTTCTCTGGCAAGTTTACACTAGGATTTTATATTGGACTCTTTTATCCATTGATGTATATTATGTCATTGTTCTTCACATTTATTCTGGTTCTCGTCTGGTTTTATTTTTATATATACATCAGTGTTATTTTACTCATATATTGTCCATATTACTGTGGGGCAACCTCTATTTCCATTTCATTTGTATTGCTCGCAGTTTTGTAGGCCTAATAGGGAGCCCTAGCTGTTCTGCTTTTACATTTAAGTTCTGCTCCTTTTCTTGTTTGGTTTATTATCGCTGATCCCTTTGTATTTTTAATTCTACTACCGTATATGTAAATGTGTAAGTGCCAAATCCCATGACCAAGACCTTGTATAATTGCCTTTAAATAAAGTGGGCACTTTGTGTATTTTACTATACCTCCTAAGTGTCCCTGTTTAGGAGGGACAGTCCCTATTTTGGGCTCAAATCCCTCGGTTCCTTTATATCCTAATGTTCCTCATTTCTAGGAGCTCCTATTATTGGTGTGTAACAGAACTCCACAGCAAGAACACTCTTAGTAACATGTCTTTAAAGAATCACTATAGTGTCAGGAAAACAATCTCATTTTCCTGACACTATATAACCCTTAGGTCCCGTTCCCCCACCCCCACCCTCAAGGCCCCCTTCCCGCTGAAGGGTTAAAACCTGGGGGACCTGGCACCCAGACCACTTCATTGAGCTGAAGTGGTCTGGGTGACTATAGTGGTCCTTTAAACTACTATAAATGTGTGTAGAAATCAGTCTGTTGAAATATGATATATTGTTCTATTTTAGTTGTATAAATTATTAGTAAGTTGCCTAAAATGTCTCAGAACAGCCTGCCCCTGGCCCCACAGCCCACTCATAACCCTAGCATTAAAGTGTCCCTCTTTGACTATTTGAAATGTTGGAAGGTGTGATTTTACTACTATCCAAAACTAAACCTCAAAGTCCCACTCTATGGTAATGACTATTGCCCATGTCTATGTGTTCGCCAGTTAAATCCGTAAGATTTGGCACTTAAGAGGTGCTGCAGCCACAGTTATGTTGAGGTGTTATCCAGATGCAGACAAAATTTTATGCAGGTTTAGAAGAAAGCAGTTTCCATTTCTCATCCACAGAATTTCCTTATGATAAACTATGATTTTAAAGGCACAGTAAAGTGTTAAAAATTTAAATATATATATTTTTTTTTTCTTTGAGCTAAAGCGTTTTACTACATTTCCATATCAATTGGTGAAAATAAATGCAGATTATTTTAATTAGAGGATTCTGGGTTTAGTAAATATATGGCAGTGTTGCTTCATGCTGGTTTATGTTGCCATGGTAGCCCAAGTCTGCTTGAAGTAACATTTTATCAACTTCTACAGCCTGAGTATTAGAAGCAGTGCTGGAAATTTTATATGTATATTATAATTTATTGGGGCACTCAAGCACCCAACTATTACAGTATATTGCAGTGGTTATGATGCTGTGGGTGACTTCTCCTGCTTTTCAGTCAAAACTCTATGATGTAGTTTGACACAAAAAAAAACTGACTATCTCCAGTACCCATTGCATTCCCCTTAGGTATCTGCACTGGTAATTCCAAAATTACATTTTAACATAGTTTGAATTTTGCCCAACCCTAAACAGTAAAGATAAGACGAGAAAGCCAAAGGCTGGTTAGAAGCACCATATAATGTAACCATATCATATTTAAAGCAGTTCATACTTTTTTACCTTGTCTAGTATATCAAAGGAAAATTTTGAAACAATGGAGCAAAGGGCCAACATTATGACTGTCCTTCCATATCCAGGACTGTTGGCTGGTATGATGGGGTACAGATACAGGTCAAAGATTTGAGTAAATCTTTCTGTCCTTGTTAATACCTGCAAAAGCTTGAAGAGTGGCTGATGACGTATAATTTATTAATACTACATGTCTAGAATCAGGTGCATAAATCTTCTACATGTCCATTCTGTATTGTTTTAAACATTATATGTGTTCTTTATTCATGGTTTCTGATACCATAGCAATAGAAATCTAGTTCTGCATCAAACATTATACTATTTTAAGGAAAATTATAGTTTTTGCTATATTAATTATGGCACCATACTGCTCAGTCAGGCTCACATTTCATTTTCTTTTTTATATATGATTAGAAAACCATTATACAATATAATGGTGTATCCTGATACAATATTTCTAATCCCACTCTTTGCTTAGTATTGTTAAAGTGAAATAACTTGGAAAAAATGGATTTCTATTTTGTTCCCATTATTGGTGTATAAATATAGGGTTGTAAAACTGTAAATAAAAGATCACCACGTGCCCAAAACAATATACATTGTATGCAAAGGAGAGTAAAGTAATAATCAGAAAGGAAAAATAAACCAGCAGTGTCTGGATTGGTGGCTTATGATCCTTTTCATGGCACCATCCCCCTAAAAATTTAATTTTTATCTTCTCATTTTTTTTTTTTATTTTCAACACAAACATTTACTAAAGTTTGTCCTTTTGATTTATCACACTGTGGAGGGTGTTCTTTTCATGTTTTTTTTTACTTTATAAATCCTAAAAAATGTTTTGTCCTTTACTTTATTATTGGATTAGACCAATCAGAGTATATAGCCGTCATATGCAATAAAGGCTAGTGACGTTGTCACTAGATCATGTGTTCCTACTTCTATGAACATTAAGTGTTGAGGATTCCATATGGTTGTTTTGTTAAGGTGTAAGATATTGTTCTGTAAGTGCACTGTAGATGTTGGCACGAATTATTGGTCCAGTATTTGTCTTGTTTCCTGTTCTGTTTTAAAACTTTTTCTCAGATCACTTTCCAGGTCGTTGTTAGCTTGATCTAGTCCTCAAACGTTTATCTAATTTAAATCTGTGTTATTAAAGCATCAGGCATTGGGCACTTCAATTCTTTAATCCTTGCACAGGAAAACATACAGTACTACTAAGGAAGGCCTGGAATCAGAATTCTACATTTGAGTAGAAGCATGGAGAATATATCACAATAAGGATCAGGTTGAAACTGGGTTCAGGAGCTGGGGATGTCCAATACATCTGAGGTGCTTAATGCAGGAATTGTTGCTGCTTGGTCAGGTTTAATCTGAAGGTTTATTCCTGAAGAATATCAAGCCAGATCTGTTATTTGAAAAATGAATACAGACACGGAAAATAACAGGAACACCAAAAAATACAAGGAGGTCTCTTCCAGCAGACTGGTCTTCACATACAGAGGCATCAGGCTTGATAAACGCTGGCTGGAACTTGACAAATGAGCCTATTTTGTGTATCTAAACTACGTAATGCAGGAATTGCTAACTGGGTATCATTACAACCTCTTCGGTTGCTTGCCTAATTTCTGCATGTGCATGTGCAGTAACGTATACCTAACACTTTAGTGTTGGACTACACGATTAGGTCCCTGGCCCCCTTCAGAATGGAGATAAAAGGTAGCTTTGCTTATCAATGCATCTCTATGGGGAGCGTTCAGCGTCTCTATACAGAGTGTGGAGATACTGAATCTAGTAGCTGCAGACAGTGCAGCACTGACCTAGGAATCCCCTCTTGTGACTGCCACTAGAGGTGTTACTAGGCAGTGTTTTCCTTGCTCAGCCTGGATGGTCAGGCTATAGACACCAGAATCACTACATTAGGCTGTAAAGGTTCTGATGACTACAGTGTCCTTTTTAATTCTTGCAGACAAAACAGGTCCATAGTAACAGTGCGAAAGATGAAAATTCAGACACACATGCCTGTGATGGCAAGTAAATAGAAACTGTTTGTTTCCTTTCTTCTAGCCAAGATAGTACTTTTAGTGGTTTGTAAATAAGTCGGTTATCTCTTTAGTAAATAGGTTGTATCCATTACTATTGTACCATACTCTGGACTATAATATTAAACTTTTGTACAGCTGTGAGGTGGACACTGAGTTTTCTTCGGCAGTTTCTGTCTTAATTTCTTGCACCTTCCCTTGATATTTTTCTTCCTGTCCTTTTATTTTGCTTTCCGATTTTTTTTTCCAACTTTTTTTGATTCAGATTTTTATTTTAAAGGACCACTATAGGCACCCAGACCACTTCAGCTTAATGAAGTGGTCTGGGTGCCAGGTCCAGATAGGATTAACCCTTTTTTCTGTAAACATAGCAGTTTCAGAGAAACTGCTATGTTTACCTATGGGTTAATCCAGCCGCTAGTGGCTGTCTCACTGACAGCCGCTAGAGGGCTTCCGCGCTTCATACTGTGATTTTCACAGTGAGAAGACGCTTGCGTCCATAGGTAAGCATTGAGACTGCTTTCCTATGGACTGGCTGAATGTGCGCGTGGCTCTTGCCGCCCATTCACATTCAGCCGGAGAGGAGGAGGAGAGCTCCCCGCCCGGTGTTGGAGAAAGAGGTAAGTTTAACCCCTTCCTCCCCCTAGAGCCCGGCGGGAGGGGGTGGGGGCACCCTCAGGGAACTATAGTGCCAGGAAAACAAGTATGTTTTCCTGGCACTATAGTGGTCATTTAATCTCTAATTCATCTTAACCTCTCCTGTTCCTTACTCCATAGTAGAACATTTACTCTGTAGGTCTATGAAGTCTTATGCAGTGGTGAAAGTAATGGAGAGAGGGCCCTGGTGCACGAAATGTTTTTGGGCTCCCCACTAGCGTAAGGATGGCAAAAAAAGGTAGATGTTCATCTGTTGTACAACTCCCATGATGCTATGCCAACTGGGGATTTACCGTAGTGGCTCCACCGCTATGATGACTCAGGTCAGAGAGCATGGCAGCCATCTAAAGTCAGTGAGCGTGATGCAGTACTGCCACAGAGGATGTGTTACTCCTGTGTTCCTGTCAGTTATAGTAAGTCTTATCATACAATAAATGTTCAGGAATAAATCAAGGTTGTAATTAACTACTGGCCCCATATGTGACACAGTCAGGACCATAACAGTAGCAACGAGGATGGATGTACAAAGACTCTTCCAAGTCTGCACTAGAAAATTAGAGTTAATCACTACACACTCCACATAGAGGGCCATAACATACCATTTACCTATCCTTGTGGTGTTTGTGCGTTTTAATGTAAGCATGTTTTTGTATGGAGCATGAGTGTGCATGAAGAGGTGTTGCCATTGAAATGCAGTGATGTACGTGTGTGTAGCGTTTTAATGCAGTGGAGTGTTTTAAGTAGTATTGCCTTTTAAATGCGTGTGTAGTGTTGGTGCTTGAATGAAGGGGCGTTCTATATAAATCTGGTGTTTATACTACAAGGGTGTGCGCATGTAGTGTTGGCATTTTGCTGGGATTTATGAACACATACACTTACACATATTGCACAGATATACATACACATTGGTATATACACATAAACACACTGACACATAAAAGCAGTCAGATACAAAATGACATATACACACACACTGGAACACACAAGCTCAGATGTACTGATACACACACTCACGTAATCAAGCCCCCTGACACACAGATACACACTTTTTATAAATACACACACAGTCATGTACATGCATGTAATAGTCACGTACATGCATATTTTGGCCACCCTCTTGTTAACATACCTTTTGTGTGCAGGATGGTGGCCTACCTTGAGGCTGATGGGAGTGTGGGGCTGGAGTTTCCTCTCTAGAGCTGCTGCTTCTCTCTCATGCAGGCAGTGCCTCCTCCTCTTCTCTCCTTCCTGTGCGGACTCTGGGAGGACGTGACCTGCACTCACTCCCTCTAAGCAGTGCACCGGTTGCCGATATTACAGGGGAACAGTCGTGCTGTTGGAGGTCCACGGTGCACGATTGTTCGCTTGTTTAGCAATGCCCACCAGGTGGCCCCAAACACATAGGCCACCCTATGTCCCCCCCGCCAGTGTGCAAGATCCTGGTACTGCCTGCACTGGCAGTAGTACCCCCATTGGTCTTATAAGTATGATTCTGCTAGTAATTTTCCACACCTTATTTCCTGTATTTCAAAGCCTCATTCTGCACCAACATTTTATTTTCACTGGCATAGGGAGGCATCTAAATAAATAGTCTTGGGAGTGAATTCATGTTCTTTTTTCTCCAAAAACCAAGTGAGACTATAGCTATTCCATCTCTTTAAGATTCTGCATAATCTTTTTGATAAGTGTGTATAGTTTAATTTATGCATACCCTCTATGGATTTAAATATATTGATGCCCAAGCATTTTATATAAACTGCCTGACATTTAGAATCACAATTTTGATTCACTAATTTCCCTATAGATCCTGGTAGATTGATATCTATAGTTTTGCGCTCAGCTTTTTTTAGCCTTATCCTGACAATCGAGAAGATATATTAAGTTCATTTTCTATATATGGCAATGACGGCGAACATCATTTGCAAACATACAAATTTTTAAACTTGGACTCCTTATATAATTATATATAATCTTTGAGCCTGAATATTGGGGATTCCTACACTCAAGATATGGATTAGTACTCAGATAAATTATAGGAGGCATGTTACGGAGCATTACAACTGTTCAGTGTAATGCACAGAAGCTCAGTGGATATGAATCTGAGACAAAGACAAACTTAAGTCAAAAGGAACCAGAAAACACTAACAATTATCCAAGCGGAGTCAAGATTCCAAAAGACAGTGACATGAAGACAAGCCATGTCAAAACAAGACAATAAAATGCTGTACATGCTATCAGATCAAATCAGAATTATGAAAGGGCCCAGTACCAAGCCAAATACAGAGACTATATTGCATTATTTCTATCTCTCTAGAATCTGTGTGCATAGAATATGGGCGCACATAAACAACACAGTGTAGTCCGAATTACACCAATGCCACAGCAAATATAGGGTGTAGTTTCTGGTGTCCAAATGGCACAAGCAGAGGCATTGCTAGGAGTGATGCAGCAGTGATTATGAAGTGCTAAAACGCTAATGGACTCTCTCTCACCCCTCTTTACAGCTATCTCTAAAACACTGGTTCCCCTTTAGCAATAGCAATTTCATTAATCTTTGGATGGAATTCATTAGCTAAGAGTCTCAGCTGAAACTTTCCGCAATTAAATTCCATCTAAATCGAATTAAATTAATAGATCTTTTGTGGATGGGGAACTTTAGCTTTATCAATGAAGAGGAATAGACTGCAAGCAGGGCCGCTGCAAGGATTTTTGGTTACACAGGCGAAGATGATTTTGGAGCCCCCCACCAAAAGCATCTTCACCTGTGTGCCTCTTAACCCCTTTTTTTTCTTAACCCCTTTTTTAACTGTCTTGCCCCCTTTAGTGTATTATCCCCAATTCTTTTCTGATTGTGTATATCTTACTAACCCCCTTTGTGTTTCCTACTCCTCCTAGCCTCTTTGTGTGTATCCTTCTCTCCCAGTCCCTTTGTGTCTTTTACTCTTACCAGCTTCTTTGTGTATTTCTCTTTCACCACCAGCCTGTCTATCTCCCCCCAGCTCCTCTGTGTCTCTTTTTCCTCTTCTCCAACCCCTCTGTGTCTCTTTCACCCCCAGCCCCTTTGTATTTTCACTCACAGGCCGTTCTGTGTGGCGCTTTCATCCCCTGCCCCTCTGTGGACTTTCTCACTCCCAGGCCCATCTGTGTGTCTTTCTCCCCCCTCAAGCCTCCCTGTGTGCCACTCTCCCCTACATGTCCCCTAGTGTTCCTCTCTCCTCCCCTTCATGTCCATTAGTGGTCCTCTCCCCTCCATGTTCCTTAGTGTGCCTCTTCCCTCCCCCTTGTCCCCTTAGTGCCCCCCATTCCACATAATGTTCCTCCTACTCCCCCCATCTTAGTGTTCCTATCCCTTCTCTTTTAGTGGTTCCCCCGTGTTCATTTCCCCTCTCCTGTATTTTAGTGGCCCCCTTAGTGTTCCTCTCTCCCCTCTACTGTTCCTTTCCCTCCCCCATAGTGTACTTCCCCCCTGCACCCTCTCCTGTCACATAGCGTTCTCCCCTGCCTCGCCTGTCCCATAACGTTATTTTTCCCCTCCTCCCCTGTCCCATAGCGTTCTTTTCCCCCTCCTCCCATCCCATAGCGTTCTTCCCCCTCCCCATAGTTTTCCTTCTCCCTCACCCCTTCCCCTTAGTGCCCCTCCTCTCTCCCCCTTTGTCCCTGGTGTGTCTAGACCTTGTATCATGGCCGAGCGGAGCAGTGCGCACAGCAGTACAGGAGATTCAGTTTCATGTACCCAGCTCTCTCAGTGAGCACTTCCTTTCAGTCCGGCCGGGTACAGGAAACATGAGTTCCTGTACCTCGGTGTGCACTGCTCCGCTCAGCCATGCTACAAAGAGTGTCTGGCAGGAGGGAGCGTGGTGCGCCCACCTCCTGCCGGTCACACTGATCCAGCGCCCCCTGGGCTGGTGCGCCCTAAGGCGGTGCGCCGGCCTTGACTGCAAGCTTCTAAAGGACCCACATAAGTGTCAAGCACCTCAAAAATGATTAAAACAATGGGGGGCTATGATTTATTAAACTTCTGCTGACACTCTAATCCGATGAATTCTGACATCAGAGAAGAGAAGGCTGGAAAGGATCAACCCGTGGTACCGAGGTTTGGCTTTTTACTGTACGATATGGCACCGGCACTTCTAGCATACAGGCACTTCTCGCTTTATGAACACCTGCCTTTATGAACTTTTTCCTGGATGTGCCGCCATTTTGTTTTACTGTCATTTTGTATCAGCGGTCCGCAGATCTGAACCAAGGAGCATTCTTTGGAGCACAAACATGCGCTATATGTCGCATCCCGGGTCCGTAAGCCTTTGGACAAGGCAACACGTAATAAGCTAAGGGCTGAATGCCCATGTCCCACCGTACCAGACAAGGTCTGTAAGACACCCCAGGTTGACCCCAAAATCATACAATTTTTAAGTAAAACCGGTTGGAAACCTAAGAAAGGTCTAGACTTATCACTCTATAATATAAAGTCTTGGCTATTTTAGGTCCAGTGACCAAAATTTTTGAAGCTGTGGAGGAATCCATTGCTCAAGATGAAGCCTTAGATCGCTTCAATATTAGAGGTTGGCTTCAGAGAGTGATATGCCTCATAGGCAATGCCAATGCGGCTCTTGCTACAGAGCGCCGTAAATCGATTCTAATAAAAATAAAACCCAAACTAGTGAATATGGCAATTACTGAGCAAGGAGCCCGAGCAAAAAGGTATCTTTTTGGAGAGTCTTTTGTGAAAGACCTGGGCTCCTATGTCCAAACATTCACAGTCTTAGACAAGGCACAATCAAATCTAAAAAGCGTGTTCCACCCAAAGGTTTTTGTTGGGGCCGGCAGAGCAAGGGGCCGTCTGTCCGGCAGAGTCAATAGAGGTTCACGCCTGAACCGAGGCTCCTATATTGGGAGACCCCCCTTTCCCGACCAGACGTCCGATCCGACCTTCTTCCCCCAATGAGACAGACCTTGGGTGTCGAGAGGTGCACGAGGCACTCCTTCCGGAAGACGTCCTTACGGTAAGCTACCTTTCTCAATTTTCTTTATATGTTGCGATAGGGGACAGACTCACACATTTTTCCCATGTCTGGGCTCTAATTACATCAGATGCTTGGATTCTCAGGGCAGTCCAAGGATATCTAATAGATTTTGTATCCCAGCCGACTCAACTCTCCCCACCCAGAGAGATTGTTTTTCACCCAATAGACACGACCCTCCACTCCGAGGAAGTTCGAGACTTGGCACTAAAAGGTGCTATTCAAGAAATCCCGATGTATACCCCGGGTTTTGTGAGCAATCTATTTATTGTCCCCAAAAAAGGGGATGGATCCCGCCCAGTTATCAATCTCAAACACCTAAACACCTACGTAACCTACCATCACTTCAAGATGGAAGGCATTCATTGCCTATGAGATTTGCTCCAGCCAGCAGACTGGATGGTCAAACTCGACCTAAGAGACGCTTACCTCACGGTACCTATTGCGCAGGTGCACCAAGACTCACTGCAATTCACATGGCAAGGAAGGTAATGGCGGTTCCGCTGCCTTCCCTTCGGTCTCTCTTCTGCGCCTTGGTGTTTCACCAAGCTCATGAAGCCCATCATCGCTCTCCTACGCAGTCGGAGGATTCGTCTAAACATATACTTAGACGACATCCTGCTGTTAAACCAGTCAGTGTCACTACTTCATACTCACCTCAGTTGGACCACAACCTTGCTACAAAATTTGGGCTTCATGATAAATTGGGAATAGTCCATCCTAGTCCCCACTCAACAAATAGAGTTCCTAGGACTCTTGGTGGACTCAATAATGCAAACCTTGTATTTACCAACATCCAAAATGAAAAATATCAAAAAAGAGATGACGAGTTCTTGCCTGTCTTCGATTATCTCTCAAACATCTGGCCCGCGTAATTGGGCTCCTAGCGGCCTCAATACAGGCCATATTTCCGGGCCCCCTTCACTACAGAGCCCTTCAACGCCTACAGGCGTCATACCTCAGAGGCGGAGCCTCATACGAGGATACCCTAACTATAGATACAGAAGCGAAAGAAGAACTACACTGGTGGCTCCTACACATGGAGGCGTGGAACTGCAGAGCCATCTTCGGCTCAGCTCCAGATGTTGTGATAGAGTCGGACAAAAGCTCTTTCGGTTGGGGTGCGCACTGCGGAGATATTTCCACAGGCGGACGCTGGTCAGAATCGGAGTCCACGCTGCATATAAATTGCCTGGAACTCCTAGCAGGGTCCTTTGCGATTCGCAGCCTCTCCCCGACACTGTCCCAGTGTTCAATCTTACTGAAGATGGACAACATATCGGCCATCCGTTATATCAACCACCTCGGTGGCACGAAATCCAAAATTTTAGCGAATTTAGCTCGAGATTTTTGGCAGTTTTGTCTACAACACAACATACCTGTCAAGGCAGAATATTTGCTTGGTTGTCCAACACTACGGCGGATTGGTAGTCCCGCAACTTACAGGATTCCAGCAACTGGCACCTCAATTCCCAAGTCTTCCAACGTATTTGGGATCTATGGGGTCCTCTGGCAATAGACTTGTTTGCCTCTCGATTGAATACCCAACTTCCAACCTTCCTCAGCTGGAGACCAGACCCTTCTGCTTCCGCTACGAATGCATTCTCCCAGGACTGGTCAACCACCAGGAATAACACATTCCCTCCATTCGCCCTCATTAATCGGTGCCTCCTCCACCTACGGCGCCAATTGGGCTGCCTGGTGATAATAACCCCCCTATGGCCATCGCAGCCCTGGTTCCCTCCTTTACTGGAGATGGCTATAGATCGCCTGTGGCTCCTCCCGGATGCCCAATCTCTCCTACGGGATCCCGGGATCCTTCAGGGTCTCCTCCGCCTCATGGCGTGGTTGATTTCCGGGGACCCTGGTCAATCGAGGGAGTTTCGCAATCGACTCTCTGACTTCTCGAGGGCGCATGGGCACCCGGCACGAGACAGTCTTACAAGTCTGCTTGACGCACATGGGATGGTTGGTGAGTGGCACGGGGTGTGGATCCTCTATCAACTCCTGTGACAACAGTCCTACAATTCTTAACCTCCCTTTAATGGGAAAGCTTACAGAACGGTAAACCTCTACCGCTCAGCTATCTCAGCCGGCCATACCGGCATTGGTGGAGCCCCGATAGGATGACATCCACTGGTTTGTCGTCTTCTCCGAGGCATTCGCTTCGCAAAGCCACCCCTATTCCTCCCTATGGGACGTCTCCCTGGTATTAAGATTCCTGACTAGGTGGCCATACAACGAGTCTTTATCCTTAAAACAACTCTCAGATAAACTAGTTACGCTGTTGTGCCTAATCTCATGCAAAAGAGTGTCAGACGTTAGAGCACTCAATGTCAATGCCCGATCCTTCACCCCAGAAGGAGTCGTTTTTGCCATCTCACGGAGGACAAAATCGTCCTCCAGGTTGGTCCTGTATCCAGCTTTTCCCACAAAGCCGCTCCTTTGCCCAGTAGCGTGTCTTAGGGCGTACGAAGCTCGTACTGCATCCCTTCGGACTGGGTTGGACCCCCAACTCTTCATCTCCTTCCGTAAACCGCATGCTCCGGTATCCTCTCCTACCTTGGCCCGCTGGGTCAAATGGCTCATGTCCTTGGCAGGTATTGATACCTCCATATATTCTCCTCATTCGGTTCGCATACTCCTGGGGTTAAATGTCATATGCCTGTCTGAGGAAATTAGCAGAAATATAAACCGCCTCACATACCACACCATTCACTTTATCACAGTACTTTAGGTTTTCAATGGTAAAATTTGTTGATCAGGAACGGAACCCATGTTTATTACATTGTGTCTATGGGAAATTAGTTCTCACTTTATGAACTAAGCTTCGGAACCAATTAGTTCGTAAAGTGGGGAACTACCTGGACCTTAGCCACTACAGCGGGATGTACTGGTTATGCTGCCTACACTGCTGCTTTAATCTGTTTCTCTGTGGGTTGTGCCATGTGCTTTTCTTATAACACAGTGTAATTAAGGAGTAGAATGCTATACGCTAGAGCAGTGATTGCCAGCCTTTTCTGACAGGGACTAGAGCAATCATTCTTAACCCTTTTGGCAATGATTCATATTACATCCATGCTTGGCTTGGTGAGCGATACCTCAAAATGCATATAATTTATAACTAAATTAATTCCAAAAAGCACTTTACTAGACTATTCCTGGTCAAACAAGTCTCCATTTTCTTACTTTTTCCTGATGAACCGTGACTCAATTTTTGTAATTCACATTCTAACAATTGTTCCCTCTAAGCACTTTTTTTGTGAGCGGTCCAGAACTGAAACAGTAAAGCGTCAAACTGCAGTTTTTAGAGTGTACTCGGCTTAACACTCAGCGATCCTACCACTTTCATTGTTAAAACTGTGTTAAATTTCTCTGTGTAAATTCTTTGTGTGTAAATGTCGAAGAAGTTATTAGTTTTTTTTCTGACAATAAACCGCTCGCAAGCAACTTGATAGCTTAATAATAAACCCGAGTGACACATAGAGATCGTCACACTATCGCACACTCAGTCATGGCACTTGGATTTAACATGTTGAGAAATGCGAACACAGACACATACACAGAGATATCACTTTGACAACGAAAACACTTGGTACCTGCGGTTGTCAGGAATATGTTACTATACTGTTTGTGACACTAAAAAGATTAATCCTGTCATCATATGCAGGTGAGATAATCCTTAGACTAATGGTAATGTTGTGACAATTTTCATCTTCCCCGTGTCTAGCTGCTGGCATTGTGTCTCTTTTTTTTTATTGGATTAACAAAGGGGGGTTTTTTTGTCAACTTTGACAGCACATGGTTGTTTTAACTTTTTTTTCTTGATGTCGACAAACTCTGTTTAACTACTCCTATGGGATTATTCAGTAAATTTGTGTTGCTGTCTAAATTAGCAAAATTGGGTTAAAATAACTTCATTTCAACCAAATTTGCAATTCTCATATTTACTAAAGACCAGAACAGCGTATCCTTTAAAATCAGTCATTTGCATATGCAATTCCTATATAAATTATAGCACTTATATGTTGTATCAACTAATACATTTCAACCAGATTCAATCAACCTGGTAAAGTGCAAATTCACAAGATAAATCCACCTGCATTTTGTGGGCGGACCTACAGAAATCTTATCAAATTATCTATAAATCCATGTTATTATATTTATTAAATTAATAATGTTCATAAACTAATAATCTAATACAAGTGTATTAATTTATATAATATTGTTTGATTATTGGGCCATACTGAAACACACTGTGGAGCTAATCCTTTCTCCCAAGTCAAATTTCAACATCTTGCTAGTAACCGCTTTTTTGTAAAACTTTTTTTGTTCAGTCGGGGTCCAGAATGACATCATTTCACTCGCAAAGCAGCAGAGAAGAACTGCAGAAAGGTTACTGCTCCCTCACGTGCCACCTCCATGTTCCCCGCGGCAGCCGGTTTTAATGTTTCCTGAGCGGCTTAGCAAAGGGCTGTTAAATGCCAGACGCCAATGAAAAATATCTAGTCGACCTGGCGCCTGGAATTTGTCGAGCCCTGTGTATGTATGTATGTGTGTGTGTGTGTGTTGGTGTCGAGGTATTATGCAATACCTCTTGTAGCAGAGTGAACGTTGTTATATCCTTTTTCATTCCCTAGTTTCGGCTTTCCCTACTCTCCCGTTTGTTTACCAAACCCCATCTGTGTGGTCTCTTGGTTCGTATCATTTAATAACCGACCACCCCTGGCTGCTAACCACAAATTGCTTGTTAAAGAAAGTGTTTTCCCTGTGTGCCGCCGTTCGTATTACCAAACGCACGTGTACAAACAAATGGTGACCATTTTGTCCCTCGAACGTGGGCAGCGGTACATGGTCGTCGACAACCTGGAACTAATTTTGACTACTCTACTCCGCGAACACCCAGCAAACTGAAAGCGCTGCCCATTCAACTTCCTGAAACAGTAGGAGACCTAAACTACCAAACAGAGGTTTGTGTGAGAACCCCCTAAAGAAGACCGGTCAAAACCTAAATTTCTCTGGAACTGTTTTGGGGCTTCATCTCGTGGCCAACCTTTCTAAACTTCACTCGAATGACGCTTTTAAACCACCGAACGGATCTGAATGATATTTTGACAAAGTGGGCGCCCAGATCCCAGCTATTCAGTGATGTAACTTTTGTAGGGTTCTGAAATATTAAAATGTGTTTTATACAGTCTATAAATATTGTATATTTTATGTACCTGGGAGATAATTTAATTAAAGAGTTGTCTTACTCAATTATCTCACAGGCACAGAGGAGGAGTCTGTGAACTGTTGATTTGTCCCTTGTCCCCACTCAGGTCTACCAGGGGAAAACCACTGGAATATGATTTAAGAATCCCCTTGCATGGGCAGTTGCATAAAAGCTAGCTCAGCCCAGACAGTCCACCCTCTGCAAATTAGGACCCAGGGGCCATGAGACCGCTCAAAAAGAGCAGTCACATGGCCACAATAGGTGTCCATAGTGCTGCCAGTAGGGGGAAAGCCTGAATTGACAGGCCGTCCCCCTGCTGGTGAAAAAAAAAAAAAAAAAAAGTTTCAAATAAATAAATAAATAAATATATAAAATGTCATACTAAGTGCATTTTTTTTTATTAATATACACTTAGAGTAAAATTACAAACGTATATATCATTTATTATATATGTAACTATATATATTGTATATATTATAAAAAATAAACTGTAAAAATAATTTTTTGAAAATTGTGTGTATATGTATATGATTTTACTCTAAATGTATTTTGATGTTCTTTATATCAAAATACACTTAGAATTAAAATATATATATATATATATATATTTATATATATATATCCCCTTAACGACCGTGGACGTACTAGGTCCGTCCGACAAAAAACGGTTTTTAAGGACTGCAGACGTACCTAGCATGTCCGCGGCAAATAGGAGCCCTGGACTTACCTGAACCAGCGATCAGCAGCAATCACAGTCGGGGAGAGGACTGCCGGAGACCCCAGCAGTTCCCCTGCAGCAGCCCAGCCACCTCGGCCCTCCAGGGCCATGTGATCACCATGATCACATTGCCGCAATAGGAGTTTAGGAGCTGCCAGCAGGGGGACTGTCTGAGCTAAAAAGTAAAAAAAATAATAATAAATAAATATATAATATATTATAAAACAATTAAAGCATTTTATAATATATTATACATAGATAATGCCTATATATATATATATATATATATATATATATATATATATAATGTCATTATAAGTGTACTTTGAGATATAAACACATAAACACATATCTCAAAATATACTTAATGAAATCATATATATGCACTGTTAAATGCTTTAACTATAATATATTATATGTGTGTATGTTTATATATATATATATATATATATATATATATACATACATACATACATACATACATACGCACATATTATATGTGTGTGTGTGTGTATATATATATATATATATTTATGTTATACATTGAAAAAAACATTTATAAAAAACATATGAACACTGCTGGTAAAATGGTTGCATGAAAAGAGTCAAAATACCTCAGGTTTAATACACAAATAGGACATGGGTGCATGATGACCAGCTGTGAAAATTCCAAGTTGGAAAACTGGAATGTGCACCCTCAAAATAAGGTCTTTAAGCCCCCAGAGAACCCAACACACCTAAACATGGGTGGTATCACTGTACTCAGGAGATGTTGCTGAACACATATTGGGGTGTTTTTTTGCAGTAACCCTTAAAGTTATCCGTACATGTATTCTTAAATTGCTTTGTGTGTCAAAAAAAATCACCAATTATTTGATTTTTTTTTTTTTTAAATTTTTTTAATTTGGCATAGATTGCTGGTAAAGGGTTATTCAGGGATTCCTGACAGATATCCGTGTTACAATGCAACTTTCGTTAATTTTGAAAAAAAATGGTTTGGAAATAGCAAAGTACTACTTGTACTTTTTGCCCTATAACTTGCAAAAAAAGCTAAGAACAGGTAACATTGGGTATTTAGCAAGGGTGTTTTTTGGCGGTTGTAGATGCGCAACAGATTTTGGGGGTCAAAGTTTAGAAAAGTATCTTATTTTATACATTTTTATATAGTAAATAATATGATGAAAATAATGGTATCTTTAGAAATATAATTTAATGGTGAGAAAAACGGTATATATTATGTGTGTGTACAGCAAATTAGTAAGAGGAAAATTACGGCTAAACACAAATACCGCAGAAATATAAAAACAGCCATGGTCCTTAACGGTAAGAAAATTGAAAAACAACCTGGTCACACATTTTATAATTGCCCCCCCTACTTTTGTACTTGGCCCCTTATGTCTCCCCCTAAGTATAAATCCTGGAGACGCCACAGGCTGAAATCAATCCGGCACTCAATCTAGTTCGGTATTCTGTATTGAAAAACCCTGACATTGATAAATGTTGAGAACAATGTCTGCATTTTGTAGGCCAAATTTACCAGGTTGGTACTATTATTTTTTTTGTTTATAATCTGGACCCGGGGCATTTGGCTAAAGTAAAAAATCTTGATACACTCCATTAACCACTCCCTTTAAGCATTTGTTAGTGAATGAACCAGCAAGTAAATTTAAAAAAAATATATAATTATACTGTATACAGCACTAACAGATATTTCCTCCTTCCTGATCCCTTCCATTTTTGCATATTTCTTACACATATACATACAAAATGTAACATAAAACAAAGATAATTGTATTTATTTGAGACACCATTTAGCCATATGTGAAAAAGTAATTGCTCACCTTTAAAACCAACAGCTACAACCAAGCACTTCTTATAATTGCTAGCAGAGCTGTAGTAGCTTTTATACAGTGTGCATCACTTAAATATTTGCCCGTGCTATAGGCTGTTGGGGGGCAGATGGGAAGTAATCCCTTCCAGCCTCACATACAGGCATTGGAGGAACTGGGGCAACACCCTCTATGTTTTGTAATCTTGAGCATTATGTTCCTTATATCTTCTTTCTTTCGATTTATACATAATGTACGATTTCTTGAGATGCTGTAGCCTACTTTACATGAATTATGGGTTCTATATCGCTGGGATATTTAATCTGTTCAGACCAGCTATAGCAGAGTAAAGTTTGTCCTTAAGACTTACCACACACATCAAGCAAAAATAAGCAACAAGAGTCAGAAGACTTGGTATTTTGCGGGAAGACTCATTTTATCATTTTTTTAAAGGGACACTATAGGCACCCAGACCACTTCAGCTCATTGAAGTGGTCTAGGTGCCATGTCCCTTAATCTTACAGCAATAATTACCTCTCAGGGTTAACTCCACCTCTAGTGGTTGTCTACCAGACAGCCACTATAGGGACTTCTGAGTGCTTGTACGACTTTTGGTCATCTAAATGATGCTGGACGTCCTCACAGCATCACCGGAATACCCATAGGAAAGCGGGGGGGCACTGTAGGAACCTAGCTTTGTTTTCCTGGCACTAAACAATACCTTTAACAAGATATCTGCTATGGCTGGATGGAGTGAGCACATGGATATTGCTATTGCATTATGGCGTTCGGCTTCACCCATTGATAAGTGGTTCAAAAAATCCCATGATATAGGCAAACATTGGCAGAAGTATGGGTCATACTGAGGAACCCATCGACTTTACACATAGCTCTGCTATAGAATGCCAGCTTTGGCACAGGTCACTTCATAAAATGTCTTCCCTGCTAGATCTGTCTCAGTCAACTGTTAGTGCTCTTGTTGTGAAATGGAAGCGGCTAGGAGCAACAACAACCCAGCCAAAGTGTTAGAACAGTCCTTATGGTTAGCACTGCAGTTGGTTCTTTGTAAGTGGAAGGGTGTTTATTTTATAAGGAGCTTAAACTATTCAAGCGATTAAATACTAGAAAAGGTGTCAATGAAAAAAGTCACTATTATGCCAATAAACAGCAATTTATATATTTATAATTATTTTTATTTATTTCCGATGTCTAAAATTTGCAGATTTCAAATCACTATTACAATGTAGTGCAAAAGTAGTAATTTTGTGATAAAAAAATATATATATTTTATATGGCAATTTAATGTGAATAAGGTACTGGAAAAATAATTCTACTGCTCCTTTGAGAGAGCTTTAGAAATGTCATTGAGTATATTTGCAAAATGGGAAATATTTTGTAAAATAATTGTGCAGTTATTTTCCTAATAGACATAGTGATAAATATTTGAAACTATAATCCATTAGTTTGACTTATGGTATCGTCACAATACGAGAGAGAGAAACACTTATTTTCAAACTTACAGGGCCGTGACAAATTGTACAAATATTGTAATTATATTGAAACCCATTTATCAGGTAGATTAAACATTTTTGGGAGATTGTGATCATTTTGGACAAAAAATAAAATAAAATTGTAATCGCTCTTTGATAGTTTTGGAATAAGTATTTAAATGTAGGTAGTAGGTTGTGTTAATATTGAGCCTTGTAAGCTACAGTATATTATCGAAGATTTGTGCTGTCTTTGATCTTTCTTGAACAATATATTTTTTGTATGGGAATTCAAGCATAGAGGTTTCTCCAAACTCTATAGCTCTAGACCTTTTAATGCTAGAAAATGATGCTTTGAATTATTGGTGTAATTCCATCATTAGTCTGGGTACGATGTGCCTCAAGGGATGCTTACACTGTGCCAAAATGAAGATAAAAATGTCATCATGAATGAAACCTCTCTGGTTCTGTTTTTCAAGGAAACCTATTTGCTAAACTGTGTAAAATATCTTTCAACATATATTTATGAGATGGTGGGTTCTGGAGATTGAGAGTTGTCCGTATATGATATATTTCTCCCACTCCACTGAAGTAGCACACATTTCTTACAGTAGGGCATAACACGATTACTTGTATGGAGGAATTGTGACCGCCACCACGATTTTTAGAACCCTTGCACAGCTGTTATTATTGGTAATGGGCTCCAAGCAAGATATCTGATAAAGGGATCCTTTAATAAGTTCACTTACCTTTGTTTCAGCCTTTAGGTTTAACCTATATCTTGTTTCAGAGCTGTAAACATATTCAGGAAGATATATCCAACTGTTCTTTTCTAAAAAGTAGCGTTAAGTACTACAATTAGGGCAATCACATTGGAAAGCAGTGGAACGTACAAGTACATTACATTTATGAGTGCCCTTCTTTTGCATTCTTACACCAATTTGATAGCATGAAAAACACTTATTTTATCTATTACCTGTATTGTTTAAGATGTATTCAAACAGTAACAAGACAAGTGCATAGCATAGAGCTTTTAAGCAGAACTCATAATGATGACCACTTCTAGCAGAGCCATACATTATTATAATTATACGTGCCTAAGCTGCCTTGGTGGCATATTATCCAGAACTCAAACATACATGGAAAATATACTGGCATGTATAAGTGGCATACAGGGAGAAGGTCTGGTTTCCTCAATAGTATCAGTGGGAAGAGTATTCCAATTGATTGTCCCAGTACTGAAAGAGAAACCTGATGGTAGTGGTGGAATACCTTTCATTTAGTTCTGTGTAATTAATTGGCTATTATCTCTGGTCTCCCAACTATCACATCACTGTGCACATAGTGATTGGCAGCAATGTGACTCAGGCATTGTGATATTTCTGAATCCTGAGTGGCACTTTGCTGAAGAGAACAAAAACCATACGTCTGGGCACACCCAATGGTTTCTTAACAACAGGCAGTCTTTTATTTGGAGTTCAGGACAAAAGACACATTTTCGGCACTATCCTGTGCTTTTGTCAAGGATAGTGCCAAAATGATGTCTTTTCCCCTGAACTCAAATAAGACTGCCTGTTTTAAGAAACTGCTGGGTGTGCCTGGACCTATGTCCTGGACATTTGTTTTTGTTCCAGTTGGATTATTTAGGAGTTGGCTCTTTTAGTTTGAAGTATTCCCCTAGTTAGTGTGTACATTGCCTCTTACACTCTTCAACGTTGCTGAAGAGAGTAACGATGAGCGGTACTGAAGAGCTTGTCTTGCACAGTCAGTATTTTTGATGAAGTTGCTATGACAGGACTAATGTTCACTATTGGTGTGCTTTGTCTGAATCCAATGATGGCTGTTTTCCGGCGATATCTGCCCATGGGATTTTTTTTTATCTTAATGGATCCAAGTTAAGTATATTTTTTTAACATTACTTCTGCCTCCACTAAGTGGATTTCATTGCTCATTTCCTTCCCTTTTCTATACATTTACACCAGTTTGCCATGTTTATTTTCCTTATTTAAGTTCTTTTTATTTTTGCCTCAATAATGGAAATGAAGGTTAAAAAAATAATGCACTTTATATGGTGACAACAAAATTGTACATACTCTTTATAGAAACATTATTATTATGTTTTGCACTTATACAGCAGCAACTTATTCTGCAGCGCTTTACAATTTTATTAAGGGAACTTCAACAACACATGCAATAAACTATTTAGACAAAAAGAATAGGTTGACGAGGACCCTGTTCCATCAAGCTTATAATGTTGAGGAGGTGGAGTATAAAAGCATACTATAGGAAGGGTACCATGGGGGATAGGAACCAAGCGCCAGGATGGAAAAGTAGCAAAACTAAAAAGGTGAGTGGAGAATGGACCCACTAATTAGGTTGAGAGAATAATAGGAGTCTGTAAGATATTCTAAAGAGGTGAGTTTTAAGGGAATTCCTAAAGGATTGGAGACTAGGGAAGAGTCTGATGGAGGGAGGCAGGATGTTCCATAAGAATGGCGCCTCGTCGAGAAGTCCTGTAAGAGTAAAGTAAGTTAACAGCATGAGGACAAGAGAAGTGGTGGTATAGAAATTTATTTACAGGGATCTTTAAATATATTACACTAAAAAGGGTACTTCATTGTAATGTAAGTTATTTGCATAGTTTTTCTTAATGCATTATCTGGAAAATCAATTAAAATAAATCAATTTCCCCCCTATAGTTTCCTTAATATCCCATATGTAACTGCAATAGGTATATTTAGAAAGTAAAGCCAATGGAATAGCCATTCTAGGTGTTTTTCAGAACAGAAATGTTTCGATGTCCTACTCGACTACAAAGACTTTTGTGCATAAATCTCATGACTCTACATAACTGGGAGGAATGGGGTCAAACTGAGTCAGAACTATAGGGAGTGAGAGCACAGGAACATAAAATGAATCTTGCTGAGATAACACACAAAGAAGGCAAGTGATCCCAAAAGTCAGCATAAATACATGAGCATAAATAAACTGTAAGGAAGTGTCTGTTTTATAGCATGATGGTATCGTATTGAGTGCTAAATACCAGCATAACTGCCATAAATGTTCATGAAGATATCTTGGCCAGCCAATCAAAGTTGGTGGGAGGTTATGGCCCTAGCAAATATTCTTAAAGGGATTCTATAGTGTAAGGAATACAAAGTTATATTTCTTACAATATAGTTTGCTCAGCCCCTCCTCCGGCACAAAAAGGGTTTTAAAAAAAAAACTTTTGACATTTACGATTCCATCGCTGATCTTCCTTGGTGCTAGATCAGCGCTCTGACGTCATCCGATGGGAGGGGAGCTAATGCTCATGTGCGGGAGCGACGCAAGCGCATTAGGCCTTTCCCCTAGGAAACCATTGCTTCAATGCAGGATTAAGGCTCTAAGGAGCCAAAACATCGCAATGTTCTACTGAGGTTACATACCCTCGAATAAAACATAATTTCCACTTGCATCCTGAAATGTTGCCCGTTTCTTGCTTACTTGGGTGCCTCTAGTGTCACTTTAAACTAAATTATGTACAATACCTGGTTGATAATTACTGTGTCCTTTCTCTATTTTATCTTAATATACTATCATAAATAAGGGGATATCTCACTTTTTCTGCCTGAAACAAAGCAGAGCCATAAGAGTCCTTCTGAAAGGAGCAGGCACCATAAACACTGTATTAGGTTGCGGGTGCTATCTCCAAATTCTGGATCAAACCATTTGTGAGTATATCCAAGACTCCAAAACAAATAATAAAAATAGCTTGTTCTATCATGTAGGAAAAGGAAGGGTGATAACCCCTTTTTTATCTGGACTACAACACCCAATAATGAAAACTTTCCCATACACAAAGTCCTAGAAAAAAAGTTTAAAACTTAATTTGTATTATGATACACCCCCCCATAAAAGCAGTGATTGCAATATCAAAAAAAACAAACCTTGAGTCTGTTTATAATGATAATTAACCTACATCAATATTATAGGGAATGATATAGGGTATTCAAATCAAAACATAATGATGCAGAAAAATATAAGTTTAAGTCATAGTAACAACTACATACTAAGTTAATGATGTAGGGAGGGTTTGTAAAAAAAATAAAATAAATAAAAAAGTTTAAAGAGATCAAATATGCAGACTACATAACGGTTCAGGCACTCCGGGATAACAAAAATAGCAGCTTTATTGGGGCAAAAACAGCAACTTTTTCAACTCTACCGGGTCTTTATCAAACTTGATAAAGACCCGGTAGAGTCGAAACGCTGCTGTTTTTGCCCCATAAAGCTGCTATTTTTGTTATCCCAGAGTTCCTGAACCGTTATTTATTCTGCATACCTTGGAAGGGAGGCCTGGACAGCACTGGCTTTAGAGCATATAGCTTATTTGGTGAGTGCGGTATCGAGTACATCTCTACTAAAGAGATCAAATAAGCCTAACTTCCAATACCCCATTCACCAGACACAAAGCCAACATAATAGTATTAAAATATGGATGAAACTGATATTGCTAATGCAGGAGTTGGAGCTTCCACATTAGAAGTTCCAGAAAGCGAGGGAAGATGCTTTTGATCCTGAACCAGGAAACTGAGAGTACAACCAAATGGCACCATAACCACTACATTAACATGTACGCTTTTGAAACATAATATTTATGAATATTCAATACCGTAACCATGGGATATACTGAATGACCTTCTTAAAGAGAAATGTCATTTTTCATCTAGCATTAAATTGACAGGTACTTCAGACTGCAAGGGTCCTTTAAAAAAAAAAAAAAAAAACCTTTAAACATCTGGATTAAATGGAACAGCAGAGAACATTATAAGGAGCCTTTAAATGGAGTTATAAAAGTTATAGGCGAGTTATGTGAGAGCAACCGAGGAAATTATTAAAGGGTTATTTTAGATCAAGGCTATACCACCCCTGTCCTGGGACTGGTGACAGCCTAGATTTGAAAGAAATCGGTGCTAAAACACAGTGCAGTGTTTATCACAGGATAATTTATTTTCACTGACATTATTGTGCTTGACTTTAAATGGTCTTAAAACCTGACCTGTCATCAGTCCTTGAGGACCTGAATTTTATAACCGTTTTCTAGAGGACCTTTATAAAGTTATATCCAGGTATAAATCAGGGATATCTGCTACGTATTAGGGTACTGGTATAGCGAGATTAGGCAGCTGCATGTATATTTTCTTCACTAATTACAGCTCATATTGTTATGAGCCTGATCTCTTGCAGGTCTGAAGCTGTCAGTCTCTGCCTTATTGAGCACACACAGGGTATTCTACAAAGGACTTATACCAAGCACTAGCCTATATTGGGACCTCATAAATAGCTGTAGATATCATATGGATCAAAAGATAAAACAAGCCATGCCCAGAATGATGTATCAATGTCTTGTCTGTCGCTGACAGTGTGCTCGTATGAACCTCAGTTTGCCATCTGTGAGCTGGTATATTAACCTTCCGGCATTGCTGGGAATTTCTGCCTCGTGCAGCCTTCTGCAGTCCCTTCCATTGTGTGCTTGTCGCTTTGTGTCTCTGTATCAGATACATGTCCTGCTGATTAAACACAGCTGCACTCAAGTTAAAATACCGGTTGTTAGAAAAACTAATTTTACTGTAGTACTTCCATAGAAAAATACAATGTGGAGCATTTACACTGGAACATTTGTACAGCTGACACGCTCCACTATTTATATCCTGTCTTTATATAAATAGAGACCAATAAATTAGGTCAGGCCTGCTGTGGTAGGCTAACTATTTTATGGCCACGGTATATCAAATATATATATATATTTATTTATAAAATGTTTGTGTATATATAGATATAGTTTGGTGAGAAGTTGTTTTAGTCTAGGTATACCAATGCAAATAACCAATGTATTGCCTTATCTCACAGAACCATATTGATATAGAACTACATTATTTTAAAATGATAATGTTAATGATCTTTTTTAAGTCTTAAAGGACCACTATAGGCACCCAGACCACTTCAGCTTAATGAGGTGGTCTGGGTGCCTGGTCCATCTAGGGTTAATCCATTTTTCTATAAACATAGCAGTTTCAGAGAAACTGCTATGTTTATAAATGGGTTAATCCAGCCTCTAGTGGCTGTCTCATTGAGAGCCGCTAGAGGGCTTCCGCGTTTCTCACTGTGAAAATCACAGTGAGAAAGACGACAGCGTCCATAGGAAAGCATTGTGAATGCTTTCCTATGGACTGGCTGAAAGCGCGCGCGGCTCCTGCGCATTCAGCCAAAGAAGAGGAGAGGAGGAGGAGAGCTCCCCGCCCGGCGCTGGAGAAAGAGTTAAGTTTAACCCCTTCCTCTCCATCCAACCCGGCGGGAGGGGGACCCTGAAGGTGGGGGCACCCTCAGGGCACTATAGTGCCAGGAAAACAAGTATGTTTTCCTGGCACTATAGTGGTCCTTTAAGCATTCTGGCTACTATTAGACATAAACATTTATAAAAATAGAGTAGGTGACTGCAGTCCCTAAAATTTTATAAACATTCCACCTATGGTGCCATTATTAGTCCAGACACATTGTTTCCTTTGTGTACGAAATAATTAAAATAAAGAACAAAGACTGCAGATACAATAGCGTTTTCTAGGTTTTTTTTTGTACATTCATGATGCCGCAAATGTATTGAAATGCCCATTGCGCCCATAGCTGTTGCTTTGAGGACTGAAGCACCAGATATGGCACTCTTCAGCCCTGGATCTCTACAGGTAGTAGAGAGCACTAAAGGATATTTTTACATTTTACTTGCAACAGATCACCTGATACTAAAAGAAAGATCATTCATATAGTGTTCTGCAAGGCTACGAAGTGGGAGAGGATGGTGCCATACAGGTATATGTTGGGAATAACATACTGTTAATGGGTAGCGACAGGGGGACATAACATAGAAAGATGGATATCTGTCATGACATGATAGCCCCACCTCTATTTTGGTCCAGGGGTGATTGACATTTACTTTGGAATGAAGCCCTACGTGTTTCTGGCACCAAGCAGCACCTCTGGTTGCACTTAAAACATCTCTTCCATTAAAGATGGGCCATCACCAGCACACCCTGATTTACCCAATAGTGCTTACAGCATTTGTTCTTACTTTCGCAACACTAAATACAGAAATGTCACCCGAATTGAAATGCACATGTTTAACTTACAGGGAGTGTAATGTCATAGATTATTTGAGCATTATATGTGTTGTTTTAATCCCTGCATTTATGGTGAGGATTTACTCGAATTCTAAAGTTGGTCAGAGTACTTGAGGAACTGAGAACCTCTGGAAAGCTTGGTGTTAAAATACTGGCACATGAAAAATAAATAAATAATCCCATGATTCTCAGAACACGTTGACAAACTCCGTGCATAAATATTTTTCTTTTGAAATATTATATGTATAATGACCCAACAAAATTTATATGCGACACATGTCATATAATCAATCTAAGCAAAACTATGTAAATCTCTAATGAATTCAAAGGTTCCGATTATTTTTCCTGTCATTTTGTAAATCCAGCTATATATATAATTTTTTTTTGTTTGTTTTTTTGTTTTTTTAAGAATCAAAATGTGATTTCACTGAAGCCAGGTTTACTGTTTGCACTGTGAAAATGTCCATTGTTTGACCATTTTTTAATATGTACAGTGGTAAATTATGGCTTATGTGAAATATGGAAAATAAGTCCAGCGTATAGAAGAGAATTAAAGGAGAATGCTAGATCTCCAGGCACTGCATTGCTCAATCCCTACAGAATTTGTGTCAATTATTATTCAATCTCGTTCCTGACCTTTCGGTTCTAAATAACACAACGGTATCGCAGGGCCCAGCCGCAGCTGCAAGAAATTAACTGTATCGGCCATTCTCTGTGAAACCAATGGCAAGAAATCAGTGCCGGGCATTATCTGCTTCCAACACGCCCCATCTAATACCATTCTAAATATCACACAACTCCCAGCTGCTCTGTCCTCATAAACAGTCCATCTATTCTTCAACAAGACAAATGTTAAATCTCAGGTGGCACCAGGACCACATTAGTTTGTAGATCAGAACTGAACTGCATGAAAAAGCAGAAAATAAATACCCAAAAGAGTAAAGGCAGAATCTCACGTTGTAATTCTAGTATTAATTAGGGTATGGGAAAAATGTGCAAAACTGTTGGATGGTGTGTGGCGGGGTGTGGGGGTGGGGAGGTTTCATTGGACCATAAATTAATAATTCTGCAAAAGGTGAGAATTACCACTTTTGATGTTCAAATAACTTTGTTCAGGTTTATCACTTGATGGCATCTCTATTTTACAGAGGTTGATTAACCCTTATGTAGTTCAACTTGAGGAAAGCAACCTGGCATCTTGGGCACAACAAGGTTTTTCTCAAGATACCCAAAGCCAAATATTAAAATGTATATTGTTTGTAGCCACGCTCTTCTGTGCCTTTTTTTTGCAGCAGGAGAGTGGCTTTCCTAGTGGGAACCAGACCAGGCTCCCTGTTTAGTCTTGTGTGGCTTCCTTGAGTGCTAGGAGTAAGTGGTATATCATCACATCCACCTGGTACTGGCACAAGAATGGAAAGAGACAAGATTGTGTAGTGCAGAGGGGTCCGCTCTGCCACAGTCGACAGTGCAGTTTGGGGAGATATTTATATTATACACATGTAGTGCTACACACACACATACATCTTTTCACTAGGGGCATGGGTCAAGTGAATCACACCATGGGCATGGGAAACACATGGGTAGAATTCCTACGTGCATTCCTGATCTATGGAAACTTTCTCTGATCTTAAAGATATATTCACACATTGGAGCACCACACGTCCTATAAAACAACATAAAGAAATCTATATAATTATTTTACATGTAAAAAAAAAAAGTTTATCGTAGTTAAAAATCTACTGCCCTGTAAATAGTTTTAAAACGAAAGTTAAGGTGCGCTGTGTCTTTAAGACAATATTAGTGAAAATTGCAACATGCCCTTAAAACACAATCAATTAAGGCGCATATATTATAAAGTGCAATTGTACTTTGGTGCAAACACAATGCAATATAAGTGCCACAATTCGTGAAAAAAAATGTGGATCAGTGTAACATACAAACTTACATATGTATTATTGTAGAATATTGGTTGATTTCATTGGGAGAGCATACATGTAAAATAAGACTAAAAGAACCTCATAGGGCAATATAGCACAATAAATTGTATGCAATATAAAAGTTTAAAAGGGAACACTCACAAACATAGATCTGCCCTCAACATGCCCACACTCCATATTTATGTCCATAAGGTGGGCGTGAATTGTTTGAGATAATTAGAATTCAATACTAGTCCTTAATGAGCAATGAAAAAAATATCCCATAAAAGTCCACAAACAAATCACAATTTGTATACATCTCAATAGTTCTCGTATTAATCCTCCATGAGCAAAAAAAATGTCCCATAAAAGTCCACAAACACAATTTTGTAGTTGTATACATCTCAGTAGTTCTCATACCTCCCTTTAGATAAAAAAAAGGGGGGGGCATATTCTCTAAATGTCTAAAAATCCAAATACATAAAAACACCATAACAATTTAATTGCAAATACACCATGTGGATATTAAATACCTAAATCCTAACATATTTGTCAATTTGCCTACTAAAGGGGAGAAAAAAGAAGAGGCTTATTTGAACCACAGATTATGAATTGGCCAAAGTTTTACCTGAGAAACCTTTTATTAAATTTAGGGGAGCCCCAAATTTTAATTTTATCTTAACCCATAATCACCCTAAAATGGATATTACAAGGCAAATTTTTTAATAACAAAAAAGGTTTTTATTCATGTAGTAAGTGTAAGGGCTGCAAAGTAAGTAGGAATAGCACCTTAAAAGGCATTAGTAAATTTAAGTCAAAGGATAATGAGAGAGAGTATTTTATTAATGATTTTATCACATGTTTCACTAGAAATGTTGTATACCTTTTAATATGCCCATGTGGTTTGCAATATGTGGGTCGCACTATCCGCCCACTACATGTGAGAATTAGTGAACATGTGAATAATATTTTAAAAGGATACAAACAACATAGTGTTTCAAAATAATATCCGGAAGTATTACTTTACTGAGAGGGTAGTGGATGCATGGAATAGCCTTCCAGCTGAAGTGGTAGAGGTTAACACAGTAAAGGAGTTTAAGCATGCGTGGGATAGGCATAGGGCTATCCTAACTATAAGATAAGACTAGGGACTAATGAAAGTATTTAGAAAATTGGGCAGACTAGATGGGCCGAATGGTTCTTATCTGCCGTCACATTCTATGTTTCTATGTTTCTATATGTGTATCCGCTCATTTTAGAGAACATCACAATATGGACCCCAAGGGGCTCATTTTTTTTAGGTATAATGGTAGTTAAAAAAAACCCTATAGAGGAGGTAACCATATTCAAATAATCGGTAAGGAGGAAATGAAGTGGGTGTACAGATTGAAAACTTTGGTACCCCAAGGTCTGAATATAGAATTTGACCTTTTTAATTTCCTTTAAAAAACATAAAAAACATTTTGAAATTATTTTGGATATGTTTCAATCTTTTAAAATTAGTTAAAATGATTGTTTTAACCTTTTTTTAAGTACAATAAGATTTTTAATTAAGTTTTTTAATAATATTTTTAACAAGTCTTTCTCAAGACATTTTTAATAATTTGTATTTTTCCTTCCTCTGTACTGGGTCACCTACTCCATTTTGTTCCTGCATCGATATGCAGAAGTATAGCACTTATTAGCTGTTGCTATTTTGTACTATTTATATATTTCCTTGTAACTTCCTTGTAACTTGAATTTATTACTATCATGATTCCTTGGCTAATCTCTTCTTTTTTCTCCCCTTTAGTAGGCAAATTGACAAGTATGTTAGGATTTAGGTATTTAATATCCACATGGTGTATTTGCAATTAAATTGTTATGGTGTTTTTATGTATTTGGATTTTTAGACATTTAGAGAATATGCCCTCCCTCTCTAAAGGGAGGGATGTGAACTACTGAGATGTATACAAATACAAAATTGTGTTTGTTTGTGGACTTTTATGGGACATTTTTTTCATTGCTCATTAAGGACTAGTATTGAATTCTAATTATCTCAAATGATTCACGCCCACCTTATGGACATAAATATGGAGTGTGGGCATGTTGAGGGCAGATCTGAGGAAGCCGGCATACCGGTGAAACGCGTCATCACGCCCTGACGTCGCACGCACTTTGCTCAAGCCACGCCCCCCGATGCCTTTGGGAACTTCGGATGCAACATCCCACAGCCGGAGGTGGAGTAGCGGAAGTGAAATCCTATCGGTGGGGTGAGCTTATGGGTCCTTTGGCGGCTGCTGCTGTTTTTAAAGTATTGCAATAAAGATTGGATATTCTACAATTTATCATCTAGTCCAGAGTGATATATCTTGGAGCTATTAAAGTTTAGAGCAGGCTTCTCTGCTCTATGTTTGTGACTGTTCCCTTTTAAACTTTTATATTGCATACAATTTATTGTGCTATATTGCCCTATGAGGTTCTTTTATTCTTATTTTACATGTATGCTCTCCCAATGAAATCAACCAATATGCTACAATAATACATATGTAAGTTTGTATGTTACACTGATCCACATTTTTTTTCATGAATTGTGGCATTCTGTTTGCACCAAAGTACAATTGCACTTTATAATATATGCACCTTAACTGATTGTGTTTTAAGGGCATGTTGCAATTTTCACTATGATCCCATGCTAAGGTTCAAAATATGCCTTTTTAAGGTTCAAAATATGCCTTTTGAATTACCCCAGGGTGTATTCTTTAATAAATAGTATGTGTTTGTGGGGAAGTTTCAATAACCAACCGTCTAAACTACTCCAAATTGGAACATGGACACAGCGTAAAACTTCAAAGTTAGAAAAAAAATTGAATGGCTGCATCTCAAATGCGCCCCTTCAACATCCACATATACCTGGCAAAGTGGTATTGCTGTACTCAGACGACATAGCTGAGCAACATATGAAGTATTATACAGTCGTAGCACACATAAGGTTTGCAAAATATACTGTGCAAACTCACTTTGTGTGTCAAAAAGGCAGAAAAAACACTTATTACCACTACACTTGGTACAAGCTAGCGGAAAAATGATCCCACGCTAAGGTTCAAAATATGCCTTTTGAAATACCCTGGGATGTCTTCTTTAAGAAATGGTATGGCCTTATGGGGTATTTGGATTATATAGCCTGGTAAAATACTCTATAATGGGTCATGGGCACAGCGTAAAAATGTAAAGTTTGAAAAAGACTGGAATGGCTGTGTCCCAAATGTGCCCCTCCGATGTCCACATATACCTGGCAAAGGTACACACGGGGGTATTGCTGTACTCAGCCGACATAGCTGAGCAACATATGAAGTATTATACACTGGTAGCACACATAAGGTTTGCAAATTATACTGAGCAAACTCACTTTGTGTGTCAAAAAGGCAGAAAAAACGCTTATTACCACTACACTTGCTACAAGCTAGCGGAAAAATGATCCCACGCTAAGTATACCTTTAAATACCCTGGGGTGTCTAATTTAAGAAATGGTAGGCCTTTGTGGGGTAGTTTGAATTTAAACCCTGCTAAGATGCTTGGAAATTGCACATAGGCCCAGCGTCAAAATTCAAAGTTCAGTAAAAACTGATATGGCTTGGTCTCCTATATGGCACTGTAGCTTCACAAAATAGTGCCAAAGACATTCATTGGGGGTGTCTTTTTACTCAGAAGACTTAGCCAAGCATAATTTGGGGGGTTTGAACTTAGTGGCACATGTGAAATATACAAACTGCCCAGCAAAAATGCAATCCATATGTAAAAAAACTCACAAAATTATTTTTTATCACATACTTTAGCATATATTGGTGAAAAAATGGGGGCATGTTAAGGCACAATATGCACCTTATGAGATACCCTGGAGTGTCTACTTTTACAAATGGTAGGCCTTTGTGGGGATTTTTTGAACAGTCAAACTGTTATAATACCCCAAATGGAAGCATAGGCTCATTAAACCCGTCTCTCAAAATTCTACTGTGAATGCAGATGTAACTGAACACAAAATAAAACTTTGTACAGGAATAGCACACACCAACTTTACAAAATACACATGAGAATTTCTTTGTTATAAGTTTGTGTGCCAAAAACTAAAAAAAAAACACAATTTTACTCCAATATTTGGCAGAGGTTGGTGGTGAAATGGCTACGTAGAAAGTGTCAAAACAACCCTAGGTAAATAGCCGGTGATGTCTACTTTATATAAATATATACTTTTGTGTGGCAATTGTGTTTTCTTTTATGGCTATTAAGCTTACAAGACAAACATACCAAATTCTAAAATCGCTCCACATTAAAAGTCTATTTTACTCCTTGTGCTTTGTGACCTGTAACTACCAAAAAAACCTTAAAATCCCAGACACATTATATATTCTGTAAATCAGAACAACTAAATGAATTTATTTTTAATTACTTTCCTTAACCTGCACTAATTATGCACACATTATTATTGCAAAAACTGTAAAAAAAATCATTTCTTTTGCATTTTTCTGTATTTTTTTATAATAAATAAGCATTTATATATATGTGTGTTACATCAAATTAAAGCTCTTTCTGTCCTTTAAAAAACGATGTATAATATGTGTTGGTGCAATAAATTAGTAAAATGCAAATTGCAGTTGAACGCAAACAGCAAAAAATGAAAAAAATGCTGTTGTCATTAAGTGAAAGACAAGCTTCTGAAGCTCTGTCCTTAAGGGGTTAAATTAAAGTATGAATTCAAACTTCCTGTATTGGAACAACTTAATACAGAGAGAAGTCAATCTGTTGGAATTGTTGCTCAATAATAAACTGAGCACACGAAAGGGTATGACTTTGCAAATTACATCATTTGGCACAACAGTGCAAGCTTCATTTAAGCACCTGTCCTGGGTAAGAATGGTGATGTATGGTCATAAAGTGCTTAAGGCTGTCATTACATCAAAGTATCCCATTGTCAAGTCTCCACCTAATAAATTGCTATTACAAGAGATTAATTCTACATTAAATACTTAGTTGGACACTCCTGGAATTTATGGTCTTCTTAGGACCTACTCTTTATTTAAAGCTGGATTAATCTCTTGTAATAGCAATTTATTAGGTTAGGATCTGACAATGGGGCACTTTGATGCAATGTCTGGCATAAGAAGTTTATGACTACGTCGTGATACCTGACCAACAGCTATCAGGAGTCTCTCAAAAGAGCTACTTAAAAAAAAAAAAAAAACAACAAAAAATCCAACTTATGATAGGAATACAAAACTGCATTCCTAACACTATAGTGTCCCTCTGCACCCATGCCTTCACTATCCCTGCCATGGCTATGTAAGGGTTAAAAAAAATCATTTTTCCACTTACCTTCTTCCAGTGCAGAGGCCCCTTGGTGCTGGCTCTGCCTCCTTTGACATCATTGCGAGAGGGGACCTAATCCGTATGTGTGGCAATTTTTTTTGCGGTAGATTGTAAACAGGAACATTTCAATAGAGATACATTCTGATTTAATTTTTTAAAGATTCTTTTGTTTCATGTATTGTACCAGAGGACTGGAGGAAGGCAGATGTTGTTCCTATATTTAAAAAGGGTTTAAAATCCTTGCCTGGAAATTATAGACCTGTGAGCTTAACTTCTGTGACTGGGAAAATATTTGAACGGTTATTAAGGGATAATATTCAGGAATTAATTGGGAAGAACTGTGTTATTAGCAATAATCAGCATGGTTTTATGAAACACAGGTCATGTCAAACTAACCTAATTGCATTCTACAAAGAAGTAAGTAGAAGTATAGATTAGGGTGTTGCAGTGGATGTGATCTACTTGGATTTTGCCAAGGCATTTGATACGGTTCCTCACAATAGGTTAGTCTTCAAAATAAAATAAATTGGTCTAGATGAATATTCTTCTTCTTGGGTGGATAGAGTATAACGAGTTGTCATTAATGGTAAATTTTCAAGCTGGACAAAAGTGGAAAGTGGTGTCCCTCAGGGTTCTGTTTTGGGACCGCTTCTATTGAACATATTTATAAATAATCTTGCAATATGCATTGAAAGCCATGTTTTAGTGTTTGCAGATGACACACAACTTTGTAAAGTAATAAAATGTGAGCAGGATATTGCTTTGCTGCAGAGGGATTTAGATAGATTGGGGGACTGGGCACTCAAATGGCAGATGAAATTTAATGTAGAGGGGTCAAGAATGCACAAGAAACTTACACCCTAAATGGTAGTGAATTAGGGATAACCACACACGAGAAGGATTTTGGCAATGTCAATCTGCAGTTGATAAGGTCAGAAAGGTTTTGTCATGTATAAATAGGGGCATAAATTCTCGGGATGAAAATATAATTTTGTCTCTTTATAAATCGCTGGTAAGACCACACCTTGAATATGCTGTGCAATTTTAGGCACCTGTTCTAAAGAAGGATATCATGGCACTAGAAAATGTGCAGAGACAAGCTACAAAATTGATAAAAGGAATTTTAGTTACGAAAAAAAGTAAAAAAATTTAAATCTCTTTAGTTTGGAAAAACGTTGTCTCAGAGGAGATATGATAACATTATATAAATATATTTGGGGCTAGTACAAGCCATTGTCTGGAAATCTATTCATAAACAGGGCTATACATAGAACACAAGATCACACATTTAAACTGGAAGAAAGGAGATTTAATCTAAGGCAAAGAAAAGGTTTTTTTACAGTAAGAGCAATAAGGATATGGAATTCTCTGCCTGAAGAGGTGGTTTTATCAGAGTCTATACAGATGTTTAAATAGCTAAACAGGAAATACTTCCTAAAACATAACATACAGGGATATAATTTCTAATTAGTGGGATAATAGCTGCTATATATTTGGGGTCAAGAAGGATTTTTTTTCCTAGTTTGTTGCAAAATTGGAAGCACTTCGGACTGGGTTTTTTGCCTTCTTTATGATCAACAGCAAAAACAGATGTGAAGAAGGCTGAACTTGATGGATGCAAGTCTCTTTTCAGCTATGTAACTATGTAATTACCTCATACAGCCACCAGATGCAATTTCCAATTGACACATGATTACTTGCACCTGCAGATTTATGAGCAAGGAATTCTGGTAAAATTGTGTTTAGTGGAGAGGCATATTTACTGTAATATAAAGATCTTAAAACTACAATGTGAAAAAATTAAATGTCATTTATAACCATAACTCATAATTCACCAGCTAGGGAATTGTGGAAAATCGACAAAGGAATTGGAATGATGACCATTATTGACAAAGAACGGATTAAGATCAGTGGAATCATGGGTAGCATTATTCCTAGCGAATTCAGCACATGGCAGTAGATCTGACCTGTTCTCTTGTGTGCTATTTATAAAGCACCATAAATACTACTCCAAAGATTCGTTTACCCTTTCAGCTGCACCATTGGTTTGAGGATGATAAGAAGATGAAAATGATAATTCAATACCCAACTGTTTATTGAATGCTCTCCAAAACCGTGACACCCCTGTCAAAAACAATATTCAGCTGAATGCCATGCAACCTGAATATTTCGCATATGAATATATTAACTAGTTCTTGGGAGGAAGGTAACTTCTTGAGCGGAACAAAATGTGCCATTTTAGAAAAATGGTCCACAACCATTAGAATGTTGTTATAGCCTTTCGAAATCGGAAGTTCCACAATAAAGTCCATCGCTAAATGGGACCATGGAATATTAGGTATAGGAAGCGGTTCCAATAACCCACATTGCTGTTTATGAGGTACCTTAGAAACCGCACAAATAGTACATGCTTCCACATATTCTCTAGTGTCTTTTCTAAGAGATGGCCACCAAAATGATCTGGTGACAGCGGACACAGTTTTATTTATACCAGGATGACCAGCTGTCACATTATCATGAAACACTCTTAGTATCTCCTTTCTTTCTGGGAGATATAAACATCCTAGGTATAAAGGTATAAACAGCCTATCATGAGGTTTTTCACCAGGTGCCTGAGCCTGGGCTGCCATTATAGCACAAAGAAGAGGAGAAGATAGAGAAAGGACTGTAGAAGCAATAATACATTCAGGAGGTATGGTGGGAGAGCTTCTTGCTCTTGTTCCTCCTCTATATCAAATTGCCTCGATAGGCCATCAGCCTTAACATTTCTTGGACCTTCTCTGTATGTAATAATTAAATTAAAACGTGACAGGAATAGCGACCATCTAGCTCATATTGAAGACAGCCTTTTAGCGTCTCCAATGTACACCAAATTTTTGTCATACTAAATAATCAGAAGTGGATCTTTAGAACCCTCCAAAAGATGTCGCCATTCTTTCAAAGCTAGGATAATGGCTAACAATTCTCTGTTACCTATATCGTATTTATGCTCTGCTGGTGACAATTTTTTAGAGAAAATTGCAAAGGGATATCCTGACTCTCCTTCTGGGAAAGGGCAGCCCTTACCCCTGTTTCAGAGGCATCAACCTCAAATATAAAATGTTTTCTAGTGTCCGGGTGTAGTTGTATAGGAGCAGAAGCGAATAACGATTTTAGATGCTCAAAAGCTTCTTTAGCTTCTTTGGACCATATATGACAATTAGCTCCCTTACATGTCAGGTTTGGAATTGGAGCTATCACTGTAGAGAATCCCTTTATGAATCTCCGTTAGTAGTTAGTGTGGTAACTTGTCTTCCTTGCATGGTAATTTATCTTCCTTTCAGGACCTCCCTAAACAAAGAAACAGGTCTAGGTAGGAGGGCTAAGAATCTTTCCTTCCCTCCCACAATTGCTAAAGGAAGTGATGCATGAACAGGATGTGATGTAAAACACATCATCTCAACTAAGGGTATATAACATAAGGACAGGCAGGAAATCAGTCTGTTGCTTCCTTTTCTTCCTTGGTGGATGTGATGTTGAACTTGCAGCAGTGAGCCATTACTAGATGTGAAGGCCTAACCGTGGGTGAGATCAAATGTGTGGGGAAGGGGATTACTATATAGATAGATTTAAAAAGGGTTGTTTCTCTGTGGGTCTGGGCTGTGTGTTTGT
>OW240919.1:68650908-68698039 GCA_933207985.1 Pelobates cultripes
TACCACTACACTTGGTACAAGCTAGCGGAAAAATGATCCCACGCTAAGGTTCAAAATATGCCTTTTGAAATACCCTGGGATGTCTTCTTTAAGAAATGGTATGGCCTTATGGGGTATTTGGATTATATAGCCTGGTAAAATACTCTATAATGGGTCATGGGCACAGCGTAAAAATGTAAAGTTTGAAAAAGACTGGAATGGCTGTGTCCCAAATGTGCCCCTCCGATGTCCACATATACCTGGCAAAGGTACACACGGGGGTATTGCTGTACTCAGCCGACATAGCTGAGCAACATATGAAGTATTATACACTGGTAGCACACATAAGGTTTGCAAATTATACTGAGCAAACTCACTTTGTGTGTCAAAAAGGCAGAAAAAACGCTTATTACCACTACACTTGCTACAAGCTAGCGGAAAAATGATCCCACGCTAAGTATACCTTTAAATACCCTGGGGTGTCTAATTTAAGAAATGGTAGGCCTTTGTGGGGTAGTTTGAATTTAAACCCTGCTAAGATGCTTGGAAATTGCACATAGGCCCAGCGTCAAAATTCAAAGTTCAGTAAAAACTGATATGGCTTGGTCTCCTATATGGCACTGTAGCTTCACGAAATAGTGCCAAAGACATTCATTGGGGGTGTCTTTTTACTCAGAAGACTTAGCCAAGCATAATTTGGGGGGTTTGAACTTAGTGGCACATGTGAAATATACAAACTGCCCAGCAAAAATGCAATCCATATGTAAAAAAACTCACAAAATTATTTTTTATCACATACTTTAGCATATATTGGTGAAAAAATGGGGGCATGTTAAGGCACAATATGCACCTTATGAGATACCCTGGAGTGTCTACTTTTACAAATGGTAGGCCTTTGTGGGGATTTTTTGAACAGTCAAACTGTTATAATACCCCAAATGGAAGCATAGGCTCATTAAACCCGTCTCTCAAAATTCTACTGTGAATGCAGATGTAACTGAACACAAAATAAAACTTTGTACAGGAATAGCACACACCAACTTTACAAAATACACATGAGAATTTCTTTGTTATAAGTTTGTGTGCCAAAAACTAAAAAAAAAACACAATTTTACTCCAATATTTGGCAGAGGTTGGTGGTGAAATGGCTACGTAGAAAGTGTCAAAACAACCCTAGGTAAATAGCCGGTGATGTCTACTTTATATAAATATATACTTTTGTGTGGCAATTGTGTTTTCTTTTATGGCTATTAAGCTTACAAGACAAACATACCAAATTCTAAAATCGCTCCACATTAAAAGTCTATTTTACTCCTTGTGCTTTGTGACCTGTAACTACCAAAAAAACCTTAAAATCCCAGACACATTATATATTCTGTAAATCAGAACAACTAAATGAATTTATTTTTAATTACTTTCCTTAACCTGCACTAATTATGCACACATTATTATTGCAAAAACTGTAAAAAAAATCATTTCTTTTGCATTTTTCTGTATTTTTTTATAATAAATAAGCATTTATATATATGTGTGTTACATCAAATTAAAGCCCTTTCTGTCCTTTAAAAAACGATGTATAATATGTGTTGGTGCAATAAATTAGTAAAATGCAAATTGCAGTTGAACGCAAACAGCAAAAAATGAAAAAAATGCTGTTGTCATTAAGTGAAAGACAAGCTTCTGAAGCTCTGTCCTTAAGGGGTTAAATTAAAGTATGAATTCAAACTTCCTGTATTGGAACAACTTAATACAGAGAGAAGTCAATCTGTTGGAATTGTTGCTCAATAATAAACTGAGCACACGAAAGGGTATGACTTTGCAAATTACATCATTTGGCACAACAGTGCAAGCTTCATTTAAGCACCTGTCCTGGGTAAGAATGGTGATGTATGGTCATAAAGTGCTTAAGGCTGTCATTACATCAAAGTATCCCATTGTCAAGTCTCCACCTAATAAATTGCTATTACAAGAGATTAATTCTACATTAAATACTTAGTTGGACACTCCTGGAATTTATGGTCTTCTTAGGACCTACTCTTTATTTAAAGCTGGATTAATCTCTTGTAATAGCAATTTATTAGGTTAGGATCTGACAATGGGGCACTTTGATGCAATGTCTGGCATAAGAAGTTTATGACTACGTCGTGATACCTGACCAACAGCTATCAGGAGTCTCTCAAAAGAGCTACTTAAAAAAAAAAAAATCCAACTTATGATAGGAATACAAAACTGCATTCCTAACACTATAGTGCCCCTCTGCACCCATGCCTTCACTATCCCTGCCATGGCTATGTAAGGGTTAAAAAAATCATTTTTCCACTTACCTTCTTCCAGTGCAGAGGCCCCTTGGTGCTGGCTCTGCCTCCTTTGACATCATTGCGAGAGGGGACCTAATCCGTATGTGTGGCAATTTTTTTTGCGGTAGATTGTAAACAGGAACATTTCAATAGAGATACATTCTGATTTAATTTTTTAAAGATTCTTTTGTTTCATGTATTGTACCAGAGGACTGGAGGAAGGCAGATGTTGTTCCTATATTTAAAAAGGGTTTAAAATCCTTGCCTGGAAATTATAGACCTGTGAGCTTAACTTCTGTGACTGGGAAAATATTTGAACGGTTATTAAGGGATAATATTCAGGAATTCATTGGGAAGAACTGTGTTATTAGCAATAATCAGCATGGTTTTATGAAACACAGGTCATGTCAAACTAACCTAATTGCATTCTACAAAGAAGTAAGTAGAAGTATAGATTAGGGTGTTGCAGTGGATGTGATCTACTTGGATTTTGCCAAGGCATTTGATACGGTTCCTCACAATAGGTTAGTCTTCAAAATAAAATAAATTGGTCTAGATGAATATTCTTCTTCTTGGGTGGATAGAGTATAACGAGTTGTCATTAATGGTAAATTTTCAAGCTGGACAAAAGTGGAAAGTGGTGTCCCTCAGGGTTCTGTTTTGGGACCGCTTCTATTGAACATATTTATAAATAATCTTGCAATAAGCATTGAAAGCCATGTTTTAGTGTTTGCAGATGACACACAACTTTGTAAAGTAATAAAATGTGAGCAGGATATTGCTTTGCTGCAGAGGGATTTAGATAGATTGGGGGACTGGGCACTCAAATGGCAGATGAAATTTAATGTAGAGGGGTCAAGAATGCACAAGAAACTTACACCCTAAATGGTAGTGAATTAGGGATAACCACACACGAGAAGGATTTTGGCAATATGCAATGTCAATCTGCAGTTGATAAGGTCAGTAAGGTTTTGTCATGTATAAATAGGGGCATAAATTCTCGGGATGAAAATATAATTTTGTCTCTTTATAAATCGCTGGTAAGACCACACCTTGAATATGCTGTGCAATTTTAGGCACCTGTTCTAAAGAAGGATATCATGGCACTAGAAAAAGTGCAGAGACAAGCTACAAAATTGATAAAAGGAATTTTAGTTATGAAAAAAAGTAAAAAAATTTAAATCTCTTTAGTTTGGAAAAACGTTGTCTCAGAGGAGATATGATAACATTATATAAATATATTTGGCGCGAGTACAAACCATTGTCTGGAAAACTATTCATAAACAGGGCTATACATAGAACACAAGGTCACACATTTAAACTGGAAGAAAGGAGATTTAATCTAAGGCAAAGAAAAGTTTTTTTTACAGTAAGAGCAATAAGGATATGGAATTCTCTGCCTGAAGAGGTGGTTTTATCAGAGTCTATACAGATGTTTAAATAGCTAAACAGGAAATACTTCCTAAAACATAACATACAGGGATATAATTTCTAATTAGTGGGATAATAGCTGCTATATATTTGGGGTCAAGAAGGATTTTTTTTCCTAGTTTGTTGCAAAATTGGAAGCACTTCGGACTGGGTTTTTTGCCTTCTTTATGATCAACAGCAAAAACAGATGTGAAGAAGGCTGAACTTGATGGATGCAAGTCTCTTTTCAGCTATGTAACTATGTAATTACCTCATACAGCCACCAGATGCAATTTCCAATTGACACATGATTACTTGCACCTGCAGATTTATGAGCAGGGAATTCTGGTAAAATTGTGTTTAGTGGAGAGGCATATTTAATGTAATATAAAGATCTTAAAACTACAATGTGAAAAAATTAAATGTCATTTATAACCATAACTCATAATTCACCAGCTAGGGAATTGTGGAAAATCGACAAAGGAATTGGAATGACGACCATTATTGACAAAGAACGGATTAAGATCAGTGGAATCATGGGTAGCATTATTCCTAGCGAATTCAGCACATGGCAGTAGATCTGACCTGTTCTCTTGTGTGCTATTTATAAAGCACCGTAAATACTACTCCAAAGATTCGTTTACCCTTTCAGCTGCACCATTGGTTTGAGGATGATAAGAAGATGAAAATGATAATTCAATACCCAACTGTTTATTGAATGCTCTCCAAAACCGTGACACCCCTGTCAAAAACAATATTCAGCTGAATGCCATGCAACCTGAATAGTTCGCATATGAATATATTAACTAGTTCTTGGGAGGAAGGTAACTTCTTGAGCGGAACAAAATGTGCCATTTTAGAAAAATGGTCCACAACCATTAGAATGTTGTTATAGCCTTTCGAAATCGGAAATTCCACAATAAAGTCCATCGCTAAATGGGACCATGGAATATTAGGTATAGGAAGCGGTTGCAATAACCCACATTGCTGTTTATGAGGTACCTTAGAAACTGCACACATAGTACATGCTTCCACATATTCTCTAGTGTCTTTTCTAAGAGATGGCCACCAAAATGATCTGGTGACAGCGGACACAGTTTTAGTTATACCAGGATGACCAGCTGTCACATTATCATGAAACACTCTTAGTATCTCCTTTCTTTCTGGGAGATATAAACATCCTAGGTATAAAGGTATAAACAGCCTATCATGAGGTTTTTCACTAGGTGCCTGAGCCTGGGCTGCCATTATAGCACAAAGAGGAGGAGAAGATAGAGAAAGGACTGTAGAAGCAATAATACATTCAGGAGGTATGGTGGGAGAGCTTCTTGCTCTTGTTCCTCCTCTATATCAAATTGCCTCGATAGGCCATCAGCCTTAACATTTCTTGGACCTTCTCTGTATGTAATAATTAAATTAAAACGTGACAGGAATAGCGACCATCTAGCTCATATTGAAGACAGCCTTTTAGCGTCTCCAATGTACACCAAATTTTTGTCATACTAAATAATCAGAAGTGGATCTTTAGAACCCTCCAAAAGATGTCGCCATTCTTTCAAAGCTAGGATAATGGCTAACAATTCTCTGTTACCTATATCGTATTTATGCTCTGCTGGTGACAATTTTTTAGAGAAAATTGCAAAGGGATATCCTGACTCTCCTTCTGGGAAAGGGCAGCCCTTACCCCTGTTTCAGAGGCATCAACCTCAAATATAAAATGTTTTCTAGTGTCCGGGTGTAGTTGTATAGGAGCAGAAGCGAATAACGATTTTAGATGCTCAAAAGCTTCTTTAGCTTCTTTGGACCCTATATGACAATTAGCTCCCTTACATGTCAGGTTTGTAATTGGAGCTATCACTGTAGAGAATCCCTTTATGAATCTCCGTTAGTAGTTAGTGTGGTAACTTGTCTTCCTTGCATGGTAATTTATCTTCCTTTCAGGACCTCCCTAAACAAAGAAACAGGTCTAGGTAGGAGGGCTAAGAATCTTTCCTTCCCTCCCACAATTGCCAAAGGAAGTGATGCATGAACAGGATGTGATGTAAAACACATCATCTCAACTAAGGGTATATAACATAAGGACAGGCAGGAAATCAGTCTGTTGCTTCCTTTTCTTCCTTGGTGGATGTGATGTTGAACTTGCAGCAGTGAGCCATTACTAGATGTGAAGGCCTAACCGTGGGTGAGATCAAATGTGTGGGGAAGGGGATTACTATATAGATAGATTTAAAAAGGGTTGTTTCTCTGTGGGTCTGGGCTGTGTGTTTGTGATAAATTTATAGTATTGTGTTGTTGCCTTCTAATAAATACCTTTTAATGCAGACAAACCTTGTGTAATATATATTTATATATATATATATTTATATATATATATATATATTAATTTGGTGATTTACCACAGTTAGCAAACCGAATAAACCTTTTAATCGATTTCAACCCATTGAATAATGGCCAAAGCAGAATGGCTTCTAGTTTACGTGGATCCATCTGAAAACCAGAGGTCGAAGCTATATAGCCCAAGAACGGCACCTCTGTCTGATCAAACAGGCATTTCTCAAGTTTGCAATACAACCCATTTCTGAGTAATGTTTGCAACACTTGTTTCACATGCTCATGATGGGTCTGGAGATCGGGAGAATAAATGAGTATATCATCAAGATAAACCTATATGAATGTATAGATATATTCTCTAAGAGCATCATTAATGAGGACCTGAAATACAGCTGGAGCCGAAGGGCATAACAAGATACTCGTAGTGTCCATTTCTTGTGTTAAATGCTGTTTTCCACTCATGTCCCTCCTTAATTCTAACTAATTTATAAGCACTCCTAAGGACGAGTTTGGTAAACACTTTAGCACCTTGGAGTCTGTCAAATAATTCAGAGATCACAGGAATGTGATAAGCATTCTTAATGTATTTTTTTTGTTTAATGCCCTGTAATCAATACACGGACGTAGATTTCCTTCTTTCTTTGATACAAAAAAGAAACCTGCTCCTGCAGGAGAAGAAGATCTACATATGTGGCCTTTCTGTAAGGACTCTTTTATGTAGTCCTCCATGATTTTACTTTCCTGAGGTGATAAGGTATATACCTCTCCTTTAGGGAGTATAGTACCAGGTAACATTTATAGAGCAATCATAAGATCTGTGAGGCGGTAAAGTATCTGTATGAACCTTATTGAATACTTCTTTAACCTCCATATAATGTACAGGAATCTCAGTAGAAAAAGGAGTAGCAGTAGGCAGATTAACAGTACCCAATCTCTTAGTTACGGGTACCATACACTTTTCTCTACATTCATTACCCCATCCCAGTATTTCCCCTGTGACCCAATCAAGATGAGGATTGTGCTTCATAAGCCAAGGCGAACCAAGGTTAAAAGGACAAGAAGAGGAAGAAATTATCTGGAAGGTAATGCATTCTTTGTGCAAAGCCCCTATCATAACAGTGATAGGAAATGTTTAATGAGTAATAAGAGGTTGAGAAAGTGGTCTACCATCTATGGCCTCAACGGCCAAAGGTGTGGATTTCTCCTTGAGAGGTAAGAGGTGTTTACTAGTGAACTGTACAATCAAGGCGTTGCATGTAGTAAAACTTATTTTATTATACTGAGCAGTAAGACAAATGAGAAATCTACCTTTAAGCATACCAGGGGACATGTACATCACACCTAAGGCCGGTCCCCAGACGGTTCCTAGGTGCGCAAGTTTTCTGGACGTATCAGACAAGTATTCCTTAGGTGTCCCTTCTTACCACAGTATAAGCAGAGGCCCTCATTTCTCCTAAATTGTTTCTCAGCCTCAGATAATTTCATAACTCCTAATTGCATAGGTTCAGCTTCAGGCAAAGAAGGGGTAGGCAAAACAGGAGTTGAGAAACGAGGTGCAAGTGACATGTTAATATGCCTGCTTCTGTTTCTAGTTCTCTCCCTATCCCTGAGTCAATTGTTAATATGCATCATATAAGTGATTTAATCATTTACCTTTTCAGGTAATTCTTTAGCTGCAGTTTCATCAAGAATAGCATCGGATAACCCTTCCGAATGTGGTGATTAACCCACTATTAGTCCAGTCTACCTCAAAAGCAAGAGTACGGAATTCAATAGCGCAATCTGCAACCGAGCGGTTACCTTGCTTCATACGCATTAGGGCTTTGGCAGCATCCTTTTTTCCCCCTATTGGTTCAAATGTTAATTTAAATTGAGTAAATAATTTCTTGTAAACATAGGCAATAGATTTGTTACTTTCCCATAACGGATTGGTCCAAGTTAAGGCTTCACCCGTTAATTGATTCATCAAGTAACCAATTTTTTTTTTATAATTTGTCGTGCATTGGTTAAACAAAATACATTTATGCCAGCAATGCCACAACAGCAAATGCCAGTATTTTCAAAGCATGGATAAATAATCCTATGGCATGGATGGACTATGCACATTTTTTATATTATATGAGAGTAGACAGTAGTGTAGTGCAAATCTTAGGTTAATCAGGCTTATCCGCTGGTAATGTGATATAACAGTGTAGCAGATGCATAATGAGTGAGTAAATGCTTATTCCTGAGTAAACCAGCATTACACTTAGCTTAGTTGCTCAATAACAATATTATGTTAGAACATCTGATAAGTAAGCTTATTCTGAAGCTTTTCTACCCCCCGCCGCCCCCGTGCTAAAAAGCTGACAATCAGTGTCCACGTGTCGTGAAGCCCATCTCCATGAGGAATCAAGGAGGGATGACAGCCTGATAGTCTCCGTGGTGATTTTATGCCAGGTGAGTGTCAGAGTGGTAGTCCCCAGGTGATTAACATGCGTCTCCTCAAGTTAGCCATCCCGTGCAGAGTATGGATCGTAGTAGACATGCTACTCCCCAGTTTTAACTCCGCAGCTGTAGGCAGTCAGCCCAGGTTTTTCGCTTGATACGCGTTGGTTTGGGAGGTATGGCAGGTGAGGCAAGAACAGTGGATCAATGTCTCTGGCTGAGGGTTGTAGGTTGGAGCGTGCTTGGGCAGTGATTTGCGTTTGCCGACAACTGCTTTTGCATTGGTGTGGTATTTGACTGCTCTGCCATATTTGGCTCATCCCAGGACCAGATCACTGGCTCTTAGTGTGGTCGTAGCAGGTAATCACTGTTTCCGGTTTATTTCGCTCCAGCAGTCTGCTGATGCTGACTCTAGCAGATGTGGCTCAGCATGCGGTCTCCGCCATCTTGTATGCGGCCTCAGTGCTTCTGGTAGACCGCTGGTAGGCAGGATAGCAGGGCAGCGGCCATCCATCCCACTCACCGCCCGAGCGCTCTCCATCTTAGGTGACGGCGAGCACCCCTCCAAGGGACTTAAACTGTGCAGCAAGCCTCTCCTCGGGACGAGGGTGTCTTCTTGCACTGGGTCACAGCTGTCAGTCGGCAAATTAGTGCTGGTTTTTGGTGTTTTTAGGCAAAATTTAGTAAATACAGCAGGAGCTGCTCTGGTGTGCGACTGTTCAGCATGGCGGTTCGGCCCCGTCCCCCCAAGTAGCCAATTTTAACTCTATCAGAGGGGAAAGACCCAGGTGAGGCCTCAAAATGATATTCAATTTGATTAAGAAATCCCCTACATTCTTGTGCATCACTTTCAAAATGAGAAGGTCGTGATAGGGAGATAGAAGGTGCCTTATATACAATAGGTATAGTCGCCATAGGAGGGGGTGTACCTGACTGTGGATCTTCAGGCTGAGCGTTTGGAAAGTCTGGGCAAATTGATCCATGTGGTGATCATTGTCCTCCAGCCTCCTCTCGCAAACCAACATGTGTTGACATAATTCTGCAAGGTCCATGGCCCTGTCGTAATGTCACGATTACTATATGACCCAACACGCAGAACTATGTAATACACAATGAACAAGGAAAACGTATACCGGCATTAGAATGGCCGGACTTAATGTAAATAAAGAATGGTCAAAATACTAGCCGAGGTCAGGGACACAGAAAGAGACACAACGAGGTAACAAGCCAAAAGGAAAGGATATCAGAAATAAGGGAAAGTCAAAAAACAAAAAGAACTAGAATAGGAACGCATTCTCTGTTAACCAGCTAGTGGAAACCACGACAGGGCACTGACCAAATGCTATTTTGAGTTTAAATAACCCTCCTAAGGCTATGATTGGTTGCATATAGCCTTTGACCCCAAAACGTGCTCCACGAGGGTGCTGAATGGCAAGCTGACTTGCCTTAGGTAAGTTTTTATTATTTTAACAGTGTGACCGCAGCGATGCAGCGGATGTGGCCACGCTGTATGGAGGCGAAGGGGATGGGACAGTGCACTATTTGCTGTTTTATTTTGTGTCCTATATACATAGAGAGGAGATGCACTACTGATACATCCCAGAGTGGGGATTCTACCTCTCCACGCTATACCTCAAGAGTTAACTAAGCAGCTCCTTAATATGTGAGTGTATGTCTTTATACCTACTTATTTTCTGCACTTTAAGAGTGAAATACTACACCATATTATTTTATTCTGTTTTTATTCTATCAGTTCCCCTTTTTCTCTTCTTTTACATATATCCCTTAAGGACAAGCCAGGTGCCACATCAACCCTTTTTTATTGACTGTGACTGTACTGGATTAAAGAGACACTAGATCTGTTTTTTTGGATGCCTTGAACCACATCAGTATTTATAAGCACTGAATTTCCCTTTTGGATTTTGAAAAATTATTTAAGATATAGCATTTTCTTTCTCCAAGTAATTAACTAAAACAACTGTTATTTTTATTAATCTTATTAATGTTAAAATGTTGTTTTCCAGGTGAGAAGTTGGCAATGGAGCAATTTTTTTATAATTATAATTTTCAAAACGAAGTCTATCCGCATGCTGTGGAAGCACGGACTTAGCCTTAGGAAGCACGGAGATCGCCCAACTTATTTCCCACTCATAGACTGGCTGAACATAGGTATCGTTCTCCTCAGGTGTAGGTTTTGGTACTAGCCTTCGTAAAAAAGTCAATATATGGTACCTAATTTTTTGGTTCTTTCCTTTGAAGGTTTCTATAGTAGCTTTCAAATTCTCCCAAGATAAAAGATTAGAGTAGAAGTCTATGATAACCCTTTACCAGATTCTCCCATTATATTTAATGGGAGAGAGCAAAGCATATTGTATAAACCTCTTCCCAGCATATAAGTAGGTTAGTACTGATCACAATCTCATTCAGGAAAGGAAGCAAATGAAGATGATGTCCATGCCATGAAATGCTGCTATCAGCAAGCCTATAACATCTTGAACTATTCATTTGATCTTGGCACTTATTCTTCATAGAGCACTAGGGGATGGGGGGTGAGATTTATCAAGACTAAAAAAACAGGTGAGCAAAATGCTACATGAGTTCAATCACCATGGAAACAAGAGAATGTTTCCTAACTTTTGGAATATCCTCTACACTCTGAGAATAATCTGGTACTTGCTTAGCAAGATCCTACCCTATAGGTAAATGTTATACATGTACATGTACATCTGCAAGGAATCATAGTTGCCTCCTATGTGTTAGAGTGTGAGGGAGAGTTCCTAGCTGCACCCATGCTTTGAAAATCCACCCTAATGATAAATTGCGTGCTGGCGCACTGAGATATTGAGTTTCCTTGCATCAAGAGCAAAGGTTGTTATGGTGTTTGGAGTGTTCCTTTTTTCTGAATGTGTGGTTATGAGCCAAGATGATCAATCCTCGTATCCAGCTAATTATGGTATACATTTTTGTGTTTGATAATAAAATTGTGTTCTGCGCACTTCCTTCTGCAGATTAGAATGTCACCATCCACAATTCATAAGAAAAAAATGGCAGACCGTAACCCTAGAATTGATGAACTGTGTGATAATTACAACTTTACTGACCCAACATACATCTGAAAAAGAATCCTGTGGTTAGTGTGTCTTAATTTTTTTTTTAATTTTTCAAATAAAATGGTCCGTCTTCACACCATAATCACCACTTGTCATTGCAGTGGTTATGGTGCAATATGCTATACTATGTTTTTGGAGACATGAGTTTTGCCTTTTATTTTTTTTAATCTCTTTCCCAAAGCATGTCTTCCTGGACTGGAAAAGCAAACATTGCTTCTTTCTGCAGGGAAATCAACCATAGCTTTCATGTTGATGAAGCTCCATATAATGATATCAATTAACTAAATGTCGTTTTATGTTCTAATTAAATTTTGTGGCTTTTGTTCATGACTAGGTGCCACTGTCTTTTAACTGCACTAGGCTAGTAAATGCCGATATTCTCTAGTGAAATCTGACCTAGATAGACACTAGTACAAAAAACCTTCTAATCCTGCTTTCAAATGAACATCTAAATTGTATTATTATTATTATTATTATTATCAAACAATGTGTATATTTTATCTTTTTCAAATTAGAATATTATATATGCATTCTGGAGACATCATAATAAAACAATAGAATTGTAAATGTTTGTAACCCTTGAAAAGCTTACTTTCTCCCTAATACATACATGATACATACTTTGTTATTATTTTTCTTGTATGTTACATGATATTTTTAGTTTTGTATTAAGGTGATGTGGGGGCTAATGTTTCATGTTAGTGTAGTGTAGCTGCTAATGGTTATTGTTGTGTTTTATAAAGGTTAATAAAAACAATTTAAGGGTTTAATGGTTAGTGTTAGGACAGTGCAGGGGCTAGTGTCTAATGTTAGTGTAGCTCAGGCTTCCCCAAAATCCGGCCCTCCAGATGTTGCTGAACTACAACTCCCATGATTCTCAGCCTATCTATTTCATGCATAGAATCATGGGAGTTGTAGTTCAGCAACATCTGGAGGGCTGGAGTTTGAGGAGGCCTGTACTGTTAATAGTTACTGCAGTTTATTTGAGAGAATAAGTAACACTTTAGTGCTGGAATAAATCATTAGGTCACCAGCCCCCCTCTCTCTGGAGATTAAAGGTATCTTACTTACCGTACATACTCGAGTACAAGTCGAGTTTTTCAGCACATTTTTTGTGCTGAAAAACCCCCACTCGACTTATACTCGAGTTAATGTCTGTATTATGGCAATTTACATTGCCATAATACAGACCAGGACCGCCGGGCTCATTACAAGCCCGGCAGTCCTGTTGGGGGCTGACAGTGAGCGCTTACTTACCTTCCTGCAGCTCCTGTCGGCTCCCTTCTCCTCCGTGCAGCTCCTCTGTCAGCTCCCACTGTAAGTCTCGCGAGAGCCGCGGGGTCACCGCGGCTCTCGCGAGACTTACAGTGGGAGCTGACAGAGGAGCTGCATGGAGGAGAAGGGAGCTGACAGGAGCTGCAGGAAGGTAAGTAACCGCTCACTGTCAGCCCCCCCTCCTACACAGCCCATACACTGGACAACCAGGGAGTGAGAGCCCCCCTCCCTGGCAAGCTAACAAGCAGGGAGGGGGGACGAAAATTTAATTAGATAATAAAAAAAATACAATAAAAAATATTAAAATAAAAAACTTAAAATATTAAAATAAAATAAACTTAAAATATTAAAATAAAATAATAAAATAAAAAAACTTAAAATATTAAAATAAAAATTTATAATAAAAATGCCCTCCTCCCATCCAGTTCACACACACTCTCATACAAACACCCACTCTGCATTATACACACACACACTCATACAAACAATCTGCATTCTACACACACTCATACAAACACACACACACACACACTCTGCATTATATACACACAGAGTGTGTGCGTATATAATGCAGAGTGTGTGTGTGTTTGTATGAGTGTGTGTGTAGAATGCAGATTGTTTGTATGAGTGTGTGTGTGTATAATGCAGAGTGTGTGTTTGTATGAGTGTGTGTGTGTGTATATAATTCTAAAAATCACAGAATTTCATAGCCCCAAGTTTTACCCTCGACTTATCCACGAAGCATAGCATATTTCACAATTGTTGGTCATAAAACTGCCCTCGACTTATACATGAGATCGACTTATACACGAGTATATACGGTACCTATTCTCCACCGCCGTGTCATTCTCTCAGCTGCTGCCCCAGCTTCCATGGTGGAGATCCTCAAATCAGCCAATCCAATAGGAAAGCACTGGACTAGGAAGCACCTCTAGTGGCTGTCTGAATGATTGCTTTATTTTTCTAACATAAGTCTGGGATAATCTCTGCATCAACGTTGATACTGTTACCGGGAAACTGACGGAGGCCAAGCACAGAGAGATGGACACAGGTTTCTTCAGGAAGGAAGAGATCTTTATTCGATTCACCGACCGGGACTCAGAGGGACTTATGTCACCAAAAACAGCAAAGATCTGAGTACTGAATACATAGAGTACATTCCTTATATAGCACTGTAGCTCCTCCCATAATTAGCTACGCCCACACATACCCTTAACCTAATCAATGAATAGAGTCTAAACTCATCCATCCGGTCTAACCACGTGGCTCATCTGAAACAAAGGAGAGGGACGCGTAATTCCAGTTCCTGCATTCCTGCACATGCTCAGTACAGTGATGACAGTATCTTAGCTACGTGTAACTAACTAACTGATACTACAAACACATGTACCTACATATGCCTTGTGGCAATCTTGGCCTGCTAAACTTTTATTTTACTGGAATTCCATCACAATACTTTTTACCACTGTTCCTATTTTTATTAGTTATTATCTTGGTACACTCACACGTATTCCTTAATTTTACTAGCCAGCAATGTAAACACTGATATTTCTCTGAAAAGGCAGTATTTACATTGAACAATCTGCAGGGATGTGTTGTAGACATCAGAACCACAACATTAAAGGGACACTCCAGGCACCCAGACCACTTCTGCCCATTGGAGCGGTCTGGGTGCAAACTAACACTACCCTTAACCCTGCAGCTGTAATTATTGCAGTTTTCATAAACTGCAATGATTACATTGCAGGGTTAACTCCTCCTCTAGTGGCTGTCTACTACACAGCCACTAGAGGGCACTTCCTGGTTTCTAGCACAGATTTTCTGTGCTATAGCATTGCTGGACATCCTCACGCTGTGTGAGGACCTCCAGCGTCGCTCAATTCCCCATAGGAAAGCATTGAAAGCATTTTCAATGCTTTCCTATAGAGAGGTCTAATGCACGCACGTGGCATTGCTGCACATGCACATTAGGTCTCCACTGCCGGAGGCCGCGCATGCGCGATCGGTCTCCCCCGCCGGATGATGAGGAGCGTGGGCGGACCCAAAATCACCGCCGAGGGACATCAGGTGGTCTCAGGGGTCTCAGGTAAGTCACTGATGGGGTATTCACCCCTTCAGCAACATGGGATGGGTGGTGGGAGGGAGTGGGGACCTGCAGTGCCAGGAAAACGATTTGTTTTCCGGGCACTGGAGTGTCCCTTTAAGCTGTAGTGGTTCTGGAAACTATAGTGTCCCCTTAATGTTTAGTGGTCATGTAGTATAGGGTTAATGAATGTAGTGCTATCTAAATTGAAAAAAACATAAAAGGGAAATGGTTAATGAGATTTCCAGTTTAAAACCCATAGTCTAAGCATTATCCCTCATACTAATTAAATGACTCTGTTCTAATTAACTTCATAAAACTAAGGTGGTTATTGAAATCCACTTAATTGTAATGTCTAAAAATTACTATTATGACATAGTAAGAGTATTTAGTTTAGGCATTACTGACAAATGTACTTCCAGTTAATTAACATTCAATAAACGACTCATGTGACAATTAAACAGTTTGTGTTCCCCAAGCTCCTCCCTAAGGAATGTTATTTTTGTGTTTTGTGGATTGACACATAATGTCGTTGTAACCCCCCTGGGGTCCATTCATTATAGTCCCACATAATTAGAGGCCACTAGATTATGTTAATAGTAAAAATGTTTGTTAACTAATGTGTTGCTATAGGAGACATTCAGGTGCAACTTGACTAATTACACTCTATCCATAATAAATGGTCCTCACAGTCTTTTAGGAAGTAGATTTATTGCTAATATTCCAAAATACTCGAGCGCTTAAAAATCATTGCAGATGCACAATTTGCAGCTCTGTATTAACCTTTTGTTAATTTTCACAGTGATGTGATGAATTAAAAAAATCACTGATTTGGAGCTCTCATGGTGTTACCCCTTTATAATCAACCATGCATCTAGATTACAAAACAATGCAAAAAAAAAAAAAAAAAGAAAGATATTAAACCCCCAATGTACAATCCCTTTCCACTCCAGTGATGGTAAAATTTCTTTGTTTGCAACCCCATTCAGTCACTCTGCATCATGCAAAGAAACTAAAGGTCAACGTCTTACCCACTGCATGGGAGCCCAAGAGGCTCAAAAGATACAGGGCTACATTTGAGCAGGTTTGCAGTAGTTGCCGATTTCAGACTTTACCTCAACCCAAGGGGTTAATGTTGAATTCATTTTGTAGTGGATTAGTAGCACTGAAAGATGCTTTCTTACACAGGCCTTGATGTAATATTTTTGGATAAGCCTTTCAATTTTTTTAAAGATTTTTAGTTAAATTAAAAAAAAAATGTTTTTTCAAGATATTAAAATATCAAAAAATAAATTACATTTATATGCATGTGTGTGTGTGTGTGTGTATGTATATATATATATATATATATATATATATACAGATGTTAAAATGTTAACCTTTTTTTATTTTTATTTTATTTATTTTTAAATACGAAATCATTTTAAAAGTATCCAAATATATTAAATCTAGGCAAAATTTACATAATAATCTAGCTGGATCTATCGTGTTCAACCTTTAAAGCACTTTTTTATATGCTGTTCATACAAAAAAAGGCAGAAAATAATACCTATTTCCAATCATTATGCTCTCGATTTAATATTTTTGGATAAGTTTTTTAAACGGTTTAATATTTTTGGAAAAACTTTAAAAAGGATTTTTCAAATTAGCAACAAATATGAAAATATTACAAAATTCTAATATTTTCATAATATTAAAGGAACACTATAGTGTCAGGAACACAAACATGTAATGCTGACACTATAGTGGTAAAACTATTTAGATCCCCAACCCACTCTGTTGATGATTTTCCTCACCTTTTCTCCCATACCGTGGCGGTCTCACTGTAACTGGCCGTGCATCGCTCTGCCTATGTCACTGAGGTCATCTAACTTTCCCACAGGAAAGCATCGGGAGGCTTTTGCGTATGCGTGGCAAAACGCCATGTTGCATCAATCAGCAATCAATGCATCTCAACAGGGAATTTCCAATGTCTCCATGATGCAGAGCGTGGAGATACTGTATGCACAGTAACACAGGAAGCACTTCTAGTGGCTGTCTGAGTGACTGCCACTAGAGGTGTTTTTAAGCAGTAATGTAAACACTGCCTTTTTCTGAAATGGCAGTGTTTACATAAAAAAGCCTGCAGAGACATGCTATAGACACCAGAACAACTGCAGTAAGCTCTAGTTATTCTGGTGACTATAGTGTCTCTTTCATTTTAAAAGTTTGCATACCATTTTAAATTATTTGAAAAGCTCATCTCACAATTTTAAAGTAAGGCCTATATCAGAAAAAATGGAGAGAAAAAAAATATTTTTGACAACCAAGAAATGGAAACTGATAAGACAACCTCTTTGGGTACAGAATTCGACATCTGTATTGTTCTTCTGTAAAGAAACCTTTTCTATGCTATAAGCAGAAAAAAAGCATTTTTTTTTATCCTCAAAGGATATCCTGTTTTCTTTTGCATATTCCTTATAATAAACTGGTTACTATATAGCAATTTCTACTGACCCTCTATATATTAGTATACCCTGTCCCAAATTATTATGCAAATGATATTTTTCTCATTTACCTAAATAATTGATGTAAATAACAGTCAGCATAATTCTCATGTTATCAACGATTGAGTACAATTCACATTTTATTGAACAAACCTCCTAATGATAACAGTATTTTTTTTAAACATAAAAAAACGTACAATGCACTGTTCCAAATTATTATTATTACGCACAGTAAGTTTCAAAACACTTTATAGGTTGTAAAGAACTGAAAATTGTCATTTGTTGTGTTTGCAGCATACTGAAATCAAAAGCTATTTCAATCAAACTTATAACAACATTTTAACCTTTTAAACATTTTAACAGGTCACGTTACATTTTAACATAGGACCTCTTATTTGATAGCAGCTTCACAAGTCTTGCATCCATTGGACTTGTGAGTTCTTGGACAGTTTCTGCTTGAATTTGTTTATAAGATGTCAGAATAGCCTCCCAGAGCTGCTGTTTGGATGTAAACTGCCTCCCACCCTCATAGATCTTTTACTTGCGGATGCTCCAAAGGTTCTCAAAAGGATTGAGGTCAGGGGAGGATGGAGGCCACACCATGACTTTCTCTCCTTGTATCCCTATAGCAGCTATTGATGCAGAGGTATTCTTTGCAGCATGATATGGTGCATTGTCATGCATGAAGAAGATTTTATTACGGAAAGCATAGTTCTTCCTTCTGTACCAGGGAAGAAAGTGGTAAGTCAGAAACACCACATACTTTGCAGAGGTCATCTTTACACCTTCGGGGACCCTAAAGGAGCCGACCAGCTCTCTTCCCATGATTCCGGCCCAAAACATGACTCCTCCACAGCTTTGCTGACGTCGCAGCCTTGTTGGAATAGGGTGGCCGTCCACCAACCATCCACTACTCCATCCATCTGGACCATCCAGAGTTGCACGGCACTCATCAGTGAACAGGACTGTTTGAAAATTAGTCTTCATGTATTTTTCTGCCCAATGCAGCCGTTTTTGCTTGTGAGCATTGGTTAGTGGTGGCCGAATAGAAGGTTTATGCACAGTTGCAAAACTCTGGAGGACTCTACACCTTGATGTCCATGGGACTCAAGAGGCACCAGCAGCTTCAAATATCTGTTTGCTGCTATGTAATGGTATTTTAGCAGCTGCTCTCTTGATCTGATGCATGGATCTGGCAGAAATCTTCCTCAATGTGCCTTTATCTGCACAAACCCCTCTGTGCTCTGAATCAGCCACAAATCTCTTAATAGTGCAACGATCATGCTTAAGTTTTCATACCTCGTCCAAGGCATTGAACTATTTCACTCTTTTCGGAAGCAGAGAGCCTTTTTCTTCCCCATATTGCATGAAAATGGTGCTCTGCTTAATAATGTGGAACACCCTCCTTTAGTAGTTTTTCCTTAAATTGGGCTCACCTGGAAATCTAATTATCACAGGTGTCCGAGATTGTTTTCAGTGATCAAAAGAGCCCCGAGACACAATGCCATCCATGAGTTAAACTGAAAAACAAAATATTTAATCTTTGTGACACTTAAATAGAATTTGTATAATAATTTGGAACAGGGTGTATATTGCTATCATATCCTCTCTGAGACACATTTTTCTAAAGAATACAATAGTTTAATCTGTATTGAATCTTGTCTGTCACTTGTCTTCCCAGTCCCCCAATTTATCCAAATCCCTCTGTAGAGAAGTTTTATTAAGCTCAGACTGCATTATCTTACCTAGGTTTGTGTCATCTGCACAACGCCGCATGATTTTCAGTGCCCACGTCAATACCATTTATAAACAGATTAAAGAGAAGAGGATTCAGGAAAGAACCCAGAGGTACTCCCACTTGCTACTTTGGTCCAATTTGAAAGTTTTCCATGTACATATACTCTCTCAACTCTGTCTTTAAGCCAGTGTTCTGTTTTGGAGTTTACAACATATGCCTACTGTTAATTAATGCTACCTGTTTCCTCCTATGCAAATTTCTACCCATAAGGATTCCACATCCTCACCTGTATCATCACATACCATTTCTTTCAAACTTGGCTTCAATTCAGGTTTGACATTTAAATAACCCACTCCTCTTTTCTGTTTTTTTTTTATTCTTATTAAATAATATATATATAAATAATATCCATTTACATTAAAAGCATGATTAAGTGTTTCATCTCACCATTCAAAGGTACAAGGAGAGGCAAACTTTATTCAAACCACCTGGAGAAGACTAATCGATAGGAAAACGGTGAAAGAGTAGCCAGGCAAGATGTGAAGGCGTCATAGAAGTGAAAAGTACAGCATAGACATAGGAAATTTGGAGACTAGATCCAGATAAGACCAGGTAATTAGCTCCTTTCATGCTAACTGCATCTCACAAGGCATAGGCCCAGTTCTGGACTTGCCCACTGGGATACCGGGAGCTTTCTCGGGGAGCTGCTCTTGTCCTGGTCCAGCAGTGCCATTGTTCTGTGCTAGGTGAGTGGTTCCTCACCCTCCCTCTAGTGCAACATTGTGTGGCTCCCCTTGGCACCGAGCAGCCTCTACAAATATGCTGCCCGGCGCTGAGTGTATGAAAGTGTATGTGTGTGTGAATGTCTGTGAGTTTGTGAGACTTTGCTTGTGGTTATATATGTATTGTTTGAGTGTGTGCTCCCACAATAATGCCTCTATCCCCCTCCTAAATCATTTATCCCCCAAAATACTGCTCTTTCCCCAAACGGTAAAGCCCATATTCACCACCAATACCGCCCATATCCCTCCACATTAAAGCCTCTATTCCCCACAATGCTGCCCCGATCTCCTACATGACCGCAGATCACCAAGAAAATTAACATCCGCAAACACCAAAACAAACAGTGTGGGTCGGAGGGAAAGAGTTCATAACCCTCCATAGCCTCCATTCACAACACAGCCCATATCCCTTCCCAAAAATGTTGCACTGTATGTTCTTTGAAAAGCGTGTGTGTGTGTGTGTGTATATATATATATGTGTATATATATATATATATATATATATATATATATAATTAGCATTTATATAGCACCAACATATTCTGCAGTGCTTTACAATTAGAAAATGGGCATATCAACATACAGAATATAACAGAGACAAGAGGTGAAGAAGGCCCTGCGGAGGTGAATGAGCTTGCAATCTATGAGGATAAATATATAAATGGGTTAACACAGAACAGTTAGAGAAAGAATGGAAAGTAATACTTGCCAGACAAACACTCAGGCTTTAAAGGCTTGATTCAAGAAATTGCCTCATTTGCTTTTGAGTACTTCAATACTAGTATGAATGAACAACTAATTACTTATCCATATATCCATAATAAATTATTTTTCAATAAGCTACCACTGCCTTTATGAGAGGGTTTTGTAAACCTTCAAAGGGACAGTATAGGCACCCAGACCACTTCATCTCATTGATAGACAACTGAAAACCATTCATGGATGGGGGTACAGGGGCAGAGTGACACTTTAGTGTTTATACACCTTTGTCTTACTAACACTAAAGTGTTCATTCAATATGTATCATATATGAACGTTGGACTTGGAGATGCTTTTTGGGCCAATTCAGGTGATCGGTGGAAATACTGAACAGTAAGTTGAAATATACCAGAATCTCAAACCAACACAAATGCACAATGAGCGAACAGGTCCATTTTGGTTTGTGAGTCAGAATACCTCTATGGCACGAAAGGTTTGGCCCATTTTAGCTCCCTTTTTTGTTCTTCTAATTTGGTTTCCAGATTGGAAACTTCGTTCCGAAATTCAGCCGAGACAAACTAACATTGGCTGAAATTTGGGTGTCCCGAAAAATGATCTAATTTGGGGGAAATTGGTTTAACTCAGCCAATTTTTCTTACCATGCACAAGTCTAATAATCAGTGAAAAGATTTAAATCTGGAGCAACACTTCAATGCAATGTATCTACATGGAGGTTCTTGAGCTGAACATAGTACTGCTCTCTCAGAATAGTGCATCTGCTGAACACCATGTGGAGTGCGTACTATAGTTATCTCTAGACATATATTAGACCTGCTCTTTTTCTTGACAATTACTAAACCCTATTTGAAATCTTTCTTGATTTAGTTCTACTTCTGTCTGTATACTACAAACAGTGTGACCAAACTTTCTTGAATAGCATTCATTACTTAACATTAGATTCTTCCTCACATATGCTTTATGTTCTATTACTAGCTCGCGAGCTAAAGAGGGCTGGCCTGGGAACAAATTTCAGTCCTGGGAAACAATTCCATACCAACCCAATAATGCGCAGCGCCAGCATAATGTGCATATGTAGAGTTAAGATGACTTCAAATTGAAAACTAAAAATTAGTACTTTAACGTGAAAGAAGGCACTCATAGGGCTTCAAACTAAACAAAATAGCAAATTTATTTTAAGCAGACGTACATTTGCATATAATGTTTTAATACAACTATCGTGACATATTAATTCAAGTTTGTTAATGATGGGACTGAAATGGTGAATGTACGCTCTTGCTCAGCTGTAAAAAAAATTATCTTGTTTATTTTGAAGTCCAATGAGTGTGCTCTTCACTTTGGCTGAGATCATCAGGAAAGCAATGGAAGGCTATTGTGCATGTGTGTCAAAACGCTGTGCCCCGCCAATCAGCATCTCCTCATAGAGATGCATTGAATCAATTCATCTCTATGAAGAGTGTTCTGTGCCTCCATGTGTATCATTTCCCCCCAGCTCCTCAATGTGTCTCATTTCCCCCCAAGCCCCTTGATGTGTCCCACCAGCCCTTCCATGTGTCTCATTTCACCCCTCAGTGTATCCATGTGTCTCATTCCCCCTCAGCCTCTCCATGTCCCATTTTAACTCTCAGCCCCTATATGGATCTCAAGCACCCCCAAGCTCCTCCATGTGTCTCATGCTTTTCCAGCCCCTCCACATGTCTCATTTCCCCCCCAGATCCGTCCATATGCCAGAAGCAAACATATTCTAAACTCCATACTCGGATTGTCTCTAAAACAGGTCATTTAGGAGCCAACTCGTAAAGAGGCCATTCTAGATTTAGTGTTTACAAATGGAGATTTGGTATCAGATATTACTGTAGGTCAGGGGTTCTCAACGTTAGTCCTCAGGACCCCCTACCAGTCCAGGGTTAGGGATTACCTGGGTGTGTCTAAGGTGTTTAGAAAAAGAAAAAAAAACACCTTAGAGTCTAAGGTGTTTTTTTCCCTTTTTCTAAACCCCTGAGACACACCCAGGTAATCCCCAAAATCTGGACTGGTAGGGGGTCCTGAGGACTGGGTTGAGAACCCCTGCTGTAGGTGAAAGTTTAGGATCCAGTGATCATCAGTCAGTGTGGTTTAATATAAGAACAGTAACTGTTGGGATTTACTGCTGGGCAAAGCGTTCCATGCACCTCACTTTTTGACTGAACGTTCGGGGAGAGCCTTTCAGTGATATACAGACAACGTGTTTCAAATTGGGCTACTACCAGTGTATTATTGGTCAGGCAAACATATTTATAGACAGAAGTTACAGCAAAAGTAACATGACAATATTACATCAGCTAAACACAATATTGCTTATTCAGCAATCAACAACATGTATTTCTGTAACCAGAGGTTAAACGGTTATTTCTTTGATGATCTGTAACAGGTTTTACTTTTAAGCTGACATTTAACAATTGTTATTTCTAATAATATAGGCTTGTCCATTTAGAGTAGTCACATACTTCATTTTTAACCCTTTTAGTGACCGAGTCCCACCACACAAAAACAAATGTTTCAGACTTTAGAAAAACAGACTTTTCTAAAATTAGAATATGTGTAAAGGAGTCATTTTCAGACTGGTGCAGTTTAAATGGAGTCCAAGAGAAATGGGATTATTTAAAAAATTGCACTGCTGAAGGCAATATAAAATTACATTAGGCTTATCAGTAAAAGCAAAATATTTAAGAAACCACTGTGGTAGTCTGCAGATGTAGCCAAAATAGTTAAAAACAAAAGTTAGCATTTAGTAATTATAAAAAAAAAACAGAGTGAGGAAGATAGACAGATCTATAAGAGTAGGCAGAAAGAGGCTAAGCCATTTATTAGAGCTTCCAAATCACACACAGAAGAGAAAATAGCATCAGTAAAAAAAAGGGTGACAAAACAATTTTTTAGATACATACTTGAGAAAAGGAAAGTAAAATAAGGATTAGTTAGATTAAAAACAAAAGAAGGAAGGTATGTAGAAGAGGATAAAGGTCTAGCTGACTGCCTCAATTAATATTTTTGTTCAGTATTTACAGATGAAAATGAAGGAAATGGACCTCCGTTAGGAAAAAGTACAAATGAGTAATTTGATACATGTGAGTTTACAGAGGAAGAGGTTCTATTTCAACTGTCAAATGTAAAGACAAATAAGTCAATGGGGCCTGATGGAATACACCCAAAGTTATTAAAAGAGCTTAGTGGTGTACTAGCAAAACCATTAAAAGATTTATTTAACCAATCATTGGTAACAGGAGTAGTCCCAGAAGATTGGAAGTTAGCAAATATTGTGCCCATTCACAATAAAGGTAGTAGGGAGGTGTCTGGCAACTATAGGCCAGTAAGCCTTACTTCAGAAGTGGGAAAAGTAATGGAAACCACGTTAAAGGATAGGATTGTTAAACATCTAAAATCACATGGATTTCAATATCAGAGATGACATGGGTTTACATCAGAGAGATCATGCCAAACTAATCTTATTGATTTTTTTAATTGGGTAACTAAAATAATAGATCAGGGTGGTGCAGTAGACATTGCTTACCTATATTTCAGTAAGACTTTTGACACCGTTGCACATAAAAGGCTTATCAATAAACTGCAATCTTTAAGTTTGGATTCCAATATTGTTAAATTTGTAAGGCAGTGGCTGTTTGACAGGCAACAGAGGGTTGTAGTTAATGGAATATATTTGAAGCATGGTCTTGTCACCAGTGGGGTACCTCAGGGATCTGTACTTGGACCCATTCTCTTTAATATTTTTATTAGTCATATTGCAGGTAAGGTATGTCTTTTTGCTGATGATACCAAGATGTGTAACAGGGTTGATGTTCCAGGAGAGATAAGCCAAATGGCAAATGATTTAGGTAAACTAGAAAAATGGTCAGAGTTGTGGCAGCTGACATTTAATGTGGATAACCCAAGGGCAAAGTATGGAATATTTGATAGAGTCCTAACCTCAACATCTGAGGAAAGAGATTTAGGGGTAATTATTTAAGATGACTTAAAGGTCGTCAGACAATGTAATAGAGCAGCAGGAAATGCTAGCAGAATGCTTGGTTGTATAGGGAGAGGTATTAGCAGTAAAAAAGAGGGAAGTGCTCATGCCATTGTACAGAACACTGGATACTTTAGAAAGAGTTCAAAGAAGGGCTACTAAACTTGTTCATGGATTGCAGGATAAAACCTACAAGGAAAGGTTTAAAGATCTTAACATGTAAAGCTTGGAGGAAAGACAAGACAGGGGGGGATATGATAGAAATACTTAAATACGTAAAGGGAATCAACACAGTAAAGGAGGAGACTATATTTAAAAGAAGAAAAACTACCACCACAAGAGGACATAGTCTTAAATTAGAGGGGCAAAGGTTGAAAACTAATATCAGAAAGTATTACTTTACTGAGAGGGTAGTGGATGCATGGAATAGCCTTCCAGCTGGAGGGGTAAAGGTTAAAACAGTGAAGGAGTTTAAGCATGCGTGGGATAGGCATAAGGCTATCCTAGCTATAAGATAAGGCCAGGGACTAATCAAAGTATTTAGAAAATTGGGCAGACTAGATGGGCCCAATGGTTCTTATCTGCCGTCACATTCTATGTTTCTATGTGTTTAATTTCCCCTTTCCCTCCTGCTAGTCATCCTAGGTGACAACACACCGGGCCGAAGGTATACCGGTCTACCAGGAATTTTCTTGGTATCTCGGTGGCCAGTCAGGCCCTGATTGCAAATCCCGGGACACTTTTGGTGATCTTAGTCAACCAAGTTGAGACAGGAAGTTTACCATTAAAGGACCACTGTAGTGCCAGGAAAACATACTCGTTTTCCTGGCACTACAGTGCCCTGAGGGTGCCCCCACCCTCAGGGTCCCCCTCCCGCCCGGCTCTGCATTCATAATGCTTTCCTATGGACGCTGGCGTGCTCTCACTGTGAAAATCACAGTGAGAAGCAGGCAAGCGCCTCTAGTGGCTGTCAATGAGACAGCCACTAGAGGATTAGGGGGAAGGCTTAACCCATTAATAAACATAGCAGTTTCTCTGAAACTGCTATGTTCATTAAAAAATGGGTTAACCCTAGCTGGACCTGGCACCCAGACCACTTCATTAAGCTGAAGTGGTCTGGGTGCCTAGAGTGGTCCTTTAAATCAGCATACTACACTGATTATCCATAGCATTAAAACCACTGACAGGTGAACTGAAAAACATTGATTATATTGTTACAATGACATCTATCAAGGGATAGGAAATTTTAGGCAGTATACAGTCAGTTCCTGTATTTAATAGACATGTGCAAAAATTTTCGGTTCGGGATTCCGAAATTCGCGACTTCCGCAATTCAGGACTTTGGCACTTCGACACTTCGGAACTTCGGAACGTCGGCATTTCGGAATTTCAGGACTTCGGCACTTCTCTTGCAGCTTATTTTACTGTAGGACCCCATTCAGGGGTGGGGTCTGGGGGGGCAATAGGTATATTGTATTTTTTTAAAGTGAGCACTCTTACAGGTCTGCGGCTAGAGAACTTTGATGCCCTGTGTGATTGGACCAGACGGCTAGCCTTCGCTCCCCATGTGCATGATTGAGCCTTGGGCACCCATGACCCTAAAGCCAGTTCACCGGTTTTCCTTCCTTGCACCACTTTTGATAGTTACTAAACACTGCACCCCTCAAGACGTGCCATGTTGGAGATGCTCTGACCTATCTAGCCATCCCTATTTGGACCTTGATAAAGTCACTCAGATCATATTTCCAGATTCCAACACATTAAATACTAGACATGTGCAATTCGTTTCGTGCTGCTCACTGTTTAATAGACATGCTATATCGCTATACCGTGAGTAGGGGCATAATTTATTAATATTAAGTAATCTGTCCACTGCTGAAAGTGCCTTCAATGGGATGTGAGTGTCAGAACTGCACCATGGAGCAATTGAAGAAGGTTGCCTGGTCTGATGAATCACGTTTTCTTTTAGATCAGGTGGGTGGCCTGTTGCATGTTTGTCATTTACCTGTGGAAGGCAATCCAGCAGGATGTAAAGATTGCAGGGCTTCAGAGGCAGTGTTATGATCTAGGCAATGTTCTGCTGGGAAACCTTGGGTCCTGGCACTCATGTGGATGTTACTTGGATGTTACTTTGACAAGTACCACATACTTATAGATTGTCGCATATCACGTACACCCCTTTATGGCAAGTGTGTTCCCTAATGGCAGTGGCCACTTTCAGCAGGATAATGCACTCCATTTACACTGCAAATATTGTTCAAGAATGGTTTGTGAAACATGACAAAGAGTTCAAGGTGTTACCGTGGCCTCCAAATTCCCCAGATCTCAATTTCATTGAGCATCTGTTGAATTTGCTGGAACAACAAATCTAAGAAGGCCTCACCTCACAACTTGCATGGATTGCTATTTTGGCAGCACGAGGGAGACCTACACAATATTAGACAGGTGGTTTTGGCTGATCAGTGTGTACTGAATGTACAAAACATTAGGAACACCATCCTAAACACAATGAACTTGATCATAATCTATAACCAGTATTCGCTTTATAAATCTTCCTTTCCTTTGGTTGTTGTCCAAAATAGCTAAAATTAGTAGAAAACTTTTACCAGCACTGTTGTTTTGAGCTAAAGTTTGCAAATCTGCCACCAGATCACTGTTTAGACAATAAACTCCTTTCTTTGTCTTTTCTTTGCAGTCAACAGCAGGATTTGTTAAAGACTTACCGGAGCCCGATTCATATATTTATAGCAAGTGGTTGTATTTGATATGCAATGCCCCAGATTAACTAGGCCCAATACAGCACTTTTGCTTTTACCCATTAGTATATGCTCGGGAAACCACTAATTAATTTCGTGTCTAGAACCATGTTCTCAAAGAAATGTGAACATTACCTAAATTAATAGAGAAGTAACGAGGCAAAATTACCTTTGGGTTTTGGTGCACAGAGGTCTCTGAGTTTTTGGACAATAACATCGTGAATTCAGGCAGTTGAGAGCAAGATAATATAATAAATGTGTATAGAAACAAGGGGTTCAACAATTGAGGCCAATTTGAATAAAGCAAATATAGGACCGGCATGTCAAGATGTCTCTCTACGGAGAAGAGATTCCTTCTCTGTGTACCATTGAATTATCCTGGGTGAGACGCGCTTTCCAATTGTCTGCAGATAAGTATGATTAGCAATTCTGTAATGTAACATTAAGCAGCTAGTAAACCAAATTTAGAAGGAGCTGGCTGTGGTTCAGACCAGCTAATTGAATTAGCTATTGTTGCATTACCGATAAGGGCACTTTGGGGAGAGAGAAAGAGGCGCAGGCTTTGTAACACAGACTAAACCGTGAAATGGGATCAATATGAAATGTGCAAGTAAAGCATAGGAATTTTAAGACCCCCCATCTCAAAGAGAAGGCATAGCAGATGAGCTAATTTTCAGAGGATTCATTTTATTACACACTTTCACAGCTATCACAAGCTGACACGGCTACCAAAAAGAATTCTGAATAAAAGAACTCACACATATTACATACACACCACACGCATATACTACACATTTTTATCTGCAGTGGAAAGAGAATTATTGTAGAAAGCAATATCAATTTGTGATAGACTAAATGCAAACAAATAGGACACACATATACATGCATCATGCATGCACATATTGCACTGACATATAACACAAAATTATATACAACACACAGTGAGTTAATTCTATCACAATCGTGCATGACTGTCTGCAAAACATCTAATTGAAATTACAAATACACTATACATGCACCCATATCATGCAGTGGATTTTTTTTAACACAAATTAATACAGCTACAGTAATTCTGAATAAAAAAGACTCACGAATATTATACACACACGTATGTTACACATATTTATTATCCACAGCATATCGTGAGTTCTGTAACAAACTGACTTGTATACAATACTTATGAATAAATTAACATGCACTGTACATATACACACAAGGACACACCTATTATATTAATAATTGAAAGGGACCAGTTTTGATGCTTTACAATATTAAACAGCAGAGAATTGGTACATGCTATTGCCAACAATACAGTGAACATATTCCCTAATGAGTTATCCTAAAACTCTGCGGTAAATGTCTATTCAGCTATTCTACTTACTACAAATAAACAATATATAACTTGTGTAGAACTTTAAAAGGACTCTTTCATAGCATTTGAATTCTCATCCAAACTATAAAATCTCACGGGGGCTAACAAATAGAGTTACACTCTTATAATCCTTTCTCCATATGGATAGAGTTAATGGAACTTTTGCATAAATGGCCCCAAAGCTTCAGAATTGTTATCAGGAACGCTGGCTTTCTAATATAGATTTCATTTTTTTTTTTTTTTGCTACAGATCTTTGAGATATGTTGGTTTATTGTTTGGAAATACTTGGCAAGGATTTCTTTAGCATAGCTCACAGTTAACAGAGTGTTTGCCTTTATGATGTCTCTGCCGTTTGACGTAACATATTTAACTACCAAGCTACGAACCAAAGATAACACAATTCACTCTTACAATAGTTAACGCCTGTGTTTTATCCTTCATAAAAAATGTGCAAGTTATATCACTGTCCTAAAAGTGATTGTATGCTTTGTTAACTCTCTGGCTTGTTACCTGCTGTTGGGGCGGAACAAGCATGTATGTAACACTACGCACAGTAAAAATAAAGAATTTAAAAAAAAAAAATATTTTTCTTTATTTGAATTCCTCCTCGGACAATATTGTTTTAAGCATGTCCATCTGATGCTGTTGCAGTGAACAACAGATAGGAGTTGTTGAACGTATAGTGAATTAGGCTGATATAGTGAGGTATCTGATCCTAAATTGTATTCAAAACTATAGCAGAATCCCAGATCATTACATATTGAAGCTGGATTGGTTAATTTATTGCCGTGTTTGTCTAGTAGAAAGGGAATTTTGGATTGTAGAAAAAGATTTAAAGAGAAACTTTGCAGGGTTTAAATATTTGTTTACTTATTCCTATATTTTAAAAATATGATGTATTTGTGAGATGTAAAAAAATATAATTAAAGCGCTGTCACCTTCCATATTTTGCAAAGACCCCCCATCCTACAGTGACATCACTGCTTGAAGTTCAGTGGCCTGGAGGTTCAGCAAAGGTTAGTTGAACCATCTGATGCTATTCCCTGTGGGCACCACCAGTTTTGATCTTCAGCTCCTGGCGCTTGATCTGCCAGGAGCGCACATTAGTGCTGTACTCATACAAATGCGAGAGAGTACAACACTGATTTCTGTGGAGGATTTTGCAAGAGCAGGGAGCCCCATAGATATTGTCTTATGACGAGCAAGTTAATACCTTATTGATGAAACCTGATGGTGGTACCATAGAAAAGCACACAGACAAGAGAAGAAAAGAAAGAACATTTCGAGTTTTCCTCTTTATTTGCAACATTTGCCCTGGTTTTGCCTTGTCTAAACTGGATTATGTTTACAAATAATTACAGTCATTTGCAAAATCTTTGCTATAAATTTAGTAGAAACTTATCTCATCGAAAGAAAGATTAGCATCAGTTATAAGTGATGTTTAATGTTTTATACAGTGGCAGCCTATTGTATAAGGGTGTGCACCCTAAAGCACAAGCACACACACCGCGTGTATATATATATATGTATATATATATATACACACACACACACACACACACATATACTGCTGTGTGTGTGTGTGTGTGTGTAAGGGTGCTGTGTGTAGGTGCTGTGTGTGTGAAGGCGTTGTGTGTGTGTGTGAAGGTGCTGTATGTGTGTGAAGGCTCTGTGTGTGAAGGCGCGGTGTGTGCGGGAGCTGTGTGTGTGTGAGGGTGCTGTGTGTGTGTGGGCGCTGTGTGTGGGTGCTGTGTGTGTGCAGGCGCTGTGTTTGTGTGCAGGCGCTGTGTTTGTGTGCAGGCGCTGTGTGTGTGTGAGGGCACTGTATGTGTGTGAGAGCACTGTTTGTGTGTGAGAGCGCTGTTTGTGTGTGAGGGCACTGTGTGTGTGAGGGCGCTGTGTGTGTGAGGGCGTTGTGTGTGTGAGGGTGCTGTGTGTGTAAGGGTGCTGTGTATGAAAGGGTGCTGTATGTGTGTATAAGGGTGCTGTATGTGCGTGTGTGATGTTAGTGTGTGTATGTGTAAGGGTGCTGTGTGTGTGAGGGTGCTCTTAGTGTGTGTGTGTGAGAGTGCTGTGTGTGTAAGGGTGCTGTTAGTGTGTGTGTGTGAGGTGTGATCCTTGTCTGCAGGTAGCACGGTCCTCTTGGGCACAAACATGCACAGTCTTTTAAGGCAACTTATTTCCAGGCACTTTATTGTTAAACTCCACAAAGACAGCAGCACATGAAAAACAAAAATGTAACAAAACCCAAAAACAAAAGCCTAGTTCGTCTGAGCAATAACTAACATCAGACTCCCTCTATCTCAGGGTTTAAACTAGAACAAAATAATATTTGGGTTCACCAACCTAGTGCCTTTGTCAGATCTCTGCACTCCACACTTGGTTAGCATGTGGCTTCCATTCCTTCTAGAAATAAACAAATTTCTCTCTCTTTTCCGCACTCCCAGTGCTCCAAGCCAGTCTTGACTGTTTTCCTTTTGCACTCCCAGTGCTCAGTCTCCTTGACTCTCTCACTGGAGAGAACAGCCTCTCTCCAACCTGCTTCCAGGGAGGAAGCCAGAAATCCCCCCTTTACCTGCATAGCAGGGAGGGGTTTATTCCCACTGCTGCAGCTGATTACCTGCAGCTGAGCAGTGGGTTGGAGACAGTCCAAAAAACCTTGGCCTGGATCTATGTCTTCCAAGAAAACCGCTAAAATGTGGAGTGGAGCATTGGCCCACCCTGCTCTCCAAATGCTCCACCCCAGGGGCTCATAACTAAATGTTGGTTTGTGTTGCCTACAACACATACTACACATACTCCCCCTGGGGTTAAATGGGGGGGGGACCTTGCTGCTGCCATCCCTGGTGGTCCAGTGGTGAGTGAACTCTAGCCCCGCATCCTGCGGGCCTAGAGTTCGCTCCGACCTCGCGAGAGGAACCCAGCGGAGCTGCTGGCAAGAGCTCCCCGGGTCGTCTCCTGCTTCCCTCACTTCCTGTGGGTCGGTGAGGGAGATCTTTGATCTCCCTCACAGGCCCATGGAGGGAGGCACATAGCGCGGGCCACGGGAATTAGGGTGTGCCTAGGCACACCCGGCACACCCTGTGCGCACGCCTATGGTGTAAATTCTATAGAAGTGACAGTTCTTCTCATTATATTTATTCACCAGGCGCTCACCTTAACTATAATACAGGTGGCTTAGTTTGTTTAACCTACGTTAGGAAGTACACAGTTGTAGATTGCGCATTTCAGTTTTGAGTTTGACAATTTTAGCAGCTATACTTTCACATATGAGTGACACATTCTGTCTTTCAAGGATATCTAATTGTATTTTAGATTAGGATTGAAAATAAAAGTTTTTCAGTGGTCGTTGCAGAATGTGCTTCAGATCTGCATTTTAAACAAAGACACATTTATATTATTGGAGTCTTGAGGGTTATAGCAAAATAATCTCGAAGATGGCTATAAACATTGACCTTGATTACATTATATCAGCAAAACACAATTGTTAACTATCAACTGTTTTTGGACAATATTTTTTTATCGAATTTCGACTGGCTTTTATGCCAGCCAAAATTTTAGTAGCCGAAACCTATATGTACATTTATTGGCCTATTTTAATGTCTAACCTTGTTAGTAATAATAATAAAAAAGATATAAAATAAAAGCCCAACGGTGTCAAAGAAATTGGTACAAGGGATGCTTCCGATTTGTGCCAGAGGCTGATTGCTGTCATGAAATATACATTTTCTAACATAGATGGGGTTCCTGGCACTGGTACCCATTACCTCCACTTGTGGGTGGGGGCTTCAGATGAAAGAATGAGGAATGACAGATTACTGCCTACCCATTTAAAAAAATAATAAATGGGGGAATTTAATGGCCCCTCAGGTCCTCACCCATGGTCAGCAGGTGGGAGCCCTAGTGCAGCAAATCAAGTGTCCCAACCAGCCTCCATCTATAGGTGGAAGGTTCAATAATAATATTAATAACCCAGGGGAACCTAATGTCCCTTTGATTGTGGATAGGGACTCTAATAATATTATGTCAGGGGGATTTTGTATGCTCAATTTGCCTGGAGCCATTATAAGTGCAAAAGGTGGTTTTCTGTGAGAGAGACGTGTATAAGCATTCAAACGTGTTATCTAATATCTATACAAGTAGTTTTTAACCCACTGAGTTGAGCCCAAAATTTAAGTCCCAACGCAATTTCAATGGGTCACCAGTGGTAGGAAGATTCGCGCATCATAGTGATCTCTTCCACTTGGATTTGCCCATAGTAAATAGTTTATTGTAGCAGCATTGCTTACTCCAATGCAGCGGAGACTCCTTTGACATACTGAAGAATCTGAATAATGTGTTTTGCTAAATTATTTTAAAATTAATTTATTTCACTTGAAGAACGGGCCTCCCAGATAATTTTACCATTAAAGACTGGATCACCAAACTAACATTGTGCACACAACCTACGTCCCTGACAAATAAAGGTTAAAAAACACTGATCTGTAAATGCCAAGTAAACTTTTGGCTTTGTGCCACCTGATGATCTAAGGTAAGGGACACCAAGATGTATCTTAGCCGTGATGCTTAATGGCAGAGGACAAAGAGACATATCAATATGTAAGTAGCAACTTGGCTTAATTTTGCTGCAGCACCATATTTTTTTGATGGGCTCTAATAAATCTACTGCAAGATGCGGAAATGAATACTTAATTCAATTGTACCCTCATTCAGTAGCCATAAACAAAGCAGCAGAGATGCCAATGTACTAAAGATCGCACTTTAGTTAAATATTCAGATTTTCTGCCTCTGTGGTTCAGATCTGGAAATTATTGCTGATCTTATTCTGAGCCCTCATGTTCAGCATATGCTCCGAGCCATGTTCCTCTCATTACCTGCACAACGTATGCTTGAGTTCTGGCATACTCTGTGCCATATGGTTAATGGGGTTACACAGTCCCAAATTACAGACTATTCTGGTGAAAACGGCTTCTGTCCTCTTCTGCCAAGACTGTTTATGGCTGTGCATTCACAGAGCTGTTATCTCACACTGCAGCTGCCCTTGTACATCAACAGTTCTTCATTCTATGGCTTTGAGTCCGGAACCTTTCAGTCCCGGCCAGATAACGAGTGTCACGTCCTCTTGCTTGTCTGCTTTGAATAGAACAGCCAAGCTTGCAGTGACAAAGGGGTTTATTCGCTAGACAGTGATTTGAAGATCTGGATCAGCTTACAAATCTACTTTAGCAATAAATCTGCACTTAATAGGTTGTGCAATCATAAAGTAAATGTTTCATATGATATATAAATGCAAAACAGAAAAACTTTACTTAACCCCTTCAGGACCCGACTGTTTTGGCCATGTTGTACGTTAAGGACCAGAGCTGTTTTAACACTTTTGTGGTGTTTGTGTTTAGCTGTAATTTTCTTCTTTCTCATTTACTGTTCCTATACAAATTATATATTGATTTTTTCAGGACAAGGGAGGCTTTCTTTACATACCACTATTTGTATCATGTCATATAATTACTTACCGTTACTTAAAAAATCTTTTACTTATCTAAAAAAGCTAATGAAAAAAACTGCTAAATAGATTCCAAATGTTGTCCTGCGTTTAAAAACACGAAGTGTTTACATGCTTTTTTTTTTTTTTTGCAAGTTATAGGGCTATAAGTACAAGTAGTACATTGCTGTTTCAAAATATATATTTTTAAAATGTATCAATAGTGACATTGTAACACTGTTATCTGTCATAAATCTCTGAATCACACCTCACGTGTACATATTTCATTAAAGTAGAGAACCCAGGGTATTCAATATGGGGTATTTCCAGTATTTTTTAGTAACCACTTAGTCACAAACACTGGCCAAAGTTAGCATTTATATTTGTTTGTGTGTTAAAAATGCAAAACACAGTTATGAACGCTAAATTTAGTCAGTGTTTGTGACTAAGTGGCTACTAAAAAAGACTGAACATACCCCATTTGCAATACCTTGGGTTGTCTACTTTTGCAAATTGTATGCCATCATTGGGGTAATTCTCATTTCTGGGCTACCATACTGTAGCGGAGATGCAATAGTACCCAGGTTATCTCCGCTTATAATCCAAGTGGGACTCAGGAACAAGTAAATAGTAAATCCACAGGCAAGGTTTCCAGCAGGTAAAATACAGCAATATCCCAACAGCAATCCCAATAACTGGACGACACACAGTTTCAGGAGCATAACTGACAAGCCTTTAATCACAGTCTCCTTATAAAGCATGCTCCCATGCAAGGGAGGGATTACAGTAATTATTACAGTAGCCAATCCTGTCCTGGTAACCTCCCACACATCCCCTCCCCTCAGCCAGCATCATAATCCCCTTAGCCAGCACACCAATTCCCCCCATTTCTGGATGTACCCTTAAACGTAGGGGTACCCCTTTAAATCATACATCCCTGGGTAGCCCTGATCTGGGTGAACAACATATCCAAAAATCACCCAGATCGGACCAGGGGTTTGGGAAAAGTATGGAGGGAATAAAATGACCGACCGCACGAACAGAGCTAGCCGAATTCGGTTCCACGTGAATGGGCCTTGCGGTCGGTCCTGGCATAAGGGAATCAAATACACGAAAGCCTCTAGCGATAGAGGCTGGGGGGCGTTCGCCTGAATCCCCTCGTTCGGTATTCTCTATTTACCGAACGAGGGGCCGTTCGGTAGTTTGGAACCGAACGGACCAGGGCTGTGGAGGTCTCAGCGGTGTTCGCCTACTCGAGTGTCCGATTTTAGTTCCAGACACTCGACGGCAAAACACCGCTGTTCGGGAGTTTTAAAATGCCGCCACGTGTTCGTTTGTCGAATGGCGGCCACCCCCGAGAACAAAGGACGGCTACTTACTGTTCAATTACCCGTTCGCAACAATGTTGCAACGGGTAATTGAGGACACACTTCACACAGGGAGGTCTGGTTGTTCGGTAGTTTCATTCGAATAAACTAAGGGAATGAAACTACCGAACAATCAGAGGAATACAATTCTTTTTTCAATACAAAGAAAATACAGCAGATACACGGATGCAGCTTTATACAGTATTTTGTAGGGTCGCCTGGTGCCATCCGCTACACATACACTCTCAGATATAAATATAATATATATATATATATATATATATATATATACACATATTTATATGTTGATTTAATTAACCATTTTTTTAACAGATGCAAGAAGACTGACAGATACACAAGGAGACTGACAGATACACAAGCACCTATTGCAGCCATGTGACCGCTCTGTAAGAGCGGTCACATGGCCGCGGGGGCATAATTCGCAGAGGGGGGACTGCCTGGGCTGTCAGGCAGTCCCCCCAGACCAGGAGCAATGCCAATCGCCGGCGGGGGGACGACGGCGATCGGGTGAGTAACTATTACCGTTATGATGGTCCTCTAGGGGTTAAAATAGTTATTGCAGATTAAATGGTGATTACACTCAAAACATTTACATCTACAACATTTACAGCATAGGGGGCAGTGCCGGTGCAAGACTATTTTGCGCGCTAGGCAAGCCCAGTTTCTTGCACCCCCCCACCCCCAATAAAAATTGCTACCTTTGTGAGCCTCTTTCTTGCCTCAGCCCCTTTGTTTGTTACTTTCTCTCCCAACTCCTTTTTGTGTCTCTTTTTCTCCTTCAAGCCCCTCTGTGGGTCTCTTTTTCTCCCCCACAACCCCTAGAGAATCCTGGAGTGCCCCCCTCCCTCTGCATGAGGACAACCAGTGTTATTTAGATGACCAAAAGTCGTCTAAGAAGCCGGAAGTCCCTCTCGGGGCTGTTTGGTAGACAGCCATGTAACGGCTACCCTGGTGTAGTGAGGGTACCAGCCGTTGGGGACGTCCTTTTCTTCCCGGCAGTCGCTGTGTAGTGATGGAGTCGCCTATTCCCTTCTGCTGGATCAGGAGTGGAAGTCAGGTACAGCTCTGAAAAGAGCTAAGTGATTAAGCTGCAGAGATTCCCCTTTCAAGAATGAGACGAGGCTACGTTTTGAAGGGTCAAGAAGAACTAAGGATTTATTGACAGACACTCTCCTTTTATGTGATTCTGCCCATGCAAAGGAGACACCCACATAATTAGCAGTACAACCAATCCATACAATATACATTCTGTAAATCCCCTCCCCTCAGATAACTACATAACATAATTAAAAAGGAACATATTTTCCCCAAATACTTGGGGTACAGACATAAATTTGGTATCCCCAGATAGCTTCCATTTAGGGTACCAACATATTTAAAAATCAGCTCAATCGGTTCAGCCGTTCGGGAGATATGGGACTAGCCGAAATCAGTTCCATGAATGCTGGCCCTGCAGTCAGTCTAAGAACGTGGGTAAAAACTCCCGAATGGCCGGCCATCCGTATGCCATACTGGGTTCGCTGAAATCCCCATCTGCTGCTGATTCTTTCGTTCGGTAGTTTTGGCAATGTTTTCCCGAAGGTATGGAGGTCTCAGCGGTGTTCGCCTGTTTGAGTGTCCGATTTTAGTTCCAGACATTCAACGGCAAACACTGCTGTTCGGGAGTTAAAATGGCCGCGAACACGTGGAAGTCCCGAAATGGCGGCTGAGCTTACAGTTCCCATAGCGTTCGTGCGGTTGTTTCGAATAAAAGTAAAACATAGAAACATAGAAACATAGAATGTGACGGCAGATAAGAACCAGTTGGCCCATCTAGTCTGCCCAATTTTCTAAATACTTTCATTAGTCCCTAGCCTTATCTTATAGTTAGGATATCCTTATGCCTATCCCACGCATGCTTAAACTCCTTTACTGTGTTAACCTCTACCACTTCAGGTGGAAGGCTATTCCATGCATCCACTACCCTCTCAGTAAAGTAATACTTCCTGATATTATTTTTAAACCTTTGCCCCTCTAATTTAAGACTATGTCCTCTTGTTGTGGTAGTTTTTCTTCTTTTAAATATAGTCTCCTCCTTTACTGTGTTGATTCCCTTTATATATTTAAATGTTTCTATCATATCCCCCCTGTCTCGTCTTTCCTCCAAGCTATACATGTTAAGATCCTTTAACCTTTCCTGGTAAGTTTTATCCCGCAATCCATGAACCAGTTTAGTAGCCCTTCTCTGAACCCTCTCTAAGGTATCAATATCCTTCTGAAGATACGGTCTCCAGTACTGTGTACAATACTCCAAGTGAGGTCTCACCAGTGTTCTGTACAATGGCATGAGCACTTCCCTCTTTCTACTGCTAATACCTCTCCCTATACAACCAAGCATTCTGCTAGCATTTCCTGCTGCTCTATTACATTGTCTGCCTACCTTTAAGTCATCAGAAATAATCACCCCTAAATCCCTTTCCTCAGATGTTGAGGTTAGGACTCTATCAAATATTCTGTACTCTGCCCTTGGGTTTTTACGTCCAAGATGCATTATCTTGCACTTATCCACATTAAATGTCAGTTGCCACAATTCTGACCATTTTTCTAGTTTACCTAAATCATTTGCCATTTGGCTTATCCCTCCTGGAACATCAACCCTGTTACATATCTTAGTATCATCAGCAAAAAGACATACCTTACCATCAAGACCTTCTGCAATATCACTAATAAAATATTAAAGAGAATGGGTCCAAGTAAGATCCCTGAGGTACCCCACTTAAAGAGAATGGGTGCCAAGTACAGATCCCTGAGGTACCCCACTGGTGATCAATGTCCAAGCTTCCGAATATCCATTCCACTTAACTTACAACCCTCTGTTGCCTGTCACTCAGCCACTGCCTTACCCATTCAACAATATTTGAATCCAAACTGAAAGATTGCAGTTTATTGATAAGCCTTCTATGTGCAACAGTGTCAAAAGCCTTCACTGAAATCTAGGTAAGCAATGTCTACTGCACCACCCTGATCTATAATTTTAGTTACCCAATCAAAAAATCAATAAGATTAGTTTGGCATGATCTCCCTGAAGTAAATCCATGTTGTCTCTGATCTTGAAATCCATGTGTTTTAGATGTTCAACAATCCTATCCTTTAACATGGTTTCCATCACTTTCCCCACTACTGAAGTAAGGCTTACTGGCCTATAGTTGCCCTACTCCTCCCTATTACCTTTCTTGTAAATGGGCACAACATTCGCTAACTTCCAATCTTCTGGGACTATTCCTGTTAACAATGATTGGTTAAATAAATTTGTTAATGGTTTTGCTAGTACACCACTAAGCTCTTTTAATAGCTTTGGGTGTATTCCATCAGGTCCCATTGACTTATTTGTCTTTACTTTTGACAGTTGGAATAGAACCTCTTCCTCTGTAAGCTCACATGTAACAAATGACTCATTTATCCTTTTTCTCAACTGAGGTCCTTTTCCTTCATTTTCATCTGTAAATACAGAACAAAAATATTAATTGAGGCAGTCAGCTAAACCTTTATCCTCTTCTACATACCTTCCTTCTTTTGTTTTTAATCTAACTAATCCTTGTTTTACTTTTCTTTTCTCATTTATGTATCTAAAAAATGTTTTATCCCCCTTTTTTACTGACTGTGCTATTTTCTCTTCTGTGTGTGATTTGGAAGCTCTTATAACTTGCTTGGCCTCTTTCTGCCTAATCTTATAGATCATTTTGTCTTCCTCACTCTGGGTTTTTTATAATTCCTAAATGCTAACTTTTTGTTTTTAACTATTTTGGCCACATCTGTGGAGTACCACAGTGGTTTCTTGAATTTTTTGCTTTTACTGACAAGCCTAATGCAATTTTCTGTTGCCTTCAATAGTGCAACTTTTAAATAATCCAATTTCTCTTGGACTCCATTTAAATTGCTCCAGTCTGATAATGACTCCTCTACACATATTCTAATTTTAGAAAAGTCTGTTTTTCTAAAGTCGAAAACTTTTGTTTTTGTGTGGTGTGACTCAGTCACTGTTCTTATATTAAATCACACCATTACACTCTGAAAGTGCAGAAAATGAATTATGTAGAGCAACAGACTGTGAAAAATGCCTTTTATCCACAACTCTAAGTCTACCAGATCCTACAGTAATCCATCTGCAATTCCTAGTATGTTTCTGCGGCAGTGGCTTTGCAGCAGTTCACCAGAATTATCTGTTCACCAGATAATTCCTTTTTTTTCACTAGTGAGCGGTGGGTGGGGGCCATAAAAATAATGAGGGGGGGGACCTACTGTATGATGTTGTATCGATCAGGTAGTGTAAGGGTTACGCCAGATTAACAGTGACAGACCAAACTCCCCATTTAACGCACCGCAAACAACCGCAAACAGTCCATTTGCACAACAGCAAACTCCCCATTTGCACAAGGTTGGATACCAAGCTAGCCATGTCCCGTTCCTTGTCCTCACTGATGTCATTGAAGGTCTCTTCCTCCACCCAGCCACGTACAACACCAAGGGTCCCTGAAAGGTGACAACAAGCCCCCTGGGACGCCTGCTGTGTTTGGTCTTCCACCTCCTCAAAGCCACCTTCCTCCTCTGACTCCTCTTCTTCAGACTCCTCTCTCTGCATTGCCTCTCTCTGCATTATTATAAGGTGTGTTAAGTAGTATTATTCCAATCAGTTTAATCCCTGTTACGTCCCCTATCAGGGGACGTATATATGGCATCGATTTTAGGAACCGGGAGATGGAAAAAGATGCTTGGTCGGTCCTCCTACTTCAAATTTGGGGCACTGCGCGTGCAATCTAATGTGCCACCAGATAGGAGTGGTGTGTTAAGTAGTACTATTCTTATCAATTTAATCCCTGTTATGTCCCCTATCCGTTGATGTGGAGCAAGACGCAGCAGCAGAAGAGGACTCAGCCGAGGAGGTTATGGAAGAGGATAGAGTAGGAGGAGTAGAGGAGGTGGCAGCAGGCCTGCCTGCAAGTCGTGGCGGTGTCACCAACTCCTCTGCAGAGCCACACATTCCATGCTTGGCAGCCGTCAGCAGGTTTACCCAATGCGCAGTATAGGGGTGGCCTGCCTCTGCCTGTAATTTTTATTTTTGATTAGTGGTACTATGCGTGCAAGCTACTGTGACACCAGATATGAGTGGCACTGTGAACTGGCAGAGGTTGGCAGAGTACACGCTGTAGGCTTGACACACCCGCTGGCAGACAACTAACTGCTATTCAATCTATAACAGTGAAAACAGTTTTTTGTTTTTAAATTCAAGCTATTGTGACACTAGATATGAGTGGCACTGTGAACTGGCAGAGGTTGGCAGAGTACACGCTGTAGGGCTGACACACCCGCTTGAAGACAACTAACTGCTATTCAATCTATAACAGTGAAAAAAGTTTTTTGTTTTTAAATGCAAGCTATTGTGACACCAGATATGAGTTGTGCTTGTCCCATTCTAAATATGATAAAAATGAGGCTTGAGTATTGATCTGTGGGTGGGTATTGGTGTCTCATTTTGGATATGATATTGGAACACAGAGCTTGTCCATATCAAAGGACTCCTTATCTAGGAGGGAATCAGGACATATGGCAAGTGAGAGAGTGCATTTATATTGAAGCCACACTTCCAGGCCACTTGTGTGTGACTTTTCACACCTTGCAGAGCGGCTCTGTTGGGGGTCCCAGCTTCAAAGAGGAATTTGGGTTGTAAACTCTGACCTCCTGTGCAATCCAATTAGCCCCTTTTGAAAATGTATTTTTGGAGTGTTTCAGAATATTGTATATTTTTCTGTAGAGGATGCTGGGAGGAAAATCCCTGTATGGGAATCTTTTGAGCTGCCAGAGGCTTCATTATCACTATTGTCACTAGTAATACAGTCAGTTTTTTTAGTACTGTAAAGGCTATAATTTGACACATGTGGCCTTTATTGTATTATAAGAGTGCAAAAAGAAACATATATCCTGCTTAAATAAGAGTAGATGTAACCCTAATGCTAGAAAAGTTAGGCCATGAAAGAGCAACTACCTTTTCATCTGATTAAACAAATATAAACAGAAGCGTTATATTTGCCATTTCATTTTTCAGTGAGTTTAAATATACACTACTGCAAATCATTAGCTGTCAAAGGATTGATTTCACATTTGGATAATTATTTGCAATGAAATACTCAGTAACATAGAAATGAGCAAGAAATATATTTTACTAACAAATTGTTAGACATTTACTGTGGAGTAAAATAAAAACAAAGCAGTGCTTTGTTTAAAAAGTATCTATGTTTATTTGTTGGTCTTTATATGTTTGTTTGTGCATAAGTGCTTGTGTTTGTGTGTATTCTATTATACCTGCCTGTTATTTTAAGATAATTATTAGATTATATTCATGATTTTGGCAAATATGCCCAGATTTTGGCTATAAATTTCCCTGTCTGGGAAAATGTTTAAAATTTAAATATAAACAGTTAGCTATAGAAGACAACCTCTTACTTTAATGGACATTTCTGTTGAGTAAAAAAAATGAAAGAGAACAAGAAGTAATGAAGAAGTGAAACAAGAGCACCATAAAGTGTCCATCACAAGAATCATAGTGTTTTGATCCATCACAACAGCTATTCTACAGTACAACCACACAACTAACAATCATTATGTCATATTTCAATCTGTTGTATGTTCTGCCACATATATTTAATTCTAGATATGTCTGTCTATCTGTCTGTCTGTCTGTCTCTCTATATACCTTTGACTATCTAATTTATTGTGTATTCCTCATTCTTTGGTCCTCTGCCAGTCTGAAGGTTCAGAGTAGTATCTTAACTGTTCCTCATACTGCACTATTAGGAATAAATATCTCAGATGTCCCACTTGAAACTTGCTGAAACTATATTCTCACCTTGGGGGGTTGGGGGGGTTACAGGCCTGAGTGCTCCTATCACAACGTGGACTACAACTGCCTACACTTTCCACATACATTTTAGTTCCTCTTTGAGTCCTTGGCATTTGTCCACCTTTTTATGTTCCTTCATCTTGATGATATGATCACTGGGTATTGCCACACCATCATCACTACATTATTCAATTCTTTGTCTTCGTCAATTTCAGGTTGAGGGCCAGTACTTTCTTCTCTCTGTGGGTTTGGAAGTCACACAGGATCTTAGCTCTTTCATTCTCAATTGTCCTTTGTAGTTCCTCCTATCTGGACTTAAACAGGTCCAGCCATATTCTGCACAGATGTTTTGGTAGAAAATCCCAGATTTTTGTTTTTTCCTCTCAATTTATGCTGTTCCTGTTATCAGCTTGCACCTGGCTACTATTTGCTGGATTATCTTGGAGGCCTCTTTGGACAGTCTGCATCTTGAGTCCTGTTTGGTGTGGTAGACCCTTACTTCTAATGATCTGGTGCTAAGTTCCTGTGCTGCTATGATTATTGCCTCTAGTGTTGTTTTTAATCCCCTTCTTAATATTGCTCATGCATTGTCACCTATGCCCATCAAACTTGGAGGCTATGAGGCCTGAAATGACCTTCTATGTTATTGGTTCTGTGTTGTTGGGAGTGTTTAGTTGGTAGTTAGATGGTGTTGGTCCCTTGTAAGGGTCCTTCATGACCAGTATTGTAATGCCTTGTGTTAGCTAGTGAGGCTTGGAGACTGTTGCTAGTAACTGATTTATTTGTGCTGCCTGTTGTTAATGTAGCATTGTTAGTTTCCTTATCCATTAAGTGTGCAGGTCTTAGTCCATTGTTGTGTATCTCCTAGTGTGGTTATGATGATGGGTATCTGTTCTGGAAGCATGCAGTGGTCTGCTTTCAGATATGTTAGCCACTGGTGCTTTGTGTTATGTAATGCTTTTTTCTCTGAGATATTCTTTCATGACTGTTCAGTCTTAGTTGTGGGTGAGACTTGGATGAATATGTTCTTACACTGCAGCTTTGGATGGTTCTTTAGGTAAACAGAGCACTTATTTTATTTGCCTCTGTTTCTCTGGTGAATCTGCTCAGTTTGGTTGTCAGTTCTATCAGCCTATATTTTGATTTTTCCAGAGCTTCTGGTATGGACATACTTTTTTAGTTCCTTGGCAACCAGGATTTATCCTTGATCAGGGTCGGACTGGGACAAAAGTTCAGTCCGGGCAGTTAATTTCAGAGCAGCCCACTAGGAAGCCCACTGTCATCACCAATGACAAGCATGCTCCCCCAAATGAGTATGTTAGTGTGATACTCCTCCAGAGCATCCCTATTGTCTCCCCTAGTGTGCTCTTGAATGAAGAAAATTGCCTGTTTTTTTCTGCACAATGCAAGCTTGCACTGTTTGCTAGTGAATTGTCTCTGGTGTCGCCAATAGTAGGATACCAGAAAACATGTTAGTTAAGTTAGTTAAGGAAGACCAGGAAAAGGCATGAATTTTAAATAAGTATTACTACTCAGTATATTAATGAAGAGCCTATGGCTAGAGATATGCAAATAATTGCTGCAAAAAACTTGTTGAAAAATTCGTGATTGGATGATTCAACACAATGTGCTGCAGCAACTAAATGTCAGGGTTTCTCTGCTATTTTAACCAGCAACCCTTCCTTACTCTGTGTCTGAGCTATTCAGCTGCTTTTAACGATCAGCTCATTTAATAACTGTTGCCATGGTTACTCACTGGGTTGTTACTAGCCAGCCTTTTTGCTAATCAGTGCAGCCTATTTAAGCAGCAAGTCCCAGTACCTCCTTGCCCTTGCATGGTTTCCTGTTTCCCAGAAGATTTACTGTGTTTCAAGTGTATTCCTGGTTCCTGACTTCTCACCTGGTTCCTGACTCCACTGCTTTCAGTTCTCCTGATTCAGGCTCGTCTGACTACCCGCTTTGGTGCTTGATCCCTGCTTGCCTCCAGGACTTTGCTTTTGGATTATTGAAATTTTTGCTATTCATTTTATTAATAAATGTGTTTTGCATCTACGTTTTGTCTCTGTCCAGTTCCTGGTCCCTAACACTAAAGAACGTTAATGTGAAGAAATATCCCCATCACTTTCAGTTCCTTTAGTTTATTTTGTTTGTGTCTACATTCATTTTGTTTATTTTGTTTGGTTCCTGAACCAAGACCACCCCAGAAACCAATTAGAACATGGAACGTTATGTACAAAAACGCAAAGGAAATCATTAATAAAATTTTTGGAGTGTTTCAGAATATTGTATATTTTTCTGTAGAGGATGCTGGGAGGAAAATCCCTGTATGAGAATCTTTTTATTGTTGTAAGTCTTGAGCTGCCAGAGGCTTCATTATCACTATTGTCACTAGTAATACAGTCAGTTTTTTTAGTACTGTAAAGGCTATAATTTGACACATGTGGCCTTTATTGTATTATAAGAGTGCAAAAAGAAACATATATCCAGCTTAAATAAGAGTAGATGTAACCCTAATGCTAGAAAAGTTAGGCCATGAAAGAGCAACTACCTTTTCATCTGATTAAACAAATACAAACAGAAGCGTTATATTTGCCATTTCATTTTTCAGTGAGTTTAAATATACACTACTGCAAATCATTAGCTGTCAAAGGATTGATTTCACGTTTGGATAATTATTTGCAATGAAATACTCAGTAACATAGAAATGAGCAAGAAATATATTTTACTAACAAATTGTTAGACATTTACTGTGGAGTAAAATAAAAACAAAGCAGTGCTTTGTTTAAAAAGTATCTATGTTTATTTGTTGGTCTTTATATGTTTGTTTGTGCATAAGTGCTTGTGTTTGTGTGTATTCTATTATACCTGCCTGTTATTTTAAGATCATTATTAGATTATATTCCTGATTTTGGCAAATATGCCCGATTTTGGCTATAAATTTCCCTGTCTGGGAAGATGTGTTTAAAATTGAAATATAAACAGTTAGCTATAGAAGACAACCTCTTACTTTAATGGACATTTCTGTTGAGTAAAAAAAATGAAAGAGAACAAGAAGTAATGAAGAAGTGAAACAAGAGCACCATAAAGTGTCCATCACAAGAATCATAGTGTTTTGATCCATCACAACAGCTATTCTACAGTACAACCACACAACTAACAATCATTATGTCATATTTCAATCTGTTGTATGTTCTGCCACATATATTTAATTCTAGATATGTCTGTCTATCTGTCTGTCTGTCTGTCTGTCTCTCTATATACCTTTGACTATCTAATTTATTGTGTATTCCTCATTCTTTGGTCCTCTGCCAGTCTGAAGGTTCAGAGTAGTATCTTAACTGTTCCTCATACTGCACTATTAGGAATAAATATCTCAGATGTCCCACTTGAAACTTGCTGAAACTACTTTCTCACCTTGGGGAGGGGGGAGGGGGTTACAGGCCTGAGTGCTCCTATCACAACTTGGACTACAGCTGCCTACACTTTCCACATACATTTTAGTTCCTCTTTGAGTCCTTGGCATTTGTCCACCTTTTGATGTTCCTTCATCTTGATGATATGATCACTGGGTATTGCCACACCATCATCACTACATTATTCAATTCTTTGTCTTCGTCAATTTCAGGTTGAGGGCCAGTACTTTCTTCTCTCTGTGGGTTTGGAAGTCACACAGGATCTTAGCTCTTTCATTCTCAATTGTCCTTTGTAGTTCCTCCCATCTGGACTTAAACAGGCCCAGCCATATTCTGCACATATGTTTTGGTAGAAAATCCCAGATTTTTGGTTTTTCCTCTCAATTTATGCTGTTCCTGTTATCAGCTTGCACCTGGCTACTATTTGCTGGATTATCTTGGAGGCCTCTTTGGACAGTCTGCATCTTGAGTCCTGTTTGGTGTGGTAGGCCCTTACTTCTAATGATCTGGTGCTAAGTTCCTGTGCTGCTATGATTATTGCCTCTAGTGTTGTTTTTAATCCCCTTCTTAATATTGCTCATGTATTGTCACCTATGCCCATCAAACTTGGAGGCTATGAGGCCTGAAATGACCTTCTATGTTATTGGTTCTATGTTGTTGGGAGTGTTTAGTTGGTAGTTAGATGGTGTTGGTCCCTTGTAAGGGTCCTTCATGACCAGTATTGTAATGCCTTGTGTTAGCTAGTGAGGCTTGGAGACTGTTGCTAGTAACTGATTTATTTGTGCTGCTCGTTGTTAATGTAGCATTGTTAGTTTCCTTATCCATTAAGTGTGCAGGTCTTAGTCCATTGTTGTGTATCTCCTAGTGTGGTGATGATGATGGGTATCTGTTCTTGAAGCATGCGGTGGTCTGCTTTCAGATATGTTAGCCACTGGTGCTTTGTGTTATGTAATGCTTTTTTCTCTGAGATATTCTTTCATGACTGTTCAGTCTTAGTTGTGGGTGAGACTTGGATGAATATGTTCTTACACTGCAGCTTTGGATGGTTCTTTAGGTAAACAGAGCACTTATTTTATTCTCCTCTGTTTCTCTGGTGAATCTGCTCAGTTTGGTTGTCAGTTCTATCAGCCTATATTTTGATTTTTCCAGAGCTTCTGGTATGGGCATACTTTTTTAGTTCCTTGGCAACCAGGATTTATCCTTGATC
>OW240919.1:68698139-68762414 GCA_933207985.1 Pelobates cultripes
AGTAGAAAAGAAAGCTCTTAGCACAACTCTTAGACAGTTGAAGCTTCTGTAAAACTCTCCAGAATATCTCCAACGACACACTTAGAAACAGCACTTGGAAGTAGCACCAAGCTATATTAGACAAGCTAATGGAACCAGGCCTTATATAACTCCTAAAATCACCGCCCACTAGGAATGATTAACACCTGGGTAGGCCTCTGCTTATTTGCAAACAATAGCTAATTAACCAGCAATCAACAGCAAGTAACTAGCTTAATCAAATCAAATGCCTTATAATTACCAACAGGAATTCAAACCTTGGGCAATCAGTAACCTTTTCCTACAGATGAATCTTACCTGTAACAGTAGAAAAGAAAGCTCTTAGCACAACTCTTAGACAGTTGAAGCTTCTGTAAAACTCTCCAGAATATCTCCAACGACACACTTAGAAACAGCACTTGGAAGTAGCACCAAGCTATATTAGACAAGCTAATGGAACCAGGCCTTATATAACTCCTAAAATCACCGCCCACTAGGAATGATTAACACCTGGGTAGGCCTCTGCTTATTTGCAAACAATAGCTAATTAACCAGCAATCAACAGCAAGTAACTAGCTTAATCAAATCAAATGCCTTATAATTACCAACAGGAATTCAAACCTTGTGCAATCAGTAACCTTTTCCTACAGATGAATCTTACCTGTAACAGTAGAAAAGAAAGCTCTTAGCACAACTCTTAGACAGTTGAAGCTTCTGTAAAACTCTCCAGAATATCTCCAACGACACACTTAGAAACAGCACTTGGAAGTAGCACCAAGCCAAGCCCATCAAGCAGGGAGGTAAATTGGACATAATTAACAGTCAGGGTGGCCTGTTAAAGGCAGGTAAGCATTTGCATGGAGAATGCTTACAAAATACCGAATAGCTTTATAATCCATATGTCTTTTACAGTCAGACTGTGCTTTTTGTTACAAGCCACTAGAGGAGGACTTAACCCTGCAAGGGAAATATACACTTACAGGGTTAAGGGTTATGTGAGTTGGCACCCAGACCACTTCAATGAGCTGAAGTGGTCTGGGTGCCTACAGTATCATTTTAATTAGCCTTATAAAAATGTAAACTGTATTTTCTGTGTATGTTTTCCTTAATCTATATTTTGTATATATTTTGTTCTTTACGTCAGCATGACTAATGAGAAATGCATGTTCTGGGTATGCCCCCAATACCCTTTTTTCTTTTTATATGTTTACCAATCCTTGTCTCTTGACATTGACCAGGAGTAGGCACCCTTCAGCAGGACTACATCTTCCCCGATGTTTTGACAGCATTATAGCTGTATGAGCAGTATGGGAGATGTAGTCCACAATATCTGGAGTGCCAAAGGTTGCCTACCACTGGGCCATAAACTAGCAGACGCATCTAGAAAGGATTAATTGGGGGCCAGGAGAGGTGGTTAATGAGAAAAAAAACAATGTATGCAATATAGCCTAGTGATACGTGATTATAGTAATAGCATTCTGAAAAATATTTTGGTCAGTGCTGACAAGAAAGGAGAAGAGAGAGAAACACACAAAAAATAAACTGCAACTCAAACATTGATGGGAAGTGAAAGTTTGCTAGTGTCGCAGATTATCGCTTTTATGACTGGCCTTAAAATCTAAAGGCTGCGAGCACATTCCCAGTGTCTCACACTCTCTTTCATTCCATTCGCTCACCACAAAAGGATATTTTATTGTTTTGATTTTCCATCCTCACAATTGCCAAGGACTAAAACTGTGCAGCCTGAATCCCGCAGCACAGGGAGACTGTTTTTTGTCAGAACGTTGACACCTATGCTCTTTATGGTGTGTATATTTTGTAACATAAGCTCAAAGAGCTGTGGCATTCCGGGGGTGAAGAACGTGAAGACATTCAGAATAAAGCAATTATAATATTACCCTTTACTGATATGTAGTCAAGTGCGCTCTACCAATCTGTACAATGATAAAGATTTACTAGGCCAATGTGGAGACAGTAACCATGAGCTCCGTACATGACCTCACTCACAGCTGCAGACACGACAATACAATACAACACCATTCCAATTAACATGGACAGTAAATTTAATATAATTTAGGGAATAACCTTCCTTTCCCCTTTAAGGCGCCTGAGTTGCTAGCAAATAAAAAAAAAAAAAATCAGATCTGAACTGAGAATGAAATCCGTTGGGGAAACAGACTGTGGCTTTTAATTATTCTTAACAAGCAGGAATTTTAATAACATAGTAGGGAAATTGATGGGCCCTGTTGAATTTTTTGCCTGATTAAATGGGCTACTTGGTGCTATTTAGGATACGTGCTCATTAGCAGCAGTAAAACAAAGCTTTATCTTTATAAATAGAATATTAGCGTATGGCAGTAACACACAGTGTGGCCTTATGTTTTCATCATTTAACCCCTTTCTATCTAGAAAGACAATTATTATGTTGCTAACCTGTATGTCCCTTTGAGAAAGAAAGGGTTGAATTTTTCTCTAAAGCAAGAATTGTTTTGACATAGCCCAAACTCATACCCAGCATGTAATGTGCGGGTTCATTGGGCCATGCTCACATCTCCTTAAATTATTAGCATCATCTTATTGTGATAATAGTGAACACATTCTCGCTGTTGAATATGTTACCTTATTAAAATAGGATGTGCTGTGCCTTTGTCCCTCTGTCCCTCACACTGGCTGAAGGTATCTATTGCTTGGGGCTTCTTGAGTCGGTGACCCATGGTAACAACACTATGTTGTATTCATTGAGGCCAACAAACTGCAATGAAAGTGTGGAAAATATTGATTGAAGTGGACACCTAGATAAAGAACTATACACAAATTGTATTGGGGTCAAATAATCAGTGGAAGAATGACCAAATAGTGATTACCACTGAGATTTCATGATCTGATTCTTAATTGAAATGTCTCACACTCTGTAGCAGATCAGATATGCTTCATATAATGTTCAGCTAGTTGAGATGTTAGCATAAAGAATATATACACATATTATCTAATAATGAACCCAACGAATCTTACTTGAAAACAGTGTACCCACCAACTCTAGTGTTTATATGGAGTTCTATTTCTGGGAATATCTTTATGTCCCATTGTTAATTCATGGGTTGGTACAATTCCAATGTTGCCTGTAAATGCAGATGGTATCATAATGTTTACCAGTGGTACTTACCTCCTAGGACAGGACCCAAAATTGTGTACCCTTGCTGTTAGTGAGTCCACTGACTGTAAAATCCACATTAATCTAGTTTCAGGGGTAGGCAACCTTCGGCACTACAAATGTTGTGTACTTTATCTCCCATATTTCTCTTACAGCCATAACGCTGGCAAAGCATCAGGTAAAATTTAGTCCACAACATCTGGAGTGCCGAAGTATGCCCAACATGCAGAACGTAAGTAAATATAAAGGAAAATCCCAAGACGTATTACCGGGCCTTAGAATGGTCGGATTTAATGTAAAAAAGAAAAAAAAAAAAAAACACAAGACAGGATAATGGCAAGAACGCAGAAAACACGGAAACAATGAACAAGCCAAGGGACAAGGAATGGAGAATTCAGAATAGTCAGGAGCCAAGCCAAGGTCAAATACACTAGAATCAAAACCAGAAACGTGCTCTCGGATAACCACAATGGAAACTTTGACATGTGGGAATGCCGCCGCAATGATGCGCGCCTGTCGGGACCCATACCGCTCTCTGGCAGGAGCAGATCCTGTTGGCGGCGTGACAGTACCCCCTCCCTGAAAACTGCCCACCGAGCGGGAATTGTTGGCTTATTAGGAAACCGGACATGAAAAGCACTCCGCAACCTAGCAGCATGAATGTCAGAGGCAGAAATCCACAAACACTCTTCCGGCCCATAACCCTTCCAATGTATCAAATACTGCAACACAACTGGTGACCACAGGGAGTCTACAATCGACTAAATCTCATACTCATCTCGACCATCAACAGACACAGGAAAAAACAAGCGCTTGGTGTAACGATTGCACAGGGGGGGACAAAGGATACATCCATCCTCTAGGTGGTCAATGGCACCGTCCCCTCAGGGGGACAAGAAGTTCGTTCATGAATTTCTTGTCAATAAAGCTTTCAGCAGCTTCTGAATCAACAAAAGCCTTACAAGGAATATTATGAGCACCCCAAGATAGAACTACTGAGAGGAGGAATCTATTGTGAGGCAAGGTAGAGGACGATTTCATAACACCTAAGGCCGGTTCTCTAACGGTGCATAGATGCAGAGGTTTTCAGGACGTTTTGGGCAATTTAGACGCAGATGCCCCTTTTTACCACAATACAGGCATAAACCCTCAGCCATACGGTATTGTTTCTCAGCTTCCGAGAGCTTCATCACTCCCTTTTGCATAGGTTCAGATTCGATAGCAACTGCAGGAGCAGATGGAATCATATGAGGAGCCGGGAAAACAGGGGTACAGATAGTCCGTGTCTTAGTTTTAACCCTCTCCCTAAGGCGGTTATCTATGTCCATCATATATACTATATAAGCCAAGGGTCAAGGAATGAAGAATTTAGAATAGTCAGGAGCCAAGCCAAAGGTCAAGGAATATAGAGATCGGGTAGTCAGAAGGAATGCAAGGTCAAATACACTAGAATCAAAACCAGAAATGCGCTCTCGGATAACCACAATGGAAACCATGACAGGGCACAGAGAAATGGACAAAACAGGTTTATATAGTTTAAGGTGCTCCCTGATTGGCTACAGGGAAGCATGTGATCGTGGGCGTGTGTGTCTGACCCACACGTTTAAAATGAAATGGCACTTAAGGGTTAAATTGCAAACCCTTAAAATCATCAAAGCTGCAGTGGCCAGCGTCTCTAATGATTGCAGACCCGCCTGCTGTGTCAGGGGGAGGAGCTACGACCAAGAGTTCAGGTGAGTGATGGGCGGCATTCGCATTACCACATGGGAAAGCCGCCAGACCGAGATGTGCCCGCCGTGTCCCAGTCCGCTCTCTGGTAGGAGCGGACCCGGCGAGCAGCGTTACATACCCACAATAAGTTATTTGTTGTAAAAGCCCAACTTTCCCAAGATCACAATGCAGGCAGTCTAAACAAGGTATTCTTTAGAATTTATTTTAGTAACTATATTGTTACTATATATGTTTGCCTGTCCACAACATTAATGTTACGATATGGGAATACTGTATGTTACGATATGGGAATGTAAAGCTAACACCGTGTACATAATTTGGGTCACATTAAAAAAAGTTACATATCCCTGATCTTAACTAAGAAACCAAATATATCTCAGTTATATTAAAATATGTATTAGAGGATGAAATACAGGGACTTGGACTCTAAAACAAATTGAAATTACATTCTGTCTCCAGTTAAGTGTGATCTTGCTGTGTGGTTAAATCCTGAACTATCATTTGCATATCATAAAGAGAAACTATCACTCAAACTTCATCCTAAAATTGGCTGTCTGTTAAGAAACAAGTGCAGTTCCATTTCCACGGTGTGTGGCTTTTGTAATGACTATTAATGCTGGTTATTGACTACAGGGATTCACTTTAATCATTTGGGTGACTCTTCCACCTCTGTATTATCCACTGTGTTGCTTTTTCATGAAATTTTGAAAGATCTTAACTGGCTAACACCTTCCAAATGTCCCTCTGTAACTCTTTCCTATTCTAATGTGTGTCTTTTCTATGAGCTTGATATTCTTGTGTCTGAGTATGTAACAGAGCAGCACAGCAAATATACCTTAAAACTACATAAATGTCTTTTGAAATCAGTCAGTGTAAATATGAAACATTCTTATTTTTCTAAATTGCATTTTTGCTACATAAATTGTGATTAGAACGTCACCTAAATGTCTCAGAATAGCCATGCCCCTGACCACACCTTTAAAATTAAAGTGTCCCTCTTTGTCCATTTCAAATGTTGGAAGGTATGCTTTAGCTTTCGTGCTAGGTTCATGACCACTACTCTAGGATCCTCCCAAACTACTTAAACATTAGTTCCACTCCCAGCGATTTTCTCTACATTCCACATTAAATATATGATACATTGACACTAAGAAATATTTTAAAGTGAGAGCAATCTCAGTAGGTGCTTCCTGGTAAAGCTATTCCCAAATACCTATTAACCACTTGCAGTTAATCTAAACTGGAGAAACAATGTCAAGTATGAACTCAAAGAATCACAAGACCAGTCTAAGTTGCCACCAGGTAAACTCTGCATGAAAATGGTTTCATTCAACAATCTATCTTTGGGTTTATCAGCAGAAGAGAGTTGTTAATAAATCTGATATTTGAATAGTGGATGGATTCATAATTTGTCCAGATCGGATTACAATTTTAATGGCTGGAGTATGAACGTATAAAAAAAAAATTGTTTTAGTAGGTCAATCTATTAGGTTAGTTTAAAGTTGGGTTTCCAATACTTGGTCATTATTCCCCGGGGAGTAGAAATTTAATTTCCCAAGACATTCTTTTTAACACGGTATTATATTTTCACTGATTACAATAGAATAGGTAGATGATAGCTTTTCAGAATTCCTGTGTGCATGGTAAATGTGCAGAATTAACAGATTACTTACGGTTATAGCTGACCCTGGAGTTCAATTCCTTCTTCACTAGGAATCAAACAGCTTAGTCTGTTGCTTTTATTCATACACATATTAATAACTTTAAATTTCTCTGCTAATGATAATGTGTTAGTAGAGTGTTATCTTGTAAAACCACAGCTTGCTGGCTTTTTCAGGCAGGTAATTATAATGTACTCTTATTCAACATTATGTTTTCATCTCAAATAATTCTTGGCTTAGCAAAAAAATTAAATAATAGATCTTCTTTATGATTATTGCCATTAAATGCCTTTTGAATTCAATCACCTATTCGAAGAATTGGCTGAATACAGACAGCTTTAGGAAAATCTGTAATGGATCTAAGTCCACATTTTGTATAATAATTACAGCATTTTGGTTAGGTTGCTGTTTATATACAGCGACGCAATAGAGCTTTTGGTATATTTAAAAGTAAGATGTGCTAAATTTGTCTTCTAAATGTCCTCTGTGATATTTAGTGATATACATTAGACTTGTGTATGGCAAAAAAAATAAAAAAGTTTCAGTCGAACCACATTGTTTAAAATATAAAAAAAATTCAGGATAGCTGAATTTTGTCCATATGGCGGTTTGCTCATCTGAATTTCACTTATGAAAAAACATTTTGGAAAACTAATCAGACAAAGCAAAAGGGTGCAAAACTTGGCCAGTCAGTGCAGGGCAACATATATACATAAATAAGTACATATTTTGCAGTACACTGATAGGCAATCAGAGGAAAAAGAGGAGGAGCTATAAAAAAAATCTATTTATTATATATTTACTATACGCTTTCCCCCCCCTCTATTGGTAATTTCTCAGTAGATTTTTAAATAAAATAAAAAATGTAGTGGCTGAACTCAATTTTTTTATTTTTATTTTTTGAGTGTCACAGGCGGCAATTTGATTTAAAACGAAGATTGCTCATTCATTGCGCGATTCGTTTGGTTCATGATTCGGCAACATTTCAGCTTTGAGTTCGGGATTTTGTATCATCAGTCTAAATTCAAACGAACTGCTGTTTGTAACGAAACAAATCTCTAATAACTCTCTTCATAACTAAATGAAGTCTATTATACATACAGAAATAGAGAAATTCTTCAATGTGGATTAAATATAAATTCAATTTCCACCAAACAAAAGTGGCAGAAAATGCATTACAGACTGAATTAGGGGCCAGGCCGGGCCAGAAGAAGATATAGATACATTGATAGATCACTATAAGGGGAAAAAGGGGGTGGGCTTACCAGTCGGTAGCAGGACAGTTGAGAAAGGCTGACTTGTTTTTCACGCCTGCACTCACAGTTTGAATTTACTTTTGGTGTCCTTGTTTTTTGTTCTTTGTTTTGCCACAGAGTAGCAGTTCAGTAAAGAAGATTCACCCAATATGGACTTGGGGAGATGATGGTGGATCACAGACCACTCTGGACTCTTGGAAAAGGTTGCGGTTATCTGTCTGCTGGTTCTCACCTGGCAGCTGGCAGGTTGTAAAAATTGTTTGCAATTTGTGCACATAAAATAAAAGCTGTGGCCGATGCCCTACCCAATTTAAAATTGGTGCCTGGGTGTTATTGGGTTAGGGCAGAAGTAATTTGGGGGAATGGTCACAGTTATTAATGGCACAGTTGTTTGGGTCCATGAGTCATGGAGTGTGGAAGCAATGTTTTCAAACTTACATTCAATCAACTGTTAATCAATCAATTATGTAAGTAAAGTCCAAAAAAATAAAGTAACATAGTAATATTCATAACCAAACATATGTACGCACCATCTAAAATGACTGATGCTAACATGCTTTAAAGGAACACCCCAGACATCTAAAACACTTTAGCGTGCTGAAGTGCTTTTAGTGAAGAGTGTGTCCTCTTTTATTTATTTTACAAAAAGTGCAGATTTCAGTAGAAATTGGCACTTTTATATGTTATCCTTTACACCCATCCCTCCGGCTGTCAATCAGACAACCGGTCATGTTACTTCCTAGTTTGTTTAGCTCAGTAGAGCTAAACTCAGGATCTGATTAAAAGCCCATTAAACCTGGTGCTGACAATTACGATGGGCCTAATCACAGAATCTTATCAACAGAAAATACTTAAACTGTCATACCTCCCAAGCGTCATTTATCTGGTGGAGGTGGTGCCGTAGATAAACTCTCAGGATGCATTTATAAGAATACACATACTCTATGCTCTCACTTTAACCTCTCAACATAATCCATAACCCCTAACATCGGAGTCCTGTAAAGCTGGTTGTTGGCGGGTGCGGTAAAAAGCAGTGGGCCAGTGATGCAAATCACTTCACTGGCACCATCCAAATGGGCATTTCTGCCCAGAAATGGGCGGGGCTGTCCCAAAAATTAGAATTGAATGCATGCCAAGCTGCCTGCTAGTTACACAGGCCAGCCAACTAAGGGTCGACTATGTAGACAGTGCTTATTATGCACCCTGAGCTTGCTATAAACACCTCTAATGATCAGTGATTTTTGGGGACAGTTTCCTGGTGTCCCCAGCACTCATTTGTCCACTCCTTTCTTCCTTCTTACTAGCAGGTGGAAGCTACTGATATCAAGATAAAATATGGGAGGTGATCAGCGCAAAAGTTAAAGAAGAATATACGGTTCAGTATCTAGTATATAAATCTATGGATACAAAGCAAAAGACAAATTATGGTGAAGTACAATTGGTAGGCTAAGGGGGATATGTATAGGTCAAGTGCACACTCACACTGTCTAGAGCTGTACCAGCTCTGTTTGGAAAGCCTGGATGGAATAATCCCCATCTATGGATTAATGTAGGAGGTCTTCCAAGCTTGATTCCAAAGTTATGGAGACATCATGTGGAAAAAACACAGGAAAAATTCCAGTGGTATGGCACATACACAGAAATGGTATAAATGGAGGAATTAATCCTACTTATGTAACCCAGAGCAATGTCCTGCTCTGGTGTGAAGAGCGTGAGGTGGAATAATCGCCACCCAAGGATATATGCAGGAACTGCATAAGTGGTAGAAGCGGTAGAAGTGGTAGAAAAAGTGGTAATATGGATACTCCATAGGTAAGTATAAATAAAAGGTACTTTATTATGTAAAAAAAAAGCGGAATGCAACAGCTTAAAAAGGAAGAATAAAATAACACCATAAAAACAAATCTGTGGGTAGAATAAGTCCTCACTTGATGCATTTCGCCAAAGCTTTCTCAAAAGTGGATGCTATTCTGTAGAAGAACGGCTTTTTAAATGTTCCCAGCTTAAATGATCTAGAGAAAAAATGCAGCAGGTTTATAAAAAAATAATTACGTCAAATTCTATATTTAAACCTTTTGGGTGTAGGGTATCCAAACCATACACCTATTCCATTTCCAGTTTTCTTAGGTTTTTTTATGGCATCGCCCCCCTCTCCAATGTTGTCTATATTTGTCAATGCCCATAAACTTAAGGTGGCCAGGGTCCTTGTTGTGTTGGATGAAATGTGCAGAAACTGAATGGTTTTTATAACCTTTTTAGATGTTTCGGCAGTGTTCTGCTATTCTTATTTTAAGTGGTCTGATTCCTCTGCCTACATATTGGAGTCCGCGAGGACATTCCAATAGGTATGTAATAAATCTACTGTTGCATGTAATTATGTTTTTGGAATTAAAAGATTTTTTGTGTTGTTGGATATAAAATTTATCTATACTTACTGTTTTCTGTGTTACTTTTGAAAAAAAACTTTATTTACATTTAAAAAATATTTGAGCTGTGTGTATGATTTTTTGTGAAGTTTTTTGTGAGTTGAGATTTCAAATTGGGTGCACCTCTAAAAATGACGGTGGGTCTGTCTGGTATAATGGTTTTTAGAAGATTATCCTCCTTTAATAAGTTCCAATGTTTATTGGTTATTTGTTTAACCTGTCTATTTTTATTATTAAAATAAAAAGCTACTGATATGCAGTCTGCGACAGAGAAAAGGTGGGTGTAGTGAGTGTAGAAGAAAGGCGACATGCCATAATGTTAGGGACTGAAACAGCAAGAGCATTTGCAAAGTGTGCAAAATCAGCTTTTCCTTAACAAATTTCATTGTCAGCCAGTCCACACAAGTTTTGTTGCCCTGCATTCCTCCTAAGTTCCTATATTTAATTCCCTTTGCACAAAGCAAGAGCATGTGAAGAGTAGTAAAAAACAAAAAGTGTTTTGCTTTTTTAAATTTAATTTAAATCAATGGATATATCATGGACCTGGAGCTTCAGATCCATTAGCCCCTATGTTAATCCAGCCCTGGTTACACTCAAGAGGTTGGCTATTGCCCCGAGCACCTGCCTTGCAAATACTTTTCATTCAGCTGCATTGAGAAGTCTGTGATTGGACAGCCACAGAAAGCCCAGTCTATGGAAGAAGGGGAGGGCTTTCAGAGGCTGCAGACAAGATACCTCCAATAAACAATGCATAATTAAAAGAATGCATGCTAACAAATTTGGAGTGACATTGCAAAGTGACAGCATCACCAATGGCAGAAGGTAGATTGTATGTATGTATATATAAAAAAGTCAAGGTATTAAGGTCTTGGAGTAGTTAGTAATAAAATGTGATGTAGAAATTAATTGTTAAGTAGTCTAATGCACGTGTCATTCATTATAATTAGGGTGTCCAATTGTACCTAGCTTTTCTTGATTTGAAATTTCCCCAGTTTTTAACTACCAGAAAATCATAGTGGTTTTAGGTAAGCGTGAGATATCTGATGGAATGTCTTAGGTTACAGTTGCCTGCCAATTCAAAAATATTTCTTAATTTTGCCATAATGCTTCCATTCTGCATGTAGAGTAATAATAAGTATCTGTACTATATTGAGCAAAAAATTATAGTAGTCTATTCAGACCCCCTCCTCATTGACTGTTAGAATGCAGCCCTGAAGTTTGACCTAGAACGGTTGCTGTTTAGACTGAGTGTGACCTTATATAGTACCCCTGCAGACACCACAGTAGGTAGTAAACGTTTTTCACTGTGTAATTTAAAATGCACAAATACAATTGTTTTTCTTGTGCTCTTTATGTACATTATATCCTGAAAATAAGGCAACTTCCTTTATTTTACACGTTAGAAACACTAATTAATAACATTCTAACATGTTACTGGAGTCCAGTGACAGTAATTATCTGCTGAATCTGTCTCCAATGCTTCCTTGGCTCTGATTGTAATTAGGCTCTAGTTTCTCATCTCGTTAATAAGCTTACACTTCATTTACATATAAAACAAAGGCAGAATCATTGTCAGCGTGAGTTGTCCAAATAGAACAATTCCGGATGGTGAATTACCATTATTTTCTAGAAATTCCAGAGTAGCAATATAACCACTTTCTGATATATATTTCTTATTACCATTGAATTATTTGTCAGTCACATTACGGATAGAGCTCACTATTTTGTCCGGCTGCATTTAGTGTATTAGTTCTGTTTTTTTGGCACATCTCTGGCACGCAGAGAGTTAAAGGTCCTGCAAATCTTTCGGAGACATAGAGCTGTTTGTTTGTCAGTGTTAAACAGATAAAACAGCTGCCCTCATCTAAAAGCCACTCACTGCTACCAAGCGATAAATTGCTGCTATTATATGCAAATACTCAACAATCTGCACCCACAGAAGCAACAGACTTCTGAATATATAATTGTCCTGAGACTGATTCACTAAGTACAGAGAAGAGGGGAGAGCTGGTGAGAATAGTGGAGAGGGAGGACAGGGACAGAGGAGGGTAACATCTAGTGCAATAGCAGATGGCATGTCAAAAAGGCTTGGAACATCGATGGTAGATTGAGTAAAGAATGGAGAAGGAGGGAGATACTGTCCTTCTTGTGGAGATGTAGGAGAAAAGCGCAAGGGAGAAACAATGTGAATGGTCAATATATAAGCATCAAGGAAGAACAGGAAAAGTGTGGGGAGGGGGAATTATTATTATTATGTTATTTATATAGCGCCATCAAATTCCGCAGCGCTTTGCAATGGGTGGATGAACAGACATGTAGTTGTAACCAGACAAGTTGAACACACAGGAACAGAGGGGTTGAGGGCCCTGCTCAATGAGCTTACATGCTAGAGGGAGTGGGGTAAAATGACACAAAAAGGTAAGGATAGTATTAGACTAATGACAGTTGCAGAAGAGGAATCAGTCAGGAGCTATTAACAGTTTAATTGCTACGCTTTTATGAAGAAGTGGGTTTTTAACGATTTTTTTAAGGAGTGGAGACTGGGTGAGCATCTAACGGAGGATGGAAGCGAGTTCCACAGAAATGGTGCAGCCCTCGAGAAATCTTGAAGGTGAGCATCAGAGGTGGAAGTACGGACAGAAGATAGACGTAAGTCTTCAGCAGATCATAAGGGCCTAGACGGGACATACCTGTGTATACGGGAGGATAGATAGGTGGGAGCAGCATTATGTAGAGATTTGAGAGCAAGAACCAGAATTGAGGAGAATGCTACCGCAGAGGTAATAGATGGATGATACAAACATATATAAATATATATAAATTGTGCAAAATGATAAGAATGATAAGAGGTGATCACTTAGAACACAGAGAGTAAAGTATATGGTACATATAGGCTGATAATAAATGAAAGTTCATAATATTGCATATATACATACAGAAGGAGAATTCCAAGCAAATGTCCAGATATTGCCAGTAAAGTAACTGATCTATATACACTGCTGTTAATGAACAGGTCACCAGAGAACTGTAGGTACTTACCCTGAATATATTTGCTTAGAGCTATCATATCCCCTCTAAGACATATGAGTTTTAAAGTAAACAAACACTTTTTTTCTAGCCTTTTTTTATTTAATTTTTTAATTTTGTAGCCTCTGTTTCCAGTTTTCTTTCAATCCAGGGTCTAAAATTGTACAGCATATCAGAGCATATTACAATGGTTCTATATGTCATGGCAGTTTTAATTTGTACAGTGCACTGGAAACAAAGATAAAGTGCACAGAGATGGAAAACTTCAAGGACTAGAAGAATAATCGTCCGAATGGAAGAACTGAGAATAATGGAGAAGAACGAGAAAAACCGAGAACTCAAGAAATAAACCGATTGTTGACAATGTGCAGATAGGTAGGAAGAATAAAGTAGCTGCACTAAAAAATAAAATAAAAAAGAGGATGCAGATGGAAAAATGAAATATGGAAGTAGGGGATGGAGAATAGGAAATAGTGGCTGAGTAAGGCAAAATAATTGGAAGATGAAACAAATACAAAGAAATTGTATAGAGATGGAATCCACACATATATTTTTGCTTGTCTTGGACTCTGTGTGCTAAGTCCCTATATATTGTTTTCATTTTTTTTTTTTTTATACTAATGACATTAAACATAATTTAAGATTATCTTTTGGTGTACCTATAATCTTTTTAGTAAAAATTTTTAGTAAAGTCAGTATACAAATATTTCCCCTCGTTCCGGTGGATTTCTTTCTTCTTTTGCTGTGGTTTCTTTTTGGTTTTGTCTCATGTTTTGTTTGATATATCTTAAAGTTTGCTTAAATTACTGCTCTACACATAAAGTTTTCCATTTGCACTTTTTATCACTGATGACTATGTTGCTCATATTGTTGCCATTACTTGTTTTTTTTGTGCTTAAATTGATGCCACTGATGCTTGGTTATGTATGTCATGTTAGAAACTCTTGCAATATTTTCATTTTGAGATACCTTTCACGTGTTTTCTTTTTTGTTTCAGCTTAACCCTGGATTTTGGTGTGCCCCCAGGAGTTTGGACGTTGCGTCTTCTTTCCTGTGATTTGGCCAATCTATTGTTTATTTCTGCTTGTTCATTGTGTTTTCTGTATTTTCTTTTCTGTACTGTTACTGTTACTTCTCACACCAAAGAAAGAGGAGGTGCTTTTATATTACCTCCTACTTGATTTTGATTGGTCTATGTTTTTGTCTTTCTGCTTTTTTGCTGCTATTGGAGTTAATAAAGAGAGTTTCTAGCAAAATATTCATCTCCTGACATTACTAAAATTAAGATAATAGATATACCAAAGCAAGCATAATCTTCCATGCTATCACATGAGAGGAGACGTCATATTTAGCTGTTTTAATGCTCCAAAAGAAAAGGAAGCATTAGGAGAAGGTCAAAACCAGCCAAGTGTAAAATATTGAACAAAGATGTGCCTATGTTGAAGCACATTCTGCACTTTGAACAGAATGTGCTACAAATAACGCATCAACTCCTGCAGAGCCAAAAGGCAGGAAAGCCAACATCCCAATGTGGTAGTTGATACTGGTTTATGTGAGCGGACATAAGACAAGAGATAGCAGCTGTCCGACCAGGAAGGATGAAGGGGAGCCTTAACATCTACGTACTTTCCAAGAGTAGTCATGACACAAAGTTTAGGAACCTCATGAAAGAAAACCAGATAAACAGGAATTGACATAGACTTAGTCCAACTGGGTATTGGAGAATGACACAATTTAACGCCTGGAACAGTCTGGCGTACATACCACGGTCGCAGCCCTGCAACCCCTGCGACCAGGTGCCCGCCGCCATGTGTTGCGGCCCGGCCCGAGGGGCAGGGGGCCCACAGGTCAATTTTCGCACGGGGCCCCATGGGTCATATGTACGCCACTGACCGACAGGCACTCCCTGTACTGAGCAGCAGAGATACTGATTGAAAGGTACTACTCAAACTGGATAATTAAGACAGAAAGTTTAGGATACACTACCCATAGAAACATGCCAAACGTGTCTACCCACCCACCGGAACCATAAGCCATTAACCCCCAAACTACTAAACAAACACCACTAGCGGCACACACACAAGAACACACCCCACGCGCCCACACCCACACAAAGGCACACAGATAGCCCGACTGACCCCCAACCCTGTGACAGCCTCGAACCGAGAGGAATAACACAAGGGCACCACGACACAGGTTTTGAGCACGGATGCTCGTACAAGGCAACTAACAGAGATGAATTGCTTTAAACTTCTACGAAAACTGACCTAGATGTATTGTATTGCACTCTAACATCTGCTAACCAATCCCCTTTGCAAAGTACATAATAGCGACCACTATACAATGTATCGTAAAGCAATATCACCACAGCTGTTATGCCCTATGAGACTACATACACTATGATCTAAATAAAAAAAATAAAAAAAAAGTATAATAAAAAATGCCGGTCTCAATAATAACAGGGATTATACGTTATAAGCCTCTGCGTAGGCTAATGTTGCAAGGCTACTGATGTACCAATCCTGCATTTCAAGCCACTTACCAAATATACATTACTACCCCTGCGTGGGTAAACTGTTCCCTATCAGATGTTATGAATTGCCCATCATTACCCAGGTCGGAATTGATGTGAAATATGTAATATGCCCTACCTTTGTTTGACATACTATGCCTCTGCGTAGGCAACAGTGCACTCATTTTTCAAACCCATTCTATGTCTGCTAACATTTTGCATACAAAAAAAAAAAAAAAAGAAAGTTCAGGATAGTGGAAATAGGAGCCTTAAGGAATAGCTACTCCACAAATTCCAAGCTTAAAGGTATCATCGGCAACTGCCCAGGCCCACGAATCCCAAAGAAGGTCTTTAGTTTCCAGTGATAATCCATGGACAATCCAGGATCCCCTGAAAGTGTCCTAGCCACCAGATGAAGACAGTCTTGGCGCAAACGTGAGTGTGTATTCCCTTGTGGGTCGCAAAGAAGTAGAGGGAAGGAGGGCTGTAACAGGTTGGGAAATAACGCTTAACTCTGCCAGAAAGGGGTAACCAGTATGAGAGACACCTACTGCAGATATACTTAATGGAGGACTCTCCTTGTGCCATGGTATTATCGGCCATACACATTATCTTTGCCATAGGGCTTGTAGCATTCAAGGGCTTATCCTGGGCCACAAGGAGGCCATGTTCAATCCCTTTCAGGGGGTCACGTCCTGTGCGGGTCATACATATGACTACTGTATAGTCAAAAACAGGCATTCTGACTACCTTATCCTAGAGGCTGGGCCTGAGTCATTCCGCTCAGAAGCGGTTGCGTACTTTACAGTGTTCACACAGCCAAAGGGGCACATAATGAGCAAGGTCATCAGGTAATGCCCATTCTGATGAACTGGGGTGTTGGATATTCCGTGCATTAAATAATGGAAGCCCATATGTATTCTGTAAAATCTCCTCAGTGAGAGAAGAATAAGGCTGTGAGCCGCCATGTGTGTTTGTATCATCCACCACTGATTTCTAAACATATGGAGAATCCTTTCAGGGCACTTTGTCCCAAGTTGGTTCTCCTTTCGAAGCGGAGTGGTCACATTCCCTCCATTTGTCTATGACCAAAAGGGGTGGAGGGGCATCAACTTCATCCTCTAGGAGGTGGGATCCAAATTCTCTACCCAGCTGGCACATTTTATGGGTGCTTAGCCCTTGAAATGGCTAGGTGCCAGTTTTTAAATTATCCATTAGTTGAAATGGTTCGGTTGCCTTCTGATGCTTAGAATTTCAGCACCTCTTCTGCCTCCCATGACAAGTCCTGACCTTCCGGCATGGAACTCGATCTGAAGGGAGTTTCGTGAGCACCTTGTACAGTTCCTTCTCTACTGATGGGGCTACTGTTGCATTAATCACAGCCTTAAATTCCTGAAGTTGATAGAAACATAGAAACATAGAAACATAGAAACATAGAATGTGACGGCAGATAAGAACCATTCGGCCCATCTAGTCTGCCCAATTTTCTAAAAACTTTCATTATTCCCTAGCCTTATCTTATGGTTAGGATAGCCTTATGCCTATCCCATGCATGCTTAAACTCCTTTACTGTGTTAACCTCTACCACTTCAGCTGGAAGGCTATTCCATGCATCCACTACCCTCTCAGTAAAGTAATACTTCCTGATATTATTTTTAAACCTTTGTCCCTCTAATTTAAGACTATGTCCTCTTGTTGTGGTAGTTTTTCTTCTTTTAAATATAGTCTCCTCCTTTACTGTGTTGATTCCCTTTATATATTTAAATGTTTCTATCATATCCCCCCTGTCTCGTCTTTCCTCCAAGCTATACATGTTAAGATCCTTTAACCTTTCCTGGTAAGTTTTATCCCGCAATCCATGAACCAGTTTAGTAGCCCTTCTCTGAACCCTCTCTAAGGTATCAATATCCTTCTGAAGATACGGTCTCCATACTGTGTACAATACTCCAAGTGAGGTCTCACCAGTGTTCTGTACAATGGCATGAGCACTTCCCTCTTTCTACTGCTAATACCTCTCCTATACAACCAAGCATTCTGCTAGTATTTCCTGCTGCTCTATTACATTGTCTGCCTACCTTTAAGTCATCAGAAATAATCACCCCTAAATCCCTTTCCTCATATGTTGAGGTTAGGACTCTATCAAATATTCTGTACTCTGCCCTTGGGTTTTTACGTCCAAGATGCATTATCTTGCACTTATCCACATTAAATGTCAGTTGCCACAGTTCTGACCATTTTTCTAGTTTACCTAAATCATTTGCCATTTGGCTTATCCCTCCTGGAACATCAACCCTGTTACATATCTTAGTATCATCAGCAAAAAGACATACCTTACCATCAAGACCTTCTGCAATATCACTAATAAAAAATATTAAAGAGAATGGGTCCAAGTACAGATCCCTGAGGTACCCCACTGGTGACAAGTCCAAGCTTCGAATATATTCCATTAACTACAACCCTCTGTTGCCTGTTACTCAGCCACTGCCTTACCCATTCAACAATATTTGAATTCAAACTTAAAGATTGCAGTTTATTGATAAGCCTTCTATGTGCAACAGTGTCAAAAGCCTTACTGAAATCTAGGTAAGCAATGTCTACTGCACCACCCTGATCTATAATTTTAGTTACCCAATCAAAAAAATCAATAAGATTAGTTTGGCATGATCTCCCTGAAGTAAACCCATGTTGTCTCTGATCTTGAAATCCATGTGTTTTTAGATGCTCATCAATCCTATCCTTTAACATGGTTTCCATCACTTTCCCCACTACTGAAGTAAGGCTTACTGGCCTATAGTTGCCCGACTCCTCCCTATTACCTTTCTTGTAAATGGGCACAACATTCGCTAACTTCCAATCTTCTGGGACTACACCTGTTAACAATGATTGGTTAAATAAATCTGTTAATGGTTTTGCTAGTACACCACTAAGCTCTTTTAATAGCTTTGGGTGTATTCCATCAGGTCCCATTGACTTATTTGTCTTTACTTTTGACAGTTGAAATAGAACCTCTTCCTCTGTAAACTCACGTGTAATAAATGACTCATTTATCCTTTTTCTCAACTGAGGTCCCTTTCCTTCATTTTCATCTGTAAATACAGAACAAAAATATTCATTGAGGCAGTCAGCTAGACCTTTATCCTCTTCTACATACCTTCCTTCTTTTGTTTTTAATCTAACTAATCCTTGTTTTACTTTTCTTTTCTCATTTATGTATCTAAAAAATGTTTTATCCCCCTTTTTTACTGACTGTGCTATTTTCTCTTCTGTGTGTGATTTGGAAGCTCTTATAACTTGCTTAGCCTCTTTCTGCCTAATCTTATAGATCATTTTGTCTCCCTCACTCTGGGTTTTTTTATAATTCCTAAATGCTAACTTTTTGTTTTTAACTATTTTGGCCACATCTGCGGAGTACCACAGTGGTTTCTTGAATTTTTTGCTTTTACTGACAAGCCTAATGCAATTTTCTGTTGCCTTCAATAGTGCAACTTTTAAATAATCCCATTTCTCTTGGACTCCATTTAAATTGCTCCAGTCTGATAATGACTCCTCTACCCATATTCTAATTTTAGAAAAGTCTGTTTTTCTAAAGTCTAAAACTTTTGTTTTTGTGTGGTGTGACTCAGTCACTGTTCTTATATTAAACCACACTGACTCATGATCACTGGATCCTAAACTTTCACCTACAGTAACATCTGATACTAAATCTCCATTTGTTAACACTAAATCTAGTATGGCCTCTTTACGAGTTGGCTCCTCAACAACTTGTTTTAGAGACAATCCCAGTAGGGAGTTTAGAATATGTGTGCTCCTGGCACAAGTAGCTAATTTTGTTTTCCAATTTACATCAGGAAGATTAAAGTCACCCATGATGATAACTTCCCCCTTCATTGTCATTTTAGCTATTTCCTCAACTAGTAGATTATCTAACTCTTCAATTTGTCCTGGGGGCCTATAAATCACACCTACACGAGTTACTGTGTGATTACCAAATTCTAACGTAGCCCAAACGGACTCTATGTTTGCCTCACTAACTTTTATTAGGCTAGATTTTATGCTATCCTTCACATACAAGGCCACCCCTCCCCCTTTCTTGCCTTCCCTATCTTTCCTATATAAAGAGTACCCTGGTATTGCTATGTCCCAGTCATTTTTCTCATTGCACCATGTCTCAGTAACAGCGACTAAATCTACACTATCAGTTGCCATTATTGCCACAAGTTCATGGATCTTATTCCCTAAACTGCGAGCATTTGTAGACATGACTCTAAGCTTATCATTTTTTAACACACTTGCTACAGGCACCTTCTGTCCTTGTTTTGGGGGACAATTGGATTGATGTTTTATCACCCTTTTGCCCCCCCCTCCTAGTTTAAATACATCCTAGCAAAACCTCTGAACTGCTCACTGAGAACATTTGTTCCCTTTTGAGAAAGATGCAAACCATCTTTTTTGTACAGCTTATCTCCATTCCAAACAGAGCTACCATGAGAAATAAAGCCAAATCCTTGCTCCGACACCATTCACCAAGCCACAAATTAAAGTCCCTAATACGCATCCGCCTGTCGTTCTGAGTGTTATGCACAGGCAGAACTTCAGAGAATGACAGTGTGGAAGCAACCTGCCGTATATCATTGGCAAAAACACTAAAAACTTCCTTAACCTCTGAAACCTCATTGCAAGCCAAGTCATTTGTCCCTAGATGGACAAGTACATCCAATTCCCCTTCCTGCTTTGCTTGCTTAACAATATTACAGATACGTCTCCTGTCTCTGTGAGCAGTAGCTCCAGGAAGACACCTCACAAGACCACCATTGTCCATCTCCACACCTCTTATAATGGAATCACCCAACAACAACTGCTTTCTATTAGGCCTCACCATAGTCTCCAAGCCGGTCTCCACAACACCACTAGTCTCAGTGCCTCTCTCCACAACAACACTAGCCTCAGTGCCTCTCTCCACAACACCACTATCCTCAATGACTCTCTCTACAACACCACTAGTCTTAGTGCCTCTCTCCACAACACCACTAGCCTCAGTGACTCTCTCTACAACACCACTAGTCTTAGTGCCTCTCTCCACACCACCACTAGATCCGCAGAATCTTCCGTGACCCAAAAAGGGGTTACACCTGGTCAAGGGTGTCAACTTGTCTGAGAGAAGCATAAAATATTTTAATATTATGCAGTGGAACCTTGAAATCACTATAGAGATTTCCAATCCTGTCTGCAGAACTGGGGTTTACCCAGAATTAACCCAGTCAGGGTCAGGACAGCGAGTCCTATTAGAACAAAGCAGCCTTAGTTATGTAAATACTGTCCAAAGATCAGTAAATCGATAGCCCACCCTTAGACACAGTGTGCCAATAATCATTTGGAATTGGGGTACACAGCAGGGGGCTTAGCCCTAGTTATTATGTGTTATTATTACAGGCTTAGCAGGAGTATACCTAAAGATTGTGTCACAATAATAGAGGCGGCTAACCTATGTACATGCATGTTTGGGCTCACCCCCTGATAATGTCACAGTAATGATTGGGGTATGTCACTAATAGCACAGCAGCAATGTAGGCTCACCCCAAGATATGCTTCCTTAAAAATAGGGGCTCTTATATTACCTCCTACTTATTTTTGGTTGGTCAATGTATTTTCTTTCTGATTTGTGCTGCTATTGTAGTTAGTAAAGAGATTTTATAGCAAAATATGAAGCCTCCTCTCATAAAATGATAAAATTATAAAATTGAATCCTCATTGCACATCCATATAACTGTTTCTTATGACTAAAATGGATGGACTTGTGGTATTCATCAGAATATATAAAGGTGGGTGGTCTTTCATGCTGTTACACACTGATTAGAAAAGTGGCCACGTCAATATAGAAAGCCTGTCTTTCAACCCACCGCATCTCACGTGTACATAAATAATAGCTATTCTTCTATTAAAAGGATTACTGTGTTACTGTTTGCAGTTAAATGCTAAATGCAGCAGGGAGCTTGTTCAATAAGCATTAACTTACTGCCTAGAGATTGGCAGCCGGATGTGGGTTAATAATACATTAACCTGGTGCTATTTGCTGTTCTTGCAATGCAGTAGATTAGAAAGCTTTCAGATTGGTGTCCATAGAAACCCTATAGACATGGATTTGGTAAAGCTTTTTATCTTTCAGATTTTGCAAAGATGCAAAGTTGGTTGAGGTGTGCCGAAACCAACGTACAAGTAGGCCTGTAATAAAAAGAGGGCAAAAGGAGGGTTCAAAGAAAACACACTTTACTGCAAGTTACAAAGCTAGACTTCTGAAAGCTTGTCGAAACTCCCTCTCCGGTTGTGGTATGCAAGTATTGTTAATAAAGGATTTCCCGCGGCCCAGTCTCTTAATGATGTGGACTGGTGTGTTTGAGCTTGATGCTGAAGATGCTGCGCCCATACAGAAGGAGTGACCAGAGAAGGAAGCCGGGTGTAACCTTGACAGTAGAGTTCTGACGTGAGATGTGAATTTAGCTAAGCAGACGTCTCGGTGTGAGGCTCCGTAACAGAAACGGGATAAACACAATTTTGGCCGCAAATACAGAGACTTACCTGAGGCTACAAGAGGCCAAGATACAAATAGAAGCCCTGACTTCGCAAGTACAAAGGTTAAACCGAACAGTGACAGCGCCGGAAACCCACCACAGGTGCAGGAACATACATGGGATCCCTGAGGCGATTGGAAACGAGTGGCTACTACAATTCACACAGAGCAATGGGAATCAAAGGAGGGTCTACCCCGCCACAGATTACTTCGGTGTTCAGAGTATGCAAGTACACTGCGGCACCAGAGGGTGCTGCCAGGGACGTCATAGCTGTGACACGTAATGTGACAGTAAGAAACGCCATAATGAGCTTCTCTAGAACACAAAGGACTATAACCTTTGAGGGATATAAGGTGGCTATATATGGAGACATTCCGTTCTCCATGCTGGTGGAAAAAAGAAAATCGGCACCTGTGGCCAGGAAACTCAGAGACTGTTCTATAAAATACCGATGGGGAATGGAAGGGTCCCTTGAGGTGACCGTTGGAGACACATCCCATACCCTGACTTCGGCAGAGGACCCTGAAGCGTTTTACAAACACCTAGGCCTGCAACCCCAGACTCTGCCGGAGACGTCCTTCAGGCTACATCAAGCAGGCAGATCAAAGGCCTACACCAACAAGGTGCTGAGATTGACCAGGTTCTCGGGAGGAACTGCCTCCTGGCGCTGAACCCCAGACCACAACACACAATCCCGAACCCAAGTTGAGAATCAGAAAGATATATGGTGTATACTGCGCCCACAAATTATACATACATAGATCTTCAGAGGGTACAATGCTTTCAACCTCAGAATAATAAGAGACAATAATGGTACAGTACAATATGGTAAAGTGCAGATTATACAGATAGTAGCTGTAAGAAAACCACTCACATTTGATAGAGGTATTTTAGAGCTCTGCTGTATTGCGTGTGGATGGCCGTGCAGCTTGTTTAAGTATGCACCCAAATGAACTACCGAATTTGGCGCATGAAAATTACGTCAGAAGCGGAAATTGACCAATCAGATGTAAGTGATTCCTATTTATACTTACCTCTCCCATTCCTTGTTGCCCTGTTGTGCTTTCTTGGAAGCCCAATAGCGCGTTCCTTCTATTTAGTTGTTTGGTACCTTGACTAACTCTTGTCTCATGTTTATCCTGCTCTCTCTAATCCTTGACCTCGGCTTGTTTAATCGTTATTCCTTACCTCTGTAATCCTCTGACCTCAGCTTGTATTCTGACTCTGCTTATTTGTATAACCCGCCCATTCTTGTTTGGGATTCTGTCTGTGTGTTCTGGTTTCGGGATTCCTGACATTACAACAGGGCGTTTCTATTATGGAACCTATCACAACCTATCACAGAGATATCACAACAGTTGGCCATATGTGGCTCAAGGATGGACGGAATTGATTATCTCATGGATCAATTTGCCCAGACCTTGCAAACCATCCTAATGCGCACTGCTCACTTACATCCTGACGCACAGGACAATACTGCTGCCTCTCCGGTTCCTGTTCCTGAACCCGTGCCTACTGTTCCAGCACATACTGTCCACATGACACCTCCACATTAATATAGTTGGGATCCTATGTTATGTCATGGGTTTCTTTACCAGATTGACATCCATTTTGTTATGAACCCACTTTCATGTCCTAACAATAGGTATAAGATAGCGTTTCTGATAAACCATGTGTCGGGTAGAGTCTTGGCATGGGCCAATCCTATTTTGGAATCTAGTTCCTCTATTTCTTATTCCTATGCTGAGTTCTTCTCAGCTTTTAAGAGGACATTTGACATTCCTGGTAGAGTCAATTCTGCGGGCAAATCTTTGATGATTATTAAGCAAGGATCCAGATCTATAGCAGATTTTGCTACTGAGTTCCGTACTTTGGCATCAGAGGTTGTATGGAATAACGACTCTCTAGTAACCGCTTTCCAGGAGAGCTTAGCTGGATATATCTTACATAAGAGCATCTAGAGAATTGCCTATCTTACTCCAGGATCTCTGTATTGTCATAGATAATTGTATAAGGGAGAGACACACTTATAGAGAGACTCAAAGAAGGCTATACTCCTATCCAGTACCCAGTCTGCTATCTAAAGCCTTGCTCGCCTTACCACCTCCACCTCCACCACCAGAACCCATGCAATTAGGTGCCACTAAGTTAACAGAGGCTGAGAAATCCTGTAGACGAAAGGAGGGCTTATGTCTTTATTGCGGTAAAAGGGGACATTTGAGAAAGGAATGTCCTAGCCGTCCGGAAAACTCCTGCACCAAAGGCTTAGTCAGGGGTCAGCCTTCGATGTTATGCCATTATTCCCTTCTGCTAATACCAGTCATACTTGGAAAATGACCTTCAACACTCGCAGTAGGCATTACGAATACTTGGTGATGCCTTTTGGGTTATGCAATACCCCTGCAGTCTTTCAAGTTCTGATAAATAATGATGTTCTATGTGATATCTTATCCTTATGTGCTGTTGTCTAATTAGATGACATCCTCATTCATTCATCAGATCTTAAAACACACTTTCAACATGTTAGGATGTTACTTTAACATGGATTGCACTGTAAACTAGAGAAATGTCTCTTTGATCAGACTACAGTTCAGTTCCTCGGTTATGTCATCTCTGAAAAAGAATTCAGTATAAATCCTTCTAAATTAGAGGCCATTACGTCTTGGCCACTTCCTCAAGGACTTAAGGCTCTCCAAAGATTTATTGGGTTTTCAAATTATTATAGGAAATTTATAAAGAATTTCTCGTCTATAATAAGTCTCATAACAAAGATGACTAAGAAAGGAGAGAATCCCCATGTTTAGAATACCCTGAAGAAAGCGTGCCTTCAATACCCTGAAGAAAGCGTTTTCCAATCCCCCAGTATTACTTCATCCTGATCCGTCATTGCCCTTCATCTTAGAGGTAGGCGCGTCGGTATCTGGTGTGGGAGCAGTTCTGTCTCAGAGAAAGACCCCTAAAGAACCTCTGCATCCGTGTTTCTTTTACAAGAAACTATCGGATTCTGAAAAGAATTACATAGTATTAGCATTCAAGGAATGGAGACACTTGTTAGAAGGTTCTAAATATGCTATATTGGTAATTACTGATCACAAAAATCTCTCGTATATCGCTGAAGCTAAACGTATATCCTTCAGACAAGCTAGATGGTCCTTATTCTTATCTCATTTTCAGTACTCTATTACTTATAGACATGGTTATCGTAATGTTAAGGCAGACCATCTCTAGGCAATACAAACCATTATAGATAATCCCCACTATTCCTGAAACCATTGTTTCTTCTACTAATATCATTGCTGCTACTCGTCTTACTGTTTCTTCTCTGCTACTCGACAAAATTAAGCAGTATTAGACTCAGGCACCCCCTGATAAACATGTTGGTTTATTGTATGTAAAGGAAGTGATCTGAGAGGTGTTAACTTTATTTCATGATTCCAAAACTGCAGGTCATCGAGGTAGATTGCATGGAATACCGGTTGATATTGTCTCAGACAGGGGTCCTCAGTTCGCTTCCAGGTTCTGAAGGGGTTTCTGTGCAGAAATGGGTGTTTCTCTTTCCTTCTCCTCGGCTTATCACCCTCAGTCTAACGATGCTGCTTAAAGGGCGAATCAGTCCCTGGAACTGTACTTATGCTGATTTACTAATGAACTCAAAGATAATTGGTCTGGTCTTCTCCCGTGGGCTGAGTTTGCAAGAAATTCGGTTTGTCATGCCTCTACTAGCTTAAGTCCTTTTATGGTGGCTTATGGTGTTCAACCTAGCATCTATCCTGGTGTATTTTTGGAAAAGGGAAAATCTGCTTTGGATGCCCATCTTGCCACCTTGAGGGAGATGTGGAAGCAGGTCCAATCAGCCGTGTACCATGCAACTATGTCCCAGAAGAGATTCACTGATCGCCTTCAGGCTGGGGTGCCTACCTTTCCCATACCTTGTTGCCCTGTTGTGGTTTCTTGGTAGCTTAATAGCACGTTCCTTCTGTTTAGTTGTTTGGTACCTTGACTGGCTTTTGTCTCTCGTTTATCCTGCTCTCTGTAATCCTTGACCTCGGCTTGTTTAATCGTTATTCCTTACCTCTGTAATCCTCTGACCTCGGCTTGTATTCTGACTCTGTTTATTTGTATAACCCGGCCATTCTAAGGACCGTTATTACAAATATTCTTGTTTGGGATTCTGTCCATGTGTTCTGGTTCCCGGATTCCTGACACTCACAGTACAACAGGCCTCTATTTGGCATGGTGGTCTTGATTCTTCCAAAATGTCAAAATCCAAGCATTGTTTCTTTAGGAAGGTTGTTCTGAGTGGCTGAGTTCCATCAGAGTTTTCCAGTGGGAAAAAGACTTCTAAGTTTCAGGAGATTCTGAGCCAACATTGCAGATGCCAGGGAATGATCTGCTGTGATCACTGGCTATTGTCCACGGTTCTTAAACCATCCTCCAAGGGAAAGTTTTTTTGAACATCATCATTCATAAAGAGAAAGAAAAAGAGACATCCCGAAAGATTATAAATGGAACAAAGAAAGTGAAAGTGCACACAACATAAAATCCATTGATACTTTATATTGTGTGTGCCTTGACGTTGTTCTTTTACTTTTTGTTTTGTAAATTTCTATGTGATTAATTCACAGTTGATTATAGCTGTACTTGAATATGTTGGTTCACAATTAGTGTCTTTTCTTGAAATATTAAGTCTTGGACAAGATTAGATTGTTTTAGTACAAACTTTAAAGAAAAGAGAAGGCTACTTTGCCCAGTTGTTCCTGGTGAAGAAGCCCTCAGGCAAATGAAGGGCAGTTTTGGATTTGCATTTAATAATTACCCTCACATTCAGCATTTTTACACAGAGTCAGTTTTAAAACCTGTGTCAATCATCATAAGTATGTGATTTCTGTGGATTGCTGGAGTGCTTCATAGGCTCCTTCTGTTTTCAGGCATTACTAGTCATGAGCAGTATCATCTGGCCACAATATGGTCCCTCGTATCTTCAGAAAAATGCCGGTTACCCATGGTAGCAGACATTAGGAAACATGGAGTAATCATATTTCTGTACAGGAACATTTGCCTTGTGGTTACCAAAAAAAGACACACTCTGGCTCTACACAGAGATCCTGTTATCCAAGTCTCAATTTGTTTCGGTTTAAACCTGCCTATACCTTGAGCTGATACTTTATAAAACTGTTAAGTGGTTGGGATGGTGGGCCAATGGAATCAGAGACTTATTTCAACATTTTCCTCTGCTAGTTCAATGGAGAGCTAAGGAACCACTCAGGAAAATACAAATTCTAATCGGATGCTGTCATCACAAATGCAAAATGCAATCTGTGTGTTTGAGGATTAGAACAAAAATTGTTGTAAATCCAAGATGACCACTTTCACATATATTTGAGTAGCTTAACTAGGAAGGAAAAATGCAAGTTTTTGTAGCCTTCTCTATAAAAATAATATTTTACTAATTGTGTTTCTTTAAATACAATGATCCTATGCTAGTAGGGTCACCCAAAGCTCACTGTAGAATTTTATATATATAATTTACATTTTTTTTTACTCTAAATGCATTTCAAACTCAGGCGAAATGACCTGAACTGGAAAGTAGTAATTATACTTGAGATATCACTTTGAAAAAGAAGAAAGTGAAGAAAAGCTGAAAAGAAGAAAGTGATCTATATGTCACCAACACGTTTTTAAAATGGTTCAGTGGGTTTTTAAGACATTTTTAATTACAGATCTCAAGCTAACTGTTGTGGAAGTGAGACACTCACCTAACCCCCTCCTATCTCCTGATTTCTGCATTATTTAAGATAGAATTTACAATTATTTAAATAAGGCATCACACCTGCAAACTGACAGTACACAATTTCAGATACCTTGTATCTCTATTCCTGAGTCTAATGGTGGTCGCTTTATGTCTCAGGGTGTCATTTGTTTAGATGAGATCCCCTCTTGGAGGAACCCTATTTCATAACCTTGAGGAAGCAATGGTCCTTTTTTCATTCCAAATTTTGTTTTATTTTTAGTTGTGTTTGTGGTCTGTTTTAACTTCTCCATAGGCTTGCACTTAAAGGGACACTCTTAATGTCTTTACCAGGATTTCATTGGTACCAAACCACATTAAGATGTCAAAATAGTTTTGAGCATTTTGTCACAATTACCTTGGTCCAATGTGCAGAGGTGTACCTAGGTTGTCGGGCTGCCTTTAAAACCTTTTTGTTCGGGGAATTAAAAAAGCATACACTCACATTTACATACACACACATACATTCATTTACACAAACAAGTATTCATACAGAAACATGCTCAAATCCAAGTTCTCATATGTGTATATTCACACACATTCATATGCACACACATATTCATATGTACATACTCAGATTCATATATACACACATGATTACACACAAATACACCCTGTACACACAGTCATGTTCATATACACTTAGTGAAATGTATATACTCACACACATACATATTCACGGACACTCACATAAAGATTTGATTTTTATTTAGATCCCTGGTGTCTATTGGTTAGCGGCTGGGATCAGTCTATGCACTAATTACACAGCTCCCTGTAGCTCTGTACATACGCTGGGGTTAGGGAGAGGTTGGATCCTTTTTCCTACCATTAGTGGAGAGTGGAGAGGGAACTGTGCGACTTAGGGTGCTCTGTCACTCAGGGCGAACCTTTACTTTACTTTTATCCTTTGTAGCGCCGGTCTCCTCTCTGGCTGAAATCATCATAGGAAAGCAGAGGTGAAATATAGCAAGTAATTATAGTAGTGATTATAGCATTTACCCCATACCAATCGAGACTACATGTAGAGGTCAAACATAACTGACTTTATTGCAGCTGTACAGAGGTAAATATACCCACAGAGGGTCATTTCCATATAATAGGGTAATTAACCCTACACACAGTTCCTTTTCCCATAACTTCTTTTTTTTCTTGCTGTAAACAACCCACAGTCCTACCAAAACAAACAAACAAACAAACAAACAAACAAACATTCAGCTACATTATGTCCATATAATTCAAACAACATGAAACATCAAATGCCCCTTATAAAATTCCATGCCAAGCAGGAGGAATCCCTACACTGAAACCATTGGCCCATGACACGCACAGTGCTATAAACACCCACCAAACATTGTGATATACAGTATAAGGTAAAAAGGTGGGTGTTTACAGCACTGTGTGCACTTTGTGTTGGTTTATTTGTATTTTTGGGTGTGTGAGACACTTATTATATTTAGAGCAGCACATTCACTTTAGATGTTCTGCTGATCATTTATTGAAGCACCTTATAGCATTGTCTCTTGTTATTTATACTCTTCTGTGTTCATATGTTGCCATTTTCATTCTTTGGATATACCTTTACTGGTCTCTTGTCAACCTGGACTGGATAATGCAGTAGCTACGTATAATCACCAATAGCAACTATATGTGTGGCTGCCCAATCCCAGCGGGTTACTCTGGGCAATGAAGAATTTATCTGCATCCTAATCCCTTACATTGATTTACAACATTTGGTGTCCCAACACTTATTAAACTGACAAAATGATCTCTCTTTTTTTCTTTCACTATTTTGCTGTCTATTTATTACTTTTACTCTGTTAGTTTTCAAGTTACCTGTATGGATGTTGCATCATTTTAACCTTGTGCAACATATTGTACATGACAACTCTGGTTCCTTTCCTTGCTGCTGTATTGTTCTATTTATACTGCAGTCATGTTATGAAAAATATAATTAAAAAAAGGTACATCTGCCAAACTCAGAATTGACACTGTGCGATGTATTCACCAAATATGGAATAGTGCAGAATTGTCAAGGGAATTGCAAATGATATGCCGAAATAGCCAATTTGGAAAACTGTTAAACTCAGCATTTTTCTTTTCAGCTCAGTTATTTTGGGCTCAAATTTGCAATTCTCTTGTCAGTTCTCCAGTTTCATTTTTAGGGAAAAACCCAAGGCATTGATTGAACTTAAGATAAAGATTTCTTTAGATTTTTTTTTTTTTAATAAAATCAAACAGAAATATATATATATTTTTTTATCAGTTATGGAAGTTATTTTAATTCCCTCACTGAATTATGGTTTGGTAAATTTGGTACATCATATTCTTGAGTGTTCTGTTTAAAGTGAAAAAAAATATTTAGTTTTTTTAATGTGATACTTTCCTTTGTAACAAATATATTTTACATGTCATACACAGATAACAGCCACACATTTCAGTTTCCTTTATCATCTCTTTTCTTATAAAAAAATCACATATTTCTGTTCTCACTTGTGCTTTACCTACTGTATTTTAAATTATATATGTGCTGTACAAATGAATGAATAAATCAAACCAACTTCATTCTCTTGCCCAAATTATTTCTTTACGATCCCCGTCACCCTAATTCTCCATTCTTCATTACTTTTCAGTCGTCTGTTCCTATTCTTCAACCCTTAACTTTGTACGTACCGGCGATTGTCATTACTGTATGCATTGTCTCTTGTTTTTCATCCCTCCTCCCATATCTTCTCTGCCCATTCCTCCCCTACTTACCTCACACTCCTCCTATCGCTTGTTGTCTGCAGTTATCTGCCAGAGTTCTGTCTTTTTGAATTATCCTCAACCTGGTCCCATGGTCGTTGGTGGCTATATATAAGCAGCAGAATATGTCTGCCGGGCACATAAGTCTTCACATGGTCATCGCTCAATATCCCTAGAGTGGAAATGAAGTGCCACATTGAGCTGGGCATGTGTCCACAGGCGTAGGACTTCCAAAACAGATATTGCAGGGACACATTTGTGATTCACCCAGGGGCAAAACCAGGCAGCACCTTATCAGTGCCGCTCCTATGGTTGTGTTTCTATATCTATATTATCATATACATACTCCACACATCCTCTGTCTGTCTTCTGGGCTTGTTCTCACTGCTAATGCTTAAGGATGTGTTTTCCATTAAATGAGAAGGTTAATGATTTCAATTATGTAAAAGAGGGCAGCTAAATGCTTAGAAATTCCACCTTCTCCTCATGTCATGGGGTTGGGGGGGTGGAGAGGGGGCATGGGGGGGAGTAGTGTACACATGCTTTCTAACAATTAAAACAAGCAAAATAGTTAACCTGATCCTCTACAACAGACTAATACATATCACCTAATTAGTGAAAGCTAAACTTCTATTAATGAGTGCTAATAATCTATTCTTCAATCATTTTCGCCCTGCGTCTTTTGCAACATTATCACCAATAAGCTTAATATGGCCAGATTATATTTAAAAGCAACACGTGTGCTATACTGAGTGATGGTTGCTGGTTTTCATGGGATTTTCACCAAAAAAAAAGGCAAACTATAAGAAAAAGACTAGGTATCTTCAATAAATGTGTACAAATTAAGATTATAATGGTACCACATGGTTTAGATGCCAATTGAGCATTGTGATTAGTTGCCTATACCTGCATATTGATTATATTTGTTACATTTATATTCCTCTTCACGCAATGCGAATCCTGAAAGAAACCTCATTTAAAACTGTGTTGTGAGCTTCCCAAAACCGGGTTTATTTAGCTCGTTAAAGCAATACATTCCCACTAAATTGCAATAGTCCATACTAGGAGATAAACCACACTATCATAATCCTGGCACAAAATGAAAACATTCTCTTATTTATTTTTTATTAGAAACTGAAATGTGCAAACCTTGACAAAACACTGCACTTGTTGACCATTCTGTTAGATGTTGCTATAAACAATGATCAATGAAGAAGTCACTTCGATGGGTGCTACTTTGTGGCTGTGGTTCTGGGAGTAGGCGTTCATCACCTCGCAGTAGCATAAGACACAATGCCTTTCACAAAATTATATACAGAATATTTGTATAGACGTGATAAAGGCTTTGTTTGCAGGAAGAGGATGAGTGTTGAATTCAAATTTGACTCCTCGTAGACCAATGTATAACAGATAGTCCAATTTTTTTTTTAAATTATCAAATTCCATGCTGGAAGATATAGTAGAGAGAGAGAATCAGAAGAATGGATTGAAGTAGCTCTTAATGAAGAACTCAGGTGATTTGCTACAAGCAACCAGTTTTCCTTGGAAGAGAGAAAAGATTTAATGATTGCTACAGTCACCAATATGAATATGATGTGTTTTTTTTTTGTTTTCTTTTGTAATAACACAGTGCTTCTTTGCCTGCACAGTCAGAAAATCAATTTGTGCAGCAGAAATACTCCTAAAAGTTATGTGTGGCAGCTATAGTGCATTGTGTATGAATCAAAAGTAGAACACAATATTGAAACAAACTTAAAGGATTTGTGGCAATGTGACGCTGAAGTGGTTAAGGTGGTTGAAGTAAACATACGTAAGTACATACGTTTAAGTTTAAATTCACATTTATCCCGTCTCCATGGAAGGCACAGTTATAACTATTCATAGATTGGTACATGTAACATGTGAATTTTTGCTTGTGAACGCACATAATTCTTTTAGGGGTGAAGGTGTGGGGTGTGAACCTCAGTCACAAAGCTATGACACGATTTGCTGGTCCAATCAACCGTGTATATATATATATATATATATATATATATATATATATATATATAGAGACACCAAGGTCCTTGCACTCAGACTAACCCAGGAATTTCAATGCCGGGTGCACTTTAAGCCACAGCCAAAAATAATAGAATAATAAGAAAGGGCTTGCACTCACGGTCTTTTACGTAAAAAAGGTTTTCTTTATTAGGTGTTATTCCATAAAATCAACGTTTCAGCCCTCATCTGGGGCTTTCTTCAGGATCAACCCGTTAATATATATATATATAAAAGTATTAATTTAAAGGGCTTCAAGGTGTGTTTTATTATTTTATTTTTTTTTAATAAATGTAGCATTTTGCCAATAAACTTAGTTAACAGAAGAGTTGATACAGATACAATGTTTCAGTTTTCCTCTTCCTTTGCATTGTGTGCCCTGGCTGTGCCTGGACTGGACAGGATTTTAAAGGACCACTCTAGGCACCCAGACCACTTCAGCTTAATGAAGTGGTCTGGGTGCCAGGTCCAGCTAGGATTAACCCATTTTTTTTTTTTTATAAACATAGCAGTTTTAGAGAAACTGCTATGTTTACAAATGGGTTAATCCTTCCTCCAATTCCTCTAGCGGCTGTCTCATTGACAGCCGCTAGAGGTGCTTGCGTGATTCTCACTGTGAAAATCACAGTGAGAACACGCAAGCGTCCATAGGAAAGCATTGTAAATGCTTTCCTATGAGACCGGCTAAATGCGCGCGCAGCTCTTGCCGCGCGTGCGCATTCAGCCGAATGGGAGGAGAGGAGGAGGATCGGAGGAGGAGAGCTCCCCGCCCAGCGCTGGAAAAAGTTAAGTTTTTACCCCTTTCCCCTTTCCAGAGCCCGGCGGGAGTGGGTCCATGAGGGTGGGGGCACCCTCAGGGCACTATAGTGCCAGGAAAACGGGTATGTTTTCCTGGCACTATAGTGGTCCTTTAATGTCACTTACCAGATGTTTTAATATACATTTAAAAGAAAATACAAGTTCACAAAAAAAAACCACAAGTTGTAGATATCTTTCAATGTTTGATTTAATAGTGTAAATTCCAGAGAAGCGACTGCTATCCTTTAAAGTATCAACAATTTGAAGTAAATGTGATTAGCCATATGTAATGTTTTTTTTTAAATTTCATTATGAGTTGGTATATATCTTGCTGTACAAATAGAAAGCTCAGTTTGTATTATTTAAATCGTAACATCTGTGAGTCACTGGTTCCCTCTACTGGTAACTTTGTAAAACACATTCTCTTTATATAAAAAGTGACTCCCAGCAAATCTATAAGGTGATTTAAAGGGATATTGCAGGGTGTATTTACCACCTTTTTCTATATTTTTTTTCTTTTTAAGTAAATCCTAAAGTACCGCTCTTTCTGATAAATACAAAAATAAGTGTGCCAGTCCACCTCCCATAGCTTTCTGTGATAAAGGTGTAAAGAATGTTCAATTCAACTTGCAGTTCCTCTTTAAAACTTGCAGCCATGCTGTATATTTATTATGGTATCTCCAGTTTAAGATAAGGGATAGAGCTGTAACACAAGAAATGTTTGTTTCAGGAATGTATTTTTGCATAAGCCTTTATTACATGCATGCAAACACTTAAAACTAGACCCAGGGCCGGATATACTTAGGGGCTGATGGAGCTGCAGCTCCAGGCCCAGGCCCAGGCCCATGGAATATGCCCATTGATTTTGAAGAAAAAAAAAAATATATATATATTTTTTCTTTCTTTTCTTTTTTTTTTTTAACACATTACTCTTAGGGTTGCCACCTGGCTGGTATTTTATGGTATTTGAGGCTACCTGGCCAGTGCCAGTTTATGCAGTAAAACCGGCAATACAAATGCCGGCATATTTCTATGTATAAACAGAGATTACTCTGCAATACCTGTGCAGAGTAGGGGTCATTGTGTGTGGAGAGAGGCAGGGATAGGAAGTTAAAGCATATCCCTGCCTCTCTCTACACACTGATCCGTGGGGGAGCAGCTACACATCATAGAGAGTGCAGACAGCAGCTCCCAGCCTGCAGAGACAGCCTACAGCTCAGGGAAGTGAGGAATGGGGTAAAGGCTGCAGGGAGACATGTGGACACTGGGAGACACTAGGGGACACTGGGTGACCTGGGAACACTGAGACACTTGTGGACACTGGAATATCAGGGGACACTGAAACACTATGGGATGCTGTGAGACACTAGGCACTTGGAGACACCGTGAGACATGGGGACACTGTGCCCTAGCGTCTGTGTCCCCAGTGTCTCAGTGTCCCAATGTCGCAGTGTTCCCATGTCTCTTAAGTGTCCCCTCGTGTCCAAGTGACACTGGGCAACATGGGGACACAAGGGGACACTGGGAGACATGGGGCACTGAAACATTGAGACACTGGGATACATAGAAGACACAGAGACATGGGCACATGATGGGACACTGGGACACATGGGGCACTGAAACACTGTGATACAGTGTGACACAGACATTAGGGGATACTGGGAAACATGAGGACACTGGAAGACTAAGGGACACTAAGACACTGGGAGACAGGGTGACACTAGTAACAATCCATCTTTTACTCAGCAGAATAAATGAGTAGTTTTTTTGGTGATTTTACAGAATTTTCTCTTATGTCACTCATTGTGATTTACACGCATACATAATTCATTATGCAAATTAGTAAGGCCGGTATTTTTTTTCCAAGAAAGGTGGCAACCCTAACTATCCTTCACATACTCTTGCTTAAGTATGGAAACGTTAGAGGGATGTATGGGAACAAAACTTGTGTGGACTGGCTGACAAAATTAATTAAGGTAAAGCTGACTTTGTGCACAATGCAAACGATCTTGCTGCTTCAGTCTCTCTAACACTGTGACATGTTCCTTTTCTTCTACACTCACTATATGCAGCTGTTCTCTGTCCCAGACTATATACCAGGAGCTTCTGCCTGCTAGTAAGGAGGTTAGGAGAGGAATGGACCAGCAAGTGCTAGGGGACAGTCCTTAGAAAGGGTGGAGCGAACTCATCGCTAGACATATTTATGCCAAGCTCAGGGTGCTGTCTGCATAGTTTTCCCTTAGTTGGCCAGCCTGCATGATTGGCAGGCAGCTTGACATGCATTCATGCCAGGCTGACCTTCTTTAGGCAGACATGCCCGCTTTTTAAGGTATGTTCGCCTCTTTCGGCAGTTCTGGTTACATGATTTGTGTCAGTGGCCCACTCTTTTACCCAGTCCTGCTTCACTGGACACTACTGTTAGGGGTATGGATTTACTTAATAGATGAAAGCATAAATTAGAGAGATTAGCATAGTGTGTGTGTTTTCTCATAGCTGCACTTATGAATTTCCCTCCAGCACCACTTCTGCCAGATACATGATACGATTGGTAGGTATGACTGTTTTAGTGTTTTTGATCGATAAGATTCTGTAATTATAATAGTCAGCACCAGGCCCACTGGGCTCTTAATCTGGCCCTGCCCAGACCACTTCATCTCATTGAAGTGCTATAGGAGCAATATCCCTGTTCTTTAACCATGCAGAGAAACTGCAATATTTACATTTTTGTATTCCTTTTTATTAACATTCTGCCAGCTGTATGGATAAATCAGCCGAGGGAAGAATAAAGGCAGACAGAAATATCAATACAGAGTATTTACACCCCCTGGCTGTGTAAATATAGATGTGCCTGTAAGGTGTTTATCAACTTTAACCACAGGCATTGGTGGATGCTAGGTTCTTACTAGCCACCATGGCTAGAATGTGCAACAACAGATTTTGTACATTGGGCAAGGTGCAAGAGATAGAAGAAGAGGTAAGGTTGGACTATGCTACAAGATGGAACATGATTGAACTCAAGAAAGCTGAGCAGAACTGGCTAGGTGATAAATACTGTGAAAAATGGCAAAACAGAATATGGATAGTATCAATATTGGGTCTAACTTTTAATAAAGTAGTATTAGACTGAAACACTTACTTTATGTTTTGCTCTTTTTCCTGTTGTGAAAGTTGTTTGTATTTTATTTATATTTCATTTATTTTATATTTTTCCACCTTTTGGGTCCCTGAAGTTTAATTTAGGGGACAAAATGCCTGGGACCACCCACTTATCTTTAGTTGTTTATACTAAATTAGAAACATAGAATGTTATGGCAGGTAAAACCCATTCGGCCCATCTAGTCTGCCCAATTTTCGAAATACTTTAATCCCTGGCCCTATGCCTTTTCCACACATGCTTAAACTCCCTCACTGTGTTAACCTCTGCCACTTCAGCTGGAAGGCTATTCCATGGGTCTACTACCCTCTCTGTAAAGTAATACTTCCTGAAATTATTTTTAAACCTTTCCCTCTCTAATTTACCTCTTGTTGTGGTAGTTCTTCTTTTAAATATAGTCTCCTCCTTTACTGGGTTTGATTCCATTGATGTAATTACAGCACACTCCTGTCTTGCCGCGAACAGAAGCAGGCGTTCGTACGTTTTCACCAGTGTTCAGGCTGTCGAGTGGCCGCCTCAGAGTTCCAGGCACTCGACGACTAAGTCCCGCTGCCTGCTTTCGTGCGACAAGATGGCCACCGTTTTCTCCACCACGTGGCTTTCAGTTAAATAAATGGCGGCCACACAAAGAGAGCACTGAATTCCTGGGGCCTGTTTGGTACTTAGTCTCTTCGGATGAATGTGTAACAAAATCTTAACAAAATGCCCGAACGGAGTAGAATGACTCTGCGGAAAGCAAAATAGGGATTTTGTCACAACTTTGTTGAGGTAACATCAATGTCATCCAGGGGCTGGGTTTCCCGATATGCTCTCTTGATGCAGAAACCTTTTTCATAATACATTTTACATGGAGCACTATGTTATTCTCTTGTCTTTATACGTGCATTGCAGTATTACATTTTTTCCAAAGGGTTTATGTATATATAGATCTAGGAACTTTTTAGATGGAAGATTCTTCAGCCACATTTGTTTTTGGAAGTGGCGCTCTATTTCTAAATTCTTTCAGTTTATTTATTTTTTTTTTTTAGACATTTAAGGGGTTACTCCAAGCATCATAACCATTACAGCCTGCTGTGGTGGTCATGATGTAAGAAATACCCTAGCTTGGTGCCCCAGTAATAGGACAAACCGTTGAGCAGCAGTTAGCCCTCGTACCTGGATCCCTGCTGTGCTGCACAGCTCCCTGGTGGTTTGGTGATGCACTAATGACAAAGTGGCATAAGCTGGAAAGATGCCATTGCCTGAGAACGTCAGCTGACCGTTCTCAGCCAATGAATGAAATTCTGCACAATGAAAATTGCACACAAACAACATTAGCCAGCCTGGAACTCAGGTTAACACTCCAATAACATTGCCAGAGGAAGAGTTACAACTGACAGCAGAGATGTTCAACTCCGTTTCAGCATTTCATTACTGAAACACTGTACATACAAACTTCAGGCACCACGACCACTACAAAAATCAATTAAGTCACCATTGTGCTTTGAGTAGGCCTTTAAGGCAGGAGTGTCCAAGTTTTTTTTCTGCAGTGGGCCACTTCATCAGAAATGTGTACATGAGCCACACTCCTTTTTAATTGAGAGAAAAATATCACATGCTGACATATGCACCCTGACATACCCGCAGATACACACAATCACACACATACAGATAGACACACTAGCACACATACACAGAATGACACATTTAGATAGAGTGACACTCATACAGATACACAGGGACACACACAAAGCAGTAAAAATAAAATTATAAATTAACAATACAAATTGCAATATGTCAAAACCAGTAAATAATACTTACTGGTAGCACCCACTAGAATATACTGTTAATGTCACCTCAATGGTGCCTCTCCTGATAGTGTTGGGGGGCTTCTCTCCCTCTGTAGATGTCTCTCTGCTGGAACCATGATAGAACAGGAACCATAGCCACAAATACCAGAAAAGGAAAGTAATTGCTTTTCTTTGCAAACAAATATAAAATATAATAAAAACTATATCAAATGAAGAATAAGATATGGTCCTACACATTTCGTTCAATATAAATAGACTTCCTCATGGACCTTATGATATTGTAACAATGATAAATAAATATAAAATCAAAACCATTCCCAAATAGGAAAAAGCAATCTAGCCTTCTCCCTAGTCCTGGTTTATATAGGGCTGGTCCCATTGGTGGTCCAGTGGGCGTTATTCTTTCTCAGCCGTTTTCTCTTATAAATTAAATTCCCCAGTCTTTCACTTCCTTGATCATAGTGTGATGTAATTTTCGAAGTCCCAGACCTCCTATTGTTATTCCCTATCTTGTAGGGGTCTGGGAGACTCCACCTAAGGACTTTAATAAATGGAACACACACTGACAAGCAGACAGACATATAAAACACAGACAAACAAACATGCAAAATGCAGATATATTTTTTTTAGCCACTGTCCTGTTTTCTAACTTTTGGATGGAAGGACTTGCTTCCCTGGGGTCCAGCGGCTGGCTGAGGCTGTTGGAAGTCTGTGCCCGTCTTCTCCTGCTAACGCAGGAAGTGACCAATTGTCACTTTTTCCCGATGCTAACATCACAGGGGCTTAATCAATGTTAAATGGTTGCGGTGCCAACTGGATCCCAGAAGAGACAGTGTCATTGGGTGGCTGTAAGTGCATGGGCCACCCAATGGGCCGTCTCAGAACAGCCCCGAAGTGGCATGCACCTCGAGGTCTGGTTGGATGCCTAGGTTTTAAGGACTGAAGGAAAGGTCTTTAGCAGTCTTACATTTCTTACCTTTAGATTAAATATCACTCAGGCAAGAGCTGACAGTATGGACATCCTGATAGCTGAACTTTAGCTTACAACCAGTTAGAGAACTGGAAATCAAATGCTCTAAGACATAGGTAGGCAACTTTTGGCAGATGTTGTGGACTACATTTAATGCTCTTACAGCCAGATGTAGTACACAACACATCTGGAGTGCTGAAGATGCTCTAGGACGAGGATCTATAGAGGGGCACAAAAGGAAGAAGAGACAAACTGCCCCCAACGCATAGTGAAACAGTCCGTGAGAACAGATTCCTGCATGAAACTATCTTTAAACTTCGTTCCAGTTGCACTCTTTGTAATTTTTGCATAACAGTACACATAACATACGGGACTATATAAAAAAAAAAAAAAAAGGAAAAAAAACACACTTGGTGGAAAAGGGAGCACTTACATCCAATGACAAAGAAAAGCAAAATTGATTTCTCTAGATAACACTAACTGATCTAGGGAGAAATCAGGGCCTTTTATATGGTAGTGGATAGTGAATTCGGAGGTTCTGAAAGAGGTTTGCCTATCAACATGTACACACGATATATGAAGTCTACACATACTTAACGCATATAAAAAAGACACTTTATTACACAAAAATACATACAAAGCCAATCCCTTTTCCCACTCTATTGAAAACTTTCCTTTTCTATCTCCGACTCAACCTTCGATTCAGCTCAGCAATTTTTTCACGCTTTCTCTCAGCGCTACGATCAAACGCCTTCTCCAAACTGTCATGGTATTTCTCCAGAGCAGCTCTGAAATCCTTAATTACCTCCTGGGAGGGTGATAATATAATATAAAACAGAGCGAGGAGGAAAAAAAAAAAAATAGAATGAACTCAAAATAGGAACTGGGAATAGAATAAATAGAAAAGGCAACTCCAGAAACCTATACAGCTAAAGTCATAAATGGTAAAAAGTCTAGAACTAGAAACAGTGGTTTAGAACCCACAAGTGTTTGATTAAGCAACCCTGCACGAAAACAAAATTAAAATCTTTGCATGATTTGTAAAATGACTTGTTTCTGCACAACTGTGACAATATATTGAATTTACAGGCAAGTGGTTGTTTCTCAGGATTTTTTTAATGTTTACTAATCCTTATATTTAACAAATAATTATTTCTGCTTTTGCTCCCACACAATAATATATTGTTATACTAATGTTTTAGATAATTGGCCTCCCCCTCCCAAAATATAGATCACTCAGCTTTACTTAAGCTCTAGCGGAGATCATTAATTTTAATATTAATCTTTTCCATAGGGAGGCAAGTGTTCATGCACAACAAGTCACTGTGCTGATCTCCTTAGAGATGCATTGATTCAATGTAGCTCTGTGGGGAGCAACCAGAGACTCCATGAAGAGTATGCATACACTGAATGTCTGTCTTGCAATCATTGCAGGACCAAACCCAGGAAATCCTTCTAGTGGCTGTCTGAATGTTCATTGTAAACACTGACTTTTCTCTGAAGGGGTTCTGGTATGTATAGTGCCCCTATAGGACACTAGCTTCCTTAAAGTACTTATCAGTTTAACACTAGATATACATGGCATTTCTCTTTAAAGCATTGCATATATATGGCATTTCTATAGTCACCAGAACCACTACAGCTTATTGCATTTGTTCTGGTGAGTAGAATCAGAGTATGCAGCACTGCCATTCAGTGTCTCCATCCTCTGCATGCAGACACTGCATTTTCCTCAGAGATGCATTGATTCAATTCATCTCTATGAGGAGATGCTGATTGGCCAGGACTGTTTGACTTGTGCTGGTTCTGCCCCCTTGACAGTATCAACCAATCCTATGGGGAAGCATTGAGATTGGCTCAGACCACCACTTTTGATGATGTCAGCAGACAGAGGCAGTTCACATGAGCTGCAGACTTGAATACAAGTAAGATTTTACTATATTTAGGGAGGCAAGAGTGGCCCAGGTGGTCGTTTTAACACCATAGGGTCAGGGATACATATTTGTGTTCCTGACCCTATAGTGCTCCTTTAATTTAATATGTTGCCTTTTTTCTATATCCACAGTTTCCAGAGCTTCTGTCACTTCCCTGAAATTTTTATATTATGTTTACTTATACTGACATTTACCAAATTTATATTTGTGAAGTGTGAAAAATACAATTAAATGTAGAAATCCACACCTCTTTATCCTGCAACTGTGTATCACCATCTTGGCTATTTGCCAATTATTGTTAGAAGTTCTGTCCTTATAACAATTTCTCTGTCCGTCCACACAGAGAAAGCAGACAGAAGAAATTGAACAAAGTTTCTATACCGCCTCTTTGCTTGCCCTGGCTTTGCCTAAACTGAACTTGATTGTGAAGCAATTTGCTAAAGCTTTAAAATTAAATGCAAGATTTCATTGCTGTATATTCCAGAAAAGTGAGTTACCCTTTAAGTTGAATCTGCAGGTTTGATAAATGACATAACGCACAACACATGCAGTTGAAATATACACACAAGGTTTGCCACCCGATATTGTTGAAACAAATCATAGCATTAAAGGGATCCTATAGTGCCAGGAAAACAAAGGTGTTTTCCTGGCACGATAGGGTTCATAGGCCCCCCATCCCTCCTGCCCACCATTTTACGTTGCTGATGGGGGTTAAATCCCCTTCAGCCACTTACCTGAATCCAGCGTCCATGTTCCTTGACGCTGGGTTAGGCGCCGGCAGGGGAGACCTAATGCGAATGTGCGCGCGCATTAGACCTCCCCATACGAAAGCATTATTCAATGCAGAGCGTGAGGGCGCCCAGCTTCAGATAACGGACATAAAGTAAGTTTGGATTCCGGAATTTGAATTTCTCTGGATCTGTAATGTTTTACATTGCAGACCAGCTGAAGTGGTCTGGGTGCCTACAGTGTCCCTTTAAGGTGCCTGCAATGCAATCCAAAAATATATGGGAAGACTTGGGGGGAAGAGGATTATGAACTTACTTGATATTTCTTTTTTTCTTCATCAGCCATTTCAAGTAGTTCCTCTTTTTTGCTGCTTTTTTGCTGGATTTCTTGAAGGACTTGAGCCACGCGACCATGTACAGCCTGTCTCTTCTCCTGGATGTGACTGCAGACCCTATCGAGGAACAAAAATGCAATATAACACACACACAATAGGATTTAAAGTGCTATGATATTAACCGGACCATAAAAGTTACTAAAAACCTTAAAGGTTCATGGCACACTTAGGCCAAAAATGGCTAGTGGAAATTTTGAACCCCATTTCTATACCATACGTAAAATAAAATATTCTGAAACTAAAGGGTTAAGCGGTTTATACATACAGATCCTAGAGATGGCGTTATATTTCTCTGACACACGTTTTGCCATTAAGCATCTTTTATAGTATATTATATCAGTATCCGAGAAATATCACACGATCTGACCATTATTTAGGCAGATCATGTTCTAGAATAACATACCGCACAGATGACGAAATTATCCTTTCAATAAACTTTTGGTCTCATGCTTTATTGGTATGTCTTGATGGCATCGCTATGAGGTCTAAAATGTTTTGTCTTGTATATAAAACATATACATGTTTAAAGGTGAATAATCAAAATTAAAAACACTTTCATACATGCTTTTACACATAATACATACATTGACACAGGATCAAGAATACTTTCATACATATCAGATTTAGATGAGAGAAGAAGAAAAAAAAAAAAAAAAAAAAGCTGTGTTTTGGCCAACATCATTGCCCTTCACTGGAGGGGGAGGGTTGTCAGAGGATGGAGGGGGTAGGGAAATGCCGACATTGAACATCAGATGCCAATTATACATAGAATTTTGCTTTGACACTGCCAGAGATGAAGTTACGCATAGAAGGGGTTAATTTCTGTATGTGCAGGGTTTCAAAACGAAATGCTGCACATACAAACTCCAGGCACCATGACTACTTCAAAACTATTTAATACACACATACAATGGCCAATTGGCTACTTTCAGCGCTACCATCCTATTATTAGTATTAGATTGTTTGGCTTATGATCCTGCCAATGTAAAGGGAACTGCATACATGATGTAGAATATACGGATTAAAATAAACTACTTACTCTAGAATCTCCTGCTTCTGCTGATTAAAATCTTCCTGTTTCTTCTTATTTTTGATGTCCAGTTTTGCAAGCTTCTCTTTCTTGAGCAAAAGTGTTCTTTTGAGCTGAGCATCCTCGTTTGAGAAGGATTTTAGCTCCAGGTTTACATTGACAACCTGCTCTTCCATCTGTCTGGTCTAGGAGAGGCCACCAATTAACATGTTAAAACTTTGCAGAAGCAATTTCATATAGATCAGTATTTCTATGCAGCAACACTATAATGTACAGTTGTCATACCTCTTCACGAATTTTTCTGCACATTTCTAGGTTGGCGTCGATATTCTGTAGTTTCTTGATATATCCCTGCATGGCAACCTGCCACTGACTAGCCAGAGATAATTTTTCCCTGTAGTAATCACATTTCTCACCTGTCTCTTGCTGTTAAACACAAAAGAAATAATGCTTAAAGCTCTGTCCTTTGCTCCTGACAGTAAGAATAGAGAAAGCACACAGAAGAGAAGAAACGAAACACGGTATCCATCCTCCCCCCCGCCCCCCTTCGCAATCTTGATTGCCACTAGAGGTGCTTCCTGGGTCAGTACTGTACAATGTGCAGCGTCTCCAACTTGCATGGAGGCACTGAATATTCCTCATAGAGATGCATTGAATCAATGGATCTCAATGTGGAGATGCTGAATGGCGCAGCGCAGCATTTTTCAGCTCGTGCATATTAGCCTACCAATGCTTTCTTGTGGGAAAGCACTGGATGAGTGTCAATGTTGATGACCTGATTCAAGGAGGCGGAGTCAGCCGCGGCAGATCTGGACGGTGCTGGAATAAAGGGGAGTTTTAAAGGAGGGCAAGTCACCTAAAATGTGTTAACACTATAGTGACCGGGTTTGTATTCCTGTCATTATACGGTTTCTTTACTATAAAATTTAAGAAAAAACATAGCACCTCAAAATTTTTTTTAAAATTTTTACATGAATAATAAGTGATTTTCAATGTTTTACTAAATGATGCCAATTAATTGGAGACCACAAATAAATAATGGGGAGGTGGGAAAAAAATAAATCCCACACCTTTCTTGATAAAGGCCAAAACATCAGTGTTGGGTAAGGTAGAATCTGCCACCTTGTAATTTTTTATGTTAAATACTTTTATGTATCAATTGCTTTTGATTAAAGAACTGCAGAGCACTATACTATAGTCTTTTTTGGATTTTTTTAAAATCCAATGAAGATTTTGTTATATTTGTTTATAGCAATGTAAGAGAGGTGGGACCATTATAAATTAGGGACACAAAATCCGCAGAGAAAGCCTCCCGTTTCAGCTTTTTGCCGAATCTGCTAAAGAGATCTTAACACCTGAGCTCAATTTTGCTCCAATGCAAGCAAAGTGCAATACAAGCTATTAAACTCAAACTTTGTGTACCCTTGATTGTTTCAGCTTGTGCACAGTTTCCTTCATCCTCTCAGTTTTACTTTTCCGTTGTTCTGGAGATTCCACAATCTGAGATTTCATGCGCTCTTGTTCTTCCTTCATAGTAGCAATTGCCAGTTTATGTTGGTTCTGAATGCAAAAGAAAAGTAAATCAAGAATTAACAATATATCTTGCTAAATTCACAGATCCTGCAAATTCCTTGATCTTGCTTGTGTTTGGGACAGGAGCAGGTGGGGAAAGTAATCAGACACTGATACACCCCTTGTACACAGAGACCACAAACACAACAAACCCATCTCTCCTCAATTCAAACAGACTCAACTCTACCAGATGAGAGTCTTGGCACTTACCAATTTTTTGTTCTTTTCAGTGAAATCTGCCTTTTGCTGTGAAATTTTTTCTTGAAAAGCGATCTAAGGAGGAAAAAAAAAAAAAATATATAAATCGTTCGAAACAATAGAAGATAGTCCTTTGCTATATGTAATCAGAAATAGTTTCGTATACAGTCAGAGCATTTTGGTTGATTTTAACCCATGAATGACATACCACGATGGTCTTGATAGTGCCGCTTTAAGAGACACACTGTCATAACAAACCTACCTTTCCCCAATCACTTCCTCTTCTCTCAGGATATGTTCTTCATTTCTTCCTGTCTGCTCTACTTTTCATTAAAACACAAGACAAAAGTAGGGACTATTTTGTCCTATGTATTTTTCCTGCGATTGACCAGTTTTGACCCAGGGGAAGAAGCAAAGTCCGCTCCATTTCCTGTGGTCAAATCAATTTTGCGTTTGAACGCCGGCGAAAGTATCGTATTTCACCCTAACTGAACAGTTTGTCCATTCGTGTTAGGACACACGTCGGGAGATTTTGTTCGGATCGAATTTTATTTGAATTAATGAAACTGATCCTATTCGTGCCGTGAGTAGATAGCTCCCTAATACCGTGGGAATTAGGGAGCTATCTACTAAAAGGCTGAAATCCTTAATTGGTGACCTATTGTGTGTCCCCCCGCCCCAACCCACGAGCAGTGTGTAGAGGCCTAAAATGACAATAGGGGAGGGGCCTATTTCCACCCCCCACCCATGGGCAGTACAATAGGGGGAGACCTATTGTCCCCCCAGCCTCCACCCATGGGCAGCAGCTAAATGTAAAAGTAACCCCTTACTCCCTCCCCTCACAAGGTGACTATGGGTCCCCAAGACCCCAGTCACCCCCTCAAATAAAATGTATTCCTTCTTATCCCTCTCACTCTAAAAAATAGTGAGGGGGGAATAAAAAAATTCAATGGTAAGGATGTTTAGTTTAGTGGCATCACGTGGATTTTTTTTTTTTTTTTTTTTTAAAGGTGTCCCACTAAGGGGCACTTTATTAGAATGTTGAGCAGCCACTGTTTAGTAGACTAGCGGTAGAGAGTAGGGGCAGAATAAAGATTGAAATCTCCCTTAATTACTAATACTAAGTAATCTTTACTTCGTATTTGTAAAGTTGTCTGAAAGACCAATTTAGGTCTTTCAGCCTTTTAGTAGATAGTTCCCCAATACCGTGGGAATTAGGGAGCCATCTACTCGCGGCACGAATAGGATCGGAGTTTCATTCATTCGAATTAAATTCAGATCTGAACAAAAACTCTGCACTCCCGAATTGCGTCCTAACACGAATGGACAAACTGTTCTGTTAGGTAGGCGTTCGAACTCTGAATGAAGCAGCAGGAGGAAGGTGAGAATTGTGGGGGGAAAAAAAGCTGGTCAAGAGTAGGGAAAAAAAAAAAAAAGGAAAGAAAAGGAGGGGAAGTGAAAGATCGGCATGACAGTGCCGCTTTAAAGGGACACTATAGGCACCCAAGACACGTCATCTCATTGAATTAATCTGGGTGCAGTGTCCCTGTTACCTTAACCCGGCAATAGGAAAGCATTGATATGAGGAAGGCCTATTCCCCTTGCGCTGAGGAGGCAGAGACCAAAAGTGAAAAAAAAAAAAAAATTAAAAAAAAAAGGGAGGTTTTAACACTCAGTAGGGGAGAAGGACACTTTAGTGTTAGGAATACAGCAGATTGGCTGAGAGCTGTCAGCTGACTCTCAGCCAGTGACTCCCCATTCACAAAACTGGCTTGGAAAGAAAAGTACCATTTCAATGCCAGTTTAGTGTATGGGGATTCACTGATTGGCTGAGAGCGTCAGCTGACCACTTTTAGTGGCGCCCCTGCCAGCGGCATTTCACACTTCCTGTAATAAAAATTTAAAAGCCAGATGCAATTAGGGGAGGAGAGAAGACCCGCACTGGAACAACTTAGTGGTTAAACAGTTTAAGAACGGTTTAACCTCTTGATGTACAAGTGCCTCAAGGGGCCTGCTGCCACCAGAACTTCATTTATATGAAGTTGTTTGGGTGCCAGGAATGTCCCCTGAAGTTTTTGTTACAACATTTTTAACATTTCTTAACTAAACTGGACTTCATGCAACTAATGGGCACCATTAGGCAGCTTTGCATTGAAGCATTACTTTTCTTCATTTCTGTGCTGTGTAATGCAGGGTGCGCCTCATTTCAACTGTGAGCATAAGTTTCAAAATTTGATTAGCAGGTGACATTACATTCTCACAGTAGATTTTTTTTTTCCGGCAGTATTAATCCTCCGTGGTTTCTGAGGAATTTGATTTTGTGTGAGAGCTCAATACCATATAAATTAAAATATTTTAAAATAATGTCCTCTTCAATTGTAAATAAAAGCCATACCTTTATTGCTGTTAGTAGGTATATTGACTCAAAATTCCCACCCTCCACTCGCAAGCAGAAATGTATCCATGGTAAGTGTGCCATTTATCCTCAAGGCCTGCAGTGGCAAGCATCTTTAAAAGGTTACTCCAACCCTTTTTAATCAAACTTTAAATGAAGAATGCCCAATCAGGCATTATTCACCAGAGTCCCCAGTTATAGATGAAAACAAAAAACCTTAATAAATAAGCTTTAAAAACTTACCTTCCTTAGAATTCAACCTAGACTAAGCCCCCCTATGCACAGGAGGATAGTTTCTAAAAGCACAAGTGGGCAGGGTGGTTGAAGCAACATTTTAAGGCCTGGTTGGCAGTGTTACATTTGAAGCTCGGTTTACTTTGTTTGTTGACAAGAAGTATGAATATGTGAACAGTGTTTTAAAAAGCAAAGTTGAACAGGAATATTCAAATGGAAGAGCTGTTTTGCATTAAAATACATTTTCAGGCCACCACAGAGAAGCACAAAACAGACCTGTTCATTATTTCACGTATCACTTACATCTTTTGCACGATATTCCTGGCTTAATATCTGCTGCAAATCATGGATGTCAGCAGACAGGGCTTTAAACTCTGCTTGTTGTTCTGGTGGAACAGTCCTGGAACAATGAGACTGATTTAGGTATTACATACACAAACAAGGAAACAACAGGTCACAACCCCAATAGGGAGTTTGAAAGCAAACTTGCCATCCACAAAAAGTTAACAACGGTCACAAACACTTGCAGACTACACCGCGCATGATTTGATTTATATAGGCTTTACAACTTATTCCCATATCCCTTTGTGCACTAGATTTCATTGTTAATTGCCATATATGATAAGCGCTCTATAAACTTACATAAGCTTCTCAACCTTGGTTTCAGCTTCTTGAATTGCTTTCTGCAACTGATGCTTGTTCTCCAAAGCAGATTTCTTGTTCAAGAGAAAATAAATTGTCAGAATTAAACAGAAGATTTGATACATCCATAGGAGTCAAAACTGCATTTGTTAAACTTGCATTTAGTTTACGGAAGAAGTTTACATATACACGTATAGGTTTATTATCATTGAGGGACACTATTGGAGCCGATTCTTTTTTCTTATAGAGGTTATTAGTATATTTTCTAAAATGGTTTCATTAGAATTCAAAAATAATAAAGGAGGGCTTAATCTAAAATGCCTGCATTTGTTGTAAATCCTTGAATCAGAATGCTCCATTAGCTTTATAAGACAGTGCTGAGCATATCCCATAACTCCTTGCACAGAGGTGCTCCATGGGCAGCAGAGGTCCTGTGAGTTATAGTTCAGCTGTAAGCCAACAGTTGAACTATAATGTCCAGAAACCTCTACTGTGTCCCTTGATGATCATTATGTAATTTTTCTTACTGGATAGGGAAAAAAAAGAAATCTACAAAAAAAAAAAACACTCAAAACAAAAATAAAAAGAGCATTAACTGTAATCAATCATTAGTGGTCATCAGTACCCATTCAAAAAGGAACTGCCACCTGAGAAAAACCAACAAAAAAAAATTTAAAAAAATCTTATTACGTTATGTTGAGAGTTTCTTCTTTTTATTTAATGTAAAATTCCTCCTAATACTACAGCCTTTAGAACAAGCATGTCAAACTCACAGCCCATGGGGCCGCATGCGTGAGTACATGCTTGGTGTTAAAGCAGACTAGGCATCTGCTTTCTCCACTTCGCAGGTGCCTACTCTGCTAAAATTTACCCAGCTGGAGAGGAAGCAGGACGCTGGCAGCAGCGAGGGAGCTCAGTCTCCCAGCTCCCTCGCACGCGCCGTCTGTAGTGATGCCGGAATATGACGTCATATTCCGGCACCACTAAACTGCGCGCAAGGGAGCAGCAAGAAGGAGATCTCTAGATAGATGATCCCCACTGGACCCCAGGGAATGATGTGAGTGTGTGCAAGAATGTGTAAATGTGTGTCCCAGTCAGTGAGTGTGTATGTCCATCAGTGTTGCAATGACCGCAGAGTACCTGGAGGCACGCAACGCCATGTCAACGTGCTCCACCTTCACAGAGTTTCAAGAAATAGCCGGATGATCCGCTTTGGCACAGGGGTTGGACGGCGCCATTTGGGGTATACCAGAGGCTGGAGTCGCATACTGGCAGCGGAAATCTAAGTGGAGTCTGCTTGTTGGCTAGAGGGGGATGCTTTTTTTTTTTTTTTTTATACTGTATTTTTTAAAATAAACCTACATTTCTATGAAAATTTAAGTTTTTTTTTGCGGCCCACAAACTTAAACCTTGTTTATTTGGCCCGTGCTAGACCAAGTTTGACATGCTTGCTTTAGAATAATTTTTTTAAAAAAAGTGCATTTGGTGCATATTGGTTGAGACCAGATTCTCTAATAAAGTAACTAGGCAATAAAAGAAATTTAAAAAATAAAAACCAAACAGCTATTACATTCAAACCAAATGTAATCTACCCTGAGACTAGAATTTCTGTCCAACTTGGGTGGAATTGATCTTGATAATGCTTAAAGGAGAGGAGCTGTTTATTGTCCTAGGAAAAGAGTTTTTAAAACAAACAAAAAAAGGAACTGTGGATGGCACAACCACAACATTATAGTGCGATTTGTAGTATCCATTTAAATGCATTTGTATTCTAAAACCAGTACTCTTGGTAGAGAGAATAGTATTTTTGACAGACTGCTTACAGTGTAGCGGTAATGGCAGCAGGTGCCTAGCAGGACCCAGGTAAGTTGGCAATGTCTTCTTAAACAGTTTGATTACTTACTCTGGAAGGGTGACGAGATACTCTTGGCACCATAAGTGCTACAATAGCTAGTGTTCGTGGTGATTGGAGAGCTCATTAAAAGGAGATGTTGATCCGCTCAAAAGTTAGTGTCATGTTCATAAACTTGTGAGTGTTAAACTAGACGAAGTAGGTCCTATAGGTGATAGAAAGCATGAGAACTACTTACAGGAGAGGGCTCTCTTGCACTCCTGTATCAGTCAAACCTACAAGGTTCATTAACAGGTTGAATAGGGGCCAAACCTTTATAAAATCTATACATTTACCAGTATAGTGCTGGCAAAATGACATTTGTTACATGTTCTAACATTACAACATAACCAACTATTAAACTTTAAAAGCAGGTGAGTGCTGCTCTCCTTACATAGCTCAAGCAGTATTCGTTGTAAACCTCCTTCCGAGTGTCTCTAAAGTGAAAAAAGTTGACAATCCCACTCAGGAGCTGCAGGGTGCGTTTTCCTTCTATATGTAAGATAACATAAAAGAGTGAGATACATGACATATCGAGCACTTACACTAATTCACATAGAATAAATAAATGGATAAACAAGAACACTTACTGGGATTCAAGACATCAGATGGTTGGAAGTCATGCACACGACACATAGGCATGAAACGCACCCTTGTTAAAATAAAATGTATTAAATAAATAAATAAATCAATCATCATATTACTTTCCAAACTCTCCCTTGGGTATATTTATTGGGATTTTTCTATGCTTCAGGACACCATCCAGTTATATAAAGAGGGACATTAAGCCAACTGGGATAGTATGAATATCCTGTTCTGGGGCTGAAAGACCGGTGACTCTACTTGTTACGATTAGAGGTAGCTAATACAAAGTTTATACCAATATCTTATAAGACAAGGTGGTACAATTATTATTACTTAATAAATTGTCAGACATACATACATAAGCTTCAAAATATTAGCGACAGGTGCAAAGCCTTCAAGAAGTTCTGGGTACTGGATTTCAAGATTCATAGGTACCTGCAAGATGTACAGTCATAATTGTTAATGCAGCATAATTAACATTGTATATGTAATTGGGAAATAGGAGGAAAAAAATAAATATGTATATATGCTAACTTTTCTATAAACAAAGTGGGGTGGGGGGTTGGCGGCCTTAAAGGAGCACTATAGCTACAGGAACACAAACGCATCCCTGACCGTATAGTGTTAAAGTCATTTAGGTGGCTTGCCCTCCTTTAACTTCAAGAAAAAACAATGAATATAAACACACCTTATTTTGAGTCTGCCGAAACTGACCCCGCCCCCGATCCACTCCCTGTAGCTGACATCAGAATTGATGATCTCAGTCAATCCAATGCTTTCCCATATATAAAAAGGGAAGAAATATATATTTGGATTGGCTGAGATTGTCAAGGAGCTTAGCCAAATCAGATTCTCCTCATAGAGATGCACTGAGTCAGTGCATCTCCATGCAGAGGGGGAGGCACTAAATATGACCCAGGAAGCACCTATAGTGGCCACTGGAGGTGTCCCTAGGGGGCAATATAAACACATTTGTCTCTCAAAAGGCAGTGTTTATAGCAAAAAGGCTGCAGGGACAGGCTTTACTCACCAGAACAACTACAATAAGCTGTAATTGTTCTATTGACTATAGTGTCCCTTTAACTATGAATATATATGCAGTGCAAGGCTACAAACACTATCATTGAGGGGAGAACTACAATTTAAATATTCAATAAGGAGTAACTAAATGATTACACACAGTAATGGGGGAACTACTTTCAATAATGTTAACAGCTAGGCTAGCATAACATAACAGCATGGTGGAACTAAACTAGGATTTTACTCAATATGTCCAGAGTAAAAAAAGCACTTACCATATAGAAGTGTTCCATTCCATAGTTGAACACTTGTTGCAAGACTCTCATGTAGAGTCTTTGAATCACTTCAGGCTGTAAATGAATTTAGCAGAGTCAGACAAACCATCTACTTGTCAGTTTAAAATTAATTTACAGGAATATCTGCATTCCAAATATGAACCACTCTCAATATAAATTATGCGTGTGACATATACCTAGGAAATTTTTAAATAAAGAGTTAGTTGTGGTTATAGGGTATGGGGTGGGAATCTAAAACCAGCTTCCGGAAGCTACATATTTGTCAGAAGATTTTATAAAGCCCTCCCCTTCTTCCCAGCCCAGACTTCCTAATGAAGCTCAATGAGAAGTCTTTGCAAGTCAAGTGCCTGTCGATTGAGTTTAGCTATACTAAACCAAACAACCAGGAAGTAATGGGACCAGTTTTCTGACAACTGCAGGTGTGTAAAAGTAGTCTTGAGAAAGTCTTGTGACAGAGACAAAAAGTGTAGACTCAGTGGACCATGTTCAGCTAGATTCAGTTGCTGTGCTTTATAACATCAGGGTAGCCGCGGTATTTTGTGAAGATACCGTCCGCGGCATTTGCTTGTCAACTCGGCACGATCAGGTTTACAGCCCTTGAAGGGACTTTTGAGCTTTGGATCCTTACCCACACCTGGATTGATATTTGGGATAGTGTGTTTGCTTTCTAGAGGACCTTTTTATTTTAGATCTTTTTATTTTCTTATACACTAGGTCAGGAGGGTGTTTCCAGATAGTTTTCACTATTGCAACCTCTCACTTTAGGCTGCTACGTGCTGCTTCATTTTACTTGAACCTGTAGCAAGGTTTTCTTCCCCCCTTTTTGGGAGATTTATTTAACTTATCTTGTTGTTAGAATTGCATGAGATTTTTTGATACATTGCATATAGTGATTTACCGTATATACTCTTCTATAAAATTGATCTCTTCTATAAGTAGAGTGCAATTTTTTGACCAGCAATTGAGAAATATGTTCGGACTCGTGGATAAGTCGAGGATACGTGTTCCCTTATTTGTCCCTTGTTTCGTCTGATATCCCCAAGCATTCGAATGGAATTGTTCCCTTCTGTTCGGTTACCGAACAGACTGTGTGGTCCCCTTTGTTAACACCTTGTAATCACTGACCACCCTGGCTGTTAACCACAAACAAGTATTCCCTGGGTGGCCGCCATTCGTATGTACGAATGCATCTTGTCTCCCGAACGCAGACAGCGGTACATGGTCTTCGATGGCATGGATCTCTGAGTCAGCAATGCAAGCCTGCGAACCCCACCCCATTCGACTTCCCGACCAGCTAGGAGAACGGCGTTCGGGAGTCGACATTTACAAAATTCTGTCGAAACTAGCACTGACCCGTGGATGTCGACTGCCTTTTAAAATTAAGTTTACGACTAAAATTTCTTGACTTATACACGAGTATATACCGTTAGTCTGATTTTTAGAGATATATAATTCCTGAATAGCTCTACATTGATTGTGAGAATCTATTTCTTGAGCTGTTCTTATTAAGCTGATTTCTATTATTAAAGGTATATATTTTTTTATACATTTGATCTACTTCCTCCCATTTATGTATTTGGAGAGCACATACAATATTTGAAGTTTTAAATCGCAGGAGATAAAGTTGCTCTTTTTTATGTATGTTGCTGCCCACTTTATTGAGAATTTTGGTCACCGTTTCACACTTGTATATACTTTTTAGTTTAATTTATAAAAGTGACAGTTTCTGTTGAAATCATACGGATCCTAAAGTTCCTTCCCAATGCCAGTGAATCCGGCTTCTAGACGCATTCCTTTACACACTTTTGGTTTAATTTAGTACAGAATGAAGAAACTGAACATGGTATTCAAAGTTTTATCACCGTTTCATACATGAAAAAATGATAAATCCACACACTACTCACCTTTGGGTTTGGATAAATATCAATTTTGCTAAAGTTTTTTGCTTCAGTCCCAGTTAGAATATTCTGACGGAAAAAGTTCACCAGCTCTATGGCTGGAAACAAAGGGAAGGTTAGCTTGTCCATATTGTGGGACTTATGGAGATGTGCCAAAAGACAGATGATCAGGCCACAGTAAATCCTGTAATATGGAAATAAAAAATAAATAATAATAAAAAAAAATTATATTTATCAGAAATGCCACTTCTGTGAACATTACACTATTTTTATTATTACTCTATTGCATACAGAATTAAAAATTACCTATAGCTTCTGTCAATGAATGTATGTTAGACCTCACAAACAAAGATTAGATAAATACCAGAGTGAGGTGTCTGGGTGCCTAAAGGGTTTATTAACAACATAGATTGAAATTTCACTGGTTATGGTAAACAATGTCCATCACCACATTGTACCTGAAAGAGGTTGGTAGAACCGCAAACCTTTAAATTGTACATAGCATTCTTCTGACACTGAAACTTTGTGAAATTGACACCTACGCTTGCTTGTTTTGTACCGTCACTCTGTAAACCACTCTTCTCAATAAAAAAAAATAAATAAAAATAAATTATACACACACACAAAACCAAGAGGGCTGCACTCACCTGAACATGCATACATTATAGGATGTATGCATGTTCAGGTGAGTGCAGCCCTCTTGGTTTTGTTTGTATATTGGGGAGTCCAGGCCAACTCCTTGGTTTTGCACCCCTCCCTGTTCAAGGTGCCTCATTCCAGGACCCTTTTTAGCTTTGACTTGCAGAGAGTCCCAATAAGGAAGTATTTCCTAAGTAAGTTGATTAATCTCATAAGAGCAAGCATTAGGCTGCTACTAGGATAGGACCTGCCGAATATGGGGTACTTTGACGTAGTTGGCAGGCTTATGCAATGTATGATCATATAATGCAACTAAACACCCATCATTTTTTGCCTAGGTGAGGTGTTTTTCAATAAAACTATTACAATCTCTAAGATTTGAAATCATTGTTTAGTGAATAAGCGAGTGCGCTGTATTTTGTGTGTGTGTGTATGTATATATATATATATATATATATATATATATATATATATATATATGCCATAAAATGGTAATCGCTTGGTTTTTCATACAGATATGATCTCAATGTAACACAAAGACTGCACTACATTATTATTTCCATTCAATGTTACAGTGAGAATAATACTATTTAGCTATTGGCCGATATTGATTTTTTTTTAGAGCCGATACAGATAATCTGTGAACTTTTTTTTTTTTTTTTTTGGCAGATAGCCGATAACTTACTGATACTCTGTACATCTATCATTTTTTTTTAAAAATAAACAATTTCTACACAAATCTGCCGTTAGCTTAACATGTTTATTGTTAATGTTTAGCTTTTTTTGTAAATAAATATTACATAAACATACTGGTCAGATTGCACTAAAACAATGGTGATTGTGTATATATATATATATATATATATATATATATATATATATATACACATACATACATACATACACACACACACACACACCGGTATATATACACATACACACACACACACACACACACACACACACAATTGGGGGGAAAAAAATTTTTCAGTCAAAATGTAACAAGAACAATGTTCAATTGCACATAGACACATAGTCCATACTATAGATTAAATCTTAGTAAAGGGACATCGGTGCTGGACCCAATTAAGTGACAGAAGGGGTTATTGCCAAGTTAACCCATAGGCCATAATGCAGAAAAACCATGTGTCTGGTTTTGCTGCGCAGAGCGTTGCCGTGGCAACGCTTTGACATCCAATGCCACGTGGATTGCGAGATTTGGAGAGAGGACAAATTGCATGCGTTTGACCACCTCACCACCGGTAAGAATATAGGCCGATACCGATATTTAAAAAAAATAAATAAAAATCACAAAAATTCGGAATATCGGCAAAAACGATAAATCGGTCAATCTCTAATACTATCATTGCATTATGTAACTATGGGGGCAGCTGCTACGACGTCTTGTCATTTTCCATAGGCTCTATTTATTCTATGGACAGTTTCCAAAGCAAGAGGTTTTCAGTTGGGTTATTATTATATCCTAAAAATGGGAAGTTTACTTTTATTTCCTGACAATTCACAGTTAGCCCTGAAAGAAAAGGAATTAAAAAAAATCATCAAGGAAGCACCCAAATGGACCTGCTTTGATGTTTTTATATGTAGCATATGAATCATATAAAACAATGTTCAACCGCTGCCCATGATCAAACCATACATATCCAGGTAAATGACAGGCCTCCTGATGAATAACAATATTTTGTACTCCATCTGTAGTGGACTACATTCTGCACTCAGCCATGGCAGAGCATCATGGGAAACATAGTCTACAACACCTGGAGTACCAAGCCTAATAACCACCTGCTAACCCCCTGCCTTCATACCCAGCTAGAAATATAAACACACAACACTCACCGTCTGCATCTATACCAGACTCAGCCGTTTACTTCCCGGGTACTTTTTTAAAAATTTGCAGCCGCGCCCCCTCCTTCAGCAAGACGCGTTTAGACAGCGACGACCACTTCCACGCCTCGATGTGAGATTTCCGCCAGCACGCGACGACCTGGCAAACAGTTTGCCACAACCAAGATGGCGGAACGCGTTCCTTTCGGTAGCGCTGAGTATTACGTCACTGCAGTAGTCGAGCTCAGTGTAGTGAGAGGTTTTTTGTTTTTTTTTACTGTGAGTCTCTGTCCGTGGGTACAAGATAGCAGTGGAGACAATATTTTACTTTTTACTTCTCAATATGCAGTGTGTGTAATACTCATTACACCATTACAATATTTATAAGATAAAAAGTAGATTGGAACATGTAAACATAGGGTTATACCCTTATGGTATTATTTCACTGGGGTTTGTGGAACACACACAGTTAATAGAGCTCTCCTCAGTCATTCTGGGGTCAGATTTCCATCTAATGGAAATGGCATGGGCAGCATTATATGGTCAATCAAGGTTGGTGACCGTTCCTCTCTAACCCTTTAAGGATGGAGGTCATTGTCCAAAGAAAACCTTTAATTTGCACTGTGTTTATGCTCCACTGTAGTTTGGGGGTTTCACCATGACCACATGAGTGATTTGAAGTGGTTATGGTGTTTGGAGTTTATATGTGCAGCGTTTTGTTTTGAATGATGCTCTCTGCCAGTGAATGGTGAATCATTCAACTTTTGCAGAAGCAGGGTATCCTGGCATCATTACCATTATAACAGGCTGTAGTTGTTATGACGTTTGGAATAAACCTTTAACTGCAGCCAAATAAGTCATACATTGTTTTGTTTGTTTGTTTTTTAAATATGATAGGGCTATTTTTTAATATCCAAATGTGTATCTAACAAAACATTTAAGCGGCTCTGTCACTTTTATGTTTACAATGGCATGTCTAAAATCCCTCCTGTTTTTTTTTAAATTTTTTTTTTTAAGTGATGTATATTTTCAAAGTTACACATATGGAAAAGTAGTGACTATTTTTCCTTATGTATAAAATTCAGGTTGACAAAAGATGGCGCTTCAATCAAACTTAAAGTCATTTGTTAAACTTTGCCATTGGATGTCAAGTTCTTTACTTACCTCCCACAGCTTGAGTGTTGAGTCTCGTAAAACAACGATGCAAGCTCATTGCAATCCTCATTAGGTTCTATGGGCAGGAGAGTGTTTAGACCGCCCTACGTGATCAATGACATGAAGAGGGCAGAGGTGAAGAATTCCATAAAATGCCATAAAGAAATTCGAAGATGGCAAGTCAAAATAATTTTTGTAGTTAAAGGACCACTATAGTGCCAGGAAAACATACTTGTTTTCCTGGCACTATAGTGCCCTGAGGGTGCCCCCACCCTCAGGGACCCCCTCCCGCCCGGCTCTGGAAGGGGGAAAGGGGTAAAAACTTACCTTTCTCCAGCGCTGGGCGGGGAGCTCTCCTCCTCCGATCCTCCTTTTCTCCTCCCCGTCGGCTGAATGCGCACGCGCGGCAAGAGCTGCACGCGCATTCAGCCGGTCGCATAGGAAAGCATTCATAATGCTTTCCTATGGACGCTGGCGTGCTCTCACTGTGAAAATCACAGTGAGAAGCACGCAAGCGCCTCTAGCGGCTGTCAATGAGACAGCCACTAGAGGAAATAGGGGAAGGCTTAACCCATTCATAAACATAGCAGTTTCTCTGAAACTGCTATGTTTATGAAAAAATGGGTTAACCCTAGCTGGACCTGGCACCCAGACCACTTCATTAAGCTGAAGTGGTCTGGGTGCCTAGAGTGGTCCTTTAACACTAACCGTATGCTTGCACTAACCTTAAACACGCACCTACCATAACATTACCCCAACCCTAATCCTTCAGTATCCCTAAACATAAAACAGAAACCCTTCCCATACTTATAAATGCAGACATGTTGGGTGAATCATTGGTGGGGGCTAGTTAATATTCAGAGGGGATGTAGACCTGTGGTTATCTACCCATGAGGCTTGGTGGGGAGGCATTAAATGTCATAAGAGATAGTGGAATTCCAAAAGACCCAACGTAAATATAAAAACTGCGTCATAATGAAAGTAATCTAACTTCACTCAGTGAGGGCTCTGACTCAGACAAGCAAGTCTTGTCTCTTACAAGACTTCCTTTGCAATATTTTGTTCCTGTAAAGCCCTTTTTTGTCACAAATCAAACTAAAGAAATGTAGACGTGGTATCAAAGCACCATAACCACGTCATTAAGCTCACAATGTGCAATGTGTCCCTTTAAAAGTAATCCAGTAAAGTAGAAAATTGTTTACACACTTACCGTAATTTTCTTTTTTCTAGCTATTCTACATAGCAGCATCACTTATTGTTAGCTCCTCCCCAGCTGTCAGGACAGGAATAATTAATCAAACAATTAAGAATTGACAATATAAGCCCCCTCACCACCAAACTCCCCAGTCTTGTTAAAAAGCAATAGCTGAGGAATTTAGTAGAGAGGGAACGTGATGCTGCCATGCAGAATAGCCAGGAAAAGAAAATTATAGTAAGTATGTAAATAATGTTCTACTTTCCTGGCCAAACATGGCAACATTACTTATGGGTATTACCCAAGATCCCATGAAGGGTGGGATAAATAAATTAAACAGTAGACCTCATAGATGCTCAACACACAAACGGTTTATTAGGTTCTTAGTGCCACTGAAGCAAGGACACTTTTCCCAAAACGAGATTCTTTAGAGGAGGACAGATCCAGTTTGTAGTGTCTAACAAACGTATGATGAGAGGACCAAGTAGCCGCCTTACAAATATCCTCTACCGGCCACCAAACTTCTGGTTGAATGTGGTCTGATGATGCTGGGAGCTTAGAGACCCTGGGAAGCATAAACTTTAGTAACTGCCAAGGAGATCCATGTTCTGAGCGTTGCTATGGAAGCTGCTTCGCCACTCCGGGTGCCGGATGAAAGGATGAATAGTCTTTCTGATTTTCTGAAGTGCATAGACTTTTGAGGCAACTTACCTGATCTAATTTACTCCAGCGATTTTCTTCCTAGGTTGATGGATTAGGGAAAAAATATGGAAGCACTATCTGCTGTTGAATGTGGAACCTATAAACCATCCTAGGGAGAAATTCAGGTCTAGGAATAAGAACCACTCGATCTTGGTGAAACACAGTGTATGTGTCAGGGGTTCTTACCTGAGGTGGGAGTCTGTAGTGCAGATATGTTGCTCACCCTTGCAGATATACACAGTCCAAGGTGACCAAATAAGAAGCCACCTGGACTATGAATCTGTGCTGTGCAGGAAAGGTGATTCCAATGCAGTACCGACAAGGACACAAAAAGCAGGATAGTCAAGGGATAGCCGAAGTCAAAGGATGCCAGAGGTCAGGATTAACAAAGTGTAGCTGAAGTCAAGGGATGCCAGAGGTCAGGATAAACGAAGACCGAAGCCGTGGTCAATTTGCAGTATAAGTTCAAGAGACTGGAACACAGGAACTGAACACACACAACAGGATCAAAGACTTGATAATGTTTCCAGGGAGGTGCTTTTATAACCAGCTGTTGACTGATCAATCTCAGGTGAAGCACAGCCATAGACGAAGTCCAGCCCCCAGTGTTGCAGACAAGCCAGACTGACCGTCTGGATGTCACAGGTGACAGTATGGTTCCACTGAACTTAGTGCCTGTAGCTCCAAGACTCTCCTGGCTGATGTTATTTCAATAAGGAAGAGTGTTTTAGTTGGCAAATATATGCACAATTCTTCCAAATACTCAAAGGGTCGCCTGTAAGGCTTTTAAAATCAGCGGAAGGTCCCAATGAGGGGTCAATTTTTTCGTAGTAGGCTTTTTCCTTAGAATCGCTCTGAATAATCTCATAATCACAGGGTTTAGAGCCCACCTGGTATAAGTTAAAGCAGAAATGGCTGAAACTTGTATTTTCAATGTACTAAGGCTTAGACCTTTGTCCAAATTTAGGATATCAGCCACTGATGACTGTTCATTGGCTATTCCATTCTCCAATTTCCAGGTTGTGAACGTTTCCCACACTTTGTGATAGGAGGCTTGTCACATCCTGTTCCTGTTGCGGATCATTTCTGTCCTTTGCTTCTGATATCCTTTTTTTTTTTTTATCTATCTGATATCCTCTTTATTATTCTTGTTTAGTTTTTCTTGTTTTTTCTGGTTTTCTATTCTATGTCTGTTTTTTGGGTTCATTCCTTTATTCCGTTCCTGGGATTCCCTGTCTCCTGGATCCCTTTAAATCAGACTTCCCCAAACTCCAGCCCTCCAGATGTTGCTAAACTACAACTCCCATGATTCTCAGACTATATTTTATTCATAGAATCATGGGAGTTGTAGTTCAGCAACATCTGGAGGGCCGGAGTTTGGAGAAGCCTGCTTTAAATGTTTGTTTTTTATTGCCACACTCGTTCCTTTGCCATTTATCCTTTTTTTTTCAGTGTTCCCTGCTGGCACTGGTCTCATCCCTCTGCTCCTTTCTTTGCAGGTAAGTACTGTGTGTGTTTTATTGTTGTACTTTTAGTCATGCATATCTAGGCAGTTAGGACCCACCGTAATTGGAGTACTTTGGCGCAGTGGTGGGCTGCATACATCTTGGCCATTTATGTATGTCTAAATCTCTAATGCTTATTACATATAAAGTACTTCGTTATTTCTCCTCTTGTTTTGCCTTGTATCTCTTGTCTTGTTTTTTTTTTTTAATTCCCAGTTCATGTACAGTCCATGCCCTGTTCTTGTTTCCCTCATGTCTTGTGTACATGTTCTGGGTTCTGCTTTCTGTCCTTCTCCGGTTCTGTGTTATTCTAGTCTTGTCTTGTTATCTTGTTTGGTGCCTGTTCTAGTTTTACCTTGTTTCTAGTACTGGATACATGTCTGCATAATATCAAGCTCCTGGCATCTGCAGAAGCTGCATCAGGGCCCTGGTATGTGGCGTGTGGTTACCTTGCACCAGACCCTGATAGTTCATTTCCACACTGTGACTCCTACCATCATCAGCATACGGGGGTCCCAGTCTCCAAACCGCCACCCATGACAAGGCTGAAGTAGAGTTCTTTCTTTATTTTAATAGGGTATTAGAGACTGACTCAGACAGCCCGAATTTAAAAGGTTCCTCTATTCAAGTGCAATGCCACTAGCTGAAGGGATTGGGGCTCTGGATGAACTGCTGAGCCCTGAAGTAACAGGTCCCATCTCTGTGAAAGTATGATGGGGGCTCCTTGGTTCATACGTAACAGGAGGGGAAACCAAGGTCTCCTTAGCTATGATGGTATTATTGCAATCACTGTGCAATCACCTGCCAAATTTTCCTCAATACTCTGTGAATTAATGGAAATGGAGGGAAGACATACGGCAACTTGAAGTCCCAGTTCTGGGATAGGGCATCCTGGGTTTCTGCTCTTTGTACCACCTTTATGATTCAGGTATGCAGCAACCATTCTGTTGTCTTCTTTTATTATCACTCTTTTCCCCTTCAGGTGGGTGGCAAATGACATCATTGCCTTGTATATTGCACGCATTTCTAGAAAGTTAGAATGGAGAAAATGTATATGAATGTGCCATTGTCTTTGAGCGACTATGTGACTGTAATCCTCATCACCAAGCGCTTAAAGGGACACTGTAGTCACTATAACCACTTTGTCTCTTTGAATTGGTTACAGTGTCTGGAGTGCCCTGGCACTGTCCCTCCATTCAGTGTTGCACCATGTTTGTGCATTATGCCACAAAATAAGAGTCCCTGGCCACCCACAGTCCGGCCCCTTCTGTATGTGTAGCTAAGGCAGAGATTATACACTTCCTTGTTGTCATACCCATTCATACCGTCAGTTGGAACTCTGACAGGTTAAAAGCAGTCAGCTGACACTCTCAGCCAATCACAGCTGCCCATTGCTGCTCAGGGTAATACTTCCTTATTAGCCAAAGCAGAACAGAGGGGATGGACTGCCGTGGTCTCTTGTTTAGCATTAGTGATGTACCGAATGGTTCGCCGGCGAATGGTTCCCGGCGAACATAGCGTGTTCGCTTCCGCCGCGGACGGCGAACGCATGCACGGTTCGATCCGCCCCCTATTCGTCATCATTGAGTAAACTTTGACCCTGTACCTCACAGTCAGCAGACACATTCCAGCCAATTAGCAGCACACCCTCCCTAGCAGACCCTCCCACCTACTGGAAGGCATCCATTTTACATTCATTCTCAAGCTGCATGCTTAGTGAGAGGAGGGAAAGTGTAGCTGCTGTTGATTAGATAGGGTTAGGCATAGCTAGGTTAGGGTTAGGGTATGCTTTTTTTTTTTCTGTGTAATGTAATTGCAGTTAGTTGTCTGCCACTGCTGCCAGCTTCTGTGTCAGGCTCACAGTGGATACTGTGCCCATTTCCCCAGTCAGTGCCACCATTTATATCTGGTGTCACAATAGCTTGCATTTAAAAACAAAAAACTTTTTTCACTGTTATAGATTGAATAGCAGTCAGTGTCCTTAAAGCGGGTGTGTTACGCTAACAGTGGATACGGTGCCCAGTGCCCCACCACTCACTGGTGTCACAATAGCTTGCATTTAAAAACAAAAAACTTTTTTCACTGTTATAGATTGAATAGCAGTCAGTGTCCTTAAAGCGGGTGTGTTACGCTAACAGTGGATACGGTGCCCAGTGCCACCACTCACTGGTGTCACAATAGCTTGCATTTAAAAACAAAAAACTTTTTCACTGTTATAGATTGAATAGCAGTCAGTGTCCTTAAAGCGGGTGTGTTACGCTAACAGTGGATACGGTGCCAGTGCCACCACTCATCTGGTGTCACAATAGCTTGGATTTAAAAACAAAAAACTTTTTTCACTGTTATAGATTGAATAGCAGTCAGTGTCCTTAAAGCGGGTGTGTTACGCTAACAGTGGATACGGTGCCCAGTGCCACCACTTATATCTGGTGTCACAATAGCTTGGATTTAAAAAAACAAAAACTTTTTTCACTGTTATAGATTGAATAGCAGTCAGTGTCCTTAAAGCGGGTGTGTTACGCTAACAGTGGATACGGTGCCCAGTGCAACCACTCACTGGTGTCACAATAGCTTGCATTTAAAACAAAAACCTTTTTTCACTGTTATAGATTGAATAGCAGTCAGTGTCCTTAAAGCGGGTGTGTTACGCTAACAGTGGATACAGGTGCCCAGTGCCACCACTAACTGGTGTCATAATAGCTTGGATTTAAAAACAAAAAACTTTTTTCACTGTTATAGATTGAATAGCAGTCAGTGTCCTTAGAGCGGGTGTGTTATGCTAACAGTGGATA
>OW240919.1:69396011-69491011 GCA_933207985.1 Pelobates cultripes
CTCCTTTGGATTCTGCTACCATCTGTATGCTGACGGGACCCAGCTATATCTCTCCTCCCCTGATCTCTCTCCTGCGGTCCTGCAACATGTCACTGCTTGCCTTTCTCCTATTTCTGATTGGATGTCCTCCCGCTCTCTGAAACTCAATCTTTCTAAAACTGAGCTTCTTATTTTTCCCCCTCATAATGCTGATCCTCCTCCTTTGCTCTCCCTGCAAGTTGATGGTGCTTGCATCAGTCCATCCTTGCAAACTTGTTGTCTTGGCGTTTTCTTTACTGTAATTCTCTCCTAGTTGGTCTCCCCAAAAGCCGAACTGCTCCACTCTAATTGGCAATGAATGCTGCCACCAGGCTGATCTTTCTCACCCATCATTCCTCCCATACCTTGCCCGTCTGTCGATCCTTACAGTGGCTTCCTGTATCATATAGGTGTCAATTCAAAATACTAATCCTTACCTGTAAAGCTCTAACCAACTCTAGCCGCTCTTACATTTCTTCCCTGATTCATAAATATGCCCCTTCACAGTCTTTCCGTGACCTTCTCTTGTTCGCTGCTCGCACCCTCACTGCTAATTTGCGCTTGCAGGACTTTTCACGGGTGGCTTGATCCAGTACCTTCCCATCTTATCAGATCTCTCTCCCCTTGTCTTGTACCATCCTTAACTCACATCCTAAACTGCTCTCTTTCATCTGGTGTTCTCCCTGCTCCCCTTAAACATGCTACTGTCGTACAGATTCTAAAAAAGTCATCCCTAGACCCGTCTTCCCCTTCCAACTATCGTCCCATATCCCTGCTTCCTTTTTCCACAAAACTTCTAGAAAGACTTGTCTTTACTCATATGACACACTTCCTAAATTCCAACTCCCTCCTCAATCCTTTTTAATCTGGCTTTCGTCCCCTCCACTCTACTGAGACTGCTCTTCTTTTTTTTAATTTTTTTTTTTTATTCTTTATTTTGCAAATGACAGAATTGACAAGTACATGGGTGTTGCGCAAAGGTAATGCATGGGCTTATGCAAAAGCCAAATTTCAAACATTGCAACAGTACATCATTATACAGAAAAGTTTGTAGAGAATGGGTTGTTATCTGGTGATGCAACCTCTGTTTTTTCCTGTGTGGTTCTGTTCTGTCAAGTTATTACACAATTAAAGCGAACTAAACTGTACTAAACAAGTTTGATTGCTACTGTAGGTAGCCTTGGAGTATCAAAAGAAGGAGGATTTGAGAGTTAGAGAAATCAGAAAAAATAAATAAATACATAAAGATAAAAAAAAAAACCCAAAAACAACAAAATACACAATTACAGTTAAGGGTGGAGTGTGGTAGAGAAGCTCCACCTTTTGGGGTCTTCAATGGGGTTGTAGGAAGGGTGGGGGAGTGAACAGGCGTCCCTGACCTTTGTGTTGGGTGGCCTTGTGGTGTTGTGCATGTATCCATGTTTCTTCTTTGATTATGGTCCACATGGGCTATACCAATGTTTCCCAACCCAGTCCTCAAGGCACACCTACCAGTCCAGGATTTAGGGGTGACCCAGTTGTGTCTAAGGTGTTTTTTCTAAATAATGTGTGCGTGGGCTTGTGCAGAAGCCAAAGTTCAAACACAACTTCAGTACATCATTTTACAGAAATGTTTATAGAGAACGGGATGTTATCTGCTGGTGCTTTTTGGTTTCTTTCTTTGCATTTCTGTCCTGTCGCGTGTTTATGCAATTAAGCAACGCTGATCAAGTTTGAGTGCAACTGTAGGTGGCTTTGGGGCAGCGTTAAAAAATTAGGGAGAGATTAAATTAAATTGTAACTGACGTTAAGGATGAAGTGTGGTAGAGAGGCTCCATCTGTTGGAGTCTTCAATAGGGTTGTGGGGGGAGTGTGGGAGTGTATAGGGGTTCCTGACCCTTGTGTTGTGCGGCCTTTTGGTGCTCTGCATATTTCTTTGTTACTTTCGTCGTTGTGTTTATGAATGTGATTGTGGTCCCTATGGGCTGTGTGTGGATGTGGAGACTGCTCTTCTTAAAGTTAAAAATGACCTAATTACAGCTAAATCCAAAGACTACTCCATACTAATTTTTCTTGACCTCTCTGCTGCCCTTGACACTGTTGATCATATCCTCCTCCTCCAAACTCTTCAATCCCCTGGCCTCTGTGACACTGTCCTCTTGTGGTTCTCCTTCTATCTCTCCCAATGTTCGTTCAGTGTTTCCTTTGCAATGACACCTCCTCCTCTCGCCCTGCTTCGGTTGGAGTCCCCCAAAGATCTGTTCTTGGTCCCCTTCTGTTCTCTCTTTATACTGCCTCTCTTGGCAAACTCATTAACTCCTTTGGATTCTGCTACCATCTGTATGCTGACGGGACCCAGCTATATCTCTCCTCCCCTGATCTCTCTCCTGCGGTCCTGCAACATGTCACTGCTTGCCTTTCTCCTATTTCTGATTGGATGTCCTCCCGCTCTCTGAAACTCAATCTTTCTAAAACTGAGCTTCTTATTTTTCCCCCTCATAATGCTGATCCTCCTCCTTTGCTCTCCCTGCAAGTTGATGGTGCTTGCATCAGTCCATCCTTGCAAACTTGTTGTCTTGGCGTTTTCTTTACTGTAATTCTCTCCTAGTTGGTCTCCCCAAAAGCCGAACTGCTCCACTCTAATTGGCAATGAATGCTGCCACCAGGCTGATCTTTCTCACCCATCATTCCTCCCATACCTTGCCCGTCTGTCGATCCTTACAGTGGCTTCCTGTATCATATAGGTGTCAATTCAAAATACTAATCCTTACCTGTAAAGCTCTAACCAACTCTAGCCGCTCTTACATTTCTTCCCTGATTCATAAATATGCCCCTTCACAGTCTTTCCGTGACCTTCTCTTGTTCGCTGCTCGCACCCTCACTGCTAATTTGCGCTTGCAGGACTTTTCACGGGTGGCTTGATCCAGTACCTTCCCATCTTATCAGATCTCTCTCCCCTTGTCTTGTACCATCCTTAACTCACATCCTAAACTGCTCTCTTTCATCTAGTGTTCTCCCTGCTCCCCTTAAACATGCTACTGTCGTACCCATTCTAAAAAAGTCATCTCTAGACCCGTCTTCCCCTTCCAACTATCGTCCCATATCCCTGCTTCCTTTTTCCACAAAACTTCTAGAAAGACTTGTCTTTACTCATATGACACACTTCCTAAATTCCAACTCCCTCCTCAATCCTCTTTAATCTGGCTTTCGTCCCCTCCACTCTACTGAGACTGCTCTTCTTAAAGTTACGAATGACCTAATTACAGCTAAATCCAAAGACTACTCCATACTAATTTTTCTTGATCTCTCTGCTGCCCTTGACACCGTTGATCATGTCCTCCTCCTCCTCCAAACTCTTCAATCCCCTGGCCTCTGTGACACTGTCCTCTCGTGGTTCTCCTTCTATCTCTCCCAATGTTCGTTCAGTGTTTCCTTTGCAGTGACACCTCCTCCTCTCGCCCTGCTTTGGTTGGAGTCCCCCAAAGATCTGTTCTTGATCCCCTTCTGTTCTCTCTTTATACTGCCTCTCTTGGCAAACTCATGCTACTTCTTTTGGAACAGCCTGCCTACCCCCATCAGACTCTCCCCTAGTCTTCAATTGTTTAAGAAGTCCCTCAGAACACATCTGTTCAAAAATGCTAATGGACTCCCAGAGTAACTTATCTGTACTTACCCATGTCTGTCTCTTGCTCTCCTAAAGAGCCATACTCCACTCTCACCTCCACCTCTGCTACTTTTCCACCTTGTTTGGTGGCTGTCACCCTTGCTGTCCTGTTGGGTATTTGTACTCCACCTCATCTAGACTGTAAGTTCGTTTGAGCAGGGTCCTCATCTACCTATTGTTCCTGTGTCACTATGTAATTGTCTCATGTATTGTAAATTTCCCCCCTTTCATAATATTGTAAAGCGCTGCGGAATTAGCTGGCACTATATTAATACCAATAATAATAATAATAATAATACAAAGTTATAATACATCAATATAAAAAATGCACTGAACTGTATAACATGTATTGACAATGTGTGAAGCTTTTATACAGTAAATACACTGACCAAAGGCCATACTAAGTGAGATAAAGCTGACGTCTTTATGGAGCAAAATTCAAAATTTTATTTAGAGTTTCTAACATTTCCCATTTTATTTTGTAAATAACTTTAACTAGGGATTACCCCCTACTAATTAGGTGTATGATCATTAGTTCTTTTCTATTTATTACTATACTATGCCATACTATATTATACTGATCTGCCTCAGCCACCTATTATAATGTCTATCTATCTATCTATCTATCTATCTATCTATCTATCTATCTATCTATCTATCTATCTATCTATCTATCTATCTATCTACCTACCTACCTACCTACCTATCTATCGATCTATCTATCTATCTGTCTATCTATCTATCTCTCTATCTATCTTCATATACTATGTATCTTGACAATGACCTTGTAGGGTTGAAACGTTGAACTGCACATTTGCTGTGTTTGTCATGTCTGGAGATTGACACAATAAACCACATTTTGGAAGTTCTGTGAGTGCAACTATTTATTGGAATATTATGAGTGTGAATATGCATGGAGGTTGTTACTAAAGGACAATGCCAGATACATTCTATATGTATGTATATACATATGTTCCAGTGCTACAGTAGTATCAAAACACTATAACACTTTCTGTAAATCCGTTTACATCTGATTTTCATATTTTCTAAGAAAGTTCCCGGGCTTGGTTTGACAATGTCAATGCTGACTGGCAATACTGGCTCTCATAATTTGCTGCAGGTCAATTTATTTTCATTAGGGTTTTGAACAAAACATTTTGTATTAGGATTGTGAACATAATGTACAATAAGTATATCTAAAAATGTGTTGCTCTTCTTGTATTTTCACAGGAAGACTCAGAGAAGAGTAGAGCCAGCATTTACCAATCTGTCATCATCAATACGTCAAAGGAGATGATGTGTTACAGTGATTTTCCCATACCTGATGATTTCCCAAACTTCATGCACAATTCCAAGGTGTTGCAGTACTTTCGTCTGTATGCAGAGCATTTCCACCTCTTGAAATATATTCATTTCAAGGTAAACTTCTGCAGAGGATGATTCCTAAATTACATTTTTAGGTTTCTGGAATATTGGGCTTAATTCTAAACTTTCCATGTAATTTGAAGTCACATACATGTCACTGTATCTGTCAATGAACCTAGGTAACATACAACTGGATCATTCTGTGTAAGTGGCTATGGTGCTTGGTTTGTCCCTTTAATGCTTTAAGTTAATGAATCACTGCAGAAGAATACAAATATTCACTTGAAAATTGTAAACAATAAACTACACAGTACACTTTTATATTCTAACGTTTTCACATATATTCACAGAAAATTATCTATCACGTGCAGTCATATAACAATTTCATCAATCTAAAGATCTTATCAGGGTGACATTGAAATCATAACAATTTTATAACTCTAGCATTCCTTACACACTTGCTAAATACCATACATTGATGTGCAAATATTAATTTATTGAATGTTGCTTAAAGGGGAACTGTTACTTCTCAGGTGATTTAATATTATGTTTGCTTTTTCCTATATTAAACAATTATGTATTTATAAGATGTGAAAAAAAGTATAAATCCACACTTCTTTATTCAGAAAATGGCTGTCTCCTTCTTAGCTCCCTGTTAATCACTGTTCTAATCTCTGCCCTTTGCGCATCAGTCCACAGAGATTAAGCATAAGGAGAGGAGGGAAAATAAAATAATGTTCCTATTTTTGATCTACATTTGAAGTGTTAGCCCTGACTCTGCCTTGTTTGAACTGAATTATGATGGCATTTGAAAAAACATTTCCTATATAAAGTTAGAAGAAAGCAGATTGTCTCATAAATAAATATTAACTCAAGTTCTAAGTTTTTTTTTTTTTTACTTTTCAGTTTTATTGAGATTTTCCACAAGAAACAGAACAGCATACATTAGAGTAAAAACCCAGAATAGTAAGTTCTATAATGCTCAGGGTACAATAACAGGCACAATTAAGATCATCAGACAACATAAAAACAGACAGAACATTGTCGAAGGAATGATATAGAAATAAAGCGCATGTGCATCCTTGTAAAAGAAAAATGAGAAAAACTACAATCGCATTTTGTATACCAAAAGCGATTCTTAAAAAAACCTCATCTTGTGGAACTAGCTGGCACCAAGGATTCTAGATATTCAAGACCTTTGTCTTTTGATCATTGCTAAGTGAGGACAAAGCTCACAGGAGCTCGCTTGCTAATGAGAGGGGCTTAAGTTGGGCAAAATTACTTTGTCAGTTAAAGGAGATGAGATATTTAGCAGCCATCAAAACATGGGAGGCTAAAGCTTGTGTGTGGAAAGTCAAGGAGTCTGGGAAATCTAGTTACATATATATGGCAAGAGCAAATGGAAAATCTGTTAATCCCAATTGACAAAGAAGGTGATTAATGAGAGAAAAGAAGAGCAGTAGGACAGGATATATGCACCAAATATGTAACATAACTCCTTTATGGATATCACATTGCCAACATGTAGAAGGCACTGGTGCATAGATTTTGATAAACCTTTCCAGGGTAAGTATCTTCTATACATTCATTTTGATGAATATATATGTGAAGCAACTGGTGATTCATTTTAGAGCTTTCATCAATTTGATCCACCTCTATGGTGGTAATGAGACAGATGCTGTCCTCTCCCTCTAGGACATATACAATCACAATTATAATTATTTTTATAGCACCAACATATTCCACAGTGAACTACAATAGGTAAGTAAGACAAACACTTAATTCTAACCATTCATGCTTGACATACTGGAGTAAGTAAAGTGTATGGTCCCTCTGAGAGTTTAAAAGAAGAAGGGATAGGAATTTAGATTTGAGGTAGGTGTGACAACATAAAACTAAATGAAATTGGATGATCTCTGGTGCCAATGGAATCCACATCCCAGTTTATTTGAACATACTTAGAAAAAACACTTTTCAGCTGCACATAGGCAAAAAACCAACCTAGAAAGTATAGGTTTATGAGTGGTAAGAACTTAAAATATCAGCAACAATTAAAGGGGACCAATTACGAGATTCGTACAATGCCCTGTGAAATCCACCGAGTAACTGACAACCAAGGGAAAAATGACAGGCAATGAAGCTAGCTGTGTGAATACACCCAATTTAGAAGGAAAAACATCCCATAAATTAATAGAAAAACTGGTGGTTGGAAACAAAAGAGGATTTGCTATGCGATAGTACCAAGGAGTCCACAGACATTACAGAATTGTGTTATTAGTAGAGTTACTCATGCTTCATATCTACCCATTTTAAAAAGCCTATTTAGGCATGCAGGGTGATCACATGAGCCAGCAATGCTGCCCCATAATATGTAAAAATATGTCCTACACAAATACCTCCCAGGTCAACAAGACAATGTAATAGGTTATCACATATAAAAGTATTTTTCCCCTCCCAAATAAATGAATGAAAAGGGAATTACACATTCTCACTTAAAGTCTTAAAGATAGACATAGGGAGCATGCAAAAATAGAGAGATCTTTGGAATTAGCATCATTTTAATAGTATTAATATGAACTGCTCCAAACAGTCTACTATCTTTCCAGTTATGAAGTTCCTGAGGCACATGGCTAAGCATTACTGCATGGTTTTGTCCATATAGGGTGGAAATGTTAATAGTAATTTGCACTCCCAAGTAGGTTTTGAAGCCCTTCATTCAAAAGGGAAATGTACTTTTAATGCACCTGATTTGGCACCATAAATTAAGTTGGTATGGTGCCAGGAGGTCCATGGTGCTGGTTCACCTTTAATCATTGGCCAATAGTATATTAATGAGAGTCCTAATGATGGGTTATCTATGTTACAGCAGAAAGGAGGGGCCAATAATTTTTTTCCAATAATTAGTGTCTCTGCAAATGATTACCTCCCTATATTTAAAAGTTTGGACCTTGGAGAATAAAGAATAAAAAAAATGCTTAGTCTGTATGTGGCAAAATTGGTACAAATTAAATTAATTTCTTCATACTTTTTCTTTTAAAGACGGCTGTTTGCAAAGTAGAAAAGCGTCCAGATTTCACCACCACTGGCCAATGGACTGTTATCACTGAGTGTAATGGAGAACAGAAGGAGCATATCTTTGATGCTATTTTGGTGTGCACTGGTCATCATACACACCCAAACTTGCCACTGAGTTCATTTCCAGGTACCATATTTTTTTTGCTGTAACTGCTTGTTTGTTAATTATACTGTTTTACATTCTGGCAAAATAAGGCAAATGATTGAGTTACAGAAAACAAGATACCTGAATATTTTACAAACAATGTTACCAGAGAGGAGTTTTAAGTTGGCCATTTTGGCTTCATTGCATACATGCTGCCTTAAAGGCATTTGGTTGCTGCTTTCATATAATTGTAAGTGAAAATGGTAACCCTACTGTTAGACATCACCTCTGGGATTACATATAGAGATTCTGTAGAGTCAATTACTGGCCCCAAAAAGTCAAATATAAGCCATCATGTTGTATATAATCATGGTGGCAATGTCCATTATATAACTGTTTATAAACAATGACAAAAACCTGTAGTATAATTGTTTTCTTTATTATCATTATTAGTACTATTATTGTTATTTAGTAAGCATCAACATATCTCACTGTTATGTTCCACAAATGAACTAACAAAGAATTAATTTCAACATTGCAAGTTGGACGTACAAGAATAGAATATAGGGAGGGCAATATTTACAGAGGGGGTGGGTATAATTACGCAAAAGATGAAGATAATATGCATTTCATTCACTGCAAAAAATAGTTGTCAGAAGAGTTTCCAAAAACTGTTAGAATAGGGAAAGTGAAAGGGTTAGTGTGGTGTGGGGAGGGAAGGGGGAGAAAGGCTGTTAAAGGACCACTATAGGTGCTTTAGGGCTAATCAAGGACAAGATCTGAATTTCTCAATATGTAAAGCAATAATGATGCTGCCAATACACAGGTAAGGGCAGTAGGCTGCAGTGGTATTGCCAGCTATTACAACCTCAAGCTCAATGGTTTTTATAATATATATAATAGTAGTATCAGTCCTGCTTATATTTACCCTTTTTTACTTTTTCATATAATAACCTCGACAATTAAAGCAAGTTAGTTCATTTAAATGTATTCATAAACATATAACATATCTAAAAAAGTGCATGTTTCACACCAAGAAAAACTGGATTTTTTTAATATATATTTTTTTTAACAAATTAAAACCTATAATTATGTATTTTTGCATTGAGTATATCAAAAACAGGCTGCCAAAACTGTAAATCCCTTGTCTGAAAAGTTTGCAAGCCCTCTCCTTCTATCCCCACACAAACGTTCTGTGACTGATCATAATTCCCAATGCAGGTCAGTGAGAAGTCCTTGCCAGGCTGGTGCTCCTGGCAATTACTGTCTCTTGAGTTTAGCCCCACTGAGCTAATCTAGAAAGGAAGTAACAGAACCCTTTTTTTTCTGATTGACAAACAGAGGATGTATCATTGATAAACTGACAATTTCTATTGACATCCACACTTTCTGTAAAAAGAAAGAGAGGACGCACTCTTCACACATAGCACTTCAGAAAACTAAAGTGCTTTAGGTGTGCAGAGTATACATTTAAATTAGCAATTCATATATTGCTAATTAACTTAAAAAATTACATAGATGTGTACCGGATATAGCACAAAATAACAGTTTAGTATATTGTATACACTGTAACTATCTCCAGTACCAGGGTGAAGTACACATTCTCATGGTGAGCCTTTTTTTACAAGGTGTAGTTGCTGTGATGAAAACGTGAACTATATGAAAAAAAGTATTGGGACAGACCTCTTAATCTGCAATTAGTTTGTGAAATGCCATCCCTGCTAGATATTCCATGGTCAGCTGTAAGTGCTATTATCAGAAAGGGGAAGCATTTAGGAACAGCAGCAACTCAGCCACAAATCGTAACACCACGTAAAGTCACAGAGTGGGGTCACCGAGTGCTTAGGCAAATGGAACATAAACGTCACCAAAGTTCTGCTGATTCCATAGCTGAAGAGTTCCAAACTTCCACTGGCATTAATATCAGCTCAAAAACTGTGTGGTGGGAGCTTCCATGGTCAAGCAGCTGCATGCAAGCCTCCCATCACCAAGTACAATGTCAATCATTGGATCGAGTAATATAAGCACACTGCCTCTGCACTGTGGAGCAGTGAAGGTAAATATTAAGGCTCCAGAATACCAAAACATTTTGGACAATACTATGTTTCCAACTTTGTAGGGACAGTTTGGGGGAGGCCTTTTTCCATTCCGGCATGATCGTACCACAATGCACAAAGCAAGGTTCATAAGACATGGTTGGATGAGTTTGGTGTGGAAAAACTTGACTGCCCCGCACATAGCCCAAACCTCAACCCTATAGAACACCTTTGGGATGAACTGGAATGGAGATTGCGAGCCAACATCAGTGCCTGATTTCACAAATGCTCTACTGGATGAATTGGCAAAAATCACCATGGAAACACTCAAAAATCTTGTGGAAAGCCTTCCCAGAAGAATGAAAGCTGTTATAGTTGCAAAGGGGGACCAACTACATATTAGTGTCTATGTATTTAGAATGCAATATCATAAAAGTCCCTGTTGGTGCAATGATCAGTTGTTCCAATACTTTTGTCCATATAGTATACATAGTATGTTGTTTATGTTCTGTTCCAATGAAGGGCTAATTTGGGAGTAGTCTGTATCTTTGTGAGTAGATGTTTTTGGCAATCAGTTGGTACAAAATAGCAATAGAAACCTGTCAATAAATAGCTGATACTAAATACCAGCTGCAGTTAATAGCTAATAGCAAAAACTAATGACTGCTGCTCACCAAAAAGTGAGCCCATAGTATCTACAAATAGATTTTTTTTTTTGTATGTTCTTCTAACTCTATTATTCATTTGATTTTTACAGGCATAGAAAACTTTAAAGGCCAGTATTTCCACAGTCGAGATTACAAAACATCTGACCCATTTAAGGACAAAAGGGTTATTGTGATTGGTGTTGGAAACACAGGAGTTGATCTGGTTGTAGAACTTGGAGCTGTGGCCAAACAGGTAGGCAAAGAAAATCATTAAAACTCCAACTTATTTCTTTAATTTGATGGTATATAAATACATTCACATTCAGGTAAGCTCTGCACCCATCATTTCTATTCAGATACGGTTTACAAGGCATCTTATGAGTAGTTTGTAAACTCACAATTGAGTGTAGATGATTGGATGTGTATTGAAGTGTCATTAAAAAAGACACATATCAAACAAATATTACAAATCTCAATAGCATAATAGAAATTCACTTGTGCAATATTTCCTTTGTTAAAATCAAAAGTCATTCAACTTAGGATCAAGACCCTTCAAACATACATTTAAACTTAGATCCCTTTCATATTCAGAATCTTTACAACTTTTAAGTCAGCATCAATTTTATCTGAAGTGGTATGGGCTCTTTGCTCTTGACCTTTTTTAGAAACCATGTTTCCAAAAATTATTACTCATAGAAATGGGGTCGGATCTCTATAGATCAAGAGACAAGCACACTATAGTGTTAGGAATAGAGATTTGTATTCCTAACGATGGCATACCTACCACAGTTGCAGGGGTTGCCGCTGCGACTGAGCCTGTCACACCAGCGAGCCCAGCCACAGATGCGACCTCTGCAACCATGGGCCGCCAGTATCCCTTTAGTGCCGGTGCACAGCCGCACTGACCCAGGGCCCACGATTGTTGGGTTATTGTCAGAAGGTGAGTGTGGTCATGCTGCTCTCCTGCTGCTGTGTGTAGCGTGGCCAAGAGGTCTGACAGGAAGTGCTCACTGAAAGGGTGGTAGGTATGCCTGTCAGATGGGTACCACGGCGATGAGCATGTACAGAAGGAAGGGGGTGGGGGAAACACATGGAGGGACTGGGATGAGGAGAGAATGGGACACATGGAGAGGCCTGGAGAGGAAATAGGACACATGAGGGGGCTGGGAGTTAGGAAATGAGAAACATGGAGGGGCTCAGGTGCAGGGAATGAGATAAGGGGTTGGGGGTGAGGAATTGAGACACATGGAGGGCTGGGGGGGGAGAGAATGAGATAAACGAAGGAGCTGGGGGTGAGGGAATGAGGGAATGAGGGAATAAGACACATGGAGGGTTGGGGAGTAATGAGACACATGGTGGGCGAACCATAGTAGTTTTCTCACCAGGACCATGTGGTTTCTAGTTACTCCTCTGATTCCTAACACTATAATGTCCCTTTACTATCATAATTATGTGAATATTATCGCCATTGACAGGTGTATTTCTGACGAGAGTATATGTTTTGTTTTTATTAACTGACAAGTAACATAACTTTTGTACTGCCGTTGTAGGTTTTTCTAAGCACCAGGAGAGGAACATGGTTATTGAATCGTGTCTGTGATCATGGTTTACCCTTAGATATCGCTCTATTTTCTCGTTTTAATAGCATTATCCAGAATACCTTACCAACACTGGTCAACAGATATTTAGAAAATAAAGTAAACTCCAGAGTTAACCATGAAACCTATGGACTAAAGCCTCAGCACAGGTATGTTTATCTAGTTGAACCTGATAAATTAAAAAGATTTGTTCATGCAATTTGATAGATTATTCTTTAAAGTGATAGTGTTGGAGTTAAATAAAAAAAAAAATGGAAATGATTCTTCACTAAAGAAAAGTAACGATTAAGATGCCAGCCCAATTTCTTTTTATTTTCTACTTGTAAATTGCTTATTTATAAAAAAAATTAAAATGACAATTTCACAAAAACATACACAAACTTCATAGAACTATACGAAATGTGAGGTCTAGTTGTTCTTGTTACATATAAAACAAATCTTTATACAGTATTTGCAACATTCATGAAAAACATGCAATAGTGGATAGAAATACAGATTTTTGTCCAGCTTGTGTTGCTATAACAATGATGAAATATTCATGGATACTTTAAATTTAGATGCATTTATTAGAGCTTTAATTTTTCATTTATGCACTACTAGCCAACTTACTTGCCACTTGCCACTGAAAGCCATGAAATACTTACATGGACTGAATTTTTACTTTGCACCAGCACAGTGAAACTTTGTATCACACAGCCTTGTTACAATGCTGCCGCCCATCCCATGTCTTCCCTATTAAGGGTTAATAAGTATGTAGGGGTGTATATAAAAAATACCCCTCTCTGTCTCATTAAAGATATCTTTGCCAGAAGCTCAAGGAAGCAAGCTAAAGGGTCAGTGTAGGACCCGCTTTAGGGGGTCTGCCTTGACGTTGGCAACTAAATGACCTCCATTTGTCTAAATATACATAGGGATTAAAGAGAGAGCGCAGGTAACTTGTTTTTCTTTGGTTTTTACTATATATATTGGGGCTGATGTGTAATGTAGTCATTGCTGCTGGCCCAGTAGTGATGGGAGTGAGCGCAGGACTTATCTATTTGTATTTCTATTTAAATTATATATATATAAATATAAATATTGAAAGGCTAGCACTCACGGTCTTGGTTTTCTTTAAAAGATTCCTTTATTTCATCTCTTTAAAAAAATAAAGGAATCTTTTAAAGAAAACCAAGACCGTGAGTGCAAGCCTTTCAATATTTATAAGATAATTGTGGCATTGGCTAAAGTACACCCGACATTTTGAAAATTAAAAGTGTGTGTGCAAGGACAAAGAGAGACATTATATATATATATATATGTTGTTGTTTTTTTTGCAACTCAGTTATTCCGTCCTCAACTCAGCTGTTGACCAATATCACGTAAGTATTTGGGTCAATGATAGTCCTTGTATTACATACTGTAAGTTATTATTTTACTTAAATTAGATTTTGGGTATTTTTTCTCAATTAAATGTATGTTTTTTTGTTACTCTCCAAACCACATAGATTTCTTAGCCAGCACCCAACAGTAAGTGATAATCTACCTAACTGCATAATTGCTGGCAAAGTCTTGGTAAAAAGCAACGTGAAAAGGTTCACAGAGACTGATGTCATCTTTGAAGATGGATCCGTGGAGAAAGATATTGATGTAGTTATCTTTGCAACAGGATACCATTTTTCTTTTCCTTTTTTTGATGATTCTGTCTTGAAGGTTGAAAACAATCAAGTTCCACTATACAATATGATATTTCCACCTCATTTAGAAAATCCAACAGTGGCTTGCATTGGCTATATCCAACCTATTGGGGCTATAATGCCACTTTCTGAAATGCATGCTCGTTGGGCAACTAGAGTCTTCAAGGGTAAGTGGTGGGAATGATGATTGACTTGGAAGAATAGTTCCTCCTGGTTTTCTGAATCCTGACATCCAATCAGAGAAGAGATAGATCTTCCTCTTTCTCTCTCATTCTCATGATTGGCTAAATTTAATAAGAAATGGAAATGTAACTCTTGACAGCAATAATGATAATAGTTCTGGTATGGCTACATCTCTCTTTTGTCCATATCCAGGTAAAGAATACAATTCTTTGAGTACAGAAAAAAGACTACTTACTGTAAGATAGCCCTGCATGTCCTAAACAGGTTAGATTAACAGATGTACAAAGAGCAAAATATAGATTAATAGACTGAAAGACAGAGAGATCGATAGATATATAAAACATATTAAAAGTGTATGTGTGAGTACTTTGATGTGGGTAACACACTACTTAAAGGAACATAGTGTTCCCTTATTCTTACATTACAAAAGTGTCAATTTGAAGAATAATTGTCACATTTATAAAGCTAAAACAATGCAAATTAGTGGAGCAATAGAATGAGGGAAAAATATATATAAAAAGAGAGGGATGCTGCAAGTCCTATTTAGGAAAATACCACTAACCTATAAATAAACACTTTATAAAAACAGGGAAAGGACTGTGCTATTACAATACTGTGGATACCCTCTGTCTAATGATTAATTCTAGCACCAAAAAGTGCACTGCACATTAACACATGATATTCTTAACATGGTAACATTCACCAATAAAAAATCTTTGATTTGCAAAATTCTCCTGTCCACTGTGGTTAAAGGATATAAGACCAACCTTAGTAAATCCTGTAAAATTATACAGTTTATTTGAAAGAAAAAAAAATGTGATAAAACAGTGATCTATTAAAAAATATATATGCAACAGTGTGAAAAACTTAAAAAAAAGGAAACACATAATAAAATTAAAACTAAAATAAGATTCCAATTTCCTGCCAAAATGTCCACTGTCCTCTGGAAGAGTTAATTGTAAAATCCGCTGCGCTCTGTCCCAACAGCACCTTTGAATGGTTGTATAAGTGTGTAATTCCTTTGGTTTCAGTCAGGCAGGCTGGAGATAAAATCCTTGGATAAAAGCAACTTTTTTCAAAATTTTTTGCCTTAGCTGGCTTTGTCAATGATTGCAACTGAAGATTGTCTGTATTTAAATGTAGTTTGATAGTCCATGTGGGCAAATCTTATTATTTTATTGGTTGGTCTCTGATTGGATACATATTTTATTGTTGTATATATTTTTAACAAATCATTGTTTTATTTTTATTTTTTTCTTTCAAATAAATTGTAGAAATTTATTACTAAGAATTAGAATTTGCTATGGTTGGTCTCATTTTTTATATTCTTTGGAAACATTGGATGGTATGCTTCTTTATGTGAATTAGTTTTTCTACAGAGCAGAGATTGTCAATAAAATGCCTAGCCTTCAAAGCATTAGATTCACTTCGAGATCATCACGAGTGGTGATCTCCCATTGGTGGAACTCTTGCCACTGGATGACAGGTAAATTTGACAACTTTCTTGGGGTCCGCTGGGTGCCAGTCATCTTCTCTAGAAGTGCTGGAAGTTCTTCACTTTGTGCTAGCCTGGCAGCGCATTGCATTACTCATTGACTGAGAGTGCTCAGCAGATGCTGACCATGCACTGCAGGGCTATGTCCAGTGGAGCTAATGGAAGCTCCATTCATGAGATTCTGGTTCTTCTGGAGGATATGACTGGTGCCTGGAAGACCCCTGCTAAATTGTCATATTGTTTGCAAATGGTTTTCTATTCTATACACAGGGAGGGAACCAGGTACTCCTGGTACCATAAGCAATATAGTGCAATGGTGTTTGGAGTGTTTATTTAAGCAATGTCCCAAATGTAAGAAGATAAATTAAGTTGTTCTTTTTCCTCTATTTCTCCTTTTCATCTATAAATTCTTTTCATTTGTGCACAGCTCTTCCTTCCTCTTGTTTTTTACTATCTATGGAAATTGTTCTTATTGGATTTTTAATCTTCTTCTAGGCCTCAATAAGTTGCCATCAAAGGAAAAGATGATGGCTGAAATCAACAGTAGGAAGGAAGTTATGCAAAAAAGGTTTGTCTTTGAGTAATAACGTTTTGAAAACATGTTGCTGTATTTCTGTGTGTTTTGTATTTAAACTGCATGTAAGTAATGCCAAGAAGAGTGGTTGGCATAGAAATGTTATATTTTTCAGCTTGAGAAACAGGAAACTAGTTCTGGGAACCACCGCTTTCTATGACATAGATTCTCGGGGTGGGGGAAAGGTGACAGGGTAAATGGGTGGGTCTGCCAAAAGGGGAAAACTTGTCAGTAAAAGTGCATGTCAACCTGATGTAAATGCATGCTACATTGCCTGACAGCCTATCTGGCTTGCCTCACTTACTCCTGCATGTGCTGAAGTGTTTGGGGCTAGAGTTTAGGGCTCTGAGTTTAATAGTGTACTATTGCAAGTGTGTTCTTATTGATGCTCTGGTTGGTGTGGCACATATTTGTAGCAGTTCCCAGATGTGGGACACCAGGAAAGTAATTCAGGATGGCAGGATAAGAGGCTTAAACTATCTGAAGTTTCCCACCTTGGTTCAGGGTCCTGTGCTACAGCTCCATGTGATAAAGCTCTCCTGCAGAAAGTATAGTTGTATAGCTATTTCACCCAAACACTAGCCAAGACTTAGTGAAGAGTGTATAAGAAGTATTTTATTAGGTCAAGGCACACTGCATTTATACACAGAGCCCCAGCATGGGGTCTCCATTCATTTTAACATAATCCCGCCCACGCACCTCTGTGTCTTGGAGATAATTGAGTCAGATATCGGTTAAGCAACACACAAAACACTACAAAAACATTAAATAACTGAGAACCCCTACATGTCATACATACCCAGATAGCTCATCCCCGAGCACCCAATCTGCACCCAATCTGCACCCAAATAGCACCCAGATCTTGGTGGTTGGCCTGATTTGCATGGAAGTCAAATTTTTAGAGGGCCACGGCTGCTCTCCCATCTGGTACAGAGTTCCATGTCGTTGGGGTAAAAGCACCATGCAGTCACACAAAACAGAGGCGATTATCTTGAGTTCATCTGGCTCCCCCAAGTCCAGTGTATCATTGGATGCTTCATCACCTCCTCTATCTCCCCTCCAGAAAGCATCCTGCTAGATGGTACTGGGAATGAGAACGCTCTGGTTAAAGTTTCAGCGGACCATGGTGTAGCCACGTTCTGCTCCAGAGTTCCAGAGTATTTGGAGGTTGCTCCTGGTCAGATCTGCCATGCCTCTGGAGCCTCCCTGCTGGTCTGTAGTAGTCCTGGTGTCACTAGGAAGGACACTGCAGAGGAAGCATGGCTGTGAGGGGGTAGTATAGTGAACATAGCTCCTTGCAGAGGAGGTTGAGGGTTGAGGAGCCAGGTACAGTTAGGTAAGGAACTGGGTGGGGACATAGTCTCTTCAAATGGGAGAAGGGTCTCTGTGGTGCGGTCCATAGTCCTTTGGCAGGAGGCTAGCTATCACATTCCTCCAGTAGCTCGTGGCATAGGCACATTTACCACAGCCATGAAATATGATTAGCAAGAGTCTAACAGGAGTGTAATAGACAAATATTGCTGTATCTCTTCCAGCATATTGTGCAGTTAGCAGTTGTGTCCACTCAGTTACATGATACTTCCTCCTCTGCTCCATGCCATGGTGTTGTTGTACAACACGTTTAAATGGAAACTGCAATATTTGCCTTTTACACTCCTGAAATGCTCTGCTAATGATACTCTTGATGTGTAAGACAGCTCACACATGGATTAAGTAAGCAGTTTCAGTAAGATTTCTATTCCAGGAAGGTTTGCAGGTTCTGGAAAGTTAGTTTTCCAGCCTTGGGGCTTCTTCCATTTTATAGTATGTGAGCGATTTATAAGAATATTACTTGCACTATTGTGTTTGCCTATTTTTAATGTTTGTATAATTATATTCTGTATTAATTAAGTGTTTTAAGTATAAGTTTGCAAATACAAGCATTTTACTTAGTTAGATGTAATGCTTATTGTGTTTGGAGTTACCACATAAGTAATTAATTAGTCACTAGTTTCTTATTTCTCAATGCATTTTCATCCCTATTCCACCAGGTACGTGAAAAGCAATCGGCACACCATACAAGTGGATTATGTTTCACACATGGATGAGATTGCAGAAGAGATTGGCTGTAAACCCAATTTGACACAAACCTTCCTAACAGATCCTAAGCTGGCATGGGAAATCCTATTTGGCCCATGCACACCCTATCAGTATCGACTTTCTGGACCAGGTAAATGGAATGGTGCCAGGCAAGCTATTTTATCTCAAATGGATCGCGTCATTAAGCCAACAAAAACCAGAATCTTGCAGAATCAGATTGTCCACAGTTCATTTTCTCTTGGATTTAAGCTGATTGGGATGTTGATCTTTTTTGCTGCCATTTATGCCTCTATATAAGAAGTGGGTTATGTAAGAACTCCACTTTTTCTCATCATTGTAAATGTGGAATTATCACCTTAGCAAGAAAAGAATGTTACAATAGATTGCTCTACTTTAGGAACTTTGGTTCATAATTACCCTTTATACAGGGAGTGCAGAATTATTAGGCAAATGAGTATTTTGACCACATCATCCTCTTTATGCATGTTGTCTTACTCCAAGCTGTATAGGCTCGAAAGCCTACTACCAATTAAGCATATTAGGTGATGTGCATCTCTGTAATGAGAAGGGGTGTGGTCTAATGACATCAACACCCTATATCAGGTGTGCATAATTATTAGGCAACTTCCTTTCCTTTGGCAAAATGGGTCAAAAGAAGGACTTGACAGGCTCAGAAAAGTCAAAAATAGTGAGATATCTTGCAGAGGGATGCAGCACTCTTAAAATTGCAAAGCTTCTGAAGCGTGATCATCGAACAATCAAGCGTTTCATTCAAAATAGTCAACAGGGTCGCAAGAAGCGTGTGGAAAAACCAAGGCGCAAAATAACTGCCCATGAACTGAGAAAAGTCAAGCATGCAGCTGCCATGATGCCACTTGCCACCAGTTTGGCCATATTTCAGAGCTGTAACATCACTGGAGTGCCCAAAAGCACAAGGTGTGCAATACTCAGAGACATGGCCAAGGTAAGAAAGGCTGAAAGACGACCACCACTGAACAAGACACACAAGCTGAAACGTCAAGACTGGGCCAAGAAATATCTCAAGACTGATTTTTCTAAGGTTTTATGGACTGATGAAATGAGAGTGAGTCTTGATGGGCCAGATGGATGGGCCCGTGGCTGGATTGGTAAAGGGCAGAGAGCTCCAGTCCGACTCAGACGCCAGCAAGGTGGAGGTGGAGTACTGGTTTGGGCTGGTATCATCAAAGATGAGCTTGTGGGGCCTTTTCGGGTTGAGGATGGAGTCAAGCTCAACTCCCAGTCCTACTGCCAGTTCCTGGAAGACACCTTCTTCAAGCAGTGGTACAGGAAGAAGTCTGCATCCTTCAAGAAAAACATGATTTTCATGCAGGACAATGCTCCATCACACGCGTCCAAGTACTCCACAGCGGGCTGGCAAGAAAGGGTATAAAAGAAGAAAATCTAATGACATGGCCTCCTTGTTCACCTGATCTGAACCCCATTGAGAACCTGTGGTCCATCATCAAATGTGAGATTTACAAGGAGGGAAAACAGTACACCTCTCTGAACAGTGTCTGGGAGGCTGTGGTTGCTGCTGCACGCAATGTTGATGGTGAACAGATCAAAACACTGACAGAATCCATGGATGGCAGGCTTTTGAGTGTCCTTGCAAAGAAAGGTGGCTATATTGGTCACTGATTTGTTTTTGTTTTGTTTTTGAATGTCAGAAATGTATATTTGTGAATGTTGAGATGTTATATTGGTTTCACTGGTAATAATAAATAATTGAAATGGGTATATATTTGTTTTTTGTTAAGTTGCCTAATAATTATGCACAGTAATAGTCACCTGCACACACAGATATCCCCCTAACATAGCAATAACTAAAAACAAACTAAAGACTACTTCCAAAAATATTCAGCTTTGATATTAATGAGTTTTTTGGGTTCATTGAGAACATGGTTGTTGTTCAATAATAAAATTAATCCTCAAAAACACAACTTGCCTAATAATTCTGCACTCCCTGTACACAATCACTTCAGTGTCTTGTGTCAACTTTTAGCTCTAGAACAACATAAATATAAGACTACATTATTGTGATTCATTAAGAATATTCTTTATTTCTGTTTCTCTTGATAATTATGTTTTTCATTGAGTTGCAATTACTTTTGCTAATCTGGAAAGTGTCTTACGAATTAAAGCTAAACTAGCATCATTTTTATGCCTGCAATGTGTTATGCTTTGATGCTGCCTACATTTAGGTCTATCTATGTCATTATTAAAAACCCTTATAAAAAATTTTAACGACACCTTAGAGACAGATGACAAATTTTAGAAAATATGTTATATGTATCATTTTTAGTAATGACAAATGTCTGGTCCTCTAATGTGTTTCAGTGGTGTTGGTGTGTTTGCCTTTTATATAGGGACGCCAGGGCTCGAGTCCTGCAGGAACGCGTGGGAACGGCGTTCCTGCACTTTTTTCACTGCAGGAACGCCGTTCCCCCTGCAGGCACTCAGGGGGCGGCAAAAAATGCCGCCCCCAAATGCCCTCCCTTGTTTCCCCTGTCATGGGGGGGGCCACCTGATGGATTGCCCCCCGGCGAACGGCTCTCTCCCTGTCACACGCGGAGAGGGAGCTGTGTGCTCTCTGCTCCCTCTCGCCGCGCGGGATGTCTGCTGATGCTGGGAGCCGGGTTGATGACGTCATATTCCGGCTCCCAGCATCAGCAGACATCCCGCGCGGCGAGAGGGAGCAGAGAGCACACAGCTCCCTCTCTGCGTGTGACAGGGAGAGAGCCGTCCTCACTGCAGCCCCACTGGACCCCAGGGAAAGGTAGGGATGCTGGGTGGGTGGGATATGTTAATTAGTTAATAATATTATTAATTTGTATATATGGATGTCTGTGTGTGGATGTCTGTGTGTGGATGTCTGTGTGTGGATGTCTGTGTGTGGATGTGTGTATGTCTGTTAGTGGATGTGTGGATGTCTGTGTGTGGATGTGTGGATGTCTGTGTGTGGATGTGTTTATGTCTATGTGTGGATGTCTGTGTGTGGATGTGTGTATGTCTGTGTGTGGATGTGTGTATGTCTGTGTGTGGATGTGTGTATGTCTGTGTGTGGATGTGTGGATGTCTGTGTGTGTATGTCTGTGTGTGGATGTGCGTATGTCTGTGTGTGGATGTGTGGATGTCTGTGTGTGGATGTGTGGATGTGTGGATGTGTGTGTGTGGATGTCTGTTTGTGGAGGTCTGGAGGTCTGTTTGTTGAGGTCTGTTAGTTTGTCTGTTAGTGTATGTGTGTTTGTCTCAGTGTGTGTAGGAGTGTATTTATGTCTGTTAGCGTTTGTACGTGTGTATGTGAGTGGATGTGCTTCTGTTAGTGCATGCATGTGTATGTTTGCATGTATGTGCATATGTTATTGTAAGTTTCTGTCAAATAAGTGAGAGTCTGTCATTTAGTGTGTGTGTGTGACTATTAGTGTGTGTCTCTCTCTCAATGAATGAGTGTGTGTCAGTGAATGTGTGTGTCAAATCAGTGACGTCTGTGTGTTTGTCATTGAATGTGTGTGTTACTGTCAGTGTGTATCTGCCAGTGTGGGTGTCTGTCAGAGAGTGTGCTTAAAGGGACACTATAGGCACCCAGACTACTTCAGCTCCTTGAAGTGGTCTGGGTGCAGTGTCCCAGTCCCCTTAAACCTTCTCAGAAACTGCAATAATTACCTGAGGGGTAACTCCAAGTCTAGTGGCTGTCTATCAGACAGCCACTAGAGGGACTTTCGGGTGGTTAGGTGACCAAAAGTCACCTAACTGATGCTGGACGTCCTCACCCTGTGCATGAGGACATCCAGCATCTGCTAAATACCCATAGGATTTTAACCCCTTCAGTGTCGAGTGGGGGAGGGGAGGACATGAGAGGAGGGGGGAACTATACGGAATTATAGTGCCAGGAAAACAACTTTGTTTTCCTGGCACTATAGTATTTCTTTAAAAGGAGCAGGAAAAGGTGGAGTCTAAAGAGGAAGGGGTGGGTTCTTAATTAGGAAGCGGTGCACCCTTGACATGAAGGAGTGGTAAATTTAGATTAGGGGGGTGCTCTATAGTCATGTCTAGGGCAGCACAAAATTAAAATACACCACTGTGTGAGTGTATGTGTGTGTGCACGCGCGTATATATATATATATATATATATATATATATATATGCATACAAGTGTTTTGTTTTTTTTTTTGGGAGAGTTCCCACACTTTTTTCCCCAGGACTTGACCCCTGAGGGACGCCATTATGCATTGAGACCTATAATGTCTTGTGATGTTTCTGGGCTATAGATCTGCTCTTTAAATAATGAGGATGTTAGCTATAAATCCTGTAGCTACAGTTGTAATTGACATTATTCAACTCCTATTGATAATCAGATTTATTATCAAAATGTACAGACTTTCAGCTGTCTGCTAGGAACAAATCAGACAAAAGCAATTGAAATGCTTCATGTGGTTTCCCCAATATCAATAGAAAATGCAACTTATTTCCCCAGTCTCAAAATGAATCAACCTTCTGCAAATGAGATGCATAGCCAAACACTAGCTTTTGACAGTGTTCCTGATGAATCTTAGCCTATTGCTCATGAGCAATGGCCTCCAATTCAGTACTATTCTTGGGTTTGCTTGCTGCAACACCTTCTTCAGGTGACTGCGATGGCCACTGTAGAATTGTCCAGGACATCTTCTGCAAGCAAGCCTTGGTGGAATTTGAGGTATGCTTGGGATTATTGTCTTGTTGGAAGGTTCAGTGACTCCCAAGCTTTAGCTTGCTCATAGATGGCATGACGTTTTCTCCTAGGATTTCCTGATACTTCAATGATTCCTTGTCGCTTTCCACATGCTGCAGGTTTCTAGTGCCAGAGGATACAAAGCAGCTCCAGAGCATAACCATGCCACTGCCATACTTAACTGTAGACAGTTTTCTTTTTTCGCCTTACTGTGCTCACTGAAATCTCAGTGCCTGTTGCCACCAAGCCTTACTGCAGGTCTTTTGCAGTCACTCAAGGGTCCTGTACTTTTCCAAGTAGTGTAACATCTGTTCCTTCAACTTTGAACTTGCAACTATGCTTCCAACGGTGTCTCTAGGAACATTCAGTGCCTTTGCTATCTTTTTATCCTGTTCCTTGCTTGTAAGAGGCGATGATCTATTTTCTTAACTTTGTGGACCATTCTTTTGACTTATATTTTGACCATATTTCTAACATGCAGTCAAATGTGACACTCAACAAACTCTTAGCCAGGCATATATTTCAAGTTCAAGCTCCAGCTCAAGTTCACCTGGTGCAATGAATGAAGCCATTAATTAGTCGCATCAGGTTTGCTTGAGAGTTGAGACAATATCTGTTTTGCATATTTGTGCTGTTGTGAGGGATTCTATTCAGAGTTTGAATAATTTTGAGACTAGAGAAGTCATTATAAGTTGCATTTTCAGAATTAGTTGTGTTGAACTATTTCAATTGCTTTTGTTTGATTTGCTCATTGCTAACAGCTGAAAGTCTGTAAATTTTGACAATAAACCTAATGGGATGAATAATGGGAGTTGAATAATTTTGATTACAACTGTATCTGTTGTGTGTTTGTTATTTTCATGCTGGAGGAATGCACATAGATAACAATTAAGATCCCACAGAAAAAAAAAAAAAGCAATTTAGAGCCCACACATCATTCTCGACATTTGGATGGTGAAGGAGCAAAGCAAATTCATAGTTTCTTGTGGAACCAGTATGTAGGGCAGACAACTCTTGAACTTAAAGATCATTTGTGAGAACATGTCAGTTAGCGTATGAACAATGGGAGCGAAGATTTGACACATTTAGCAAGGCGCTTTAAAATATGTAGTTCTAATTTAGAATTTATGCAAACCATACAGAATATAGAATTGTAGAAGAGGTGATGTCAGGAAACGTTTGTGTTATTTGAAGGCCAAGTAAATTTTTGCTTTAAAACCTGGGTACAGTATAGATGTGCCATCATTTATATATATATATATATATATATATATATATATATATATATATTATTTTTGTTAGTTATATGTAGTATGCATTTATACTGGAGTCACTTTACCATTGGCAACATGTTAATATCTCTTTTACTTCTTTTAGTTCTTGTGCCATGAATACTTATTTTTAGTAAGATGATGTTACATTATATTTACAAATATGTATTATAAGTATTATCAGTACTGCATATTTGATATTATTGAGTGGTATATATTAGTGCATGCATTTTCTTTTTCATTGGGATATACTTATGAAACAGTGATTTTTTTTGTTTGTATTTGACCAGTGCAGTGTCCCTCTAAACTTCATTTATTACACAGTCTATTTAATTTAGAATTTATTATCTCTTGCCTTGTTAATAGGCCACTGGAGCCTGCATGGACCTCTTGTATATGATTAAGGTGTTAACACTTCTGGGGTGTTTGTGTTTAGCTGTATATTTTTCTTCTTTCTCATTTACTGTACCCACACATATTAAGTATTGATTTTATCGAGATATGGTGGGCTTTATTTACATGCCATTATTTTGATCATACCATGCAATGTATACAAAAAAATAAAATATAGTGAAAAAAAATTCTGACACCTTTTCTGACTTTTATTTAAACCTGTTAAATACATTCTTATATGTGTCCTGAGTTTAGAAATCCACAATGTTTACATGTGTTTTTGTAGTTTTTTGCAAGTTAACAACTTAAAGGACAACTATAGTGCCAGGAAAACATACTCGTTTTCCTGGCACTATAGTGCCCTGAGGGTGCCCCCACCCTCAGGGACCCCCTCCCGCCCAGCTCTGTAAGGGGGAAAGGGGTAAAAACGTACCTTTTTCCAGCACTGGGCGGGGAGCTCTCCTCCTGGCAAGAGCTGCGCGCGCATTCAGCCGGTCACATAGGAAAGCATTCACAATGCTTTCCTATGGACGCTGGCGTGCTCTCACTGTGAAAATCAGAGGCTAGAGGCTTTGGGAGAAGGCTTAACCCATTCATAAACATAGCAGTTTCTCTGAAACTGCTATGTTTATAAAAGAATGGGTTAATCCTGGCTGGACCTGGCACCCAGACCACTTCATTAAGCTGAAGTGGTCTGGGTGCCTAGAGTGGTCCTTTAAGGACACATGACATGTGTGACATGTCACGATTCCCTTTTATTCCAGAAGTTTGGTCCTTAAGGGGTAAAACGTAGCATATTTTTATTTCAAAACCATTTTGTTTTTTCACAATTAGCAATTGTGACATTTGTAACACCGATATTTGTTATATTTTGTCAACAATCCCTGAATTAACCTCCACATGTATATATTTTTCAGAAGTAGACAACTCAGATTATTCAACCTGGAGTATTTTAACACTTTTCATGCAGTTGTGTTACCACCAATCTATACCAAAGTTTGCAGAGGTAATTATTTTCACACAGATTGCAATTTAGGAATATATTTACTAAAATATAAAGGGTTACTGCCAAACAACACCCCAATATATGTTCATCAAAATCTCTTGAGTACAGTGATATCACCCATGCATAGGCTTGAATGGTTGTTTGTTAGGCTACATTTTGGGGTGTGCAATTTAGTCTTCCAAAGTGGAATTTTAACATGTAGTCAACCTGCGAAGATGCCCTATTTGGGACATTTTTTAATCAGGCCAGAATAATATCTCCCATCAAGCCATATATTTGTGAAAAATACCCTAGGGTACTTCAATTTATATATATATATATTAAACCTAAAAATAAAATTAAAGAAATAATACCTGTACTACACAGGAAACCAGGGAGTTGAAAGGAGTTTATTTCTAAGATCACAGAGTTGATACACTATCACAGTAGTGATACAATATTGCTTTGTCTTTCTCGCATCAAAGAACACACTGAGGGAGAGAGAGGCAGACTTTAAAGAAACCGCCAAACAGCAATCACTGTGATTGGTCATCACAACGAACAGCTGGGTAGATCTTCACTGATTGGCTGTTGCTGGGACTGTCATAGCATAGAGGCACCCAGCAACAGTGATAGCAGGCACTGGAGTGCGATAATTTAATAGTGATCATGTGTTTTACTAATGACATTTCATGTCGTCACTGGGTCCTCAAAGCAAAAGAAGTCATCAAAACATGGAATGTCCATGGATCCTCAATGGGTTCAAGCTTAATTAAAAAGGCCCAAGATAAAACTTTTAACATAAACATAAGGGGTTACTGCCTATTCCTGCGTTCCATAAAACCCACCCTTAAAGAAAAACCTAACCACCATTCCTAATCAGCACACACCCCCTCCCCCAACTAAATCCTGAAATAAACCACACAAGACAACAGGCTGGAGGGAACAATGCTTTTTATATGCAAAAACAAAGATGGACTCACAAGATTTATGAATGGTGAAAATGTATTTGTGCAATAAAAACGATGTTACTTCAAATAGATTGATGTTTCTACCTGCAGGTTTTTTTTTTTTTTTAATCTTTAGGAAGAGTGCTGAGCATATTTGGATTTATCTATCAATCTATCTATCTATATCTATATATATCTATATATATACACATATACCTATACCTATATCTATATACATATATATATATAACTACATCTATATATACACACATATACCTATATCTAGATAGATAGATAGATAGATAGATAGATCGATCTATATATGTATGTATAAAAGATACTCAGTTCATAGCCCACAAACTCTCCTCTTTCCAAGATGCAATTTGTCCACTTTATGGGTTTTATAAATCAATTAATATAATTGATTCCGAAAAGGATGCTTGTTATCCCCGTGCATCTTCCTCATTGCCATCAACTGGATCATGAAGACATCCACCAGCGAATGCAGAAATGGAATACAGTGGACCTTGTGGAGTCAACTGCATGATTTGGACTTTGCTGACGACCTCGCACTTCTCTCCCACAGGTAGCAGCAGATGCAAGAGAAGCTCATAGTGTTGGCAACTATATCAGTACAGGTTAGACTCATCATAAACAAGAAGAAGACCAAGATTCTTAAGATCCTTAAGACCAACTTCAGCAACATGAATCCAATCACCTTAAATGGAAGTCCCCTGAAGGAAGTACAGTTCTTCACCTACCTGGGCAGTATCATCGACCAGCAAGGTGCAGATGTCAAGGCAAGGATCAGTAAAGCAAAAGTTGCCTTCATCCTGCTCAAGAACATCTGGGCTTCCAGAGAGCTAACCTTTACCAACAAGATCTGACTTTTCAACTCCAATGTAAAGTTTGTACTGCTGTTTTGGGCTGAAACCTGGAGGTCAACCAAAGCCACCAACAGAAGAATCTGTCAGGATTATAGTTGATCCAGCACGCAGAATAGTATGACACCTAGGACTAAGGATAACATCTAACTGGACCATAGCATGGCCAGACATAACGTACCAGAGAATAGTCAAAATACTTACCGAGGTCAGGGACACAGAATGAGACACAATGATGAGGAAATCCAGAAGTCAAAGAAGCCAGAAATCAGGCAAGTCGAAACAAAGCCAAAGTCAAATACCAGAAAAAACACGATCAGGAACACACTCTTGGATAAACAGCTAGTGGAAACCCACAACAGGACACTCAAAAAGGTAATATGGGTTTAAATAACCCTCTTTAGGCTGCAATTGGCTGTCTCTGACCTCTGACCCCAAAACATGTGTGCGCGTCTATGACGTGGCATCGCAGGCAGGTTGGCACCATCTTTGATGTGTACAAAGGTAAGTTTATTATGAAAACCTGAACCATAGCGGCCAGCGTTCCTAAGAACGTCGCACCCGCTGGAGACCGGAACGCATGTATGCCTGAAGCAGAAACCCAAGAACGATTAGCAGGACCATTACCCTTCCAGTCAACCAAATACTGCAGAAACTCTCAAGAAAACCTGAAGCAAATTAAAGAGGAGACTTCGTACTTGTGACACTCAACAGGGCAAATGTTTAGCAAGAAACTTAAGTAAAGAGAACAAACAACAGACAAAAATTACTACTGGTGGGTCAACTGCAGACTTGTTTCAAGTTAAAGAAACATCATTGGCAGAGATAGCTGAATGGTTAAATATATATGGTTAAGCATGGGCACTAATAATATGTTGTGATTAACAGGTAACTATCTGAAAAGTGGTGGACCGTAATATTAAAACTATGATCTATACTTATTTAGTTATCAAGGATCCTATCTATGGTAACCATCTCAAGAGTCTCTTTTGTTATAATGCTAGGCTTCACCAGCAGCAACAAGATTATAAACCAGTCTGATATCTATTGCTAAGTAGTGGAGGGTGGCTCCCACAGAGAATAATGATAGATGGTAGCAGCCACTTAAAAAGTGACCTACTAGTGGCTGCTGTTAACTACAACCCAACACTAGTGATAAGTGGTAACATTTTCTAGTTGATAAAGAGCCCCTACTTGATAACTGTTGAGGCAGGCACTTTAGCAAATAGTGACTAGCCTGTGAAAAGTAGATACCTTAATTAAAACAAGCCTAGGTCTTTTGGACTATCTAGAAAGCAGAGATTTATCAAACTAAGTGAAATGGACTAATACTTTTTATTTGCACTGAATACTTTGTGCAAGTTGTGGAGCTACTATTGAGAAAGTTTTTTTTTGGCATACTAAAAGGCAAATGTTTGAGCATGAAAATAACCATCAGCATTTGTTTAAATCAAGAGTCTTTAAACCAAGCCCTTAAGCTTTTTCTAGCATAGACTTGATGAGTTGATACTTGTTCAGTCATTTTAACAAAAGGATGGCCAATAATTCCACTCCTTAGCTGATGGCATGCATGACACTTCTGCACTATCAAGCTTGAATAAACAGTTTTTTACTGCATATGTAATACTGCGACTCAACATGTTGTTACCACAGTGCCAAAAAGCTCAGTCTCTTGGCTTTAATTATTAAGTTACATGAGGATATTTAATATGGCCAAAAAAACATGAACCAGGATCTAAGACTTGGATCCTATACAAAGAAGTCCTTTGGCTGACGGAGATAGAATTCGGGAGGATTAAAGCCATGGTCAAGTCATTTCTATTGAAAGTGTTAGTTCCATGATCCAGTTGTTAAAGACAGACAGCAAAAAAGGTCAGTTGAATCTGCACTTAAAGTGTCAGGAAACCAAACTCTTTTTCCTGGCACTATATAGTCCTTAGGTCTCCCCACCCTCATGGCCCCCCTCCTGCTGGGCTGGAGGGGTTAAAACTCCTTCAGCCACTTACCTATATATAATTCATGTAGATGAATTATCTCCCAAGTGGAGCCGAATGCGCATGCGCCGCCAGAGCCACGCGCACATTCAAACCGCCCATAGGAAAGCATTACTCAATGCTTCCCTATGGACATTCTGCGTGCTCAATGTGAATTTCGCATTGAGCGTCGTGGAAGCACATCTAGTGTCTTTCAGGAAGACAGCCACTAGAGGCTGGATTAACCCTGCAATGTAAACATAGCAGTTTCTCTTAAACTGCTATGTTTACAGCTGCAGGGTTAAAACCTGGGAGACCTGGCACCCACACCACTTAATTGAGCTGAAGTGGTCTGGGTGACCATAGTGGTCCTTTAAATAAACAAAACAATCATGAAATGATTGTTACATTTTCATAACAAATTAATACCCTATATAATTAATGTAGATGATCATTGATGTGCACAATGTACTTTCCAGTTGCAATAACAAGTTAATAATGTATATGCAAAGAAATAGACTTGGAGATTTGTTACGTTATAAACTGCCATTTAACTGAATTTGCACTGATTGGGTCATCATTGCAATTCCTGAACTCTGAGCCGAAATATATTGTTCAATCACAAAACAAAGTAAACATGCAATGGCCAAGTATGTTCGTTTTGATTTGCAATTCTTAATCCTGACCTTGGCACAAAAAAAAGATGATTGATGGTTAGGGGACAGTCACTAAATGTTGATTTTATTTGCAGATCAAAGGAGACGTGACCAATAGATGGGAAAAAAAAGAAATGTAGTGAAAAACCCTATAATAATTATATTTCTTTACTTTCTGCTTCTCTTCTTTTTCCCGTCTATTGGTTACTGTTTCTTCCTTGATCTGTGAACCAATTGGTGGGAATATGTGCCTACTGGTATACTGTAAAATATAAGAGATTTATATTTATAAGATTTATATTATGTATATATTTTGCATTATACTGGCTGGCCTATTTTCACACCTTTCTTTCGTCTGATTGTTTTTCCTGAAATTAGTTCAAGCCAAATTGCCATATGAAAAAAATCAAAACATAGGTGCGCTGTGCCTTTAAGACAAAAATTTCTTTAAAGTGCAACAAGTGCACAGTATTATTGTATTATAGCTATAACACAGTTTATGGTGCTGCTTCTTTTAAAAGATTGGTTTGCACTTTAATCTAAAAGACAAATTACATTAGCGCCTATATTTTCACTTGTCAATTTTTTTCAAATTGCCATATGGCCTAAACTCAAACGGCCCCAATTGTTTTTTTTTTTTTTTTCAGGAGACATGATTTAGCGGAAATGAATTTTTCTGCCATGCATAAATCTTTTAAGAAGTGTTTCGTTCTTCCTAAATGTTAAACTGGAGCCTAGTAGGCAGAGTTACATTTTTGAACCATGGATTCCATGTCCTTAAAGAACTATATTTTGTTAGAATCTATCTGGGTATAAATTTTACAGCACTGCGGAATATAGTGGCACTTTTTAAATGCCAGTATTAATTATAGCAATATAAATCATGACCAAAAAAACGAAAACCAATCAACGTTTTAATTCATTGTCCTACGTGAGGTAATAGGTTTTTAAGATTTCTATCTGATGCTATTTTATCATGACTGGTTGTTTGCTTTTATAGGATTAAATTACATGGGGTATCCATCTTCTTGGGTTTTCTGCAATGCGAGAATTAAATAGGTCCCTGTAATGAGGTACATGTGACAGAAAGGTGTACAAACCTTGATTTGATGTGACAATGAATAGACCTGATCACTGTGTTTAAAGGTCACTGAGATAAGTTGCTGCAAATACAGATATAATAGTTAACAAGGAACTGGCAGCTGTTTTGTTAGACTTTATACAGGGGACATAGAACATACAGGTTATATTACTCAGTATAACATCTTACTCAAAAAACAACAACTTTCACACCGAAGAACAAACAGAAATACAAGGTAAGTAATTCACAATTTCTCTGAATATATTTTATTTCTAGTATATGAATCTAGGCAAGTGATCTTTATCGTTACAAACTCCAACTAGCTTTGTTGTTCTTCCTGTGAAGTTTAAGAGTGTGTGCAGAAAGCTATTTACAGAGCATAATAATGGCTTTCAAATTGCTCATGTAAGAAAGTTTGTAAAATGTAGTGAGTATTGATGGAACACTGACTCTGCTTTAAACTGACAACATTGTAATGTTTAAATGCATAGTCCACTGTTATATATGGATATCTTATTTATAGATACACTACATCAAGCATGTCAAACTCAAAGGCTAGCACATGTCAAATAAACAAGGTTTAAGATTATGTGGGCTGCAAAAAAAACAAAAAAACCTTAAATTTTCATAGAAATGTAGGTTTATTTTGAAAAGTACAGTATAAAAAACAACAATCAGCATCATCCTATTCTAACTCCAGCACCCTCCTCTATTAAACCCCAGTCCCTCCCTTTACACTAAATCCCAGTCCCCCCCTCTATACTAAATCCCAGTCCCCCCTATACTTAGTCCCAACACCCTCTCTACTCAACCACAGCCCTTGTTAAAAAACAAAAACAAAAAAACAATATTAGCCAACAAGCAGACTCCACTCACATTGCCACTGCCAGGATGCGACTCTGAAGTCCAGCCTCTTGTATAACCCCAATGGGGCCATCGCTACTCTGTGCCAAAGCAGATCCCCTTGCTACTCCTTGAAACCCTGTGAAGGTGGAGCACGTTGACGTCACGTCTGAATGTGATGTGGCGTTGCATGCCTCTGTGCACCTCCAGGTCCTCCGCAGTCCAGCCACGGCCATTGCAACACTGACCAACACATGCACTGACAGACATACACACACTCACTGACAGACACACTCTCTGAGAGAATACACACACACACTCACTGACAGACACACACATTTATACATTCTTGCACACATTCACAAATCATTTTATTTCTTGCTGCCTACTTTTGGGAGCTGATGTGGGGCCTTACCCTGGGGTCCAGTGGGGATCTTCTCTCTGGAGGTCTCCTTTCCTGCTCCTCACTGCTCCCTCACGTGCGCAGTTTAGTGATGCCGGGCCGGAATGAAGCCAGTATAGACTGCACGCTCGAGGGAGCAGTGAGGATCAGGAAGAACAGACTGAGCTCCCTCGCTGCCAGCATCCTCTTCCCCCGGACAGGTAAATTTTAGCAGAGTAGGCACTTGCAATCTGGGGAGAGCAGGTGCCTACTCTGCCTTAACAGTAAGCATATTAAACTTGCGGCTCACAGGACTGCAAAGATATTCATTGGGCTGCGAGTTTAACATGCTTGCACTACATGAATTAAAGTTTTGGGACAAATACACTAAAAGGGACTTTTATAATATTGCATTATAAATTCATAGACATTAAATAGATTAAATTAGATAAATTAGTGGTCCCCCATTTTCAGCTATAACAGCTTTCACTCTTCTGGGAAGGCTTTCCACAAGATGTTGGAGTATTCCTGTGGAAATCCTTGGCCATCCATTGAGTAGAGCATTTGTGAGGTCAGGCACTGATGTTGGACAAGAAAGCTTGGCTCACAATATCCATTCCAGTTCATTCCAAAGATGTTGGATGGGGTTTCAGGTTAAGGGTTCTGTGTCATGTTCTTCCACACCAACTCATCCATCCATGTCTTTGTTATTATTATTATTATTATTTATAAAGCACCAACAAATTCTGCAGTGCTGTATGGACCTTGTTTTGTTCCCTGGGTCACAGTCGTGCTGGAATAGAAAAGGGCCTTCCCCAAACGGTTCCTACAAAGCTGGAAGAATAGCATTATGGGCCTAGCCCAACCCCTTGAAAACAGCTCCATACCATAATGCCTCCTTCACCAAATTTTACAGTTGGCACAATGCAGTTAGGCAGATAATGGTTTCCTGGCATCTGCCAAACCCAGATTTGCACATCAGACTGCCAAACAGAGAAGTGTGATTGATTAGTTACTCCACATAACAAGTTTCCACTATTCCAGAGTGGTCTTCTGCTTTGTGGTGGAGTTGCTGCTGTTCCTAAATGCTTCCACATTGCAATAATACCACTTACAGTTGACTGTTAAAAATATGTAGCAGGCATGAAATGTCACAAACTGACTTATTGCAAAGGTGGCATCCTGTAGCATTACCACGCATGAATTCACTTCAGAATGGCCCATTTATTGCACAAATGTTTTTTAAATGCAGACTATGTCCTTGATTATATACACCCGTGGCAATGGGTCTGATAGAAACATCTGAATTCAATAACCAGGAGGTGTATTTCAATACTTTTGTTCATATGGCATATGGGTTTACTGACAGTCTACTTCAGAATAAGAAAAGGAAAGGAAAGGATAGATATGTATAGTCAATCCTGTATTTTTTAATACGTAAGGCAATGTAGGGAATATTTTGTCTTATGTATTTTTTTCTGCTTGACAAAACTTGACAAAGGGTGGAGCCTAAGGTAAACTCCACTTTCTTTATCGAGTTAAATTTTCCCGTAATGATCACCTGTCCTCCACGTCACCTGGTATCACACATTGTGAGTCTGGGCATGGGCTGGGTATTGATGTGCAGAGTGGACTGAGTATGCGTGATAACTGAGGAAGGGCAGATGAACGTTGATTCTTCGATTGGAATCGAAAGCAATGGAGATTAAAAATAAAGAAACATAGGAGGTAAAAAAAGGGGGGGTCCAAGGGAAACAAAACACGTTGCCAGGAAAGTGAGGGTTCAAAGAACGTCAAAGTATCATAATGCTTGGCACAGGAGTTTCAATGGAAAAAATCCTATGTTATAATTGCAAGCATAAAAACACACTCATCGTGTGGCTCCACAAACTTATAGTTTGTAGCCTTTGTAACGTTTTAGTTTCAGAACTGATGTCAGGGAAGCAATAAAAACATCAACTCTAGCATGCTTGCCCGAGATAACATACCATCCTTTTTTTGTTAAATAGTTATAAATCTAGTAAACAGTACACTTTTGTCCCATGATTTAAAAAAAAAATTTAATGGCTTTCCAACCTAATCCAGCTTTTGAGGTAACAGCACACCAGACTCTGTTCTCTTAATATCCAGAGTATGAGAGAAACTGAAATTATCCTCTAGTCTAGAGCCTTTAAAATTCTACACATCATAGTGAATATGTAGAAAGTTGAAATATGGTAAAACCTGCAGAAGACTTGCAGCTTTGTTCCTGGTAAAATCGAGAATCTCTTAGATTTCAAAAGAATTGTGAAGCACTTTATAGTGCGCTTGTGTTATATATGATATATATATAAATAGGGTTATTCACTAAAATAAGAACTGCCAGAAATTCAAAGTGAATTTCAAAATTTAGGCCAGAAAAGCTGAATTAACAAAATAAGTAAACCATCTTGAAGTCACTTTAAATTCCAGAGAATTCTCACTTTTGTGAATAACCCTGAAATGTTCAACCTAAAGACTAAATGCTAATGAAGAACAAAGAAAGAAAGTATTCTCAAACTTGGCAGCACTTGCAGAATTTAATTGCACCATCAACAATTGCTGACCATGTACCTTTTTTGGTAACAAAGCAGTCGAAAGAGCATGTAGTAGATGTACAAAGTATCCTTTTATCCCTCAGGACAGAGAATAATTGTGAGAATACAATATGTTTACAGTTAAAACATGAAGCAGAAAGTTTAAACATGGTACAACGTGTATGAAACTTGTTAACCCCTTCAGGACGGAGTCAATAGTGCACGTTCTGATCAAAACAAAACGTAAACAAAAACTGGAATTTGCGCTATATGTCTGTTCAACCGTTATTCACCTTTTTCATATTAAATGCACCCACACTTATTATATATCATTTTGTTTAGGAGAAACAGGGCTTTAATTTCATATCAAATATTTAGCTATGAAACATAATGTATTATGAATAAAATTTAAAAATCTGTGAGAAATTTGAAATTTTTAAAAAAATTTATAGTTCCGCCTCACATTTTAGCTGTAAATGTCATAATACTGTTAGGTTTTACTGCAAAAAAATGCACATATTTGTAATCAGCGATGTCTCACGAGTACAACAGTACCCCGCATTAACAGGTTTTATGGTGCTTTGGAAAGTTACAGGGTCAAATACAGAACGTTCCATTTTCAAATTGAAATTTGCCAGATTAGTAATGTTACCTTTGAGACGGTGTGGTAGCCCAGGAATGAGAATTACCACCATTATGGCATACCATTTGAAAAAGTAGACAAGCCAAGGTATTGAAAGTGGGGTATGTTTAGTCTTTTTTAGTAGCCACTTAGTCACAAACTAAGCCCGTAGAGGATTGCAGCAGAGGTAAGTAAATCTTACCTCCCCTGGGCTTAAGCCATTACGGTGTTCTATGCCACCGCAACGGCTTTAAAGCCCTTTAAAGACGCGACGGCATAGAACGCCGTAACGGCGTTAAGGGGTTAAACAAACAAACACATCCAACACATCCAACACTTTAAACAAATAAATAGTGTGATGGAAAAACACTTATCTTAATAGATAGTGATAGTAGCCTTCTCCAGGAATATCCTAGACCATATTCCTTTCTAAATGGTACAAAAGCAGCAAGTGTATTGGATAATATGGCTGTAAATCTAAAAATAAGATAAGGAAACACAAAGGAACAAATATAGTGTAACACTGTATTGCATGAATTGATAGCGCAAAAACAAATCGCACTTACAGGATTATATAGAATAAGGTGCCTTCCCCGATGTTTGTGGGGGGCTAATCCAGAACGCCTCTTCCGGTAGCAGTGACGCTACGAGTATGGAAAGCCGGACTCTGGTACCAAGTAAAAAAAGGCTGCTGTTTATTGTATAAAGTGTATATAAAAACACTAGAATAAAATATGCTAAAAGCAAATCAAAATCAGTTGCTAGGTGTATGAAACTTGTAGTTTTGTCGCTGGGTAAAAAAAATCTGTCAGGTTTCGAAATAGATTGTGGAACAGTTCATAGTGTTATTCTGTTATAACTGATAAACATAGAACTTAAACCTACAGACTAGATCAGGGGTAGGCAACCTACGGCACTAGTGCAATGCACGGCACTCGAGGTGTCTTTGCACGGCACTCAAGGCTGCTAGAGACAAACAGGCTCTGGCCTATCAGGAGTCCCAGTAAAACTTCAGATATCTGCTAATCCGAAAAGGTGGTAAAGGACAAGCCTCAATTTTTGCATTGCAGCTCAGATCACTTCCTCCCAGCACTTGTTAATAGGAATCCACACTGTAGTAGAGCAGCTCGCAGTTGCTGTTGCACCTCCTGTCCTTGACATGTACCTGGCCGGCCTAGTCCCTTCTGGAACCCAGGGAAGCCACCCACAATGCTAGATATACACAGAAATGCAGAATAACCCTTCCCTCATACAAATAATACGCACAGCTGACACACAAACATACACACAATCCGAACAAACGAACCACCACTAACAATCCACATACATGCACACAACCCCACATGCAATACCCCAAACAGCCCCCACACACTACCAAACACACACTGTGACATATCCATTCACACACACACAATTCCGAAAGGAGCCCTCATACATAGCCCACATTCATATGTATCATACACAATACCATAAACTACTCATGAACATAAACAATATAATAGCTCATATCCACAGGGCCGTCTTTAACGCGGGGCAAACTGGGCAGCTGCACCGTGAGCCCTGCTGGCCTCAACTATTTCTAACCCTCTGGCCGGTAATCTGCACTAAGGAGGCCCACCGGGTGGCCATTGCACAAAGGACCACCCGGTGGGCTTCTGTCAGCAGGGGCTTGGTCGCACGCTGAGGCGCTTTAACAGCGCGAGCGGGCCCCTTGTTTTTTGGCAGCAGGCTAGGAGGAAGTGACGGCCGTGCCTCACTTCCTCCCACAAAGAGAGGAGCCCGCGGGAAAGAAGAGTAGGCAGATTGGAGGGGGGCTGGCCGAGAGTGCTAGACCCCAACTCCCAACACCTTCAGCCACCAGCAGGAAAGGTAGGAAACTGGAGGGTGGGTTTTAAAGTGTATGTCTGTTTCAGTATGTCTGTCAGTGTGTGTGTGTGTGTGTGTTAGTATGTCTGTATGTGTGTGTGTGTCAGTATATCTGTGTGTGTGTGTGTCATATCTGTGTGTGTCAGTATGTATGTGTGTGTGTCAGTATATCTGTGTGTGTGTCAGTATATCTGTGTCAGTATATCTGTGTTTGTGTCAGTATATTTGTATGTCAGTCAGTATGTATGTGTGTGTGCGTCAGTATGTCTGTGTGTCAGTATGTCTGTGTGTGTGTGCGCATTTCAGTGTGTATATATCTCTGTGTGTGTGTATATGTGCATACATCTCAGCATTCACACACTAACACTACACACAAATACACCCCTGCATTCAAATCTCAACACTACGTACAAACACATGTCTGTGTTAGACACCAAACTTATATGTAAATACACCTCTGCATTCAAAAACCAACACTACACAAATACATACCTGCAATCACGCCAACACCACATACAAACATATTCCATACAAAAACCTGTTTACATTCAAACACACAAAAACTGCTTAGTGCTAAATACAGACCTGCAAACATGGGTAAATGGTAGAGCCCCAGCTGTCTATGCATTTCTGGAGTTGCACGACAGATGGGGATCTACCTTTTAAACACCCGTGCAACAGAGAGACCCCCAAAAATTCTTGCACCTCTCTACTTTAGGTCCGCCACTGTGTTGAGGTGGAGAACCCGATTGCATACTTGGGGAGGGGGGACAGGGTCCAGTGGGCCCTAAGCAAATGCTTTGCCCAGGGTCCAGTCACTCTTAAAGACTGCCCTCCATATACGCACAAATACAACAATACAAAGCAATTACAGTAAAAATAACACAAGCAGAATACGGCAGCATACACACCTCGATTAAAAAAAAAAATAGGATCGGCATGCTACGGGACATCACAATCCTTTATCGGCACAGTGCTGCTGAAAGCTTGCCTACCCCTGGACTAGATAATAATGAAGATCAATAAAAGCAGCCTTAGACTTGGCAACTATTCGTGAGTTGAACTTTTCTGTACTTTATAACAATGGATATATGAGTATATAGAATTAATAATAATATAAAACTTACCCTACAAATAAGCAATTAAGTTTGCCCAAAAAGAATGTCTGTGTTCATTGTTAAACTCTTCAAAGCAGAACTCCAGAATTTTAATATAGCAACAGATCACAGACTAGATTTAGAGCCTAGTAGTAGCCAAGAATCCATCCAGAAATGCATACATCCAGAAAAGGATTCTGTCTAGATCAGGGACTCCAAATGTTATAGACTACAACTCCCCTGATGCTTTACTACCAATATGACTGTAAGAGCACATTTAGAGATGTAATCCACAACATCCTAAGTGCTGAAGGTTACCTAGCCCTGGTCCATATCTAGCTCATTTTAACTATTGACTAAAAAATTGAAACCATTACTTTGAATTAAAATGGCAATTGATTTATGAAAAGCAAAAATATCATCAGACTGTGGTGTAAAAATAAAGGAGGTTAATTATATCTTGAGATTCTCCAGTCACATATCAAGTATGAGCCACTGAGATGTCTAACATATAACAAATTATTAGGTAAGGACACATGTAGGTCAAATAGTAGGTCAATCTATGTGCGGTGCTGGAATTTTTTTTTTTTAAATATATTTAAGAGGGAAAGGGGGGCCAAGGGACTAAACTGTGTTTTTAACACTCTAGGGTTGAGTAATACACAGTTGTGTTCCTGAGCCTATAGTGTTCCTTTAATCAGATTTCTGTTAATCTACTTTCAAACTCAATCAATCTGTGATGTAAATCCTGGACAGATCAATTTGTTTTGGTCTAGATTAAGAATTAGATTAGTTTGTGGGCACTGAGAAGTATTTGTGCGCATGTCTAGTAAGCACTAAAATTTCCATAAAAGTTGTAGTGTATGTTACGAATATTTCAGACATGTGCCATGGTCAAGGATTAAAAAAATAATACCAGTGCTTTTTTTTTTGTCAATTTTTTTTTAATTCAGCTTGTCAAATGGCCAGGAAGAGTCAATAACATTTTTCTCTGTAAGTAATTAAGTGCCAATGTTTTAGTAGCATAACATTAACTGAAATGTCAGTGGATTTTGTAATTTCATATTTTTATGTCCATAATTTCATTTTATGGTTTTTCATTCTATGATAAAAAGAAAGTCTCACTGAATTAACTATAGGTGTGTATAGAAATGCAATTGGCACACTAACAAGATTGTGATTTGGTCTATAAGAGGTTAAAGCAGTGGTTGCCAAACCAGTCCAGAATTTAGGGAGTACCCGGTTATGTCTAAGGTGTTTTTAGAAAAAAAGTATAAACAAATAAACACCTGAGACACAACTGGGCAATCCATAAATCCTGAACTGGTAGGACTGCGTGAAGACTGGCTTGAGAACCACTGGGTTAACCCCTTAAAGACAGCAGGCGTTCTATGATGTCCTTAAGGGGCTGACTCTAAACACCAGTGGGCGGCATAGAACGTCCTCGCTGTTCTTGCTGCCCACGTTGCCGCCGCCATTTGCTCATTGCAGATTGCGGTCAGGGGATCTGCCTGGCAACCCAGGCAGTCCCCTTGTGGCAAATGCCCGCGATCTGCAACATCTGATCACAGTGACAGCCAGTCACTGCGATCAGTGTTACTATGTGTCAGCCAATTCATGAATTGGCTGACACACGTGGCCGCCGCCATTCCCCCTTTTGCAGATCGTGGTTGGGGGGCATGCCTGGCAACCCAGGCAGTCCCCCTGTGGCCAATGACTGCGATCTGCAGCATGTGATCGCAGTGACAGCCCCTCTCCTCACCTCACTTCGATCTGAGAGAGAGAGGCAGAGAGATCGTTGCTGATCCTGTGGGAAAACGTTTTAAAACTTTTTAAAAGTAAAAAAAGAGTGATTTTTTTTTAACCGTTTCAGTGCTGATCACAGCATTAACACTGTGATCAGCCTGATCAGGGCTTTTAGTACTTTTGTACTTTTGGGTCCAAAAAAATTATTTGTAATTTTTTTTACCCTTTGTGTCAGTTGCAGCAACCCCAATCTCCCTTAACCCTTTCCCTGCTGCCATGATCACTGTACTGTACAGTATATATACTGTACAGTACTGTATCAGTTACCACTGTGATCAGAGGGCTCTCTGATCAGGCTGACCTTTTTTAGGGTTATTTTTATAACAAAAAAACAAAAAACCCTTTCAGTACTGATCACAGCTGCCTAAACTGTGATCAGTACATTTATTTTATTTTGTTGTGGGTTTTTGAGCGTGGGTAGTGGGTGTTAGGGAGGTAGAAAATAGGTAATTACCCCCTTAGTTTTTTTTATTAGTTAATTGATTTGTCCCCCTAGAATAGCACATCGCTACTCAGCAGAGGAGATGTATGCCATTCTGGCAGGCAGTGATGGTGATACTCTGCAAGACAGTGACACTATCACTGACTCTGACATTGAGCCACTGAGTGAGACCTCAAGTGATGGTGCCCCACCACCACCCACAAAAGGACGCTTAGTATCTCTCTGCACATCTGGGGTCCAATTATAGTCGCACGAATATGTAGAGATCCACGGATGTTGCAGAGATGAAATGGTTTGGGGCTTTAACCCTAGTGATGGGTATAGTTAAAATGCCCAGTATCAGTTCCTACTGGAGCAAGCTACGCATCCTGGCTACCCCTCTTTTCCCTGAGGTTATGCAGAGGGATCGCTACCTGCTGTGATTCCTTCATTTTAATGATAACTCACTGTGTCCCCCTAAAAACGACCCACTGTTTGACAGGCTCTATAAAATTTAGCCCTTTATCCATCTCCTGTCAGACACATTTTCTGCAAATTATGTCCCCCAAAAAAATATTTCAATTGAAATACAGAATACTCTGGGCTGCCTACTTTTGAACAGGATATGTGGAAATGTTATAACTCAGGCTGCCACACTCCCTCAAAGGCGAGATAGGCCAATAAAATCACTTTGCCAAATTTCCAACTTTGCAATGGACATCTAATATTTTTGTCCCTGTGACTTCCCCCAAAAACATAAAATCTGGTACATGGGGGTACTGTTATATTCAGGAGACAATGTTAAATAAAATTAGTGAGGCTCTGTTGCAATAACTCATATCAAGAATATGAAATGTCCTGTGAAAAGTGAGTTCATGTGTGTGAAAAAGCACAAATAAAACTATAACCGCTATGTGGGCCCTTCATTTCTGATTAAGTGGTTAGACCAAACATCTCAAATTATGCCATTTGGAATACTCTGTGTTGCCTACTTTGGAAAATTGTGTGCCATAATGGTGGAAATGTTATTACCTAGGCTGCCATGCTCTCTCAAAGGCGAGATAGGCCCATAAAATCACCTTGCCAAATTTCAATGTGTAAAAACATAAATGGACAAACTGTATATTTGACCGTGTAACTTTCCAAAACCCCATAAAACCAACACATGGGGGGTACTGTCGTGCTCATGAGACATTACTGAACAAAACTGAAAGTGTTTCAGAGCAGTAAAATATATAATGATATTATCAGTGAAAACACAGATTTTATGTGAAAAATGCGGAAAAAAAAATCTGATCCCTAATTTTGGCTAGGGTTTGTGCCCAAGTGGCTACAACAAAAGTCTGGACATACCCCATTTTGAATACCCTGGGATGTCTACTTTTTCAAATGGTATGCCATGGTGGGGATAATTTTCATTTCTGGGCTGCTGTACGGACTCAAAGCAACCTAGGCACTGCAAACTAATCTGACAAAATTTTTATGTACAAAACAACTAAATGGACAAGCCGTATATTTGACCCTGTAACTTTCCAAAACCCCATAAAACCTGTACAGGTTACTATTTTACTCGTGAGACATTTCTGAATACAAATATGTATGTTTTATTGCAGGAAAAAAAGGAGAAAAAGTTTTTTAGATTTTATTCATATAAAATGGAGTTCCGTATATGAATGTTTGATATGAAATAAAAGCTCTGTTTCTCCTGAACAAAATGGTATATAATATGTGTGGGTGCACTTGGTAAGAAAGAGGTAAATTATTGTTGAACAGACATAGTCAAATTCTGGTTTGTTTACATTTTGTTTTGATCACAGCTTGTAAGGGGTTAAAGTAATACTACAAAGGGTTATAAATAAAAAGAAACATTTCATCTCCTTTAGATAATGAGTAAAAATGTATTTGTAAACCTTATATTAAATATGTAAACATAAACCTTATATTGATATCTTTTAGCATCTATTACTTTGCACCCAAAACAGCACATCTTTAGCCTGGACACTCATTATTTAGCGCTTTACGCTCACAAAAGCACTTGGTTTGCCTTGAGAAATCTCACCATGGTAAACACTTGCTGGAACAGCTTGTTGATCCAATAAGAAATGCAGGTGCCATTTTAGAATTTAGAAGGATTTTTTTTAAATAAAATATTTTCTGGTGAAACTGAAAATTACTCCAAATCGTGTCTTTAATCTGCTTTGAACTTGATAGATTTGAGCCATTTTCAACCTGTACTAATATATATCTATATGAAACCATGTAAATCGCCTTTCTTCCCTTTTTTAAGGGTTTGGGGACGGGTGGGAGGCGACATGTTATAAATATAGGAACGCTGCAGCCTTAAACATGCTGCACTTTGATTTCCTGTAACGTACTTGCTGTCCTGGGATATGGCTGCTTGTATAGAAATGCTGTTTCTTGGAGTACTGTGTTACAAAACAAACTCGGGGAAAGGTTACATTGTTTCTCTATATGCATTCAGTAAAAAGAAAACCAGCCACTGCCCAGCTCAATTCTCCCTATCAGTAGCGCTGCACTGGATTGGCTACCTTCAAATAGTCACGCCCCTTCTTATAGAACCATTCTATTCACTCTTTCATTGCTGGAAAGTAGTTTATATTGCAGCAAGTCAACCAAACGAATTGTGTGCTGCTCCGGCCTGTATATAGTTACGACTGCTGCAGAGTTAATGGAGGTTATATTTACCTGCAAGTTAAAAACAGGAAACCTGAGATTAGTATTCCGAAATATAAGAATAGAGCAAGGCAGGTGAGTGTTTACATGTTGTGACACTAATCATCCATGTCATGTGTATATAGAACACCAATCTATCCACCATGTTTCCTGGACACATATCTCTTCCTCACGATGATGGGGCAACATAAAAAGTGCTGCTCTGCAGTATGTGGAATTCATTTTCTGCAGGTTTCTTCATTCATTACTTTATTTCCTGCCTGCAGAATATGAATTCTGCATACAGCAGAGCACCTTTTTATCTGCTGCCCATCAATATGTATCTAGAAAAACATGGTGAAAATGGAAAATAATATTTAATGTTTGTCATACAAGTATAAGCTATTCAATAAGTCTTTGACATTATGTTTCCTAGATGTGTCTTATGTCATGTTTTATAAATAGTCTTTTTTTATTATTATTATTTTGCATAGTATTAAACTTCTGGAGGGAGTTCATAGACACATATGACAACATATTAATTATTATTACTAGATCTGTGTATAATTATGCCCCATAGTGCTTTAGTACGCCCTCTGATTGGAACATGCACATCAAATTCATTATGACCCTTGCACCTACCCAAAATAAATTGGTTATGATGGGGGTCAGAGCCCACCTTTTTGCAACTCTGAAACTGGGGTATGCTCTGCATGCTGATAAGAGCTGCTAAACATTCTTGGAACTGAATTCTTGGATAGACTGCCGGAAATCTTGTTCTTACGACGCTCCAATGACACTGCCAGAGGTGGAGTTACAACCAGTACTCTGGGTAGACATTAACGGTAAAATATAGTGCCAGGAAAACAAACTTGTTTTCCTGGCACTATAGCTTTCCCCCCACCCCTGTCAAGCGCACCCCCCCCTCCCCTACCTGGGTCCAGCGCTGATGTCTTTCGGCACTGCCTCGGGTCCACCTTCACTTTAAGGATTTCTTGCGGGGATTTGCAGGACGCTGTATGTCCCCATGAATAGCCAGTAGAGGTGGAGGTAACCCTGCATGGTAATTATTACAGTTTCTAAAAAAAAAACTTAGCTCGTTACCTGTATAAAAAACTCCTGGGAGCTAGAAATCATGCTGATTGATAGGGGATCAAATACTTATTTCACTCATTGACATGCAAATCAATTTATATTTAACTTTTTTGACATGAGTTTTGTTTTGTTATTCTGTCTCTCACTGTTAAAATACACATACCATTAAATTATACACTGATCATTTTTTTTGTCAGTGGGAAAACGTTCAAAATCAGCAGGGGATCAAATACTTTTTTCCCTCACAATATAGGGGGGTGAAATGTAGAGAGAATATGATCCTATGTTCATGTGTATGTGTTGGAAACAGAAAGTGCCTCTCTGCATAAGTATACATAATTTTTTCCCTCACTGTACACACTCTCACTAACATACACACACTCTCACCCACATACACATTGTCAGTTACCCACTCTCACTAACACACACACCCAGCGTCACTTACACACTCTCACTAACACACACTGTCACTTACACATTCTCACTAACACAAACACACTGTCGCTTACACACTCTCACTAGCACACACCTATAGTCACTTACACATTCTCACTAACACAGTTTCACTTGCCAAGGCGTGCACAGCCTGTTGCATTAGGGTGTGCACCCTAAAGCACAAACACACACACCGCGTGTATATGTATTTTTATATACACACACATATATATATATATATATATATATATATATATATATATATATATATATATATATATACACACACACATACATATACATACATACATACATACATACATACATACATACATATATATATATATATATATATATATATATATATATATGTATAAACAAATACAAATAAACATAGGTGCAGTGTGTGTGATTGTGAGCGGTGCAGTCTGTGTGTGATTGTGATCGGTGCAGCGTGTAAGAGGTGCAGTGTGTGTGATTGCAAGGGGTACAGTGTGTGTTATTGTGAAAGGTACAGTGTGGTGTAATTGTGGGGGGTGCAGTGTGTGTGATTGTTAGGGGTACAGTGTGTGTGATTGTTAGGGGTACAGTGTGTGTAATTGTGAGGGATGCAGTGTGTGTGGGGTACAGTGTGTATGATTGTAAGGGGTGAAGTGTGTGGGGGGTACAGTGTGTGTAATTGTAAGGGGTACAGTGTGTGTAATTGTAAGGGGTACAGTGTGTGTGTGATTGTGAGGGATGCAGTGTGTGTGGAGTACAGTGTGTATGATTGTGAGGGGTGCACTGTGTGGGCGACAGGGGTTAGGGGGTGGAGGGGCAGCGACAGGGGGTAGGGGGTGGAGGGGCAGCACAGGGGTTGGGGGTGGAGGGGCAGGACAGGGGTTAGGAGGTTAGACGGTTAGTGACAGGGGTTAGGGGTAGAAGGGCAGTGACAGGTGTTAGGGGTAGGGGTGTAGTGACAGGGGTTGGGGTAGAGGGGTAGTGACAGGGGTTAGGGGTAGAGGCAGGACAGGGGTTAGGGACCCGGTTAGTGACAGGGGTTAGGGGGTAGATGGCTGTTACAGGATTAGGGGGTACGGAAGTAGTGACAGGGGTTAGGGGGTAGAGGGGCAGTGGCAGGGGGTAGAGGGGCAGTGGCAGGGGGGTAGAGGGGCAGCGAGTGACAGGGGGTAGAGGGGCAGTGAGTGACAGGGGGTAGAGGGGGGTTTATAAATACCTTTCCTGGTGGTCCAGTGGGTGCCCTCTCTCTTCAGTCTGCAGCTCCGCTGGGAGTGAGCTGCAGACCACATGGTGAGTCCTGCGATCTCCAGACAGAGTGTTGCCGCGGCAACGCTCTGACAGGCTGGAGATCGCAAGACATCTCAGTCTGCAGCTCACTCCAGGCGGAGCAGCAGACTGAAGGCTGGATCTCAGTCAGGGAAGACTGACAGTAGGGGCAAGCCGCCGGGCCCCCTCCTGAGTCGGGTCCTCAGTCATAGACCGAGGACTCGACATGTTAGTCTGCCCTAAGCATAGGCAGTGCAACACGGAGGTGTGATTAGAGTGTGCCCAGGCACCCAGTACACCCCGTGCGCACACCTATGGTCACTTGCACACTCTCACTAACACACACTCTCACTGACATATACAGTGTCACTCACACACTTTGACTAACACACACACACTGCTGTCACTCAAACACAAAGTCACCACTTTACATAAAGTCATACTTTATTTACACACAGGTCATGGTGTGTGGAGTAATTCATGTCACTATTTGTCAGCCAAGCAATTGTCATGGATGATGGCAGTTACACAGTTACAAAGATACATTTATTAAAAAAAATTAATTATCAGTGAGTGCGCATCCAATTTTAAAGGATGGCAGTAATGCCGGAGGCAGTTTAGCTCATCTCTCTCTGCCTAATATTACTATCCAAGGTTGGATAGAGTCACACTTGACAAAGCAGACCGACTGGAGAGAGGTAGGCTATCGAAAGCCGTGGTTTTTTTGTCACAAGAGGTGGTGGGAGATGGGAGAAGAGGCATGAACACAGTGAAATTTATTCACTAAACGCCAAATTATATTGAATTGAAATCCACATGACAAAGCTGGGGCTATCTGGAAAAATTCAGCAACTATAGTAATATCTCCAGCTATAGTAATAGCTTTGCTGTTTTAGTCTGAATTTTGAAATTCAGTTTCGAATTACATACAAATCAAATTTTAGGGAATAAACCCAAAGGGTTTGGTGGAAGGTAGTGGAAATAGATCCAAGGAGGTTGTGGGAGGTGGAGAGAAATGGGTTGTGTGATATAGGGAGACCTTGAATGTTGTGGCCCTGGTGCAGAAGTAATTTAAATAGAAGAAAGGTCCAGGCACTGCAAAGTACAAACCAGGCAATTTTATTGAACCCACTCCATCACAACGTATCGACCTACACGATCTTTGTCAAGCTTGACAAAGACAGTGTAGGTCGAAACATTGTGATGGAGTGGGTTCAATAAAATTGCCTGGTTTGTACTTCGCATTGCCTGGACCTTTCTTCTATTTTTGTTATTCAGCATTTGGTCTCTGGTACTGAGACTGTCCGAGTTGCACCCAGCTACATACTACTTAAAGAGACAGAGTGCAGTTCCACACCCTACCATAACTACTTCAGAAGTAAATTAAAGACATTTTTTAGGACCCGTTTCTAGCGCAAGGGTGACTAAAAGTTGGTCATCTGTTGCACATGTTCCACAATGCTTTGCCAGCTGGAAGACTATAATTTACCCATTCTTGCAAGGCTGTATTTGTGAAGTCTCTCCTGGAGATACTGTGTTTCTCATCTTTTTCTAGCTAGCATTTTAATGTTACCTTCTCTGAATAACACCTTCTCACTATAGGTTTTATCAGTGCCACATCAAAATTTAAATAACTTAATTTAGAATTTTAATCTTGAGGCTTTTGGTAGGTGGATGCCTATCTTTAGGTTATTCTTATTTTTTGTGTGCACAGGGTTGCATTTGTGTACAGTGTTTGTGCATATGCATGTAAGAACCTACCTCAGTGGTGGATCCGGGGGGGCAACGGGGCAATTGCCCCCCCCCCCGAGAAATCCGACGGTCTCCCTCTCCTCTGCCAGCACATGCAGATGCCAGACCTGCAATGTGCCTGTGGACCGGAGGGGAGATCAGAGATCTCCCTCCCCGGTCCACAGGCACTGTGCTGAGAGCCAGCAGGGGAGGGAGAAGGAGAAGAGAGGACACGGGAGCTCAGGCTGCAGCTCCTCCGGGTCCTCCACTCGCGAGATTTGGAGCGTTGCCGCGGTTACCACTGCAATGCTCCAAATCTCGCGAGAGTGAACTCTAGCCCTGGAGCGCGGGCTAGAGTTCACTCCAACCACTGGGACCACCAGGGAATCCCACTGGGACCACCAGGGAACGAAATATGCCCCCCGTCCTCCCAGTAAAGGTAAGAAGGGAGGGGGGACAGAGAATATTTATTTATTTTTATTAAATAAATAAAAATATATATTATAAAAAAAAGCCCCCCCTACCCTCATCACACACACACATATATACTGCCCCCATACACACACATTGCCCCCATACTCACATACTGCCCCCCCATACACACATACTGCCCCCCATACACACACACTGCCCCCTCATACACACATACTTCCCCCATACACACACACTGCCCCCATACACACACACTGCCCATACACACTGCCCCCATACACACACTGCCCCCTCATACACACACTGCCCCCTCAGCACACACACTGCCCCCTCACACACACACTGCCCCATACATACATACTGTCCCCCATGCACATACACTGCCCCCCACCACATACTGCTTAGGCCCTATACACACATACTGCCCCCCATACACACATCCTGCCCCTAGATTCACACATACTGCCCTAGATTCACACATACTGCCCCCATACACACATACTGCCCCATACACACACACTGCCCCCCATACACACACACTGCCCCCATACACACATACTGCCCCCATACACACTGCCCCTATACACACACACTGCCCCCATATACTGCTGCCCCATACACACACATTGCCCACACTCACACATACACTGCAATACTCACACACACACACTGCAACCGTTACACACACATACTGTCCCACACATACACTGCCGCCCTCACTCATACACTACAACCTTCACACACACACACACACACACACTGCTCACACACTGTCCCCCTCACACACACACTGCACCCCTTACACATTGCACCACTCACACACACCACTGCTCCTATGCCCTACCACAGCCCCATTTCCCAGCAGACCTCAGGTAAGTTGTCAAACTGTTCTTAAACGGTTTGACTACTTACTCTGTGAGGGGGTCCCAGCACTATTGACACCATAATCACTACACTGAGCTGTAGTGGTTATTGTGTCTGGATTATTTCTTTAAATAATCTACAAGTGCCCCTCCCGAGATCAGGCTCTGGATCCGCCACTGATCTACCTTGGTGTCCACTGGATGCAGCAGGTGCTGCCTAAGGCTGATGGGAGTCTGTTGTTGGACTCAGATCCCTTCCCCTCCTCTCTGTGCCTCTTCCTCATGCTTCCTGTGCAGCTCTCTGCTAAACTGGGATTAATCAATGCATACCGCTGTACACTATTACTTGTAGTTCCGCTGCTTATGTGGCACATGATTGGGTAGATGGTGACATTAGGGGGGATGATGATGATAACAACAACACTGGATTAGGAGATCCCGTTAATGTTCAGGGGAAATAAAAACCGTGACTTGAGTGGAGAATGGTAATACTGTGGAGGGAAGATTTTGACACAGGGATAGGGAAGGAAGACATTGATGAAGAGTGGGTGGAAATCTTAAGAGTGAGGAAATGAGATGGTAAAACTGTGGAGGGGAGTTAGATAAACTGGAATGGTTTGAAGATGGTGAGTCAAAAGTGAGGTGTGGAAATGGTGGTATTTAGGTAGATGGTACATTGGATATTTTATGCTCGTAGATTTACTGGCTAGAAAATTGTGCAGGTATTATTACTAGTTATATACATAAAAGGGCATAGTTTTACAAAGGGAAATAAGTCAGGATAAGTAGGTGGTAACTGATGTTGACTGTGGGCTAAGAGGCAGATTATTCAAATACACCCCTGCAGAGTTGTAGAGGTTTGGGCCAGTGTGGCACATTTCTATGCTGCACAAGCAAATTTTTTTATATATATATATTATTTTTTACATATATTCGGTTTTCATAAATGACAGTTTTGTGGGTTTTTTTTCGTTTTTTGTTTTATAAAACACAGAATATTATTTCAAATGTTTAATATGTGTGTATTAATGCATGTATGTTGCTATATGAATTTACTGGGAAACTAGACAAAAATGTTTAACCCCTTAAGGACCAAACTTCTGGAATAAAAGGGAATCATGACATGTCACACATGTCATGTGTCCTTAAGGGGTTAAACAGACAACAACCAGTTGTTGACAAAATAGATTCTGATTACAATCTCAGTGAATCTCTACAATATTGATGAAGATTTCTTACCATTTGTATTTAAAAGGTTACATGGATGCTGTCCAGAAGGTGGTAGGGTCTGGGAGGGAGGGTCTGCTGGAGATTGGCCAGGATGTGTCAGTTGACCGGAGCCTGCCGCGAACGGTTCGTGGCGAACCGCGGCGAGACGTTCGCGGGAAGTTCGCGAACGGTTCGCGACATCTCTATTAGTGGAATCTATTATAGTGTCAACAAAACATGTTTAAGGGTGGTTCATCCGAATAACAATCTCAGTTATTCCCTACAGTTATAGGGATAACAACAGAAACTGGAAAAATAACAATGTCTTTGAAAGTTAGGCAGTAATTTGGGTTATATGAGAGCACAAGGATGTAGTCAATATATAGAAGGAGGAAAACCTCTTTAACTGTGTGAGAGAACATGCTACCTGAGCAAGCATGCTCTCTTACCAGAAGAGAGGATGCCATCCAACCCTCTCTATTACTGTGCTGTAACATCTTTACCAACTAAATATTGTTTGTCATATTGCTATTTGCATATTTCAATTTTCTGAAGAACATAATCAAAAGAAAGTTGATTTATGGTACACATACTTATATATTAAATAAGTATTTTCACAGATATAGACAATGATATGACATTCTGCTTCTGTTTTGGGAATCATCATTCCCAAAATGTGATGCAGATTGTTTGCACTAATAATTTTTTCACATTTGAGGGACTGGAGAACTGAATATTGAACAATGTCCATGGTATATGTTGATATAACACATTGATTAACCATGCAATGCTGGGCAATCAGTCCTGGAAGGCAAATGTCAATATCATGGTTTTAATTTAAAAAGGGAGGGGGGCGGGCAACACACAACATTAAGTGATCTATTTCATCTTGAGTAAATATTATTGTATTTGGAAGGGCAGTGATACTAAGGACAATAAGAGTCTCGTGTGTTTGATTTTTTGCAACACTTACTAATAAGCTCTTGTATCTGCATATAAAACTGCATATCTAATATAGACAATTGTGATAAAATATTTATATGGATTTGAAAATAACAGTGGCAGAGAATTGAGAGAGAGACTGCAGGGGTATGATCTATACACCAAAACTGCTTCATTAAGCTAAAGTTGTTTTGCTGCCTACAGTGTCCCTTTAACTAAATTTAAAAAAAAAATGTAATTTTCACCTAAACTTTCTATATTTGTATTTCTAGATGATTATTGTGTTCATTCTAGCTCTGCCCACAGATGCGATCATTTCATACTTAACACAGCATCTACTCATGTTAACTGTCCAATTAGAGACATGTACAGTGTTTCCTCTGTGTGTGAATGGCCAGTGAAATGACTGTGAAACTAATTATCTATATAATCTTTTTCCTTTACCCTATAGGTAGCCATGGGCAAGAAAGTTGCTGTGATCGGAGCTGGAGCAAGTGGTCTGGTTGCTATTAAGTGCTGTCTGGACGAGCAGTTGGAACCAACTTGTTTTGAGAGATCTGATGATATTGGTGGACTTTGGAGGTTCAAGGTTTGTGAAGACTTTTGAAGCTGCTGATTTATTTTAAGAGTTTGTTTCATAGGATCCTCCTGGGCAATTAGTGATGGATTTTAGAAATAGTGGAAAAGAATTATTCACAGTCTTATCAGGCTTTTCGCTGCATATAGTAGTAGTTGAATATTAATAGGGGTGGAAGAGAAATGTCAGCAGGCACATTCCAATAATTATTCATGAATATTCTGTATTAGAAAGTCTCTTGCTTTAGGTAACACATGTCAATATATTTTGCAGGTAAACTTTACAAAACATAACCTAAACGAAAACTAAAAAGGTACTTTAAGCACCAAAATCTCTACAGCTCTACAGTCTACTGTTTATGGTAACATGAGTCTATGGGCACCATTTCACCATTTAAAAAAAGAATAATTTGTGGTTTGAATAAAAACTGGAACTTTCCCTGGTGCCTGCAGTATTTTCTGTCTGCAGCCACAGTGATACACAGTACAATAAGCTGTAGATATTTTACTTGGAGTGTCGATTTAAAGGTATTCTATAGTGTAAGGTATACAAAGCTATACTTCCCTCTGGCAGAAAAAACCTTACTGTACTTACCCGATTCCAGCGCTCATCTCCCTCGCATTGCTGTAATGCTTTCCTACAGGGATTTAACTGGCACTGGATTTCCTCATGCTAGGGGTCAGAGTCAGATGACCAAAAGTCACCTAGCAAGCAGGAAGTGCTCTGACTGGCAGCCACTAGAGGCAGTCTTAGTCCAGCAATGTAATCATTTGTTTCCCTGCTATTGTTTTGAAGTGGCCTGGGTGCCTATAGTGTCCCTTTTAGTGTAATTGAGCATATGCATGAATCTGATATTTGTGAAATTACCTTTAAAACACAAGACACCTGAAAAATATCAAATATCTGAGTGTTTCCAAAGGGACTTATCTGTGGATGACACAGAGTAGGGTTCTAGACTTGAGGGAAATTTACTTTTTTTTACATCAAATATTACTCCTCTACCATGCCCCACACTTGAATAATATAACAAACAGTTTTTAAAGCTCTACCTCTTCAGCAACTCATGTTTAAACACAATCACTTTTACTTACGTCTGTGTATATAAAATTTAATTAAGACACGCATACCCTCCCTTTTTATGAATGCTTATGCAGAAAGGCACTATCTGTTTCCAGCACATACACATGAACATAGACTCATATTCTCTCTACATTACACCCCACTATACATATATATATATATATATATATATATACACATACATATACACAGTTGTAATCAAATGATCAAAATTGAAAATAAATAGATCTGGTATACCTAGTGTAATACACAGCAGAGACGGAGTGGGACTATAACTAAGTAGCTACAAACTGGAACGATAGGGATCCACTAAAAACCTATACAGCAAAAAAGGAAAAAAACACTAAAAAAGTGGGAAAACACTAAAAAAGTGCAAGTAATCCAGGAGCTAACTAGTAAATGGCTCAAAGTGCAAATAGAGAGTATAAAGTACTGAATAGGGTACTATTGGGATGTACAGATAAAAATAGGTGCAGTGCCTTTAAGAAGGAATAAATATGTAAAAGTACTTTGCCTTTGAAACTCCTAAGAGATAATAAACATAAAAAGTATGTAAAAACAGAATATATAAAAACAAAATATAAATCAAATGATGAGAGAAACCGATAATGTTCCAAATCATGAAAGGTGCAGTAACAAACTGTCCCTGAAAAGATACAGGGTAACAGATAATAGATACTTACACCTAAATGATATACTTTGTATTAACAAAGATACAAATAATAATAAAGCACTACAGTATGAGGAACTGTGTGCTATGACAAAAAATTAATAAATATATAGCGTAGATAAATATAAGCAATGGTGAAAAAAGAACTGGGTTAAGAAATAGAATCCAGTTTATTAAAAAATGCAAAATTAAAATTTCATCAAGAAATACAGGCCAGTCTGGTGAAGTCCACAAAAATTCAAAGACCCTCAGAATCAGCCAGGATGGATGTGGATTGAGCTGGCAGTTGGTACCCTGGAGTCTGACTGCCGGTTGAGGACGGCGTACAGATCGGTATGCACGTCCCAACACGGACCTCACTCCGGGGGACGTACACAGCTGACGGACTAAGTCCACGGGTTCAACCAAAGGTCCTGAACAAGTAGATACTTCTGTTGCTGGTTGCTGACAGGATTTGACGTAATGTCTATTGTCTTACGCGTTTCGTGGGGAAGTGGCCCCACTTCTTCTGTCTCTGAGCTTCATTAGTTGCACCAGGTGTGCTTGAGTTGGAACACTTGAACTGGCTAGGGGTTTGTTGGGTATCACATTTGACTGCATATTAGAAATATAGCTATGTCAAAAGAATGGTGCACAAAGTAAAGAAAAAAGATTGCACTTCACAAACAAGGAACAGTATACAAAAAGATAATGAAGGCACTGAATGTTTCTCGAAACAGCGTTGGAAGCAAAGTTCACAATTTCAAGTTCAGTTGAAGGAACAGTGGTTACACTACTGGGATTGGGACCTGTAGTAAGACTTGGTCACAGTAAGGCGCGTACTAAACGTAGAAGGTTTCCATGCCAGTAATCCAAGACCTACACCACTACTGACTCAAAATCATATAAATAAGCCACAGAAGTTTTAGGATTCTGTTCAAAGGAGCGATGAAACAAAACTAGAACTTTTCGGCTCAATAGATCACTGATATGTCTCGAGGAAGAGGAATAAAGCATAAACTGAAAAGAACACTCTACCCACAGTTAAGCATGGTGGTGGCTTGGTGATGCTCTGGCACTGCTTTGTATCCTCTGGAAAACTGCATCGTTTGGAAGATGCATTCATTGAAGTATCAAGAAATCTTAGAAGAAAAACTCATACCGTCTGTGAGGAAACTAAAGCATGGACATCATCATTAGACCTTCCAACAAGACAATGATCCCAAACATACCTCAAATTCCACCAAGGCTTGGTTGCAGAAGAGGTTCTGGAAAATTCTACAGTGGCATCACAGTCAGATTACTTGAACCCCATAGAAAACATCTGGTGGGATTTGAAGAAGGCGCTTGCAGCACGCAAACCCAAGAATATTACTGAACTGGAAGCCAATGCTCATGAGCAATGGGCTAAGATTCCTCAGGAACGCTGCCAGAACCTGGTGTCATTATAAATTGTATTTTCAGTTTGGGAAACCACTTAAAGCTTCATTGTGTTGAGCTATTTCAGTTGCTTTTGTTTGCATTGTTCACTACAAACAGCTGAAAGTCTGTAAGTTTTTACAATAAACCTGATTTTCAATGGGGGGGGGGGAGGGGAGGGTGTTTGAATAATTTTGATTACAACTGTATATGCCCTCCCAAGTGTTGAATTTTCTTAATATCGTGTATGATATGGGTCTATATTAATTTATCTAAAGAGACTGGGGATGAACTGGGCCCTATTGGGTCATCATTTTCATACAAAATGGCCCAGTACATTGAACATGTCCTAAGACATTATAGGTCATTGCTATTGTATATAAAGAGCCCAGGAGACTGGGCCATTTTGTGCCATAATTTTAGTATAAAAGAGCCCAACAGACTGGGCACCTTCTGGGCCCTTATCTCCTGGGCTCCAATTTATTACCATTTACCTGGCTGCATATGGAGCGAAGATGAGGAAACCTACTCTCCCTTTCCTTTTATTTTAATATTTGTAATACAAAGACCTGATCGGTTCTCTCTATGGGATGTAGGGAGGATGATGCATTGGCTCCCCTTCTTTATATCCTTTCCATTGAACCGCTCGCAGTGTATATAAGGCAAAACCACAATATCATGGGGCTGAATTTAGATAATCAAGAACAAAAAATAACTATGTTTGCTGACAATATAATGTTGACATTAATAAATCCAAATACTGTAGAAGTTGTCATGCCATTTATTTATTTTTTGTTAGAAAATCATGTGGGGATATGGATATTAATGTCATGCATATTTTAAATCTATCAACAAATACTGAAGTCTAACTTTCAGTGGATGTATTGAATACCTATGAAAATAATCTAGGTTTTTACTGCTGATTAAATACTAAAATGTACAGATACACCCAAAAACGTGGGAATAGACACACACTTAGTGGGTAATAGATAGAGACCTCTAAAAACAATTACCCTTGTACTACAAGTACTGTAGATAAAGACTCCTCACAGTCCTCAAGATAATATGGAAAACAGAAAATCTACAATACAATAATAACAAAGAAGAACATAGTGCAGTAATGTTGCAACAAATCAGAAGTGGAAAGTAAATGCAAAATTTACACTCCCAAACCAAAATTGATTGTAGGCGTATCAAAAACCTCAGGACTTGTGAAGTATCATGGCAAATATAAGGAGAAAAAATAAAACATAATAAAGATAATGAAGAGCTTAAGACCCTTTTAGACACTGCCAAATTATCAGGTACTCTAGATGAATCTACCTATTCTTTTATTTTTTCGTAATTTCCTAAAATTCCTACTTTTTATTTTCTCCCCAAGATACACAAGTGTAAAGAAAGACCCCCTGGTAGGCCTATCATCAGTGGTATAGATTCTCTAACTTCTAAACTCTCTGAATATATTGATTTTCATCTACAACGATATGCTCAGGGAGCAAAATCTTATCTTAGGGACACTAAACACCTTATTCAGGAGTTGGAGTCAATCGAGTGGGCCGATGTCTTTGTTTGGGCCACTCTGGATGTAACTTCTCTCTACACCGTTATTGATCATAATCTCGGTGTGGAGGAAGTCAGAAATAATCTTGAAAGTGATGTTGATCTTGTACCAGCTTTTCGATCCTTTTTAGAAGACTCCATTCGGTTTATTTTAACTCATAACTTTTTTTGTTTCAATAAGGAATTTTTCCTCCAGGTAAAGGGTACGCCGATGGGCACCAAGTTTGCACCAAGCTATGCCAACGTGTTTATGGACTACTGGGAAAGGTCGTCAATTTGGTCCAATAATCCCTATGGTGCAAACTTGGTGCTCTGGAGGCGTTACATTGATGACGTCCTGGTGATCTGGCGTGGCCCTTTGGCTGAACTTGAAAAGTTCTTTTTATATGTTAATCATAATTATTTATCTCTGATTTTTACACCTAAGGTAGGCATCTCCAGTATAGATTTTCTTGACTTATCAATTTTTATTGAAGGTGGAGTAATCAAGACAAAAACATTTTTTAAGACTACCGATTCAAACAGTTTTATTGATACTGCAAGTGGACACCATCCGAACTGGCTCAAGGGTGTTCCCAAGAGCCAGTTTATTAGGATGCGCAGAAACTGCAGCGATTTAGATCTGTTTTATTCACAAGCAGATATTTTGAAGAATCGTTTTTTGGAAAAGGGATATTGTCCAGTGCTTTTGGATGCTGAGATCAAAAGAGTAGGAAGTATTAATAGAAATGACCTCCTAATAAATAAGAGAAAGATGGACATTAGAAACCCTATGTTCGATTTCTCTTTTAATACACAATTTAGTTCAAAAGCCTTTGATATACAGAGAATCATTAGAAAACATTGGGGGCTACTTATCGAAGATGATTACCTCAATACGCAGATACCTAGAGTTCCGAAAATTATCTTTAGGAAGGGAACAAATTTTAAACAAATTCTTGCACCCAGCACCTTTCGATCAGGTAACAATAAAGGTATTAACGAGGCAGGTTTCCATACGTGTGGGAACTGTGTCAGTTGTACTCATCAACGAAAAGTTTTTTTGAGCTTTAGTAGCACACAAACTAAAAAGGAGTATAAAATTAAGAATTCGGTTTCCTGTTCCTCAACACATGTTGTATACCTCATCACATGTGGATGTGGGTTGCAATATGTGGGGAGGACAGGGAGGAAGGCTAAAATTAGATTCCAAGAACACCGGAATAATATCAGAAAAAAATTGTTAACACATTCAGTGCCAGTGCACTGTAATAAATGTCCTTCTTTTAGTTTCAATACTCTTCAGTGCATTATTATTGAACAGGTAGCTTTAGATGATAGAGGTGGTGATCTTGGTATATTATTGAGGAAAAGAGAGGGCTATTGGATACACACTCTGCAAACTCTACAACCAAGGGGGCTGAATGTGGATTTTGATTTGGTTTGTTTTCTTTAGGATATGAAGGTTCTGTCTTTTTAAGATAATTTCAATTATTTTTTAATTGGTTTTTAATTGGTTTTTATTTCAATTTTAATTTTTATTATCTTTTTGGAGATATATTTACAATTAGAATATATAGAAGAGAGTTTGTTATTAATTTGTAGGACATTGGACAGATACTGGATATGTTTAATGTTCGTTTTTCTGTATTATACTTTCTTTCTGCCCGTACAATGAATGGTGGAACGCAAATCGCCGAATGAAACGCATTATGACTTCCGGTTTCGGTCCGCATTTGAACCGCATTTCCGGTGACGCCACATAGACGCACCCGGAAGTATTGAAAATGGCGAACCCGGAAGTATGCTACTGATTGGCTTGAACACTTCGCGCGCCACAGTCAGATGGGTTTAAAAGAAGATTGGGACTAGAAGGATGTTCATGCCGATAAGGAGCCTTATTTTGCACCTGAGGAAGTTCAAGTTATTGAACGAAACGCGTAGGGCTTTTCCATTTAGTGCAGACTTTTATTTTATTTGTATTTTTATTGTTTTTATTGGTTTTGCATTGTTTTTTCCCGGTGTTCCTGACTCCAGGGATCCTGTGACTGAATTTTATGATGTGCCTTTTTTCCACTTCAATCTTGTAAGTGTGTATGTATATTAAAGTGTCTATTTTTGACCAAGATACTCTGCACTATTATGTTTTATTTTTTCTCCTTATATTTGCCATGATACTTCACAAGTCCTGAGGTTTTTGATACGCCTACAATCAATTTTGGTTTGGGAGTGTAAATTTTGCATTTACTTTCCACTTCTGATTTGTTGCAACATTACTGCACTATGTTCTTCTTTGTTATTATTGTATTGTAGATTTTCTGTTTTCCATTTTACTGCTGATTGTAATATTTGATCATAAAAGAATTAAGATATTTTCTAATGTTTCTGAATTCTAGGAAAATCCTGAAGATGGAAGAGCAAGCATCTACAAGACTGTGATTATCAACACTTCTAAAGAGATGATGTGTTACAGTGATTTCCCAATTCCTGAGGATTACCCAAATTATATGCACAATTCCAAGATCTTCAAATATTTCAAACTGTATGCTGAGCATTTTCAGTTAACTAAACATATCCAATTCAAGGTAATGCCTAAAGCACCTAGAAAAGTTACCATCTTACTTAGAAACATTATAGTTTTTGCTCCAGAGGCAGAGATTTTAGAATGCGTGGAATAGGATGTGCTTAGCTTAGAACCTGTAGTTGGTAATGCCAGGTGCTTATATTCAAATACTCTGATCAGTTACAACATGAAACCATCTGCCTAATATTGTGTTGATCCCCCTCATGCTGCCAAAACAGCTCTGATGCCTCAAGGCATGGACTCCACAAGACTTCTGACCTTGTCCTCTGGTACCTGGCACAAAGATATTAGAAGCAGATCCTTTAAGTCCTGCAAGTTGCGAGGTGGGGCTCTCCATAGATCAGATTTGTTGTCCTAGCACAGGCCACAGAAGCTCAATCTGATTTAGATCTGGGGAATTTGCAGGCCACGGCAACACCTTACATTCTTTGTCATGTTCCTTACACAATTCCTGAAAAATGTTTGCAATGTGGTAGGGTGCATTATCCTGCTGAAAGAGGCCACTGCTATCATGGAAGGGGTGTACATGGTCTGCAACAGTCTCCCAAGGTTCCCAGCCAAACATTGTCCAGAGCATAACACTGCCTCCGCCAGGCCTGCCTTTTTCGCATAGTACATCCTACTGCCATCTCTTCCCCACGTAAATGATACACATGCCATTCACCTGATCTAAAAGAAAACATTTATAATCAGACCAGGCAACCTTCTTCCATTGCTTCTTGTTCCAGTTCTGATGCTTATGTCCCTAATTAAGGCACTTTCAGTGGTGGATAGGCATCATCATGGGCACTCTGAATGATCTGTGGCTACACAGACTCATATACTGCAAACTGTGATGCACTGTGTGTTCTGACAAATTCTATATTGGCCAGCATTACATTTTTCAGCTATTTGAGCTACAGTAGCTCTTCTGTGTAATCAGACCAGACAGACCTTCGCTCCTGATGTGCATCAATGAGCCTTTGGTGCCCATGACGCTGAAAAAAGCTTCACTAGTTGTCCTCCCTTGCACCACTTTTGGTAGGTTATAAGCAGTGCATACTGAGAAAAACCTATAACACTTGTTTTGGAGATGCTCTGACCCACTCATCTTAGCCTATGCCAAAATCACTCAGATCTTTTCGCTTACCAATTTTTCCTGCTTCCAACACAGGGAATTCAAGAATTTACTGTTCACTTACTGCCTAACACATCCCACCCCTTGACTAGTGCCAGTGTAACAATATAATAAATGTTATTTACTTCACCAGTCAGTTGTTTTAATGTTTCGGCTGATCACTGTACATTGATATGTTGAGCCTAGTGATAATATGTGTTAACCCCTTAAAGACACAGCTTCTGGAATAAAAGGGAATCATGACGGAATGTTTCATGTGTCCTTAAGGGGTTAAGCCTTCAATTTTACAGGTTTTTAAAGTTTGTTTTTAGTTCGTTTGTTTTCTTACTGCTATACCTTTCACAGTGGTATAGGGTGAGAAATAATAGGTGAGGGTGACACTTTTAAAAAAAAAAAAATTTTTAATTGTATGTATTTTGCAAAATTTTTGCACATACAATGCATAGATCAGATTTTTACTCTTTTATGCTCTTGAATTTTATCAGAATTTTTTTTTATATGTATAGTAGGTACTCTTATTAATACTGCTGTCTGTCATAATTAATATTTCGTTATAATGACACTTTTTTATCGTTTAAGTGTCAGCAAATAGTCCTGTAGTACATACTATGGTGCTTTGTTTTTTCATATTAAACATCGAATACTATTGGACAGGAAATGAGGAATGACAAACAAAGGCAAAAGGTTTTCATAAGTCCATGGATCAATGAAGTGAAAAGTATTTTAACGGGATACTCTTGACAACAATATAACTATAGCTTAATGAAGCAGTTTTGGTGTTTAGATCATGCCCCTGCGGTCTCAACAAATAAATCACTTTATTTATGCAGCTCTAGGCACTCCTTCCCTGGCTGTGACTCACACAGTTTTAATGAAAATGTAATTTTTTTCCAGCGCTGTGTTTACTGTAGAAGTTATTGACTTCTGCTTTGTTGTTTGAATGTTAATCACACACAAGACTGCTGTAGCTAAATAAAATCAATATTAAACACACTGTGCAGTAAATTAACATATATATTTATTTTAATGGATGTGTGTAGTGAGGCTCTGTGTCACAGTCAGTGGAGATGTGGCTTTTAAACTAATTTAACTAATATATGGTAGAGAACTTAGCAGTTAGACTGCAGGGCATTATCTATGACCAAAACCACTTCATTAAGCTAAAGTTGTTTTAGCATTTCCTTGTTTTACATATTGTGCTTTTCAGGTTTTAAAACATTGTAACCATATTATTATTTTCAGACAACAGTTTGTAGCATAAAGAAGTGCGCAGACTTTGCCAAAACTGGCCAGTGGGAAGTTGTCACAGAAAAAGATGGGAAACAAGAGACCACCATTTTTGATGCTGTACTGGTTTGCAGTGGACACCACACAAATGCCCATCTCCCTCTGGATTCTTTTCCAGGTCAGTTTCTCAGAAGTAAAGACCTTAAACAAACCATAAAATGCTCTGTTCTCATGCATTTTGTATAGTTGCGCTAAAGGTTCTATTATGCCATGTCAAGATAGGCAATGGAGCATATATGAGATAATACAAAATATGAACCAAATAGATCACTCTAACTTGATTAATATATTAATGTAATCTAATCTACCTATTTGCCTGATCTAAACTTACACTAGATCTAGATAATAATTTTAGGGATTCTTCTATAACTCACATGGGAAACACAAGAAGGGTTATTTAAATAGGTGTGCGCAGCCTATTGTATAAGGGTGTGCACCCTAAAGCAGAAACACACACGCCGCGTATATATATATATACACATACATACACACACACACACACACACACACACACTGCTGTGTGTGAGGGTGCTGTGTGTGTAGGTGCTGTGTGTGCGGGCTCTGTGTGTGTGCGGGCTGTGTGTGTGAAGGCGCTGTGTGTGTGTGTGTGAAGGTGCTGTGTGTAAGGGTGCTGTTAGTGTGTGCTGTGTGTGTATTTGTAAGGGTGTTGTTAGTGTGGGTGTGTGTGTGAGGGTGATGTGTGTGTAAGGGTGCTGTTAGTGTGTGCTTTATGTGTTTGGGTGAGGGTGCTGTGTGTGTAAGGGTGCTGTTAGTGTGTGCTGTGTGTGTGTGAGGGTGCTGTTTGTAAGGGTGCTGTTAGTGTGTGTATGTGTAAGGGTGCTGTGTGTGTAAGGGTGTTGTTAGTGTGAGGGTGCTTTTAGTGTGTGTGTGTAAGGGTGTTGTTAGTGTGTGTTGTGTGTGTGTAAGGGTGCTGTTAGTGTGTGTATGTGTAAGGGTGCTGTATGTGCAAGGGTGCTGTGTGTGTAAGGGTGCTGTTAGTGTGTGTGTGTGTGTATGTGTGTGCTGTGTGTGTAAGGGTGTTGTTAGTGTGAGGGTGCTGTTAGTGTGTGTGTGTAAGGGTGTTGTTAGTGTGAGGGTTCTGTGTGTGTAAGGGTGTTAGTGTGAGGGTGCTGTTAGTGTGTGTGTGCTGTGTGTGTAAGGGTGATGTTTGTGTGTAATGTGTGAGGGCCGTTTAGTTAATATCCCCCCTCCCTTCTTACCTTATGTAGGGAGGGGGGACTGTGCTGCTGCCATGCCTGGTGGCCCAGTTGAGAGTGAACTCTAGCCCCTTGTGGGGCTAGAGTCCACTCTCGTGAGATCTGAGCGTTGCCGCAGTAGTCTATGACGGGGTTCTTCTCTCGCGGTAAGCTACGACCACGAGAGAAGAACCCGGCTGAGCTGCTGACAAGAGCTGAAAAGAAAATTGACTTAGAGATTTTTTTCCCAATTGAGCTATTTTGACCTATAATTTGAAATGTAACTCTGCAGGCAGCAAAGTCAACCAGTGGCTCCCTAGCATCATCTTCAGCCAAATCCAACAAGTTCTACACCCTACTAGTTACTCAAACAGCAGAAGTGTCTGTTTGAGGCTGACAGGTGGGATTCCGATGCCAGGGTATAATCTTGAGATAGAATTAACCCTTTGTGTACACGGCAGCCAATTTCTTTCTGTAAAGCTGGTAAGTAGGCTGCATGACATTTAAAGGAGGAGGCACAGGGAGAAGGTACCTCGGATGCTACTAAAAGCGTTTGGAGTTTAAAAATAAAAAAAGCACAATACAAAATATATTATTCTGCCCTCTTAGGGCTAGTCAACCTAGTGGTGCACAATAGACAAAACAATCCATATAGAATTTACCTATAGTGTCGTATTCATTGAATAAGACGCCACAGGGAAATCATTAAATTATCAATTAATTCAGGTGCAGATTTCAAGGATTTTTATTGTTTGCACCAGCTGTGTGCACAAGTCTAGTACACATTTCACTGAAATATACCCCTGTATGTGTCATTGGAATACACCCCAGTACATGTCATTGGAATATATTTTAGTCAGTGTGTCCATCCATAAGTTTAACGCCTGTTGGGCATGAGTAAAAAGCCTATTAATTTTAATATGTATTTCCAGGTAGGGACTATAACAAGTGGTCACTGCTGTAAATATGATTATATCTCTAGATGTTTTACACTGTTTACACATTCTTACATGACTCATATTGTTTCTATTGTAAATGCTGATAGGTATTGAAAAATTTAAAGGACAGTACCTGCATAGTCGTGATTATAAGGAAGCAGAAGCTTTTAAAGGAAAAAGAGTGATTATAGTTGGGATTGGCAACTCAGGTGGGGACATTGCGGTGGAGCTCAGCAGGACAGCTGATCAGGTAACATCTACATCAGTTCAAGCTAGTTTTTATCTAGACATGTCATATGTTACCCGATACTAATGCTCTAGATTGACCACAGCCAAGGTACTCAATTATGACATGCACATATAACCTATGTCACTAGCATATAATATAGATGCTTATCAAGGCAGGGCCAGTGCAAAGATTTTTGGCTGTACAGGCAAAGATGTATTTTACCACCCCTCCAACAAAAATAAATGCATCTTTGTCTCTGTTTCTTGCAGCCCCCTTTTAAATCTCTTACTGCCTTTAGTTTCTCTTATTCCCTTTCTTGAATGTCTTACCCTTTTGCCCCTTTGTGTCTTACACCCAGGGCCATCATCAGGGGGTGACAACCATGATGGTTGTCACGGGCCCAGCGGTCCTGGGTGGCCCAGACACCTGAGCCCCACATTTGACTATTATTTTGGGCTATCAGACAATTCGGCACAGAGGGAGTACTGATCCCTTGCTGTGCCGAAACTGATAATAGCCCGAAATTGGTGCTGCGTGCAGCGAGGGGCGGGGGGGAAAGGTGAAAGTGCCCCCCCCGGCCCGAGTGCCATGTGATGGGGGGTCCTGCCGGGAGACAGAATCTCCGGCTCTGATCGGGCCCCCCTTCCTCGAGCTAGTAGGGAGATCAATGGATCTTTTTGCCAGCTATTACAAATGGTCTCCCTGGTGGTCCAGTGTGTTGCTGCAGCTGCCGCACTCCTGTGAGGTCCCGGCGCTCTGTGAGTATCAGAGCACAGGCGCCGGGTTTGCAGCCTGCGCTCTAACATCAACACAGAGTGCTGGAACCACGTGGGAGTGTGGCAGCCCCAGCAACACACTAGACCACCATGGAGACCACTAGCAGCACACTGGACCACCAGGGAGTGAACCATCTGCCCACCAGACCACCACAGAAGGTCTCCATTTGTGACACTTCTGACACCGTCACTTACTACACACCCTACCACATTCCCCTCACTCTGTCACACTAACCCAGACACTAACCCTGTCACTAACACCCCCTAACCCTGTCACTAACACCCCTGTACCTTGTCACACTAACCCCTCTAACTCTGTCAGCCTATCCCTCCTAAGACAGTCACACTACCCTCCCTAACCCTGTCACACTAACCCCCCTTGCACTGTCACACTAACCTCCCAAACTCTGTCACACTAACCCCTCCCTAGCACTGTCACACTAATCCCCCTAAGATAGTCACACTAACCTCCCTAACCCTGTCACACTAGCCCCCCAGCGCTGTCACACTAACTCCATTAACACTGTCACACTAACAATGTTCTACTAACCACCTCTAACCCTGTCACACTCACCACCTTCCCACAATCACTCACGACTTCTCACCCTGTCATACTCAACCCCCTAACTCTGTCACGCTTACTCCTTACCAGTGGCATGTTTACCCACCCTCACACCTACTCCCCAAACCCTGTCATAATTACTAAACGGATGTCTGTGTGTCAGTGTGTGTATGTGCCAGTGTGCATATCTCTGTGCATGTGTCAGTGTGCATATGTTTGAGTGTCTGCCTATCTGTATGTGTATCAGTGTGTATGTGTGTATCTGTGTGTGGTAATGTATACACTACACACAAATGTATGCCTGCATTTAAAAGCCAACATTCACACACACATACTCCATATAAAATCATGCTTACATTCAAACACACAAACACTGCTCAGTGCTAACTACATCCCAGCAAGGATGGGCAACTTGTAGATCCCCAGTTAGCAAAGCATTGTGGCCACCTTTGTGCTAGAAGGTGGTCCAAAAAATAATTCTTGCCCCTGCAGGCCCTCTACAATTGGTAGAATAAAGAGGTGGCCTGGCACATGGGATCTTTATCTTCCAGATGCTCTATCCAACTCTCGCAAGTCCCTAGCCATCAGAGTGTTGCTGCATGTTACCATGGCAACGCTCCACGCAACACTCAGACTGGAGAGTTGTAGAGAGGAGCTGTCAGAAGATGAAGATTATATTGGCTGGGCCCTCTCTTCACTACACAGCACCTGGCAGCCTACACTATGCCACCGGACCACCAGGGAGTGTATTGTTCCTCCTCCATGGCCACATAAAATGCAAGTAATAAATAAGAGGTACGGAGGGGGAAAATAATAAATTAATGATAATTTTTTTTTCACATAATGCAGCCCGTATCCTACCCACATATATATATATACACACACACTCTGCATCCACTACACACACGCAGGCGGTGTGGGCGGACTCGGGGGAGTGGGCCGAGTGGGAGAGCTCGGGGGTGGGCCCCAGGGGCTCAGAGCTTGAGCTGTGTTAGGGGACCCAAAATTTATGATGGCAGCCCTGCTTACACCCCTCCCTTAAGTGTATTGTATCCACTGTTTATGTGTCTCTTTCTTCCACCCAGCTCCTTTCTTTCTCTTTCTCCCATATAAACATAGATAAACAGGGAAAAATACATATATGCAGAGAGACACAAACATACAGACACAACAATACAGTCACACAGACATAGTTATTCAGGCACACAGTCACAAAGATATACAGGCACAAAATCAAACAGTCATACAGATGCAGACATGCAGGCACATAGTCATACAATACACACATACAGGTACACTGTCATACAAACACAGACAGTCATACAGAGACATACAGACTGCCATGCAGAGACCTACAGACACAGACATAAAAAGACATACAGACACAGGCATACTGAGATAAACAGACATAAAGAGACATTTAGATAGGCATACAGAGACATAAAAACACAGTCACACAGACACAGACATACAAAGACATGCATACACAGTCATACAGAGATATGCATACAGTCATGCAGAGACATACAAATAGTCATAAAGATATAGAACTAACGTAAAGAGGGCCCTGGTGCAATTCTTTTTTTGGACTTCCCATAATTGCAAGTGTGGCCAAGAGGTAGATCCCCATCTGTTGTACAACTCCAACAATGCTTTGGCAGCTGGGGCTCTACCAATTTCTCATGATTGCATGGTTGTATTTAGCACCGATCAGTGTTTGAATGTAAGCATGTTTTTGTATGAGATGTATGCACATATACACATACACTGCCACACACACACACTGTGATACAAATACACACAAATACACACAGATACACACACTGACACACATGCAGATATTCAGAGACATATAAGCACACACTGACACACATGCAGATAGACACACACATATACACAAACTGACACACATATAGACAGACTAACAACTACATACTGACACATATAGATACAGACATACACTGACAATCCCACACAAACACACACTGACTGAAATACAGATACACACTGACATACAGATACACACACACTGACAGACATACAGACACATAGATATACACACTAACAGACATAGAGATACACATGCAGATACACATGCTGGTCAAAATTTACACTTTTATATCCACCCTCCTGATTCCTACCTATTGGGTGCAGGAGGGTTTCTTCCCTGGAGTACAGTGTGCTGGCTGAGGCTGTTGGGAGTTAGGGGCTGGCTCACCCGGGCCCAGCGCCCCTCTTCTCCCACCTGTCACTTCCAATGGATAAGAAGGGGGCTCGATTGCGCTGTTAAAGGGCCACAGCTCCTTATCGGGCTCCTGCTGACAAATGACCACATGTTGGCCCTAAGTGCATGGGCCCCCCGATGATCCCCTTGGTGTATGGACCCCTGTGCAGCCACACCACCAGCACCAGCAGTAGTTCCACCACTGCTGGCGTCAGCCACATGGTGTGCTACACAGGGAGCAGGTATATGACGCAATTCATATCCCCACCACCTCCACACAGCCTGCAGCATGCACGAAAGTGGAAGGCTGGGTTAGACAGAGTGCTGGCACTTGCCACACTACAAGAAGTGACCAGCAGGATCGGAGTGCTGTGCGCTTCCCTCCTGCTAGTCACCCGGATATTTGCACCCCCACGCTGGTGCTCCATAAGGCAGCCGTCTTTGCCTTTATTCTCTTTTCTGTATGCTCTTTTTATGTTGACAGGGAGCCAAGATGGAGGTATGGAGTTGATTTCTACATTTAATTTTATTTTTCACAAATAATAATAGGTTAAATATAAACATAAGTAAACCTAATAGTAAAATTCTGTAAAGTGACCGTTTAAAGAATGGCAGGATTATTTGCCATTTTTGGAGAGAATACCCTTTATTCACTGGTTCTGGTGCTCTGCTTCCTCCAACATCATTTGACTGGGGGGGAAGGGAAATGGAAGGGGCTTGCTAATGCGCATGCATGGCAAGCATTGCTAGCACATTAGGCCCTCCCCATAGAAAAGCATTGCTTCAATGCTTTTCTTTTCTATGGGGATTTTACTGATGCCGGCTTTGTGCTGAGCGTGAGGATGTTCAGTGTCAGTAAGCCGACCAAAAGTTGGTTAGCCACCAGGAAGTGCCTCTAGTGGCTGCTTGATTGACATCCATTAGAGTCAGTCTTAGTACTGCAATGTAATTATTGCAGTTTCTCAAAAATGGTAATGTTTTGCATTGCAGGACTAAGTGGGACTGGGGCAATGAGATGAAGTGGTCTTGGTAACTATAGTATTCCTTTAAGACTAAACGCTTACCACCTTATGTGTATAAAAGCAGGTGCTCCTTCTTTTCCCTCCCAAGTGCTGGAACCCACCCCAGAATTTCAACAAAGGATTTTTCTCTGGTATGGCTGCAAAAAAAGTTAGCTGTGATAAAAAGTCTTCAGGCCAAGGTAACCAAGGGGAAGCCAAGATCACTCATATATTTCAACCCTTTACCTAAATTACTACTTGTTAATTTAAAATACCTATACATGAGCACTGTTTGGTTCTGTCTGGATCTCACCTTCAGTTTGAGCCTTAAAACTTAGCCTGGATGCTGTCACAGTAATGGATGATGGCTTCTTTAGCTGCAGGTCTGTTATAACCAAACGGGCAAATACATTACAAGACCCTTTGTTATCTTGAGTGAGGCTTTCCCTAAATTGGCTGAGGTTGATTTCACTGTTCCTGGCCTATATACAAGAACTGTATAACTGATCTAGTAAAAAATGCAGTTTGTCAATGTCAACCCTTATCTATACCACATCTTGCTTCTGCCCCTTATCCCATCTTTTTGTCTCCCTAGATCTTCTTTCTGCTAACTCTTGTTTCTTTCTGAATTTCTTATTTCAGTATCTCTAAAGCCTCTGTTGTCTCTGTTGTTTAAAACTATTATTCAAACTCTATCATTTCACACTGTCTTAACAGCAGTTTGCCATGTAAATGTCTCTTATTATGTGTGTTTTAAAACTGTCAAAGAAATAAAACATATATAAATGTTCAATTTTATGTGCTAAATATGCTAGATCACTCGGTTATTACTTTGAATAGGTGGACCAGCACCTTTTTATATCTTCCATTTCTTTAGGTTTTTTTAAGCACCAGAAGAGGATCGTGGATTTTAAACCGTGTCTCTGACTATGGTTACCCATTAGACCTTTTAGGTCTGACACGCTTCCTAAACAGTATCAAGAATGTTATCCCTGTTTCTTTGCTGAACAAGATTGGGGAGGCCAAAGTGAATAAGCGATTTGATCATGCAAATTATGGCCTAAAACCTAAACACAGGTACGTTTTTGTTAACCTCTTACCTATTTGTTTAATCTCAGAGAATAATTTCTTTATTTAACATGTATAAAGAGAGACCAAAAGACCTAATGCCATCATGGAAACATGCAAATATCTTGTCGGATTTAGTGATATGGAAGAAGATGATGTGTCTGCAGAGAGAAGTTAGAACAACACAAGTTAGATGGAAGAAAACAGAAATGAAATGTTTATCTGCATGAAGAGCTTTCGATGTACCATTATAAATAATACACAGGGCCGGTGCAAGGATTTTTTTGGCAACACAGGAAAATATGCATTTTGGCGCCCCCCTCCCAAAAAATGTGTCTTCACATGTGTGTCTTGTAACCCCCCTTTTGATTTTCATACCCTCTTTAGTGTATTTTATTCCCCTTTACTATGTCTTACAACCTCTTGTTTGTCTCTTATAATCACCCTTGTGTATCTCTTTCTTTCTGTTGCTTTCTCCCCTCAGTGCCTTTCTGTTGCTTTCTCCCCTTTTGCATTTTGTGTCATTTTCCATGCAATATAGACATAGATATATATAGCAACACACAGCAATACAGGCAATCAATCACAGAGATATGTAGGCACACAATCAAACAAATACAGGCACACAGCCATTCAATCTACAAATACAGGTACAATGTCATACAAACACAGACACACTCAGACACATTCAGACACTGTCATACAGACACAGGCATACAAAGGACATACAGGCTTATAGTGATACAGAGCAGGGGTGAATCCAAAGCCTAATCTTGGGAATGGCACTGGTAGTAGGTTGTACTGGCTGTAATTGAAAAGTTAGGGTATGTAGTAGGGGGCTAATGTCTGTAGTGGGTGGACAGAGGCTGAAGTGGAGGGTATGACTTGTAATTTGGGGGTTAGGAAATGTAGTGAGGGGATAGGGGCTAAAGTAGGTTGATGGCTACAATTTGGGAAAAGGGCTGTGGTATGGGTGATATGGGTTGCAATTGTGGGTAAGGGGCTGTAGTGGGGATTTTATGGGGCTGTAGTGAGGGGCTATTATAGGAAGGAATTTCAGACACTTCTGAATAAATAAAGAAATGAAAAAATATACAGAATCAATGAGCTCAATGATTGCCAGGAATTACATTTTTATTCAGACAATGAATGAATAATGAATATTTGCAAGTCAATTCATTATGATTGATGTTTACCAATAACGTTTTCTATCTGTACAGGGTACTTTCTTAATACTATTCTTAGCACCATTTTTTGTTTCATGCTGGGTAGAACAATTTTCTCAGCCTGTTTAGTACTTTTAATGTAACTCTCAAGTTTTTTTTTTATAAAGATTGGATGTCTAGAAATAATTGCTTTTAAGCACAATAAAAAAATATGTACAAAGCTTATTTATCGATCTGTATTTGCAGGAGGAGCTTGATACTTTTTAAACTGAGCAGAAAATCCTTACCATAGTGCTACTGAATTGTCACCCAATCCCCTTAATTTGTCCTATATATCCTAAATGACCTGATTTTTCCTTCCTTCTTCAAGCCTACCTTAAAGTGGATCTTTTACCATCTGATGACATTTGCTGGGGATCAGGTGGCCAGGGGGGCAGGCAAAGGGGACTTTTTTTACTTACCTGAACCGGTCTCTCACAGGCACCATCATAATCTTTCATCTGCTTCTGCAGCTTCAGCTGCTAGGTACCGATCTTACTGCGGTACCTTGCGCATGTGAGAGTTCACAGCTTTGAGCTTTAAGGGTCACTCCAGACCCCTAAACAACTTTAGCTTGCTTAAAAACGTTACGTGTGAAGTGTCCACTTTTTTTTTTTTTTTCAAAAAGTGCAGATTTCAATAGAAACTTAGAATTGTTTTTGTAAATTAACCTGGTTAAACCCCCTCATTGTTCAAGCTGACAACAGGTAATGTTACTTCCTGTTTTATTAGCTTAATGCAGCTGACCTCAAGGCAGCAATTGCCCAGAGCACCTGACTTACAAAGACTTCTCATTGAACTGTATGGGGAAGTGTGTATTTCGACAGCCACAGAAAGTCATTAGTAATGGCTGTGGGAAATGAAAGCTTGATGGCAGTAGCCCCACCTAGTGTCAAGCAGAGGAAAAATACTGAGACAAAGTAGTCCCTACTTTATCTCAGTATATCTATTGACTGGGTGGAAATTTCTGTGAATTTCTAACACAGTAAATATGAGTATTTTATAAAGATTAGATTTTTATGAAATACTCATTATGGAGGGGGCATGAGAGTGCCCCTTTAATCAGTGGTACTGGTACACCACAGACTGTACACTTTATATTTTAGGCCAAGCCCACAAACTTATTTAATTCATGGACTGCGTTGTCTTTTGTATGCCTACAAAAATGGCCAAACCAGAATATTGACTTATTTCCAACTAGTAGGTTTTTCCATTTAATATCACATGTCTTTTGACACAACTAATGGGATGTGATACAAAATAGATGCTTGTAATATCCTTGAGCATGTGCAAGGGGATTGGTTATGTCAGCAAGGCTGTACCTACCATCTGTACCGATAATGGTGATGTTATCTATCTGGTCCCCTGCTGCTTTCATTAGTCTACTACCCTGCCAATCAGACTAACTTACTTGTCTGTTTTTTTTCTGATTGGTTAGATATACACAACATGTATAATGGAAGAATTAATGTAGTAGCAATTTCCCTTCGCTCTTATATGTGCCGCTTGTTTTTAGGCCATGTTTTTGCACACTTGATGACCCTCAGTGGAATAAAAGTGTATCTGGTTAATTACTGAGTTAGTTTGTTAATAGTCTTAGCATTATTTCTAATATTTGAGATAAATATAAAAACCTGAAAGGAATCAGAAGGAATTATCACGCCTTTAAAAACATTATATAATAATCATAATAAAAATAGAATGTATATTTCTGTTGAACAAAATCAAAAGCAGTTACACTATTGTCCAGGAGTGTAAGGGAATCAGTGGAAGGGTTAAATGTATTTTTAAACACTTTCTACTACATGATGACAAAAAATGTAATAATGGTAGATGATGAAAGTTTGAATTATAGTTTAAAACCTGCACCCTCATTTGGCACAGATATTCTGGAAAAGCATTTGCAGGCTATGCAGATTTTTAATAAAATGGGCAAGTAGCATATCGTATTGTTTTAAACCAACTCTGTATAATATATTAACATACTTGTGAACATATAAGGATCAAAAAAAGGCATTCTAAATTGAATAAGCTTATTCTATTTTTGTAATAGCTTTTCAATATTGGATTATCTTCTAGAGGCAACACCTATCATCTATCATCTACCCAGCTCTTATATTTCTACCATCCTCAAGAGTTAGTCATATATTGTATTAATAATAAGATTAATAAATACACTAATGTTTTATCATCCAATGTCCTTTGTATGTTTCTACAAAAAAGATAAACAGGTAATTGCATGAATTATACAAGCATTTGCTGCACACTAAAATAAACAGTCCAACATTTTAAACATAGAGATTTCTAAGTTGCTATAAATTCCACAAGATCAGTACATAAAAAAATAAAACATATACAACATATTTGGCATAAAATGAATGATATCAGTGAAATTGTATGTCCTTATTTAAACTCAAGATGTGCTTCCCAGCATTGTTGCATTGTTTGTGCACATATCTGCTTCCTGTCTCCCAGTGTGATATTATTAAACTATTTGCTCTGTTCATATTTCTGTGCGTAATACTATTGGTTATCAGATTTATTTATAATGTGTTCCTGCTGCTATGAATTGCTAGCTTCGTATCATTAGCCTGATCCCAGGTATGCATCTCCTACAATTTTGTCAGCATCTATTTATTTTCCTTATGAGATTACGTATCCACAGATTTCCCACACCTTGGTCTGACTCCATCATTGCCATCTCCCATAGTGACTCCTAATCCATAAAAAATGGGTTTAGAGAAGATCATAAAGATTTATAAGGAATAGAGTTGAACGAACACGAACTGTAGCGAACATTACGTTTTTTGGACCCCGGACCCGAACACGGACATTTCACTGTATGTTCGGGTTGGAGTTCGGTGTTCGGTGATTTAATGGCGCGTTTTGAAAGGCTGCAGGGACTTGTGTGTCCTTAGAAGCCATCACAGCCATGCCTACTAATTGGCCAGTGTAGCATGTGAGCCATAGACATAGTATACATAGACGCCGCATTGACTGCTGAGCGGCGAGAAATACACACAGATACAGAGATATCAACTGCCACACAGGGATAATGAGAATGGCAGTACTCAGTTAGTGCAGGGATAATGGGAATGGTAGTACTCAGTTAGGGGGCCCTAAATAACAATGAGGGGGGGGCTACTGTCTTCCCACCCGTGAGCGGTGGGTGGGGACCTTAAATAAGAATGAGTGGGGGACACCTACTGTCCTCCCCCCCACCCCCACCCTTGCGCGGCGGTTGGGGCCCTAAATAACAATGAGGGGGGACCTACTCACCTCCCCCCCCGACCCCCACCCCTGAGCAGCGGTGGGGCCCCTAAATTTAGAATAAGGGGGAGGACCTATTGTCCTCCCTCCTGGCCCCCAGCCCTGAGCGGTGGGTGGGGACCCTAAATTTAGAATAAGGGGGGGGGACCTATTGTCCTCCCCCCTCGGCCCCCACCGCTGAGCGGTGGGCGGGGGCCCTAAATAAACATTTAACCCCCCGTCCGTCACCCCCCTACACCCAAAAAATAACCCCTACCTTCCCCCCTCATCCTAAAAATAATGAGGGGGGACCATAAGCTAGATACCTGTAAAAAAAAAAAAAGAAAGAAACTTATCATTTGATGTCTTCTTTCTTCTAAAATTTTCTTTTTTCAGCCCCAAAAAAGGCCAAATAAAAATCCATAATAACCGACGCACTTAAAAAAAGCCTTGCCCCGCCCAGCAATTAGGCTCAAAGCACTCTGATTGGTGGGTTTAAGCCATCCAATCAGAGTGCTCTGACAGGTAAATGAAGAGACTGACAGGTAAGTCTCTACATTTACCTGTCACAGCACTCTGATTGGTTAACTTGAAATCCACCAATCAGAGTGCTCTGTGTCATTTTACACAGCATGGGAAAGTTCTTTGGAATTTTCCCACGCTGTGTAATTTGACTCATAACAACACTCTGATTGGTGGATTGAAAGTAACCAATCAGAGAGTTATGAGTCAAATTACACAGCATGGGAAAATTCCAAAGAACTTTCCCACTTTGTGCAAAATGATACAGAGCACTTTTATTGGCTGGATTTCAAGCTAACCAATCAGAGTGCTCTGTGTCGTTTTACACAGCGTGGGAAAATTGCAAAGAACTTTCGCATGCTGTGTAAACTGACATAGAGCACTCTGATTGGCTTAAACCAACCAATCAGAGTGTTCTTATTCTAATTACAGGGCGGGGCAAGGCTTTAAAAGCCTTCCCCAGCCCTGCAGAGCTCAGTATGCGCGGAGCCCTCCATGGGTGAAGATGGATTTTTTTTTTTTTATTGCGACGGTCATTATGGATTTTTATTTGGCCTTTTATGGGGCTGAAAAAAGAAGGTTTTAGAAAAAAGAAGACATCAAATGGTAATTTTATTTTTATTTTTTTTACAAGTACTTAGTTAATGGTCCCCCCTCATTATTTTTAGGGTGAGGGGGTAGGTAGGTGTTATTTATTTTGGGTGGAGGGGGGTGGGACCCCTAGTCACCTTGGGGGGGTTACATTTTTATTAAGGGCCCCCACCCACCGCTCAGGGGTGGGGGCCAGCGGGGAGGACAATACGTCCCCCCCTTATTCTAATTTAGGGGCCCCATCCACTGCGCAGGGGTGGGGGCCAGAGAGGAGGACAGTAGGTCCCCTCCTCATTGTTATGTAGGGCCCCCACCCACTGTGCAAAAGTGGGGACTGGGGGGGAGGACAGTAGGTCCCCCCCCTCATTGTTATGTAGGGCCCCCACCCGCTGTGCAGAAGTGGGGACTGGGGGGGAGGACAGTAGGTCCCCCCCCTCATTGTTATGTAGGGCCCCCAACCGCTGTGCAGAAGTGGGGACTGGGGGGGAGGACAGTAGGTCCCCCCACCTCATTGTTATTTAGGGCCCCCACCCACCGCGCAGGGGTGGCTGCTGGGGGGAGGACAGTAGGTCCCCCTCCCTCATTGTTATTTAGGGCCCCCACCCGCTGCTAATACTAAGTAATCTTTACTTAGTATTAGTAAATGTGGCTGAAAGACCAATTTAAGTTTTTCAGCCTTTTGATAGATAGCTCCCTAATACCGTGGGCATTAGGTAGTTATCTACTAAGCGGCTGCTTATTTTATGTTATTTTAAGTGATTTCCCTATTCACATTTGTTTGCAGGGCACTTGTCCTCCTCTTACCCCATGTTACTTCCTTTTGCAGCCCTCTAGCCCTTTCCAGGACTCTTGTAGAGACGTTTTAGTGCCCAAAAGTTCGGTTCCCCATTGACTTCAATGGGGTTCGGGGTCCAGTTTGAGCCGAACTTGAACTTTTTGACGAAGTTCGGCTGAACTTGCGAACCCGAACATCCAGGTGTCCGCTCAACTCTAATAAGGAAGAGAGCTACTAAAAGACAGAAGGTTGTGAGTTAGGAGTCCTTGAATCAATTCAGAAAAAAATGTGTTCTGTCAAATGTCATATTAGACATAGAATCAGGAATCCTATAGGGAACTAGAGAATACAACCAGGAGCTCCTGGACAAGCAGAGGTAACAGACGGTCAGAATATTAAGCAGAATCAGACAGTCAGAGGTTTATGCTTGGCAGCAACAGTAAGCAAAGTAACAAACAAAGTCAAGGTCAATCGGTAGAAAACTAAATATTTAGAAGCTGGCAAATGATGACAGGAAAACAGAAACAAGTAAAGGATAGGGCACAGCTCTAACAGCACAAGGAAATCAGTGATATGAAAGTGCACATTACAAATTTGCTGTTTATATGTTTTAAATTCTGTAGGTTTTTTTTTTTTTTGCAAGGCATTAATGTATCTAGTCCTAGGATTTTTTTCAACAATATGTTTAAAGGGTTGCTCCAATTACCATGACCACTTCAGTGATTTGAGGGGGTCATGGTAGTAGGAGGCAGTATGTACAGTGTTTCAGCTTGAAACACTGCCCATACTGAGATATTTGTAATTGTGTGCAGGGGCTAGTTAGTTGCACGTGACATTGAACAGAGTTCAGGGCTGCTAATGTCAATTCTGTGCATAAAATATGTCAGCCATTAGCACGCACTGAACGCATGTGACATGACAGGTCTGCATAAAAGCTTGGAAAAACCATAAGTACTTAAATGCACATTAACATTTATAAGGTTGATCCAAAACCTTAATGAGCAAATGGAAAAATGGTTACAGATTAAATTATTTTCATCACTAATAGTTTTAATCATATTACCTTACAGAATGTTTAGCCAGCACCCAATGGTTAATGATGATCTTCCAAATCGTATTATCGCAGGCACAGTGGCCATAAAGTCTAATGTGGCAAAATTCACTGAAACGGATGCCATTTTCGATGATGGAACAGTGGAAAAAGACATTGATGCAGTTATTTTTGCAACTGGTTATACCTTTAATTTCCCTTTCTGTGAGCATCTCAAAGTCCAAAACAACAAGATCTCTTTGTATAAATATGTTTTCTTGCCAGAGTTGGAAAAACAAACACTGGCTGTCATTGGCTTAATACAACCACTTGGAGCCATTATGCCAATCTCAGAGCTTCAGGCACGGCTAGCCACCAGGGTTTTCAAAGGTAAGACAAGTTAATTTAGTTAAAACTAAAATGCATTAGGTCCATGTGATTTCTCCAGTAATTCCTGCTGTGAGGTGGAATTCCATTTAGTTTCAGGAGTGCCCATTGTGTAACTTTTTAGAGAGCAATATGAATCCACAGTTACGGGGTTGGTTCTGTTAATCAATACCTTTACATTTCTTATGCATATCTCCACATCTATTCCATATATTATACATACACATGTCCACATATTATTCATTTATCAATTTAAAAACATTTACACTTGCATCAAACAAATCACACACACCATACCTAAATACAACATACATGCATTACTGAGACATGTAGGCATGCATTCACACTCTAAACATATTACACATACAGACATGTGTATATTTATATATATATATATATATATATATATATATATAAATTATATAGGAAATAAGGCTTGCACTCACGGTCTGTAGTAATGATAAAATATTTCTTCTTTATTGGAATATTCTTAAAACATGTCTGTTATCATCGACGTTTCAGCCATCGTTCGTCTCTCGCCATGTTGTGCGCATGCGCGAACACGCCGACACCCGGAAGTGGCGTGCTCGCGTCATCTTCTGTTGCCTGGGTTACCCGCTTTGTTTACAGGCTCCCCGGCCGCACAGTAATCTTAGAGAGCGCTCGGGTAGAAGGCAACACGCTTGGATTAAAACATCATAACAGTATATAAATTTCATCCACAGATATACATGTCAAGGCATAATTTAGGCACATCTCCCAATAAGATAATTACAGTGCATGATTACAATATCTAGTATGATTAAAGGGCTACAATATATAAAGGTACCTTATCTATCACCTAAACAAAGCTTATGGATATTATCTATACCCTATACCATATAGATAATATCCATAAGCTTTGTTTAGGTGATAGATAAGGTACCTTTATATATTGTAGCCCTTTAATCATACTAGATATTGTAATCATGCACTGTAATTATCTTATTGGGAGATGTGCCTAAATTATGCCTTGACATGTATATCTGTGGATGAAATTTATATACTGTTATGATGTTTTAATCCAAGCGTGTTGCCTTCTACCCGAGCGCTCTCTAAGATTACTGTGCGGCCGGGGAGCCTGTAAACAAAGCGGGTAACCCAGGCAACAGAAGATGACGTGAGCACGCCACTTCCGGGTGTCGGCGTGTTCGCGCATGCGCACAACATGGCGAGAGACGCCGGGCGATCGGTAACACAGGTGGTGAGTGTTTTTTAAGATTTAATAATTAGTCTGTTTAGCTATTTAAATGCTGATGTTTGTAAATGTATTATTTGTATTGAACTGATCCTGATGAAAGCCACGAACGATGGCTGAAACGTCGATGATAACAGACATGTTTTAAGAATATTCCAATAAAGAAGAAATATTTTATCATTACTACAGACCGTGAGTGCAAGCCTTATTTCCTATATAATTTTTGTAATTTTTGGCTATGGCTTATTTATGCACCCGGCATTTTCCAATACTTTAAAGTGTGTGTGCAGGGTACCACTGGATGAAATATATATATATATATATATATACACAGCTCTATATACTTAAACATTCATTCATTCACAACACACATTCAAACAATGTGTACCTCTTTACAAGCAGTGTTTACAAATGGCAAATATGGGTCAAGTGTTTGAACCTGGTTTGTCTTGGAGGCAGTGGACAGCATATTTTCTGTTGACGTATATGAAGAATTTGCCCAGACCTATCAAGTAACACAATGTTTTACCCATCTTCTCAATCACTTATGAGAACATTTCTGTCACAAGGTGTTGATAAGACTGTTTTAAACTGCAGTGTGAGTGCAGTGTTTTAATATGCTCATTCTGCACTTGGAATGAAAAACTGAGTATTTATGTCCACGTGCCGGTGTTTCGACAGCAATCACTATATGGACTGCCCTGGTTGGCATGCCAAAGGTGATTGGTCTTGTTAATCATCTGTTTTACAAGGATCGCTGTAGGCTCCTATTGCACACTACAAAGACATAGTGAAACTATGTTTTTTATGTTATTTTATTTTTCTGCAGGTGATCAATCGCTGCCTTCTGCATGTGACATGAAAGAAGATATCCAGAAAAAGAAAGAAGAGATGGAAAATCGGTAATTCTCATTTACTGTTTTATACATGAAAAATCATGTGTAATGAAACCGCTATTTCCTGATGTTTTTACCTTTTTTTATATTTATTTCTTATATCAGTGAGTTTCAACTGTAGTTTTGAATACAGATGGATTTCAATAAGGGTAGAGTGTTTTTTTTTTTTGTTTTTGTTTTTTTTTTGCTTCTAATGAATCTCACTGTTGCAACAAAATACATTTTAAAATAACATGAATCCATTTCGCTCAATGTAGTTTCAGTTCAGTTGATTAATTAAATTAATTTTACAGCTAAATTAAAAAGTACTGAGCAAAATGAAAGAGGCTAAATTTTCTTTAACAAATAATAAACAAACCCCTATGTATTCTTAGAAGAGCACTATAGGGTCAGTGACACAAATGTGTATTCCTGACCCTGTAGTGTTAAAACTACCATTTAGGTCAGTGCTCCTCAACCCTTTCCTCAAGGAAAACATAACAGTCCAAGATTTAGGTATTATTTGGGTGTGCCTTAGGTGTTTAGAAAAAGACAAAAACCACCTTAGAATCAAAGGTGTTTTTAGTTTTTTGTTTTTTTAAACGCCTTAGGTAACTCTTTAGGTAATCCCTAAATCCTGGACTGTTAGGTGTGCCTTGATGAGAGGGTTAAGGAGCCCTGATTTAGGTGGGTTCCCTCCCCTTATCCCCCATTAAAAGGTCTGATTTAAGATAAGGTTAGGGACTAAAGAAAGTATTTAGAAAATTGAGCAGACTAGATGAGCCAAATGGTTCTTATCTGCCATCACATTCTATGTTTCTATGTAAGAAAACTTACCTTATTTCTGCAGGTCTGCCAGTGCTGGTTCTGCCCCGATCTGCCTTCTTGCAGACATCATCAGAATTTAGGATTTCAGTCGATCCAATGTTTTCTATTAGGGAAATCATTGGATTGGCTGAAATCAGCAGGGAGGTTGGATGGGAGCGGGGGCCAAGCACCAGTTTGGCCAAACAGCACCTCCTCATAGATATGCATTGAATCAATGCATCTCTATGATGAAAGTTCAGCATCTCCATGTTGTGATCCGAAATGTGAAAAAAAATCTGTGATCTATTCAGAGCTAAAAAAAATTAACAGGCCAGAGCAACAGAAAAAATGTTTGTGAAAAAGCTAATGAACATTTTACTAAATATTAACCAGTTTAAATGTATAATATGATATATTTTATTTTGTGAAGCTCTATGTTTTATAGATTAGTTATCGCACGTAAAGCATATGTCACAGTTTATGGAAACTGATAGTCATATATATCTTTATGAACTACAAATAATATATATGTTTACTTTTGCATTTGTACATATATAAACTTTTATGCTATCCAACATCAGCCTCAATTTTTATTTTTTTGTACAAGCTTTTCAAATAATTCATTATATTAGGATAAACATTTAAAATGATTTTTTTTTCAAAATATTACAATTGTATAATATATTACAAATATATATCCATATATAAAAATATTTTTCAAAATATTTAAATCATTTAAAAAATGTATCTAAAAATATTAAATCTTTAAAAAACATATATACGAATATTAAATCAAGGCCATCATTGGAAATTTGGTCACTTTTTTTTCATGTATTGCATTCTTTACTTTAGCTGTGATATTATTCTCATTGGCAGCTACGTGCACAGTCAACGTCATACCATACAAGTGGATTACATGGACTACATGGATGAACTTGCAGAATTCTTAGGCGTAAAACCGGACATGACCAAACTCTTTCTCACTGACCCTAAGCTGGCTTGGAATGTATTATTTGGACCATGCACCCCATACCAATACCGACTTTTTGGTCCTGGAAAATGGGATAAAGCAAGAAAGGCCATCCTGACTCAGTGGGACCGGGCTTTGAAACCAATGAAAACTCGGTGTATAGAACCTTCTAATGGCAATTCTGTTTTCAATCTAATGGTTTTAGGGATAGTGGTAATTTTGGTTGCATGGTTTTTTTACTTCTAAATGTCAAATAATATCTAGTCTACCTATTTAACCCCAATCACGACCAAAGGTTTTCCGAGATTCCAACCATTCGTGATGAGGTCTTTTTGACATTTATTTTTTGTTTTGTTTGTTTTTTACCATAATTCAACACCTTAAATAGGTTTTAAAACTAAATATTGACAAGCCAGCCGTGCTGAGACTATAAGTTTAATAGCCGTCAAAGATTCTAAAATTGCTACAGAAATCTTTACACATATTTGATGAAAGTAGACCAATCAGAGTATTTAACTATAAGTATTTTAACAGTTGTCACTTAACAATTTTATCACCAATTCATTGGGCAGACTAGATTGGCTGAATGGTTCGTATCTCCCATCACATTCTGTTTTCTATTAAGTTTCAAATTTTTTTCTTCTGGTTTCAAATTTTCTTTTAAGTTTTTCACACACTTAACATTTAAAGTTTAATTTCACAGACCACATATGACCACCTACTTTAAAGACCTATGATTTGTAATCTTGTACTGCACCCGAGTGCAACAATACACCCGTGTTGATCTGTCAGATTTTTAATGTTGTAGGGTCAAATTATAGACTTGCAATGACATTTTTCACATTTTCACTAGTTGATTTATTTGGATTATTTCATTTTTGGGACAAAATAGCTTTCCCCAACTACAGTTCACTACCATCATGACATGGCATTTTCAAAAGAAAACAATGAAGACTATTTAATATATAGGGCCTATTAGTTTTTTTTTTCTTTAGACTGTCTCATCACCAGTTTATTTTACATTTTGCACTACATTTTATTTTAATTCTTTTCACATACTATTTATTTTAGCAGTTAAGAACAATACCCGACATGTATAACTATGTCAGGTTTTGGGAGACTTTAGATGCTCATATCAGAGACGTTCCCTAAATTGAACATGTCTCTTTGCTTGCTTCTCAGAGATACTAGAAGGTGAAGTGACACTATCAGTGTCACCATTCACACTTTGATGCTATTTCTAACCCTCCCTTAACCCTAATTCTTTCAAAATCTAAGTAACCATAACCTTATCTCACCCTAAGTAACCCTACCTGTCACTGCCATAGCTAACCCTAACTAGATCTAGCCATAACAAGACCTCACTGTAGCTATTCACTGTTTACTAGACTGATTCTTGGTGACCCTAATAACTACTTAGCAGGTGAGCTAACCCTAACTATTTAGTAGGTTGGCCCTAGCTAAACCTAGATAAGCCTAACATTACTCCTTGCTAAACCTAACACTAAAAAAAGTTTGCTTGATCGCCCAAAGTGCCAGTCACAATAAAAACATACTTTTACTGAAATACATGCCAATTGTGATTGGTTCCCAGGGTGATCAGGCAGACTTGGGGCCAATTAAGAAAGCATTGCTGGGTTGCCTCCTTGTGATGGGCCATTTGCATCAGGATTGTAGCAGGGGCTGACAGGCATCGGGCAGCTGTGACAGCATGTCACAGTAATCCAAAGCCAGAGTAGGCAAGCAACTACTACTGCTGGATGTCTTATGATTGAAATATCCAGCAGTAGGTCAACACATGCTGTGATTGCAGCATCTACAAAGTCTCCCACTGCTTCCAATAATGAAGGTTATCATCCAATCACTGTGGTATGGTGCAAGCAATAGTGAGGTCAATTTCTGGACTCCCTCACTAGTGAAGTGTCCAAAAATAGCTGGGACTCCCTGCAATCTAGGAGACCTGGCGCACTAAGTACAAAACTACCCTATACATTGTGAAAGGGATAAAATGTAAATAATGACCTGACCAGACTATTACTGTCTTTCTTCGGGTCTGCAATCAATTGTGAGAAAGGAAAAATCAAACTGACTTCTTCACTTGGAAAGCTATAAAATACTAATTCTGCGTCTGAAAGAGGAAAATGATTAACAATATTGATTATTACTTTCATTCATTAAATGATCACAGAATAGGAAGCTTCTCTTCAGCATCATCCTGTTTCCAGTAAATCTGAAATACTTTTCTAGTAGAAATGATCAAGTAGCAATCATGTTGTGATAGCTTATTATAACACGCGCAAACTAGCACTGAAACAATTATGGCAGAAAAAAGGAAATACAATTTAATAAGTGTTCAATGTAATTTTACACACGCATTTTATGTCTGATATCTGATGTTTGCATGCTAAACGTTTCATCTTAGAGAGGTGGCTGATATTAGACATATATATATTTCTTTGCAGAATAATGTGAATATACAAATGTGAATGTTTGAAATATGGGACTATGGCCATACTGCAATTGGATACTGTGAATCTAATTGATGAACATTTCATTATTTTAATAATTAATTAGTTTTAATATGGGGGAATGGACAGTTTGCATTTCCCAACATTTTAGCTAAAACATGAAAATTAATTTTGCAGCAATCATAAATACGTGATTTTTTTTAATACCTGTTTCATGAAAGAAAAGTGGAAAGATCTGGTTTAATGGCAAATGTATATTAATTAAAAAAATTTAGAAAATTACTTGTCTGTTTGTCATTTGGTTTTAGTAGTGCTCCAACTATTGTTTACAAACAGCTAAGGATAGTAGTACTCCACCAGCTAAAACGCAGTGTCTGGGGTCCACATTTACATAATCAATGTCAGTACTTGTATAGCATTTCCACATTGAGTCTCCATTGATTTTAACCCCATCACTACTAAGCACGTTTTGATTTGAAAATACTAGCATAACATTTATTTGAATCAAGGAATGCATGCATAGCTAGCATATAAACTTATCATAACTCAGCAATTTTGAGTATAGATTGCTTTACAGAGAAACGTAACCATTTAAATTATGTAAATTTACAAAAATATATAAACATGTTTATACTTGATATTAGATGTACTATGCATTGAAGGGGTAAATGGTTATTCCACTCCACTTGATGGACACGTCACAGCTGACTTGGTAGTGATATGTTTTCTTTGCAAATAAAGACATTTTGCATTTTACTTCATAGTCCCAGTTTAACTCATAAACGTTTGAAATTGTCATCATAAAAAGGCTGTGGTGTACATTAATTCTTAAACAAAATAAACAAAAGACAACAAACGAAATCGTATACTGGTCAAGCCACAAATGACTAACTGCTTACAAATGTATAAGAAATGTAAAACTGCCTGCAGATGAATATAAAAATAAGTATTTCACTCAATTGACAGCAAGCAAAATAAATATATAGTATTGCTAACTTTTTCATTACATCAAAGAGTTTGAAATACAAACACTAACTCCCAGCAGACTACAATGTTATCATATAATCTAACACACTGTTGTCTAAAACAGGAAATTATTTTAGGAATTTAATATTTTACCCAGGACAAGACTTTTGTATCATCAAGTAAAACAAAATTTAGGGAACTTGGAATCTCATATCTGATATTTATTACAATTTTAAAGGCTACCAAAGAGTCATCATTGATGTAGACATGATCATAATCCTACCACTCTGATATTTATCTACACCAGTTTTATTGTTGAATCGATGAAAAGGGCTCTTTATCTTTTGTTAAAGGGAACCTCTCATGCCTCACCCTCCCTCTGTCATGATCTCCTTACAGTGGTGGGTGTTATAGTTCTGAAACACCCAGCTCAAGTCTGCCCTCACTCCTCACTGATTTTCCTTGCATGGGGAATTTTCCCAAGCAGGACAAACCTTCTGCATGATGCTGGCTTTGATGCCAGCATGCCAATGTGTGAATATTAGAGAAGTACTGGATACCGCAATCAACAAATAACCCAGGTGCTCTGAAGCTCTGAGCTAGCTTGTTAAAGACCCGTTAAGGTCGAAAAATTGCTGCTTATGCCCCAATAAAGCTGCTATTTCTGTTATCCCGGAGAGCCTGAACCATAATGTCTGAATGGAGTGACATTAGTCACTACATTTTTATCCTCCTGAGCCAGCGCTAACAGCATGCACTGTGGTTGCTATAGGTGGGAAGTAGATAGAACTTCCTGTGAGAGGTCTCTTCTGCTCTCCCTGTCAATTAATTCTTCGGCATAGAGTCAAAATTGATTACATAACAAATATATGCCTGAATTTTCTGTTTAGAGATACCTTAAACGCACATGCTGCAATGCCCTTATGGAATGTAATGGGTTAACCAGGGCCCACATTGTAGAATGCTACGTGACTAGTTAGCCAGTTACTTGCCGCTGCAAACTGGCTCATACTACCTTAGCTTTGATTTAAAAGTCAATAACTGTAACGTTACAGGACTGGTTTGTTATTTACTTATGAGGAAATAGAGGTAATTATCTGTGATCATTTCACCTTATAAATCTGAGCCTGTCTGAAAGTTATGCAGGTTGCTTGTTCAGGATTCCAAATACTCCTTATACAGAACCTGATGTGTCTAATGCCTCACACTTTATTGTTTAATACCAGTGCTAATAAACAGCGGTTTATAAACAGTACAGAGGATCCACACAGGCAGTCTTTGTGTATGGGAGGATCTATGGCACATTTACATTTGTTGAATTTCCATTTATCATGTCTTAATTTCCACTTGCCAATAGCTAGTGGGCTTGTGGAAATTTTGAGCCCTGTGACTCACATGCCCTTTATTAGAATTGTCTAGGCACTTTGATGTCTGTGAACGTTATCCTGAAATTGTAATTGAAAAGTACTAAAGATGAAAACAAACTAATACAAAAGGATTTACTTTCTTGAATATGCAAGTACCCCACAATGTAGCTTCATAAAAAGTTATAAATACATTTTCAAACAGAAAAAAGATAAGCGCTACTATGCTCTCCACCCCAGTGATGTTACAGAGCTCCACGATGGTCCAATCCAATGCTCCTCAAAGGGGAGCAATGGGTCACTAATGCTCATGCTTGCTGTGTGCTGCCCTCGCATTCAAACTTTCCTCTAGGACAACATTGAATCAATGCTTTTCTATGAGTCTTCTGTGTTATATGCCCAAGGTTTACTTAGTCAGTGCAGTGGAAGCACCTGTAGTCTCTGTCATTCTGTCATGTGACCTCTATCTGGAGCTCAGGCATTCTCAGGAGATTAGACCCACACCAACATGGTCGAACGGAAGTAGAGACGAGGAGAGGGAGCACCAGGTAAGCAGCAGAGGTCTGACGTCATTCAGGTGTGTCAGGTCGACCCAATTCTTGTGTAAGAGTAATTACATCTTTAGTAATCAAAAGGTTAATTCATTTAATTTTTACTAATAAACAGAAGTGAATTTTAATCATTGAAGATTTATTTGCTTCAGGGAAAATTCATCGTTGCTGTCTCAAAGTTTTTCCAGCTCATATTTGGCTCATAAATGTCAGGATAAACAATCATTTTCCAAATTCTTTGCATCTTTGAGACACAAAATAAACTTCACCATCCTGTGTACATTAAAAAAATAACATTGTTACTATTCTTATCTACCATTTCATTGCATCCTGTATTGGAGTTGAAAAGACTGCCGCCAGCCGCCATTTGTGGACAGGAATTTAAATAGAATACACAGGATATTTTTAGTTGGGTTTAGTTGGGTTTAAAATTAATTCTTAGTTGTCCATATATTATAGTTTAGCTATGCACATAGCACCAATTCGTACCGTTTATTAACAGACCCATTGTATAGCATTAAATGTTGTCACTTTTCAAAGAAAGGTAGCAACAACAACAACATTACGTACAATAAATGGAATGAACCATACGTAGCCAGACTGTTTTTGGTTTTTTTTGCCCATGAAACAGACACTCTAGTGTTGATCAGATTAACATGTAACAGCATGTTGTGAAATATCTCATGGGTTCGTTCCACCTGGATAAACTGTTCATCCACTGGACCGGTGTCCTATTTTAAAATGATACATTCTGTGTTGTTGGAAGCAAGGATTATTTACAGAAATTCTCTGTCAGTGTGTAGAAAGATGACAAATATATGCACATATACTAAACAAATGTAATTATAGGGTTTGGTCCATAGAGCACTGTAACATTTCCTTTTGTGTTGGGATCATTTATCACATGAGTGAATGAACAGAAACACTGTTTGTATGTTTGGAGAAAACATTTTGAGACTGAATACATTTCATTCCATGACTTTAGAAGCAGCAAGGTCTTCAAGGTTTGATTACACAAGTGAAGAACAACGGAACACATGCTGCTAGTAGTATGATTGCTAAAAAAAAAGTTCATGTGACTTGATTCAACCAAGATAAACAAAGCTATTGCAATCAGGAGGAAGATGATCAAATCATAATGAACTGCTTCAAGGATTGTGTTCTTCTTATAGTATCATTTTTTAAATGTAATTTTTTTCCTTTTAATTTCAGGGTAATATAAAGTCACAAATAGATAAGGACTCAGGGGGGAAAACTAAATAGTGGATAGAAATAGAACCATAGAGCATGTATTTAAAAAAAGGTATTTCAGCACCAACTACTAGATAAAACACTTTAAAATATCTTACAACCTTGGATCTTTGCGAATTAAAAGCAAAGGTACAAGAAAAATATAATCATTTTTTAACTATCCATTAAGTACAAATTAAATTCCCATCACTTCCCTTGATTGTCTGGACTGTACTAGTCAGGCCTAATGTATGAAAAAAATAATAATAACCAAAACACTTGCGCCCTGTCCAAAACCACAATATACACTTTTAAATAAGAGTTTTTGGTTCTACTAAATGGCCACAAAAAATATACTATTTTTACTGTCAGTGTTACTGTCAGATAAGCATATATCATTTTAATATGATAACATTTTTTGATTGAGCACATTAAATGGTGTATCCCTTTAACTAATTGCTCCGAAAGACTGAATAGCTCAACACTATTATATATATATGTTAATTCAAAGTTAGCTAACTTAAGTCTTACCACTGTTGATTTATTGCTTAACTTACATGCTGTTGTTTGCCATTCCCATTAATTATTAGGAGTGGAACAGTCAGGGCGGATTCACTCATTTAATTGAACATTATTCATAGCAAGCAGGTGCTGTTCCTTTCTGAATAGTAATGTTGTCTGGAGACAATAATACTCTGTGTACTTTATGTTGGTATCTATTTAAAAAAATAAACTGTTCTTACGAGGTATAAGGTTACAGATCTTAGGAAACTATAATGTTAATTATTAAGGATGTTCTTTTTTCTTAAATCTGTCTTCACTGTTTCACTTCAGCAGCTTCTGTAGTGAAAAACAAAGTGTCAAAAACACATAACCAATTTACGCCCATTCTTTATGCTTTTAACCTACTCGGTATTTACTTTGCCAGCCATTTAAGATTGTCATTCTCTTGCACAGGAAACTGCGTTGATTATACACATCCTAATGGCTGCAAAAAATTCTATAACTAGACTATGGAAAACCACACAAATGCCTTCAATATACACAATACGGGCAATAATCTCCTAAATTAAATCCTATGAGGAGATGGCTTTCAAACTCATGGGAAAACAAAGCATGTATGAAAAAATATGGACGAGATAGGGATAAGGGGGATTCGCGAGAGACTCCTGGGAGATATCACACGGCACTAAATAATGGAGGGCATCATTAGCTCCTATGCCAACGAGCGTCTTCGATGATATAGGGCAAGGCACAGTGCCAAGTCTGAGTAAGCGACTACGTGGTAAACATGACTACTAATGCAATGCAGCTTAGAGCATCCCCATAACTTTTTCATTTTTCTTTTTTGTAACTTCAATTCATAGTTCTGTTTTCATAAAACTTTATGTTGAATGTTAAAATTGCAATATGTTCAAGAATGATAACAACTATGGCACTCTACACCTATTAAAAGGTACAAATTAAGTTCACTATGCCAGGACATATGTTCTGGAGTGTATGTCATGCCATGTAATGCTTCAACGGAATCAACGGATTGTATATGTTATGTACCAACTGTAAAAGATGGGTGCTCAATGCATTTGTCTGTGATTATCTGATCGAACCAACTGTAAACTCTTGCAACATATTGAAAAAAAATCAATAAAAATTTAAATATGAAAAAAAAAAAAAGATTGTCATTCTCTGATCGTAAACATATCTCGTATTTACTGACTGTGTCCAGCAAAGTGTTTACTTTACCCCACTTCTGAATCCATACATGCTTCTGGGAAACATGTTTACTTCACAGTTGTGTGGTAGCTGTTTGTGTCGCTGTGTTGGCTCTAATGTTTTTACTCAGCCCAGATCAGAGGATTGTTTCACCTGTTTAAAATGATACAATGTTCCAGCGGCAGACTCTGGTGTGAGATTATTTTAGCAGTAACATCTATGATGAGAGGGAAGATGATACATACTGTATAAATACCATTATGGTTTTAGTAGCTCAACCTATACTTACCGTGCATAAATCTGATCCTCTTCTCTTCCTCACTCCAGATCTATCTTTTCTGCTTTTTCAATATTTTTCTCCTAAAATACATTTTACAGTATTTTTGCACAGTAGTATTTTTCCATCCCTTGACAAAACTTGACAAAATGTCAAGCTACTTTTGTAAAGTTGTCACATCCCACAGTCATCGCTGGCAACACCTAGAGGAATAAAGCTTTGTATCGCTTATTGCTAGACATTATCTATGGAGACTCCTGCGTTCTCATTTGACCCTCCGTAAACCTCAATGTTGAACTTTTGTGCATGTACAAGAGTACAGCATCGACATAGGCATCTGGCAGATGAATCACCAGAAGCTGAAGAGGATCCAAAGGATGCGGAAGACTGTGCCTGCGATGTACAGCTACAGGTTGCTAAAAAATGTACTTTCACCTGCATCAAGGACTTTGAGCAGTGAAGTCAACATTGGGGGTCAAAGACCCTAGAAAGTTACATTAATGCTTTTATCCGGTTTAGACCAGATAATAGGACAGTATGTTCATCTAGGTCAGCAACATATTTCTTTATCCTGGAAATAATTAACATATTTGTTCTAATCATAAATGATTATCCCACCAGAGACTGTTATAGGACCATTATATACTATAAAAATAATAAATTCACCTGCAGGATTATGATTCTTGGGACTTAGCTAATGCAACCAGAACTGCAATTAAGTCAAATTTTAGTAACTGTCTAATACAAGTCCTGAGATATTTTAATCTAAGTACTCCATTTTGTGATATTTCAGCCAAAGTCTTTGATCTGTGGAAACAGAATCAACAAAACATGATTTTCAGAAAGCCAAATGTTTAAAAAAAAAAATACAAATGTAAACACTTACGCAACTCAAAGGATAAACTCGTATGAGAAGTATAGACCACCCTATATCTAATCCTGGTGGTAGTGCTGGCAGTTTTTCTCAGTCCCTGCTTGCAGAAGGATCTGAGTACCAGAATGAGACATCGGTGGGTGTTCCAAACCAGTTAATAGACCTTAAGAAATAAGGAAATAAGCGTTCGGAAAATAGTGTTGTGTTCCTAACACGATAGTGTTCCTTTAAATGACCTTTGGAGTGATACTAAAAAAACATTTTTTTTTAAATGTTAGGGATTTCAATTTGAGAAAAGGTACCTTTTTGGTGTCTTTTCTATGTAGTTGGGCTAATGAATATTGGAGACATTACTGCTGTAATGAGTAGTTGGGAGTATGAGCGCAGGGCTTCAGTTTTGTGTGTTTACAAAAAAAAAAAAAAACAATAAAAAACAACAATGGACTATTTGGTGTAGAACCACAACTAGATACATTTTGATTAACAATTGTCCTACAAATAAATGTGAAAACTCAGAACCAGAACCAGAAAGTTTACTTTCAATTTCTGGCATGTGGCCACAATTTTCTCTAAATTCCAACTCCACTTTGAACCTTCCTTCAAACTTTGGACTGTTCTAGAAGAACAGGAGAATTATGAGAGCTCTCAGATGTGTTTGCCAATATTTGTCTAAACTATTTGACATCTAACATAACATTATGCAATAATGATATAAATTGTATTTGAAAGTGATTTATTTATAACTGAATTCCAATAATGATTGGATGTGGGTTTTTTTTAGATTGTGTCAGTGTTACATACTTTTTAGTGGACTTATGGCTTAGTCAATAATGATAGGATAGTAATCTTGCAGTTCCAACGTTAACACTAAACTGATATTATTTCCAAGCAATGTTTGTGTAATGTTCTTAGACCACATAAAGGTGATCACAATTAATTCTTCACATTATTGTGTACAAGCTCTAAGTTGGCATTCCTCATAAGGGTCACTCCTAAACCACAGCAACCTATGCTTTTCAAATTTAATTTTTGTTTCAAGGAAGTCCCCTTGTACAATGTCATAACTACATTATTTTGTAAAAATCATTGAAGCATCGAGCTTGCCACCTTAACCCCTTAGTAGCCAGACCGTTTTTAAATTTTCTTACCGTTAAGGACTAGGGCTGTTTTTAAATTTCTGCGGTGTTTGTGTTTAGCTGTAATTTTCCTCTTACTCATTTACTGTACTCACACTTATTATATACAGGTTTTCTCACCATTAAATGGTCTTTCTAAAGATACAATTATTTTCATCATATCATATGTTACTAAAAATAAATAAATTATAAAATGTGATGAAAAAAATACACACTTTTTCTAACTTGACCCCCAAAATCTGTTATGCATTTACAACCGCCAAAAAACACCCGTACTAAATAGTTTCTAAATGTTGTCCTGAGTTTAGAATTACCCAATGTAAACATGTTTTAGCTTTTTTATTTGCAAGTTATAGGGCTATAAGTACAAGTAGGACATTGCTGTTTCAAAATATATATTTTTAAAATGTATCAATAGTGATATTGTAACATTGTTATCACTGGGTATGTCCAGTCTTTTTTAGTAGCCACTTAGTCACAAACACTGAGCAAAGTTAGCATTTATATTTCTTCTTGTGTTAAAAATGCAAAAAGCAATTATGAACGATAACTTTGGCCAGTGTTTGTGACTAAGTGGCTACTAAAAAAGACTGAACATATGCCATTTGCAATACTTTGGGTTGTCTTCTTTTGCAAAAGGTATGCAATCATGGGGGTAATTCTCATTCCTTGGCTACAATAGGCTCTCAAAGGCAACAGAACCAATCTGACAAATTTCAATGTGAAAAAACATAAAAATCAAGACTTATATTTGACCCTGTAACTTTCAAAAATACTATAAAACCTGTACATGGGGGTTACCGTTATACTCAGGAGACTTTGCTGAACACAAATATTAGTGTTTCAAAACAGTAAAACGTATCACAACAATGATACCATTAGTGAAAGTGCCGTCTGTGTGTGAAAAATGAAAAAAAATTATTTCTACTTTCACTGACAATATCCTCGCTGTGATATGTTTTACTGTTTTGAAAAACTCATATTTTTGTTCAGCCAAGTCCCCCGAGTATAACAATATCCCCCATGTAAAGGTTTTATGGTGTTTTGGAAAGTTATGAGGTTAAATATAGTGCTAGCAAATTAAATTCTCTGAACTGCTTACCTGGGTTATCAGGCAGGAACCTCAAATTATAATTAATGAAATAAAATAATTATGTAAAATGAATAGTTGAATATATATGTAGAATGTGTATATATTTATATTCAGGAATATAAATAAAATGTTTATTTTTTAAGATTTACATTAACTATAATTTTATATAAAAAAAAAGTATATACATATACATACATACACACACACATACATATACTATGTGTGTATATACTACATGTGTGTAGTGTGTGTGTGTATATATAAATACTCACACACACACCACACACACACTTTAATTTCCTTTATATGTATAATATATTATAAAATAATTAAAGCATTTTATAATATATTATACATATAAAATGCATCTCTATGATAACATTATACGTGCAATTTGAGATATTTGTGCTAAGAGGAAGGTCGTGGGTTTATGTGTTAGCGTTAGAGAACCCCTACTCAAGGTTTTGTATGGGAGGTTGTTAGTGTCAGGAGAGGCATTGCAATTGTATATCATGCAAATTGTGGTTGGCATTCACTTATGTGTCAGGTGATGAGACACTATATATGCCACTCTCCCCAGTGTGCTCTAGGTGTAGCCATATTCTTCTAAGGTGAATGGATGGTTCCATCATTAATCGTAACTTTAAATGAAAAATATAGCCACAAACTTAAAGAGGAAAAAAAAACAAAAGAAAATCAAAAGAAAAAAGAAAGTGAAATATTTCTCCTCTCTCAGCTTTTTTCGTCGGTGTGTCTTAAGTATTCCTGTCCAGGGGTTGATTGGTAGTGCCGTCTCATGTTATTTGTGATTTACAGTTTCTCAACTCATAAACTGTGGGACCTGCAGCCAGGGGTACCAAATGTTATGGAAATGTTTGGATTTTTCATGGATCTTAGCCTTTAACCTATCCATCTCTATGGTATAGTTGGGGAGCCCTCATTGCTAGTGCTAATCTATTAGTCAGTTTATTTTTGGCTCTAGTAATCAAGTCCCATGTCTAGACTCAATGGTTTCCAACCAAGTCCTGAAGTACCCCTTACAAGCCCAGGATTTAGGAATTACCTTGTGTCTAAAGTGTTTTTTGCTTCTTTCTAAAAATACCTTAGACAGAGCTGGGTAATGCCTAAACCCTGAACTGTTAGGGGGTACTTGAGAACTGGGTTGGGAACCCCTGGTCTAGAGAGTAGCAACATCCATGGGCTTTAGTGTCCCTTTAACAGTGAATAGAATTGCTGGAGAATGCTGAGCTACATGTCCCATAAATCCCTTGTTGGGTATGATTTATGACATGCAAAGAAATGTATGGGATATGCGCCACATTACAACTGAGAAATCTAGGACAAGTTGATAGACATAAGTAACTTTTTAGTTTTTCAGAGCTCAATGATTTCAGCAAATGCAAGTGCTTGTAAATTCTGGGACCTTTGTCAGTCAGTTGAAATGACCTGTAGAGCTCCATTTATTGAGCCATTTTCACCCTGCTTTTTTTTCTTAAAGGGACACTCCGCTGCTCAAATAAATAATTGATAAAATAAAATCACATTTTAGTAGATATACCCTAAACATGCATACATTTAATAATGCATGTTTTATTTTAAAATAGCTTGCAAAAGTTGCAGAAGCCCTCCCCTTCCAACCCTGCCCAGACTTTCTGTGGCTTGCCAATCACAAACTTTGAATGCAGTTAAGGATAAGTCTTTGCAAGGTTGGATCCTATGTGCAATACAAAGCCCCTTTGCCTCTTTGCCTCTTTGAAAGCCCTGGGGGAGCAGCGGGGGAGAGGGGCAGTTGTAACAAGGTTA
>OW240919.1:69498511-69712924 GCA_933207985.1 Pelobates cultripes
AATATGGTTGTAGTTTCTTGAGGGACCACACCATGGCAAGGCATTCTTTTTCAATGGCGGCGTAGCTTACTTCTCGAGGTAAAAGTTTTCTGCTTAAGTAAGCCACGGGGTGCTCGCCGCCATCCGCTCCGACTTGGTTCAGTACTGCTCCCAATCCAAACATAGAAGCGTCTGTATGGACGAGAAAGCATTTAGTTGGATCAGGAGCAGCGAGTACAGGTGCGTTAACAAGAGCGGTTTTAAGCTGTTGGAATGCCATTTCACACTCTGGGGCCCATACTACTAACTTGGGGAGATTCTTGCGTGGGTTTGGCCAGGGTACTGTAATCGGGCACAAATTTTCGATAATACCCTGCGGTACCTAGAAATGCTAAAACCTGGGTTTTGGTGCGGGGGGTTGGCCATTTGGCTACCGCCTCTATTTTGGCCGGTTCCGGTTTCTGTTGGCCACTTCCTACTCGGTGTCCTAGATATTGGACCTCAGCCATCCCTATATGGCACTTACTGGGTTTAAGGGTTAGCCCTGCCTCCCTAATACGTTCTAAGACTGCTCCTACATGGCTCAGCTGGTTGGTCCAGGAATAGCTGAAAATCGCTACGTAGTCCAGATAGGCGCACACGTATTCCTGAAACCCGTCTAATAGTCGGTCTACCATCATCTGGAAGGTGGCTGGGGCGTTTTTCATTCCGAATGGCATGACTCTAAACTGGTATAGGCCAAACGGAGTGACAAACGCAGACTTAGGAATGGCGTCCTCCGCTAAAGGAATTTGCCAATATCCTTTGCAAAGGTCGATCGTGGTTAGATAATGACCTCGGGCCATCTTGTCTAACAGCTCGTCTATGCGCGGCATGGGGTAGGCATCTGATATAGTTTTATCATTGAGCCATCTATAATCCACGCAGAAGCGGGTTGTCCCATCCCGCTTCGGCACTAGTACCACTGGGGACGCCCATGGGCTATCTAAATGCTCAATAACCCCTAATTGTAACATTTCTTCAATCTCCTTACGCATATGCTCTTTTACTGCTTCTGAAATGCGGTAAGGAGGTTGACAAAGAGGTGTTTGGCCTGGGGTTTCCACCCTGTGGGTAGCTAATGTGGTATACCCGGGAAGGTTGGAGAAGGTGGCTCCCTTCTCCCTAATTAAACTCTGGGCCTGGGTTTTCTCCTGCGAAGTCAAGCGCTCCCCTAACTGTACTGCGGCTAACTCCTCCATTTGGTTTTCTCTGGTGAGAAGATCTGGCAATGGCAAATTATCTGTGTCCTCTGTGGCAGAGGCCACATGCTCGTGGTAGGGTTTCAGCATGTTCACAGAGAACCCCGTGGACTCTTAGGGAACTTTCCTATAGGCGAACAGCAAGTGAGGTAGGAATCGTTCCCAGTCTTTCTGCGTGTCTATGAACGTCCGGATCATTTGTTTCAGCGTTCCGTTAAACCGTTCACAGAGACCATTAGACTGGGGATGGTAGGGAGAGTTAAGGATAGATCTTACCCCACATACTTTCCAGAGTTGGTGAGTTACCTCTGCCGTGAATTGGGTACCTCTATCCGAAATAATCTCCCGGGGCAATCCCATGCGGGAGAATATTTGCATAAGGGCATCCACCACAGTCTCGGCATGTACATTAGTTAGGGCCACTGCTTCGGGGTATCTGGTGGCGTAGTCCACTACGGTCAAGATGTACTTCTTGCCGGAGGGACTGGGTTTTTTCAGCGGTCCTATTATGTCCACCGCTACTCTACTAAAGGGTTCTTCTATTATGGGTAGGGAGTGTAGTTTAGCTTTATATCTGTCTCCCCTTTTTCCAACCCTCTGGCAGGTATCACAGGTATTGCAATATTGTCTAATATCTTGTGAGATACCTGGCCAGAAGAAATTTTGAGTCAGCCGATGTTTGGTTCGGCTGATTCCTAAATGCCCTGACAATGGCCACTATCTTCTCGGCGTATCGGTATAATAGCCCTTTATCCCAAGCATACTTTTCTCCTTCTAGGCCTGCCTGGTTCTTGTCTATTCGGTCTTTATAAACCTGCAGGGAAGAATCTAGAGCGACCTCGCTACCAAATTCTAAAGGTGCATCCCAGGGTAGGGTAGTGTGATTGGGGTTGCATTGCTTACCTGAGCCTCAGAGTCGGTGGGCGGTGCGAGCCTGTTGTCGAGTGACGACTAGGTAAGCCTCCTGCGTGGTAGGTCGTGGAATAAAAGCGGACGTGAGCTCCCCCAAGTCATTTCCCAAAATAACATCTGCTGACAAGTCTTGCATCATCCCCACCTCCACTTGCCCTGCCCCCGCTTCCCAATTCAAATGTATTTTGGCAGTGGGAACTTTGTAAATGGCTCCCCCTGCCACCCGTTAGGCTATGCAATCTCCCGTGAGTTGTTCTTTTGGAACCAGATGGTTTCGGACCAACGTTATGGTGGCCCCGGAATCCCTCAGTCCTTCCATTCGCTTCCCTTCTATATGGACCACTTGTCTATGGCTTTGGCAGTTGTCTGACGCCGCTTGCACCGGGTTAACCTCGTGGAGCGTGCCTAGCGGTTCTTCCATCTGGGTGGTGGCGGATGGCTGTGCAAAAACTCCGGTCTGATAACAGTGTACTGCTGCTCTAGGCCCAAGTGGTGGTCCTTGGTTGGGCCCTGATGGTCGTGCCCGGTTTCGGGGACAATCTCTTTGTATATGTCCTAGTTGGTTGCAGGTATGGCCTCGGATGTGTGCTCGGTTATTGTATCGGGGTTGGTACGGATAGTATGCTCCCCCTGATCGTGGGGGGTCCACCACGGCAGGCCGATAGGTGCTTGCCTGGGGAAATACTTTAGGTAGGGGCCGCTGTTCTCGCCTAGTGTCTTGGTGCTCGTCCGCGAGTTTAGTGGCATCTTGTAAGGTACAGGGTTTACGGTCCCTTACCCAGTTCTGAATCTCGGTGGATAATCTCTGGTAGAATTGTTCTAATAGCAGTAGCTGCATGATATCCTGCTTAGTGGTTGCTTGTGCTGCCTTAATCCACCCGGTGGCTGCTCTTTGTAGGCGATGTGCAAATTCAGCGTGAGAGTCCTTCTCCTGTTTTTTCAGGTCCCGGAATTGGAGTCGGTACGCCTCCGGAGTGATGGCATACCGAGCTAGGATGGCATGCTTTACTTTATGGTAGTCTCTGCTGTCCTCATCCGGCACGGCTCTGTAAGCTTCTGCTGCGCGGCCAGATAATTTACCAGCCAGCAGGGGTACTTGATCGTGTGGCCTGATCTCATGCAGCTGGCACAGTCTTTCGAAGTCCTGCAAATATCCTCTAACTCTAATGTGTTCAAGCCTGTTCTCCACTCTATGCGCTTGAACGCATTACAGTCACAGTGAATCCTGCAGCAGTGAACACACGACGTGTTTGTTTGGTCCGAGAGACCTATATTGCGGCTGGGATTCTGGCATTTAACAGATCCATCTGCTTTAAACCAAGTGTAAATCCAGATACCGGAAAAAGTATCACCAACAGCATCCCTTCAAAGAATTTCACACGGCGGCAAAGTCTCCGATTGCTATACGGGTCTTGCTGCCTCCGACGGAGGGGTAATATATAAGCACTCTGCTTTTCAAAACGTCACTGATTTTATTGCATCCTAAAGTGGATATTTGTACCAATTACCATTTTTTTTACCGTGTAAAGAGTTTTTTGTATTAAGGGTTGGGAATTTTTTATGCTATTTTGTGTATCCCTATTTGAATACGCTACTTATGTCAGATCCCCCACTGGAGAGGTGGGCACAGATTAATGAACTCTGCACAATATTAACCCCTTAAGACCGGAGGGCGTACAATTACGCCCTATTTTAGGCGGCTCTAAATGCCGCCGGGCGTAATTGTGCGCCCTCCGGTCTTTTCTTAATTACCCGGTCGCCGGCGGTCCCACGCCGGCGATCACGGTGGGGGGGACTCCCTGGTAGATCCTCCTCCGGTGCCCCCCGTCCATGTGAGAGTGGGGTTCTTGTGAGGACCCCATAATCACATGGCCAGGTAGGCTGCCCCCTGCTGGCTGAAAATAAAATTAAAAGAGATTAAAAAGTGTAAAAAAGTATACTTAGATCATATATATATATATATATATATATATATATATATATATATATATATATATATATATATATATATATATATATATGATCTAAGTGTATATATATATATATATATATATATATAATATATCTACATACATAAATATATACATTATATATTAGTATATATATATATATATATATATATATATAAATAAATAAAAATATTTAAAAATTATATATATATATATATATATATATACACACACACACACACACACACACACACACACACACATATAGATTCACATACGTATATATATATACATATATTGATTCTACATATATATTTATGTAATATTTTTACATAATTAGGTATCTTAATTAATTACAATTAGCGGGACCTGCCTGACAACCCATGCCGAAAGTAAAGGGAATTTTATTTGCTAGCACTATATTTAACCCTATAACTTTCTAAGACACAATAAGACCTGTACATGGGGGGGTACTGTTCTACTCGGGAGACTTCGCTGAACACAAATATTAGTGTTTCAAAACAGTAAAGTGTATTACAACGATGATATCGCCAGTAAAAAAGTGAAGTTTTTTGCCTTTTTCATGCACAAACAGCACTTACACGGACGATATTATTGCTGCGATACTTTTTACTGTTTTGAAACACAAATATTTCAAGTGTTCAGCGAAGTCTCCCGAGTACAACAGTACCCCTCATGTACAGGTTTTATGGTGTTTTCAAAAGTTACAGCGTCAAATATAAGGCTTGCGTTTCATTTCTTTCACATTAAAATTCGCCAGATTGGTTACGGTGCCTTTGAGACCCTATGGTAGCCCAAGAATGAATATTACCCCTATGATGGCATACCATTTGCAATAGTAGACAACCCAAGGTATTGCAAACGGGGTATGTCCAGTCTTTTCTAGTAGCCACTTAGTCACAAACACTGGCCAAAATTGGCGTTTTTTGCATTTTTCACACAAACAAATACTAACGCTTTGGCCAGTGTTTGTGACCAAATGGCTACTAAAAAAGACTGGACATACCACATTTGCAATACCTTGGGTTGTCTACTATTGCAAATGGTATGCCATTATGGGTGTAAATTTCATTCCTGGGCTACTATAAAGTCCCAAAGGCAACGTAACCAATCTGGCAAATTTCAATTTCAAATGTAACATGCTACATTTGACCCTGTAACTTCCCAAAATGCCATAAAACCTGTACATAGGGGGTACTGTTTTACACGTGAGACTTTGCTGAATACAAATATGTGTATTTTATTGCAGTAAAGGCAAACAGTATTAAGACATTGACAGTTAAAATGTCATGTAGAACTAAAAAAATTTAAACAAAATCTTATTTTCTCCCATTTTTTTCATATTAAATTATGTTTCATAGCTAAATATTTGATATTAAATGAAAGCCATGTTTCCCCTAAATAAAATGATATATAATAAGGGTAGGTGCATTGTAATGGACCATTTCAGCACACAAGGGGTTAAAACCGTTTAGGCGATCGTCCTCTTCCAGAGATGCAGGCACAGCTACTGCAGAACACCAATCCGCCGAACAGGAAAACATATGAATGCTGTAAACAGCCGAATAGGAAAAAGCCGAATAGGAAAAACCATATGAATAGGTTTACACTCCAAGCAGTCAAACTGGAACAGCATACAATAAATCCCCCCAAGAACGAGACAAGGCTCCGTGTTGAGGGTCAAGCAGTGAACAGACAGAGCTGTGGGTTTATTGTGCTTATGTACACATTCTTACACATTAGTACCACCCACAGGGTTTTGGAACACAACCAATAAACACATACAATAAACTCAGAAACTCCCACACAAATTCCTCCCCTCTGCGTGTGATTCAATTACCTTACACAATGGGTAATGTAATTTAGCACAAGCAGAGAAATACAGAGAAATACAAATCCACATTATTCATAACTTGAAAAGTATGCATCACATTCACATAACACTTACATTTTCAGAAACAGCAAATACAAACATACGTCAAAATCATACAAATTGGTCCAGTGGTTCAAAAGATAGATCGTAGTCCTTTGTGACCACAGGAAGCATGGCTTTTCTGCCCAAAACCAGTTCCACAGAGTCTTCTATCCTGGAGATAATTAGAAGTAATCCAATTATCTCCAAAGACAGAGGCAAAACTCCATTGAACACATGGCAGCAAAAAGACAGTAAAATACAATAAAATACACGAGGTTACATTTATGACATAAAATACAGACATGCAACATATGCCCAGATGGCTTAGGTCTGAGCGCACATTAATACTGAATGGGCTCAGACCACAAACACATAAAGTTCAATTGCCATGGAGCCAAAGTATTTTATTACATGAATAGGCTCCATGGCATAGCTATCTGGGTTAAATGAGTTCATTCAGTAATTCCGAGAATCTACCGAACACCGGGCAGAAAAGCACGAATAAGTCTTTTCTGCAGTGAAAAAGATGTCTTTTAACATGGGGCCATAGTCCAAAGGCTTCTCCAATGCAATGTGGCGAGATTGCTCTCGTCACATGCATTTAATATGAAAGAGGTGAATTACGGTTGGACAGACATGTAGCGCAAATGCCAGGTTTTGTTTACATTTTGTTTCGTTCACAATGTGTACATTTGGCTCCGTCCTTAAGGGGTTAATATAACATTAGCAACTGAACCCATCAGCATTAACTTTGGGACTGATCTACTAAGCGCTGACACTTATTTTGTATACTTGTTTTAAAGATTTAATTAATAATCTTTTATGTGCACAGCAGCAGCTATTATTCATGTGTAGATTAAGACAAAACTTGTATTTCCCAATTTTTGTATTTTAGTATTTTTTGTGCTCTTTTGTTTATATTTTGTTTCATTTAAAGATATACATACAATAACATTGTGGTTACTAGAATGAATTTTTGTTGTTGCTGTTGTTGTGTACACTCTGATATTTTAGTTTAGAATCTTTGAAAAAAGTTACATAAGGGGAAAAAAAGCAAAAGAAGAAGGAAATTTTCCATTACAGCTGTTCATGTGTACACAGTTGTTACATAATACTGCACAAGCATATGCTGTGTTTTTTAAATCTGTTGATGTCAAAAATCAGGTCTATGTCTTCATAGACAGTATAATTAGTCCCTTTCTCACTGCAAAACTGTGGTTTTATTATACATATATGAAAAAAATAATTGCAGAGCTACAAAAAATACAACACAAAGAAGGCTTCTAAATTGCCTATCTAAGAATAAATATGGGGATTTAGTTCCACCGTTTAGCCATATGATGTTAAGCCCACCACTGCTTTCAAAGTACCCCAATGTTGGTGGGTCCTAAGCTAAAATGTGGGGGACAAATTAAATAGTACTAGTGTTAAAAACAAAGTGTATTATTAAATCCATGTAAGAGCAAAGTGAGTATACAAAAATAAAGTGATGAAAGCAATTAAAAACAGTGTTAAAACTAAACTATTAAAGTGTTAGTGCTAGAATGAGTATACTCACTATTGCAGATGATATCTGTGTTGAATGGAGAAAATAATAAAAGGGACTTGACTATTGAAAACTCCTCCTTTATATACACACCTGTGGCCACTTCGAAAGGGGCCTCTGAAGCTGGGGGACCTGGGCGGGGTGCTTAACCCCAAAGGAATCTGGTCTGAATTCCAAATATACTGTGTACATAGAAAGGATTGGGGGCACACCCGAGACCTGCGTTTTGCATAAAAGGTGCTGCCGCAGTGACCAAACTACATACATGAAAAAAATAATTGTAGCGCACTCAGACTACAAAAAATACAACACAAAAAAGGCTTCTAAATTGCATATCTAAGAATAAATATGGGGATTTAGTTCCTACATATGGCCATATGATGTTAAGCCCACCACTGCTTTCAAAGTACCCCAATGTTGGTGGGTGATAAAGATACACACTGACACACATACATCTACACACATGGACACACATACAGATACACACACAGACTGACACACATATAGATACATACAAACTGACACATGTATAAATACACAGAATATCTACAGTGGGAGAAAATAAAACCTCATAGAGTTATAAAGTGAGTACACCTTTAAATTGTGCGCTTTGGATTGCACTCACAAGATTCAAATTGATAATAGGCGTATCAAATATTGTGTGATGACTGGGAATATCCTCAAATGTGAATAGGCATATAGAAGAGAGTGAAAATAAACACAAATTAAGTGTAGACCATATAACCAAGGAATGACACTTAAAATTATTACACTTAAAAGATCCAAGTGTTATTAGTGCTCATCATATCTCAAAGGATGTAGTCTCTAGCTGGATCCCAAGAAACGCTAGGAGATGACTTGTTGAGATACTAAATAAATTTATTGTGCAAAAATAAAATCAAAACATAAAAACAAACAACTCTAATATACAGCACCAACCCTACGCGTTTCATCCGTTTAATACCTGGACTTCCTCAGGGGTTGAATAATTCTTTATCATCCCGTCAATGTAGTTTGTGTCATTAGCGTCCTTCACTTCTTTTTATACTGGTGAAATTCTTCCCGCCGTTGTCTCGAGCCTGTACCATCCTCCAGCTTCTTACCTTGTAGGTGCTGGAGGGTGGCTTCCATGGCTGGGGCTAATGGGTATAAAGGGTCAGCTTCTCCTTCCTCTCCTCCTGCACTGCAGATTCTTTCTTTTCGGTAATGATGGCTGTGCAGGCCACCTTACGGGCTGGAACCGCAAACATGAAGGTCCATCGGATGGCCGATACACTTAAGGTCACCCGAAGGACATATGTCACGAGGGACCTGGTCATGCGTTGTGGCGCTTTAATAGTACAAAAAAGCCCCTTCTAATTTGCAGGAAGAGCTGGGAGGAAGTGAGTGAGCCAGGCAGTTCCTCCCAGCTCTTCCTGCAAATTAGAAGGGGCTCGTTTGTCCTATTAAAGCGCTAAACCGCATGACCGGGCCCCTCGTGGCACATGTCCATTGGGTAACCTTAAGTGTATGGGTCATCCGATGAACCTTCACATTTGCGGTTCCCAGCCCATACTGTGGCCTGCACCGCCATCATTACCAATTTTTTTTCACGTACCCCCAAGGGCACTTGATTGAACCCTGGGGGTACGTGTGGGAACCCCTTCTTTATAACATTCAAATATGCTAAAGGCTCCTATTATATTTAGAAGGGAAAGGGGTCAATTTAAATGTACAGTCATCAATCCAATATATCTATACTGAACTTTGCCACCCCCAAAACCCTACAAAAAAAGCACCACAACCTGATCTATGATGAATTTGATTTTGAAATTCAAGACGTATCCAGTTTGAAACAAGTGCACCATCTCCTACATAAAGATGCCCTCATAATTCTTTCTAAATCCTTCAGCATTTCCATATAATGCTATTAGGTCTTGACCCACTCTAAGATCAACAAATCTGGAGTCATATATGTTGCTAATAATATGTCATTTTTAATTTGGAATAATAGATGAAAGAAAACCACAACATCCCCACTCAATAGTACCACAACAATATCTGGCCATGGACATTTCATGTTGCATTCCATAACCACATTAAAAAAAATTCACAGCATGCTAAAATCACAGACTACTCATAACAAATATTACAATACCCTATGAGTCAAATCCAAATTCTTGCCATACACTCTTTCAGTTGCTCTTTTCTAATCCTAAACTGTGAAATAATAACCACAAATTCTTTGAAAAAGAGAAAACAATATATAATTTCTAATCAGGGTAGTATTCAGACTACTTCATTGTACAAGGCTAGTCTTGGTGCCACTCTAGCACCAATTGATAACGAGTGTGATAGCTAACTCTTCCTAATTTTGTTTTCTTATTTTCTTCTCCTGGCTGTTTTCTACAACAGTATCATCTAAAAACTGCATAAAGCACATTTTTTGTCCTATGATGTCCTCAGGTGAATCACTATTTATATAAAGTCCTATTATATTATAGCTATCAGCATGCATGATTGTAAGTTTGCCACATTAGATGTTCACAACGTGTTACTATTGTAACATCACATAATGTTGTCAAGATAAGTGGCGGGTTAGCCCATGTGGCGGGTTAGCCCAGGACATTTTATGTTTGGCCGCGTTACTATGACAACGATGGCCGTGTACGCACGACGTCACGTTAGGGGGCGGAGTTTAGCCTCGCACATGTGCACACTTCCGGGTTGGACGCCGGTCACAATACAGAGCACCTGGGGTGAGTCTATTTACATTTTATTGTATCCTATATATATATTGTTCATTGCACATTGTTTGTATTATCCTGATGAAAGTCCTCAAGCAGGACTGAAACATCGATTGAATTTTAAATAAGACTGATTAAAAGTTAAATTTTATGGAATCTGTGAGTGCAGCCTTCTATTACAACTATTTGGATGTTTGGAGCCCTGGTAGTGCACCCGGTTTGGGAATTGGAGTTTGAGTGCAAGGTACAGTTACTTTATATATATATACAACGTCAGCTTAATGAAGCAGTTTTGGTGTATAGAACATGCCCCTACAGCCTCATTGCTCAATCCTCTGCCATTTATGAGTTAAATCCCTTTGTTCATGAACCCTAGTCACACCTCCCTGCATATGACTTGCACAGCCTTCCATAAACACTTCCTGTAAAGAGAGCCCTATTTAGGCTTTCTTTATTGCAAGTTCTGTTTAATTAAGATTTTCTTATCCCCTGCTATGTTAATAGCTTGCTAGACCCTGCAAAAGCCTACTGTATGTGATTAAAGTTCAATTTAGAGATTGAGATACAATTATTTAAGGTAAATTACATTTGTTTGAAAGAGAAACCAGTTTTTTTTTTATGCAGGCTCTGTCAATCTTAGCCAGGGGAGGTGTGGCTAGGGCTGCATAAACAGAAACAAAGTGATTTAACTTCTAAATGGCAGTGAATTGAGCAGTGAAATTGCAGGGGAATGATCTATACACTAAAACTGCTTTATTTAGCTAAAGTAATTTAGGTGACTATAGTGTTCCTTTAACCCCTTAAAGGACCAAACTTCTGGAATAAAATGTCCCTTTCTGCTCCTTGCTACCCTTTTCTGCTTCTTCTCCTCCTTTATTTTTGTGTTCCTTCTGATTCTTTCTGCTCCATTACCTTTTTGCTCCTTCTGTCCCTTTCTGCTCTTTACAGACCCTTCCTTCACCTTGCAGTCCCTTCCTGCCCATTGCTGCTCATTACAGACCCTTCCTGCTCCTTGACAACCTGCTTCTTCTTCTACATTATGTTTGTGCTCCTTCTGCCCCTTCCAGTTCATTGCTGACCCTTACTGCTCCTTGATGTTCCTTCCTGTTCCTTTCTGTTCCTTCACCTACTTGACCTTTGTGCTCCTAATGTCCCTCCTGCTCCTTGTTGCCATTTCCAGCTCCTTGTTGACCCTTTCTGCTCCTTTCTGTTCCTTTCTGCTCCTCGTATATCACCTTTGTGATGCTTTACCTTCCAGCTCCTTGCTGACCCTACCTGCTCCTTGCTGACCCTTCCTTTTCAATGCCGACCCTTCCTTCTCCTTGTGATCCTTCGTGCTCCTTGCTGATCTTTCGTGCTCCTTGCAAACCCTTCCTGCTCCATGCTGCCCCTTCCTGCTTCTTGCTGCTCCTTGCTGCCCTTCCTGCTTATTTCTGTTCCTTTGTGCTCCTTCTCCTACTTTACCTATGTGCTTCTTGCTGTCCCTTCCAGCTCCTTGCTGCCCCTTTCTGCTCTTTGATGTCCCTTCCTGCTTCTTTACCTTTCTGCTCCTTGCTGATCCTTCCTGTAGGCTATCTTCCCCACCCCTCACTTACCTGATGTATAGGCTGTCTCCACCCCCAATCCCTCACTTACCTGATCTGTAGGTGGACCCCCCCCATTCCTCATTCCCTGATCTGTAGGCTGTCTCTCTCCTCCACCCTCCCTCCCTCCCTCACTTCCCTGCTCTATAGGCTGCCCCCCATGCCTCTCTTTCCTGATCTATAGGCTGCCCCCCATGCCTCACTTCCCTGATTTATAGGCTGCCCCCATGCCTCACTTCCCTGATCTATAGGTTATCCACCCCCCATGCCTCACTTCCCTGATCTTTAGGCTGCCCCCCCATCCCTCACTTACCTGATCTATAGTCTGTCTCTGCATGCTGGGAGTTGCTGGCTGCACTCTGTGCTGCTCCCCTGCGGATTCAGTCAGCGGAGAAAAGCAGGGATAAGATGTAGCTTCCTATCCCTGTCTCTCTCCATACACAACGCCGCCTACTGGCCGGCGCCGGTATTGCACTGTATTTTCAATCTCATGAAAAATAGCAGTATGCCCATGTATATTTTATATATATATATATAGAGAGAGAGAGAGAGAGAGAAAAAAAAAGCTTGCACTCCACCAAAAATCACTATAGTGCCCAGTGCTTGTCACACAGAGTCATAGCTAATCTTTAACACTGATGTGGGACACTTACAAAGGACAACTGATGATTGTAAAGGTTAACTCCGTTATCAGTCTGTAGGTTGCCTGGACAAACATGTCCTGTGTTATCACTGTGTTATCACTGAGGATAAGCAATGGAAGAGGTTAGAGATATTGGGAGGGTAGTCCTGGGAAAGGGCCAGGCAACTGCAGGCAACTCATTCTTTAAAAAAATGTACCCTCTTATGATGTTTGTGACAGCTGCTGTTATAAATATATATCCAAAACCTAAAAAAACTAAAAAACTAATTAAATTAAGGGTGACAGAATGTTTACATTATGGCTATTTTGCCCTAAAAATTCCAATTCACTTTAAATTCCTAACTGAGATGCTTCTGTGACCCAGAAATTTTAAGTATGAGTAAAAAAATAACAGCACATAGGTCTACAAAGAAATGTGCTATGGTCTTCAAACAGCCCATGTTTGCAAGAGGACAAAGTCTAATTTAAAATTAGATCAATTGATCTGCAAATTGCAACATTACTTTTGAAGAGACAGATGAGCAACTGCTAACAATTTTTTTTCACCACGAGTTTGGAGGCATTACACATAAAAATCAATTACACTGGAGCTTTCAAGTTACACTATTTCCCCCCCCCCCACTATGGGTTAGACTAGTAAATCACACGGATCTTTAGAGAATTACATATGTAAGTCATTTTTGTTTGTTTATACTGCTTTGCTCGCACATTAATAAATCAACCTTATTTATAACAACAAAATGCGGAAACAGAAACGGATGGGAGAGGGAGAAATCCCTGCAACTGCTTATACAAAGGTTTAAATTGTATTTCTCATAGATGAAAGTATTTCCATTCATAACCACTTGAAGGGTACAGGGCTCTTGACCTTACCCTTACCTACAACTCCAATAATTGATATAATTAAATTGGTAAATTTATTGTAATAAATCTGATGAATAAAACAATTCTTAACAGATTAAAACATTTGTATGATATCTTCAGTTTGTGTATGAAGGATGAAGTATATTGAAATAAACTTTGCATAACAACTTCATCTATGTTGTCAGTAAATACTTTTTAGGTAACTATTTAATGTACAAATAGAATATAATGTTAAAATATGTAGGATGTAATCAGGGCCGGACTGGGAAAAAAACATCTAATATTGTAATCACGCCAAGTAGGAAGGAGGCAAAGCCAAAGGTAGGTCTTGAGTTATCACCAATGACAAGTATGCCCACCCTCAAAGTGAGTATGTTAGTTCACTGCTCTTCCAGGGCAGCCCATGTGCACAGCTCTGCTGAAGATTTCTTGCATGAAATAAAAATCCTGCATTCGTTCTGCTCAGCGCAAACAAATTTAATTACATGCTTGTGCTGCATTTATTTGAATTTGGAGGTTGATTGTGTGATTGTGTGTGTAGAGTGGACTGATTGTGGCATGTTTTGTGTAAATAGGTTGATTTCAGTTGTGTTGTGTTTCTGGTGTAATATGTGTGGTTAGATGTTTGAGTGTGTGGCTAATGACTGTAGAGAGTGTGTGTATCAGTGCTGTTTATGAGGGGCATAGTGTGTATATAGGGACTGGAGTATATGTATGTATGGATGACCTAGTGTTTATATAAGGGTTTAAAGATTGTGTGATTAGGGAATGCAGTGTGTGCACAGAGGATACATATTGTGTCTAGGGGATGTAGTGTATATGTAAGATGCAATGTGTGTGCACAGTTGCAGTGTGTGATGGCTACAGTGTGTGTGAGAAGTACAGTGTGTGAGTAAAGGTACAGTGTGCATTATGGTTGCAGTGAGTGTAGGGGTGCATTTTGTGTTAGGGGTTTAGTGTGTGTGAAGAGTGCAATGTGTGTAGGTGTGCAGTGTGTGTAAGGGTGAAGTATGTATAGAAGTTCAGTATGTGAAAGGTGCAATGTGTAACTTTGTTGGGTGTTAAATATTGTGTGTATGGGGAGCATAACTTAAAAAGAAAAAAAAACTTTATATCCCCCTTTCTTTTTTCTTACTTTTTCGAAGGGAGGGGGAACATTGCAAGGTCTGGTGATCTTCTGGTGGTGAGTGACTTTAGCCTGCAGCTCCACTGGCTGCAAGCTGTGTTCACTCTTCTCTTGAGCTTACATCGAAGAGTTGTCAAGGGAACTGTGGAAAATCTCTTAACTGCCCATCTTGTTATATGAATAATGGGTCCTCCTCTCCCCTCACTCTTCTACAGTAAAGTGCCAATGGGATTGTGAGGGAAATGATTGATCTTCGATCTCTGCACTGGCCCTTGAAGGCACATAGCTTCAATAGTATAGGATCTGCATTTGCCCGGTTTGTCCAATGGACAGTCCGGGCCTGGATATAGTGTAAAATATGATATTCTCTGAGTCACTCATATTTGAGCAATTACTTTAGTTTAGAGACACTTTAGTCACTAGAAAAACTTTTGCTTACAAAAAACAGTTTTTGTGTGTCGATCATGCCTCTGAAGTTTCACTGCTCAATTCTCTGCCATTTAGGAGTTAAATCACTTTTGTTTCTGTTTATGCATTCCTAGCCACACCTCCCTGGCTGTGACTGACACAGACTGCATGGAAAAAAATCGTTTAACTTTCAATCAGATGTAACTTACTTTGAATGTTTTTCTCCTGCGCCGTAAATTGAACTTTCAACACACACAGGAGTCTCCGGCAGGGTCTAGCAAGCTATTAACAGGGCAGGAGATAAGAAATTCTAAGCTAAACAATATTTCCAATAAAGGAAGTGTAAACATTAGACACCTCTTTACAGGAAGTTTTTAAAAAGGATGTGTAAATCACCTGCAGGGAGGTGTGATTAGGGCTATATAAACAAAGTGTTTTAACACCTAAATGACAGGGAATTGAGATGTGAGACTGCAAGGGCATGATCTACGTATGGTTCCCAAGCCTTGACCATTAACAAACCAACTTGTCCTTCTCAGATGCTGATTGGGACCACCTTATGGATAATTTCATGACTCACAGATTACCATATGCTAAACCATTATGCATTAAATATCGATATGTTATTTTTCTCTGGGACTCACATGTTGATGAGCATTCTTTGTGAATATAAATTACAGAGTATCTTGTAAAACAATCTGTGGAATTTGTCTATTCTCTCTCCATCTTAATGGAAGATGTTCCTTCAATTGCTGCAGAGTATATATTTCTCTGCTTGTGGTGTGCACATAGAAATGTCCCCAGTAGTAAATCATGTGAAATAGAAAAGACTCCATAAAAATACACCACTATTTTCCTATGGCACTATTCTAAATTTTGACTCTGAAAACCAGAGGTGTAACTAGAAACCACTGAACTCCAGTGTGAAAATTGCCCTGGGTCCCTCCCATGTGTCTCATCCCCCCCCCCCTTGTTCCGCCTCCCCTCCATATGTTTTATATAACACCAGCCCCTCCATGTGTATCATAGTACAAGTTGCTTAAAGGATTATGCAGAGTTGCAGCAGTTGAGACAGGTAGGTAGATTCCAGTATAATGAAATACAGGTTGCTTACAAGATCATGCAGTGTTGCAGCAGTAGAGACAGGTAAGTAGTTTCCAGTATCATATAGTACAGGTTGCTTACAGGATCTTGCAGAGTTGCAGACGTTGAAGATAAGAGTTTCAGGAGGATTCCGGCGACGGGACACACAGAGTCTCCATAGATGTTTTCAGGAGCCAGGATACAGGATGTTTTCAGGCAGAACACTGACTTCAATGTCAGAACACTGACTTCAGTGTAAAGGCTGTGTGAAGAGTTGGGTGTGGCCTCTTGTGGAAAATCATATGAGGGAGGTGAGAGCAACTGAGGATTGACTAGTGGTTAGGGAGGCCACTAGAGGCGAGAAACAGATATTGCAGCAGTAAAATAAAAACAATTCTTGGTTGTCAGGATAGGATCCTGACAGGTAACAGGGCAAACAATTTACTTACAAATAAAATTAAAAGTAAAAAACTTACATCCAAAGTATAGAGAATTATTACAGAAGAAGGATCACAATTAACTCCAAAAATAGGTAAATCATTTAATTCTTACTATCAAAGGCTATATAATCTGCCTAATCAAAGTTATAGACCTATATCTCTTTTGAACTCTGAAATTATACACAAGTATTTTAGCAAATAAATTGCAAAGCGTCTTAGCGTACCTAATCCACAAAGATCAGGTCGGTTTTATTAAAGCCAGACATTCTAGCAATAGTGTAAGAAAGAGTGTCAATTTAGTAGATTGGGTCTGTGAATCGAGAGTCCCATTTCTGGCCTTTGACAGGGTCAGGTGGGACTTCTTAAAAGCATCCTTGAAAGCGTTTGGATTTCCAGGCTGGATAACGGACGCCATGATGGCTTTGTATACTCGACCAATGGCTAGAACTATAGGAAGGGGCATTACGTGGATCTGGTTCAGTATACGTAATGGAATGAGACAGGGGCTGACTATGTCCATGTTTGGTGGTCATGCCCGAAAATTAACCATATTTGGAATAAAGTAGCAAAATTCTGTATAGACCAACTTGATGTAAACTTAGATTTCTTATGTAGATCAATAATTTTGCATATAGTTTGGCCTAGGATACCTACACACAAAAAAAGGTCTAGTGGTACATACTTTAGTAGAAACTAAAGCAGCATTAGCTAGATATTGGAAACTTCAAGATGTTACTTCTATATCTTATATTATTGTCCCATTTTGTTTTCTCCCTCATATTTGCTCCATTGGACTCCACACAAGGAATTCAATTGTTAAGCGCTGCTTCCCTACATGTAGTAATACAGAGAACACTATTCCTGTTCTTTTATATCCCATATATATATACATCACTGGAGCATCATTTGGAATACACCACAGGATTATTGGCACAGGGATCTAATACTAGAGGAAATCAGGATCATCCTAACATCCACAGATGAGGATTGTACCGTCCATACGCTGTGATCTGGAGCTCATCTTGACCTCCAGAAAAGTGTGAGTGCAATATATTTTTTCCTTATATTTTGCCTCTTCTGTTATAGACATACTACACTATATTAGTATTCCTGTCCCATTTTGTTGTGAATAATTTACTATAGTAAATTGCTGTGTCTAAAAAGGCAAAAAGTTTCAACCAATAACCCTGGCAATTGTCTCCTCTCTGAACCTGCTCCAAGAACATGACATTACCTCTATAAAACCATTTTATTTTTAGGTATTATTTTAATAGTTTGTTGTAGAAATATTTCATTACTTCTTTCTTTTATTTGTGCTATTTTTCCACTTATTGCTACAGAAGGATTGATCTTGTTGGATCATATAATAGATATAACTCTGACAGGGAGGGACCGTTATTTTTATTTCTGATTGAGCCCATTTTTTATAAATTGCCCCCTTAGGACTGCTTTGTATGTACACCAGACTATTGTGTCAGATATATCTTTATTTTTATTTTCTTCAAAGAAATGTTTTGTTATTTCTTTCATGTTCTCTATATCTTGATTTAAAAAAAAAAAGTAAATAATTTAACCCCCAGCTGTTTCTTGCGTTATTAATAGGACTTATAGTAAGTTCTAAGATGACCAGGTTATGGCCTGACCAGGTGATTTCCTGAATTAATATTTTCTTAGTCTTATATGTTATCTCTGAATTACCAAAAAATAAATCTAATCTAGAATACGTGTAATGTACCTTAGAAAAACAGGTAAAATCCTTCTCTTGAGGATGCTATATTCTCCATAAATCAAATAAAGCATACTATATAGTATAGATTTCATCTGGTTTGACACATTTTTTACCTTTCTTATCTTGAGGGGTCCCTCCTAGAGAGTTTCTATTTAAAATCTTCCATTTGTATCTATTTCTTGAAAAGAGATGTGCATATCTAAATCATTTGTTGTCAAGATAGCAACTCTGCATTTCTTTTTATCTTCTAATGAAGAGAATAATTTCATATTAAATCTTTTGAGAATAAAACATTCTGTATCTTTTTTTTAGCCAGTGGTTCATTTGTAATAAAATAATTTTAGCCTTTTTTTGCTTGATATAGTCAAATACCATAGATCTTTTATGTCGATTATTTAACCCTTGGGCGTCAAGCATTATAATCTTAACCATTGAATATTAACATATCATTACATAAAGCACTTTCTCAGCACTTTACAACAAAACAATCTACATAAATTGAACAACATTTAAAAACATATAACCTCGTAAGACGAACATATAAAGCACTCCGTCTCCAACGTCCCATGTGGGGGACAGAGTTCCACATCCTAAAGCCCCAGGGGTGGAAAGAAAACTTATTTTATCCTGTATATGAAGTTAATTGAGAATATACCCCAACCCTAAACCGAGGAAAGAAAGGAAGGGGTGGCTCCATAAGGAAAGTTATACTCATGAAGGAGAGGGTAAGAAAGAGATCAAAAAAAGATATAAATGTGTAAATAATCTCGCCTGATCGTGTATACTATATATTGGATATCTTAAACCTTTTCAGAGGTAACTTAACCAAAAATATTCTCATTCTCCCTTTAAGTGCTTCTTTAGTATTTATGTTACTTTTTCCTTTATTCCTACACCTTTAACTCCTCCCGCCCCCCTTTATTTTCTCATAACACATTTCCTATTTTTAATCCCTATTCTCCTTAGGTGGCACCCTTTAAATCCTTAATTATTTTGTGTTATTATGATTGTATCAATAATCTAGTGACATATTGCGTGACTATTTCTGATCTCTTTTAACCCTGTTTGTAAATTCTGACTCTTATGTTGTTTGTGAAATTTTTACTTTTGTTTAATGTCTAACAAATTTATCTGTAAATAATTTCCTATCTGTTTTTTAACTTTTCCCTTTTTTTTTACTTTTCTTTCATTTTTCTCTTATATTTACTTATTAATATTTTCTATTGTCTGTTTTTCATTTACTTTTATAAACAGGTATAAATACCTACATTAAATTATACCTTATAGTGCATTAGCTTAATTACCTTCTAGTATTTGTGAAATAACCATTAATCACCAGCAGTTAAATCAAATATATATATACATATATATATATATATATATATATATATGTATATATGTGTGTTTGTGTATATATATATATATATATGTGTGTGTGTGTGTATATATATATATATATATATATATATATATTTATATATATTCTATTTTAATTATAGTAATTATTTATTTTCCCCTTTCTTGTTTCATCTCTCCCTATGCATCCACCTCCATGCCCCCTAATCCATCAAGCCACCCCTTCCCACCTCTTCTGAATATTTGCTTAATTCATAGCCCTAACTTGTAGCCACTTGTAGCAGCATCTATATTATCAAGAATTATGTTTTTATCTTCATATGTCACTGAGTCTTGAGGGAAATCCCCAATAATATTTTACGTTGTATTTCCTTAATATCATAGTTGCTGGTGTGAAAGAGTGTCTTTTTTTTTCTAGTTTCATAGGACAGGTCTGGGAAGACTTTAATGTCTCTGAACTCTGGTTTCTGACTACTTTGTATTGATGCCTTTCTTATTTCCTCTTTAAAGTAGAAGGACTAACAACATATCATTACGTCCCTTGGGGCTTCTGAGGGCAATTTACTTGGCTTTGAGATTCTATGGAATCATTCAAAGACATTGGTCTTCTCCATCTCGATCCCCAATTCCAAGATATAGGACTTTAGGAAATGTTCCATTTTTCCTGCGTTATTTTTTCTGGTATGTTTCTTATCCTCAAGTTTTTCCTTCTGGATCTGTCTTCCAGATTTATAACTTTTAACTCTAGTGCTTGAATCTTTTGTTGTATTTTTTTCTTATTGATCTTGTTGTTCTTTGGTCTCAAATTCTACATGTTCCAGTTTACTTTCAACCGTTTTAATTCTATGTCAAAACAAAGAGAACGTTACCTGTGCTCTGGCCTAAATCCCCATGTACATTTAAACAAAATGGAGGCTCTTTAGTTTTATTCCAATGGCCATTTGAATATATAAGCTCACCTGCCACGTCAAGGCAAGCCTCAATAGGTGAGTTCCTACACTAGCCATTAGATAGGCTGATATCGGCCAAGAATCTCCAGTGAGACTGGAAGGGGTATTTTATAAACTCTTTCACATTTAACCCTTTATAGGGCTTCTCCACATACAATAAACTTTGCTGGTATCAGACAAAGTGTAAACATCTCTAATGAGACAGGAAGGGATATTTTATAAACCCTTTCACATTTCACCCTTTATAGGGCTTCTACACATACAATAAACTTTGCTGGTATCAGACAAAGTGTAAACATCTCTAATGAGACAGGAAGGGGTATTTTATAAACCCTTTCACATTTAACCCTTTATAGGGCTTCTACACATACAATAAACTTTGCTGGTATCAGACAAAGTGTAAACATCTCTAATGAGACAGGAAGGGGTATTTTATAAACCCTTTCCCATTTAACCCTTTATAGGGAAGGGCTAATTTGCAATACATACTTTGCTGGTATCAGACAAAGTGTAAACATCTCTAATGAAACAGGAAGGGATATTTTATAAACCCTTCACATTTAACCCTTTATAGGGCTTCTACACATACAATAAACTTTGCTGGTATCAGACAAAGTGTAAACATCTCTAATGAGACAGGAAGGGGTATTTTATAAACCCTTTCACATTTAACCCTTTATAGGGCTTCTACACATACAATAAACTTTGCTGGTATCAGACAAAGTGTAAACATCTCTAATGAGACAGGAAGGGGTATTTTATAAACCCTTTCACATTTAACCCTTTATAGGGCTTCTACACATACAATAAACTTTTGCTGGTATCAGACAAAGTGTAAACATCTCTAATGAGACAGGAAGGGGTATTTTATAAACCCTTTCACATTTAACCCTTTATAGGGCTTCTACACATACAATAAACTTTTGCTGGTATCAGACAAAGTGTAAACATCTCTAATGAAACAGGAAGGGATATTTTATAAACCCTTCCACATTTAACCCTTTATAGGGCTTCTACACATACAATAAACTTTGCTGGTATCAGACAAAGTGTAAACATCTCTAATGAGACAGGAAGGGGTATTTTATAAACCCTTCCACATTTAACCCTTTATAGGGCTTCTACACATACAATAAACTTTTGCTGGTATCAGACAAAGTGTAAACATCTCTAATGAGACAGGAAGAGGTGTTTTATAAACCCCTACATACGTAACCCTGAATAGGGCTATAACACATACAAATCACCTTGCTGGTATCAGCTAAAAGGCAAATTTCTCTGATGAGACAGGAAGACTTTTTAATTCTATGTCCAATTTCCTTTATTTCTTTTTTAAGATCTGAACTATTATTTGTAATTTATTGTTTTATATCTATTAACTTTTGTTCAAAGCATGTTTTAAGATAATGGTATCCATCTAATTTAGAATTTCTGTTTGAGTTACAGCTTTGCCATTGCAATTAGGGCTTTCTTCAGTTAAGGATAGCTCAGATATTGACTTTTCAGTTTGAATTGTAAAAAAGTTTGAGAGTCTTTTCTCCACTCTTTGATCTTTCTTTTCCTTTTTATCCCTGTTTTCCATTCACTAGTGCTAAGTTTTTGATCTTGATTCCTTCTTGTTGACATAATTTGTTTATTTCTTCTTTGTTTCTTCTTTGTTGTATTTTTCTCCTTAAATGTATTATCTCTTTAAATCTTCCGATGTAGAGAGTAGAGAGTAAAAAGTAAGGAGAATGGTATACAAGGGATGCAAGGAGTTAAAAACACAAAAAAAAAAAAACATAAACAAAGATCAAAATATGAAAACTCCTTGCCTCTCCCTTATTCTCCCCTCTATTTTACTTTTTTTCTTCCTCTCTTCTTTCTTTTTTTCTTTTAGGAGAGCTAATTTTTGACAGAGTTTTCCACCTCTAACCTCCAACCTTCCCAGTTTTATCCTCCCTTTTGGGGTTCAGCACCGTCTCTCATCCGCCTTTGCCTCCCTCCAATCATGGGGCTCTTTGGAATTATCGCATTAAGTGAATAAGACCTTCCTGATAAAATATAATAAGATATATAAGATAAGATATATTTTTAAGGCAAATAGTTCTTTTCTCTCTGGTATTGCTCTGATCTGTTTATCTCAAGTAATATAATGTCACTTTAAGACATGAAAAAATAGAAACCGTCAAAAGCATCAAAGGAAAGTAGTAAGCACTAATATTGCCTTTTAGATATTAGTTTACATTACTCAACGCATTCATTTTCCTTGATATGTAGGTAATCAAAGATTAGATCGCACCCACCTTCGCTGTGTTAATTTGCAAAATTCAAGTGGTCTTTCCCAACTGGGATTCCTATTTCTGCTTCCCTGGTCTCCCCGACCTTCTCCTTTTGCGGCTTACTTCTCTGTCGCTTCTATCAGCATGGAGGATTCAGCGGCGTCTGTCATCTGCTGTCGGTCATCTGCAATTGTAGAGGTGAAGAAAAAATATAAAGCTGCTCGTCATAATCTCTCTTCAGAGATATTCTTGCTTTAGCTGGGAACTAGAGATCGGAGATTAATCGCATAGGGCTTGCGATCATTAACAGCTCAACTCTTTTTTTTTTTTTTTTGCGGTTTTCTCCCCATCGACGGACGCACGTTGCACACGTGCTTACGTAATCCCCCCTCGCCAATGCCGCAATATATTTTTTAACTCTCCCACTTCAGCAGCAATTGCCCCAGAGCAGTAATGGCGAATTTACATGCTAAGTGTGCTACCGTAGGCATACAGAGGCCAGGTCCATAGGTTTGCCATAATAAGGTTACTGTTGCATACCTGTATATGGGTACTGCTGCCTTTGCAAACAGAGCATTTCTTGGTGTTTCGGTAGTACTGTAGAAGCTCCCCTTCTACACTCCTTCTCGCAAGCCGTGGATTTCAAAGTATTGCTGCTAGTTATCATGTCAACGTTCCAATACCATACAGTGCTGGGGCTCGCGAGAACAGCCCAGCCAAGGTGAAAGCTGAAAGGCTGAGCCTCTACAGTACCAGCAGACCTCAAGTGAATGCTCTATCACCCTCCCACCAGAGGTAAGAAGTAAAGATGGTGAAATAAACTTTTAAAAAGCTAAATAAATAAATAATATTAAAAAATAAAAAACTGCTCACTTCTTTCATTCCCATAAAACTCAGAACCTGTTCTACCCTACAAACGTTCTCTCATATGCACACAGAGATAGACAGTGCATCCCTTACACACACATGCTCACTGCATGTATACCTCACACACACATAAACTGCATCCACTATAAACAAAAACACTGCACACAGACTGCATCCACAATACATCCACATTATATTCCTCACACAGGCAACCCTAACACAAACAAGGCAACCCTAACACAAACAAGACATCCACTACACACACACATTGTAGTCCCTACACATGCATTGCATCCACTATACGCACACACTTCCTCCCTTACACAGACACACACTACATCCCCTCCATAAACTGGAAACCCTATAGTCTAAACTCCCCAAACACAGACACGTGGCATCCTTACATATAAACACTTAATTCCCTGTGAGCCGCTCATTGGTGGACCATCTGTTTGACAGGAGGATGGGCCCCAGGCCTTGAGTGGTGTAAGTGGTCCCCAACATTTCTGATCACTAGATGGTCAAGTTTTTTATAAAACTGCAGAATTAAAACCTATTTTATTGTGTTTTCCTTCTAAGAAAAAAACACGTTAATTAGTTCAGACATTTGTGTGACATTCTAAAGGTAACATCAGTTTTTAGGTAAACAAGTTGATTTTGTTTTGCAGTTTAGGCACTGGGGCTTACTATAACTGCTCTAGAGTATGTCTTTAGAAAGCCTCTTAGACACCTTACTGCATTTGAGAAGAATTGAACCTCGCTGGTTTAATGGACACTACAGTCACGGAAACAACTTTGTGTATAGATCATTGATAAAGTAGTTTTTGTGCATAGGTCATGCCTCTGCAGTCTCACTGCTCCATTCTCTGCTATTAGGAGTCAAGGAGTCAAAAAACACTTATTTTTGTTTATTCATGTAACCCTAACCACACATCCCCTGGCTATAACTCACACAGCCTGCATGAAGAAAAGGTTTACTTTTCATTCAGACATTAGTTTAGAATAATTTTTTTTTCCCAGCTGTGTGTCTAACCCGGAAAGGGTGTGTTTCTATTAAGAGAACAGGTAATAATAAATTCTAAATTAAAAGGAAGTGTAAACATTAGATCTCACTTTACAGGAAGTGTTTAGGAAGTCACATGCAGGGAGGTGTATAAACAAAGTAATTTAACTTCTAAATGAGTTAGAAATGAGCAGTGAGACTGCAGGGGCATGAGCTATAAACCAAAACGGCTTCATTAAGCTTAAATTATTTTGGTGACTTGTAATATATGAAATGTTATGAATGTTTACTGCAGAAAATGTCATGTGATGGCATTTTATGTGACTACTGAATATGACAGAATAGCATTATGCTGGTTGGAAATATCTGCTCAAGTGGTAAATAATGTTTTAGAAAAACTGAACTTTGATTTTGAGAGAACTGAGCAGTATTCAAACTGTAAGAGATATATTTAATAAAGTGAGAATTCCAAGTAAATTTCAAATTTAATGTCATAACAGTCAAACCGGAAAAATTCTCTACGTCAGCTATGTTTTAGTTTGTCTGGTCTAAAATGTAAACTTTACTTTGAATTCTCACAGTGAATAACGTTTTGTGTGATTATGCGTGTATGTTAAAAAATGTTCTTGTTACATTTAACTACACACCCTGCAAATAAAAAAAATGAAAAACCTGGGAGTTCTCCTTTTTAAATGACAATATGCCACTATGCCACTATGCTAATTTAATTACACCCAGTTTACTTTGTAATGAACAAGGAGGAGCATAATGGCAAAGGTCTTGCCAAGAAAAAGTCACAAACTAATCATAAGTTGTGGCAGTTCACTTGTACCAGTCAGCAAGCGACAAGCAATTCAAATCAAAAAGTAAGTAAGATTGTATGGCTCATTTTTGGATATAATTGGCTCTGGATAAACTTAACTCTAGTAACTGAATAGCAGTCCCCCTTTTGACATCTATTTGCTTCCATTGCTATTTAATGTTAACAGATATATTTATTTCCTATAATAGAATGTAGATCACAATTAGTAATAAGGAGAAGTAATTATTATCATATTGCAGCAATTTGATATCTGTAGGAATTAAAGGAATATTTCCAGAGAATTGTAAGTCTTTTTTAAAATGTAACTGTATGTTGCTTGGATTTTCAAAACTTCAACCACTTTATTATATATATATATATATAAATATTTTACCAGGATGGATACATTGAGATTTCTCTCATTTTCAAGTATGTCCTGGGTACACAAAACATTGCATTGTTATAATAGGATAAACTATTACAATGTGTGTGTGTGTATGTATATATATATACATAACAGGTAATAAATATATTCAACCATGACAGGTGCATTCTGTGCTGAGGTAAATATTGCCATAGATATCTTAAAAGATTTTAGATTGAATGAAGATTTGACTGTGTCCCTGAGGTTATTCCATAATTGCGGTGCTCTGTAGGAAAATGAGGATCGAGCCATTTTATTTTTGTATTGCGGTATGCTAAATATCATGCTGGTACTGGATCAGAGGTTATAGGAGGTGGGAAGCTGGGGAGAGCATTCTACTCAGGTAGGGTGGGAGCTTCCCAAAATTGCTCAACGCCAATTTGGATGACATTGCAATCTTTTAAGAGGGCAGTCGAAGTTGAGTGATTTGGACAAAAGTCTGATTGATCAGGGGTCAGATAAATTTACTTTTTGTTTAGCCAGATAAATGATAAATGAACTTTTTGTTTAGCCAGATAACTTTATACTACTTATACTTCCAATTAGGAGAGAAAGAATCAAACATGAATAGAAAATTTTGTAGTCAGTATTCACAGTGCTCCTTTTTTATTTTGCTAAATTTTTCCACTTTAAATTTTTGGTCTAAAATTAGAATTTTGCTTTAATTATTGACACTTTAGAGAATACCCCTTATTATATTCAGGTCACCTTTCTAAAACCAGAGAAACTTTGCATGATTATGAGGAGGTAATGTATATTTTAGAAAGGTTTTATAGAAGCAGTTAACACATTTGTCTTAGAACTAGATGGGCTTGATTTAGAATTTATTAACACGTGTCTGCAAACATCAGGCCCTTTAGATGTTTGTTCACAGTCAGCCATTTACTACTTCTTATTTTATGTATAATCATGTGTTCTGTCTTACAAAACAGCTTTCTGTAAATGTTGACCAGATTGATGGAACCTCTGGCAGTGGAGGAGCCACATGGGCCTCTAATTGGGCATCATAAATATCATCCTTTGAGTTTGCATGCCTGTGTCTTGTTTCTGATTGGTCAATATTCATGTTCATCAATCAGGCTTAAAATATATATATATATATATATATATATAAATATATATATATATAGTTAATTCAATGTTAAACAAAAATCTGCACACCAGTCAAGCCATAAGACTTGCTTTTCCCACAGAAATCACAAATCTACGCAAAGGATTCTGGGTGGGCATATGCAAATTAGTTTAACAAAGAATCACATTTATATTTATATATATATATATATATATATACATAAATATATATAAATAAAAACATAAACACAACCCTGTGTTGGAAAACCCTGCTGTGCCCAAGTACAGAACATTTTTAGATAATTAGGATAAGAGCAGTTTGTGGTGGGCCTCCCTTAATGCCTGAACCTCAGATTCTGCTAAAAATGCATGAGCATCACGTAAGCTCCAACGCCTAGACTTAATGCTTACCACAAGGACCATGACTACTATGGAATACTGCAAATACAGAGATGTGGTTAACTGCCAAAGATGTAACTCCACCTCCATCAGCACACTAAGTAGGGGCTATGGATGCAATCCACCCCCACCTGTCACTCACTGCAGCGCCTTGCAGCTCGGCATTGAGGAGCTTCATTATCCTCTATATGGTCTGAGAAGGCAGTTCTCAATGTACTGTGAGTGTCATATTCCCATCCTGAGAGCTGCATTCTTAGACTAAGCAAAGGATAGCAAAGCTCCTCTACTGCTGTCCATGAGGCCATGATGATAAAGAAAAGTAAGAGTACAGGGAGAGTTTATGATAAAGAAAAGTATGAGAATGGGGAGAAACACAAGGAAGGGGGATAGGAGAAGCACGGGGGGGATAAGAGATAAATGGTGTAAAAGCCAATGATTTATAGGAGACACATCAGGGGAGATAGTAGACACAAGAGAAGGGCAAAAAATACTCAAAGGGGGCATCAGAGACAAAAATGGGCATGAGAGATACAAGGGGGCATAAGGAAGGTGTAAAACACAACCGGGGCATAAGAGACAAAAAATGTGGTTAGGATACAAGGGAGGGTCTAACAGACTGAAAATGGGTGTAAGAGATGCAAAGGGGAGTAAGACACAAGAGAGAGAGGCAAGAGTCACCGGGGGATAAGAATTCAAAGTGTTAAAAGACAAAAAAGGGGATTAAATGAACACTGTGCACCATAACAACATAATTGAAATTAAATTATAATGGTGGCAGGAGGCCTAATACAGGAAGTGTGAAGAGAGGCTGTTTGAGTCTCATCCTGGGGACGTGTGGCAAGTACTACATAAGCAAAGTGATTTCCCTCTTAAATGGCAGATACATGAGCAGTGCTACTGCAGAGGCATGATCTATACCAAAACTAATGTTCCTTTAATTGTCTTCCACTCTGAAACCTGGGCACAGCATAAAAGTATATATATATATATATAAAAAAAAAACTAGTTAATTCCAAATTCCTCTTCTTAATGTCCAATGTCTGTTAAGGACACACTGGATATATTACATTCACATAGGTCCCTTTTATTGTATCCCTTCAAGTCAACGGCGCTACCATCACCTCTACCTCGCAGGCTCGCTGCCTGGGTGTTCTTTTTGACTCCGACCTCTCCTTCACCCCTCATGTCCAATCAATCATCAAATCCTGTCGCTTCCATCTCAAAAACATAGCGCGCATCCGCCCCTATTTAACCCTGGATGCGGCTAAGGTACTGGTCCATGCTCTTGTTCTCTCTCGTCTGGACTACTGCAATACCCTTCTCAGTGGTCTTACGCATTCCCAGATTGCTATAATGAATGCGGCAGCGAGGCTCATTTTCCTGTCCTCCCGCACCTCTCACGCCTCCCCTCTCTGTCAGTCCCTGCATTGGCTTCCAGTTAGATATAGGGCTCAATTTAAAATTCTGGTGCTTGCTAACAAGTCCCTACATAATGCTGCTCCAACCTATTTATCCTCCCTAATACACAAGTATGTCCCGTCGAGGCACCTACGCTCTGCCAAAGACTTACGTATATCCTCTGTCTGTACTCTCACCTCTAACACTCGCCTCTAAGACTTTTCCAGGGCTGCACCTCTTCTGTGGAACTCCCTTCCCTTCTCCGTAAGAATTTCACCCAGTCTCCACTCATTCAAAAAATCATTGAAAACTCACTTCTTCAAGAAAGCATATCAATTAAACTGTTAGCAGGTTTTCATCCCCCACTCTCCATGACTCCTCTCCTGCAACTGTCAAAAATGACCTACTAAGCACTCAATTAATACTTTTCTAACAACCTACTTCATACCCCTACTTTTACCCCCTGTGTCACTATACCCCACTCCCTCTAGAATGTAAGCTCATGGAGCAGGGCCCTCCACCCCTCTGTTCCTGTACATCCAGTTTAACTTTACAACATTTTATTTAATTCCATTTCTAAGAGGCTACTGTAAGCATCCACACTTCTGCATATTGCCCCTCATCCTTAGATTATAGGAGGTATAGTTATTCAGCCCCTAACCATTTTCAATTTGTACACTGGACACTTTTCAGGGGTTTTCACTAAAAGTGAGAATTTAAGGTGAATTTCAAATTTAAGGTCAAAAAAGACGAATTGGAAACATTATCCAAGTCAGCTACGCTTCCAGTTCTGCTATTTGATTTTCAAGTTGAAATTCACTTTGAATTTAGCGAATAATTCTGACTGTGTATTGTAAATCCCAACACTCCCAGACAGACTTCAAAAAAGAAAAAAAAAATTGTGATTTCGAATTTTGCAGTCTGTTCGGCGACTTGGGCCCATATTGGCTCTCTCATAGTACGGTATGTCATTAATTAACCCTTAACTACATCCAGGAGTTTGCCTGATACCATATTTCATTTTCAAACTGTGCCTTTATTATACCAGAAGTGGATAGTCTACAACAGAGAAATCTGATCAGTGCAGACATCGAGATCCTACCATGTATCTTATTGGTCCTCCAGAAGCAAATTCAACACAGACAGGGTTATTCACCAAAGTGAGAATTGGTAAAGTGAATTTGAGGGGAAAACACTGTAGATACAGAGAGACTCTCACTGTGACGGTATGTATGATTGTTAAAAAAATAAATAAAAATAAAAATAAAAAGGGAGTATGTAGCATTATTGGCCAATGTGGTACAGCGGTAATGTAGAGGCAATATGGTCGCATGTTGCATCTAGTTTCATTACAATTTGCAAGCCAGTTTTTTTTTTTCTTTTCAAGAATTGTGAACATATATAGAAATTTGTTACAATAGACATTTATTTTTATTCAACAGATAAATATAAAACATGTATTGCTAAGTGTTAAATCCCAACTTGACATGATATATATTGTCATTTTTCAGAATCAAGTAACATGAAGGTTGCCATAATAGGAGCCGGAACCAGTGGCCTAACATCCATAAAATGCTGTCTTGATGAGGGTTTGGTACCTATCTGTTTTGAGAGAAGTGAAGATATAGGTGGTGTGTGGAGGTATACAGTAAGTATGAGCCACATGTATGTAGACCAAAGTGCACAATCATTACCTATACAAAAGCTGTGAATCCAGCCATTAGATCTGTGTTGTATGAACAACAGGGTTACAAAGCCAAGCCCAACCACATTGAGTTGTAGCTGATCTGCAACTCTCCTTGAATTGAAGATTTCTCAAGAAGAACCCTACGTAAAGGGTTACACACTAACACAGGGATTGGTCAGGGAACCTCACATTTTAAGCCAAAATAGACACATCGGAAAACTTCTCAAAGTCAGCTTTCTTGGTCCTAAATTTTAAATTCCCTGATCATTTCTCTAGATTTACTATTTAATGTACAACATTGATGTTTATAAGATAGATATAGATAGATTGATAGATAGATAGATAGATAGATAGATAGATAGATGGATGGATAGAACTTATACGTTAGCATGGAAGTCAGGTACCTCCAGATTATTTATCTGTGTCATGTCTTCCTTTGTGACAAAAATTATATATCAGTAATGGTAGCTGCTCGATACTGCATTGTCCAAACAATATTGTGTACCTCTCTTATTCTTTTATTTGCCTGCACCTTGACTATGCTCTCATCTGTTATAGTGTGAAGATTGCCCACTCTAATGACATGGTAATCTGCTCAGCTGTTAAAGTATAGGTTTTGGTTGAAGTGCTGCTTGCTGGGATACTCCTGCATCCTAACAATTTCAGCTTCTATGCAAATATTCCATGTCCTGTCTGTAATAATGCATAAAGATGGATTCATAGTTATCTCTTCAAACTTGCATACTCCAAATATATATATATTTGAAATGTCTATACTACAATATATACATAAATGTGGTGTTTTATCCTACAGTAATGTATTTGCTATGCATCCTATTAAATTAAAATAAAACTGTTATTGCAACAGTTAAAGGGACACCCACCTGCTTAGATACAAAAATAATTAATTACACAAACAGAAAAAAAATCACTGTTTTGTAGACATACCCCAAAATGAAAACATACATGTATTTAATTATGCATTTTTTCATTGGTGGATATATCTAAAAACGGTGTGCAAAAGCTACCATTCTTCCCTTTTTTCCTAAGCCCAGACTTACTGTGACTGATCAATCACAGACTTTCCAATCCAACTCAATGAGAAGTATTTGCAAGTCAGGTGCTCTGGGCATTTGCTTGCCTTTTGAGTTTAGCTACACTGAGCAAAACAAACCAGGAAGTAAATTGACCTGTTGTCTGACTGACAGCTAGGGGGGTGTAATAAGGTTTATTTTTATGTGCGTTAGGGATCCACAGTGTCCCGTTAGTTATACTCCTTGAACTGATTTCTAGGTTCTCCATTGGTTTTTAAACTCACCTTACATTTTCTTAGCCAGATGTTGAAAATGGCAGAGCCAGCATCTACCAGTCCGTTGTTAGCAACACCAGCAAAGAAATGATGTGTTACAGTGATTTCCCATACCATGAAGACACTCCTAACTTTCTGCACAACACGAAAATGATGGAATATTACAGGAAGTATGCAGAGAAATTCGATCTGCTGAAATATATTCAATTTAAGGTAAAGCAAAGGTTCAAACATTGTGTCAATTCATTACAGATCACGTGCATATTGTTTGCTTATGGGTGTTTAAGGTATATTTTTATATTCATAACAATTAATTAAATCAATCTATTAATAGATACAACATATACTGCATTAGCATTAAGACTTTTTTTCACCCAGCACTTTAACATTTAATTAGACACACCTTTAATTTAATAGCTACACCACGTGTTTGTATGGCTGGGCTGAATGAAAAGCTCCCATAGAAGGGAAATTCAGGCTTTAGCCTGGCTTGACATATTTAAGATATTTATTTTTGTTAAATTATGTATGACATGTGTTGTTGTTTATCTGAGGTTGTATTTACCTAATTTTAAAGCATGCTAAGGAGCAAATTACTTGTCCTGATACACACACACACACGATAAAAAACACCTGACTAATATCGTGTAGATTCCCCTTGTGCTGCCAAAACAGCTCTGATGCATTGAAGCATGGACTCCACACTACCTCTTAATGTGTCCTGTGGAATCCTGTACCAATACATTAGCAACTAATTCTTTATGTGCTGCAAGTTGAGAGGTGGGGCCTGTACATTGGCATGAACACTTCTGTCTTTTTACTGCTAATACCTCTCCCTGTACAACCAAGCATTCTGCTAGCATTTCCTGTTGCTCTATTACATTGTCTGCCTACCTTTAAGTCATCAGAAATAATCACCCCTAAATCCCTTTCCTCAGATGTTGAGGTTAGGACTCTATCAAGTATTCTATACTCTGCCCTTGGATTTTTACATCCAAGATGCATTATCTTGCACTTATCCACATTACATGTCAGCTGCCACAGCTCTGACCATTTTTCTAGTTTACCTAAATCATTTGCCATTTGGCTTATCGCTCTTGGAACAGCAACCCTGTTGCATATCTTAGTATCATCAGCAAAAAGACATACCTTACCATCGAGACCTTCTGCAATATCACAAATAAAAATATTAAAAAGAATGGGTGAAAGTACAGATCCCTGAGGTACCCTACTGATAACAAGACCATGCTCCATTGACCACAATCCTCTGTTGCCTGTCAGTCAGCCACTGCCTTACCCATTCAACAATATTGGAATACAAACTTAAAGATTGCAGTTTATTGATAAGCCTTCTATGTGCAACATTGTCAAAAGCCTTTCTGAAATCTAGGTAAGCAATGTCTACTGCACCACCCTGATTTATTATTTTAGTCACCCAATCAAAAAAATTGATAAGATTAGTTTGGCATGATTTCCCTAAAGTAAACCCATGTTCTCTCTGATCTTGAAATCCATGTGATTTCAACAATCGTATCCTTTAACATGGTTTCAATTAATTTCCCCACTACTGAAGTAAGGCTTAAATGTCTACAGTTGCCCTACTCCACCCTACTACATACCTTTCTTGTGAATGGGCACAACATTTGCTAACTTCCAATCTTCTGGGATTACTCCTGTTAACAATGATTGGTTAAATAAATCCGCTTATGGTTTTGTTAGTACACCACTAAGCTCTTTAATAACTTTGGGTGTATTCCATCAGGCCCCATTGACTTATTTGTCTTTACTTTTGACAGTTGAAATATAACCTCTTCCTCTGTAAACTCACATGTAACAAATTATTAATTTGTCCTTTTTCCTAACTCAGGTCCCTTTCCTTCATTTTTATCTGTAACTACTGAACCAACATATTCATTGAGGCAGTCAGATAGACCTTTATCCTCTTCTACATACCTTTCTTCTTTTGCTTTTAATCTAACTAATCCTTGTTTTACTTTCCTTTTCTCATTTATGTATCTAAAAAATGTTTTGTCCCCTTTTGTTTTACTGACTGTGCTATTTTCTCTTCTGTGTGTGATTTTGAAGCTCTTATAACTTGCTTAGTCTATTTCTGCCTAATCTTATAGATCTATCTATCTTCCTCACTCTGGGTTTTTTATAATTACTAAATGCAAATGTAATTTTTTTTTTTTTTTACTATTTTGGTCACTTTTGCGGAGTACCACAGTGGTTTCTTATTTTTCTTTTGCTTTTACTGACAAGCCTAATGCAATTTTCTGTTTCCTTCAGTAGTGCAACTTTTAAATAATTCTATATCTCTTGGACTCCATTTAAACTGCCCCAGTCTGAAAATGAGTCTTTTAAACATATTCTAATTTTAGAAAAGTCAGTGTTTCTAAAGTCTACAACTTTTGTTTTTGTGTTGTGTTTCTCAGTCACTGTTCTTAAATTAAACCACACTGACTGACGTTTACTGGATCCTAAACTGTCACCTACAGTAATGTCTGATACAGTATGTCTATGTGTGTCACTATGTCTGTTTATGTGTCAGCATGTCTCTGTGTGTCAGTATGCATTTTGTGTGTCAACATGACTGTCTGTGGTCAGTATGTCTGTTTGTGTGTTAGTATGTCTGTCTGTGTGTTAGTATCTCTGTCTGTGTGTTAGTATGTCTGTCTGTATGTCAGTATGTCTGTGTGTGCCAGTATGTCTGTCAGTGTGTGTATTCATATGCCAGTGTGTCTCCGTGTGTATCAATATCTCAGTCAGTGTGTGTCTCAATATGTCTGTGTGTGTCAGTAAGTCTGTCAGTGTGTATCTCTATTTTATCAGGATGCGTATCCGTGTGTGTGTGTCAGTGTGTACATCTGTTTTTTTTTGTATTTAGTCAGTATATCTATGCTTCTCTATGTATTCTGTGTGTAGCTGTGTGTCTATATGTGTGCATCTATATTTTGTCAGTGTGTGCATCTGCGTGTGTAAATCTGTCTGTGTATCTGTATATGGTCAATGTGTTTATCTGTGTATTTGCATGTGTTTGAGTGTGTGCATCAGTATATCTGAGAATCCATATGTGTCAGTGTTTGTATGTATGTATATATATATATATATATATATGTCTGCATGTGTGTCAGTGTGAGTGTCAGTGTTTATATTTGTGAATCTGCATATGTTTCAGTGTGTGTGTGTATCACAGTGTGTGTGTGTATGTGTACATGTGCATACATCTCAGCATTCAAATTGCCAACACTATACACAAGTACACCCCTGCACCCAAACTTCAACACTACATACAAACACAGTCCTGCATTGAAATGTCAACACTACATACAACACTAAAAATATACATAAACCCATGCATTCAGAAAAAAACACTACACATAAATGCATGCATGCATTCAAACACCAACCCCACATACAAACACACCCCTTCATTTACACAAACATACTCCATACAAAAACATGCTAACATTCAAACACACAAACACTGCTCAGTGCTATATACAACCCTGCAACCATGGGAAAATGGTAGAGCCCCAGCTGTCAAAGCATTGTTGGAGTTGCAAGACAGATGGGGATCTATCGTTTGGCCACCTTTGAGATTGGGGCGGCCCCCAAAAAGTCTTGCACCAGTGCCCTCTCTACTTTAGTTCTGCTACTGCATTGTTGGGTGGAGGGTGTGATTGCATGTCAGGGAGTGGGGGTGGGGAGTGGGGGTCAGGGTCCAGGGGGCCCAATCAAATGCTTGTCCAAGACCCAATCAATTTAAAAGACGGCCCTGTGTGTGTGTAAATATATACTGTATATTAATAAGCAAAGAGGTAAGGTGTTAGAGGTGCTAAAAATCATGAAGAGTAGTCTGGTTGCATCCTTCATTATTTATTGGAAGGGGGCAATCAGTGAGTAAGCAGATTGCAGTAGTTAATGTATCTGGTGGGGGTAGATTGAAGCTATGTTTTTGTGATGGAAGCGGCAGTATTTGGTGATTGACTGAATCTGATAAGTAAGCATTACATTGGAATTAAAGAGTAAGACTGACATGAGTGTTGTCCATTTGGAAATAGCCAAGAGGCAGCTGGAAAGAAGATTCACGAGGGGAAGGGAGAATTCAGGAAAAGACAAATAAATCACAGAATAAATCACAGATAAAAGTGACACTGGAAATCAAAGGAATGTAAAAATTTACCAAGTGAGGCAGTATATATTTATAACAAGAGGGACCTTTTGGAACACCAACAAATAATTAATATAGTGTAATCTATAGTGTAATCTTTGATACAGGAAATATATAACTAGTAATAGCACCAGCCATATTAGCTGCCCACCTGTAGCCCAGTAAGGTTAGCCAATTAAACTTGCTGTAATAGTTAGACGTCCTAGAGTCCTCTGGTGTCATCCATCGGTTTGGTATAGCCATAGGGATTCCATATGCCGTGGGACAAGCCCCATATCAGCCACACTGATAATGCGGTACTAACATTTCTGTATTATAAGTGTCAAATTCTAAATTACATTGATTGGCTGAGAATACTAGGGACAGGTTAAAATGGTTTGATATTAAACTGGGATATAGTGCAAGGGGACTCAAAGCACTATAACTATTACAGCAAGCTGGTGTGGTGAAGATGCTTAGAGCAATTCTTTAATATCACAGTCAGTGTGTAGAAGGTTCAGAAGTTGATCAGAAATTAGGCTTTAGAATTAGGTCTGATGTGAATGTTTATCATGGAATTAAAAAAGGAAAGGAAGGAGTACAAGTTAAAATGTGGAACTGACACATAATAGAGCTATGTGAAGTAGAGAACTGAGGAATGTTGGTAGGGAGAATACCAAAATGCTTAGTTTGACTATTTGGTTTGACATTTGCTATGGTTACATCTGTAGTACATGTTCTAAATCTGTAAAATTGAATTCCTGAGAGTGTTTTTTTTTTTTTTTTTATAGACATTGGTACACAGTGTGAAGAAGTCCCATGACTTCCTCACAACTGGCCAATGGGAAGTCACCACAGTAAAAGAGGGAAAGCAAAATACAGCCAGTTTTGATGCTGTAATGGTTTGTTCTGGTCACCATGCTGAACCAAATTATCCATTGGAGTCATTTCCCGGTGAGTCCTGAAAAAGTGTAATTAGATGAAAGGATTAGTGTATTTTTCATTCACTAAACCTTGAAATATAGGGAATTCACAGTTTAGTCACATATGGGGTAAAACAGACTGTGGAGAATTTTAAATGAAATTTCTAATTTTAGGTCAACTGATTGTTGCCTAAAATTTGGAATTTCTTTCTCAGTTCTCCATAATTCACAGTTTACAGAATATCTGTACATATTGATAGCAGTATAGCTGAAATAAGAGAGTTAGAAATGTTTCTAATTTTTAATGGTTTTGGCATTAATGTAGACTTTTTTAATGTTCCTTAATTTCACTGTTTACTGAACATATTGCAAAAATATTTTGTTTTATAGGACTGGGAGAGAAAGCTAAACTTGTATCTTACTTAGGACCATGTGGAATCATAATTTAGCTCTGATTTTCTCAGTTTTTTGAGGGTGCTATCAAAAGGGACACTATAATCAATAAAACCATTCAAACCAATTGCATTGGTTATGGTGCCTGCAGTCTCTTGGCACTGTCCCTCCATTCTGTGTTAAACATTTTTCAATCACTTTAACATTGAATGAGGGTCCCTGGCCATGCAATGCCCAGCCTCTAATGGAGGTGTGGCTAAGGCATAGTTTACGCACATCCTTGTAGTCATATCCATTCATATCAACTGTAGGGGCTCTGATATGCTAAAAACAGTTAGCTTATTCCTACTCAGGCTAATACGTCCTCATTAACTAAAGCAGCACAAAAATGGTAGGCTGCTAGGGAACTCTAGTTTAGATACTAGAAATATTACAATGTCAATGTTAATTTGTGAGTTTGTTGTATTGCTATACAGTAGTGTATATTTGTGATCCCCTAATAAAATCTCCCCATTGGTTTGCAGGCATAAACACATTTCAAGGTAAATACTTTCACACTCGAGAATACAAGACTGCTGAAGAATATAAAGGAAAACGAGTTCTCATTGTAGGCATGGGAAATTCTGGAACTGACATTGCTGTAGAACTCAGTCGAGTTGCTTCTCAGGTAATGGAATTTCATTAGTTAGTTCTAATAAATTGAGATTCTGGTCACTTGGTAAATAAAATATTGAAACCTGCACCCAGAGACGTAACTATGAACCACGGGGCCCCGTTGCGGGAATTGCACTATGCCCCCCCAATAAGTTTCCCTCCCCCCTGACATACCATGCAGATACACACCATATAACACATACAGATACATACACGTGCACACATGCTGATACACAGACACACATACACACAAACTAACACATAGATACACAGACACATATATATATATATATATATATATATATATATATAAACATCCAAACTCTGGCACTCTGCCCAAAAATATTGAAAAGTTATAAACATCAAGGTGCTTCTCTGTATAAATATAGAAAAAGCAAAAAACTAGAGCACTCACTGGATTTAACAAAATTGCTTGTATTAAATAGTGAACATACCAATCAACATTTCGACCGTCTTGCGGTCTTTATCAAGATAGACATACATGCAGACACACAGACATACATAATTACACACTTTGAGATACACAGAATAACACTCCTATAGATACAGTAAAAAAAATGAAAATCCAGTGCACTCCCTATCTACTAAACAGCTACTCCTATAGGTTCAAACATTGATACAAATACATGTATACGGACACACACTGACACACATGCAGATACACAGACACATATACAGACAGATACTCAAACACTGAAGGACAAACATTCAAATACACAGAATGACGCTCATACAAACAGTGACACACATACAGATACACAGGGCCCACACTGACATACAGATACACAGACATACGCATACACATGCAGACAAACAGATACACATGCACACACATACATACAGACCCACACAACATACACACAGACACACATGCATACATAGAGACGCACACACACATATACACATACATACAGAGACACACATACATACAGAGACACACGCATATACATACTGTGATCCTTGTTTGCAGGTAGCACGGCCCTCTAGGGTAAAAACATGCACAGTCCTTGTAATTGCATATACTCAGGCACTTTATTTGCAAATCCACACAGGATACAGCAGTAAATTAAAACATAAATGAAACACAAAACCCTATAAACAAAAAACCTAGCTCAGTCTGAGCACTAACTAACTTTGAATGTCCCTCTCTATCAGGGTTAAACTAACAAAACATATGGCACCAACCTTATTAGTTAGCAACACTCTGCTGGCTAGCCTGTTGCGTTCCTTTCCTGCACTCCCAGTGCTCCAAGCCAGCCTTGCCCTGACTGCTTTCCTTTCCGCACTCCCAGTGCTCCAAGCCAGCCTTGCCCTGACTGCTTCCTTTCTGCACTCCCAGTGCTTAGTCTCCTTGACTCTATCTGGAGAGAACAGCCTCTCTCCTACCTGCTTCCTGGGAGGAAGCCAGCAATCCCTCTCCTTTACCTGCCTAGCAGGGAGGAGTTTATTCCCACTGCAACAGCTCATTAACTGCAGCTGAGCAGTGGGTTGGAGACGATCCAAAAAACCCTGGCCTGGATCCATGTCTCCCCAGAAAACCACTAAACTGTGGAGTGGAGCATTGGCCCACCCTTCTCTCCAAATGCTCCACCCCAGGGGCCCATAACTAAACAGTGTTTTGTGTTGCCTACAACACATCCTACACATACTCCCCCTGGGGTTAAATGTTATAGGCCTATCTGCCTTCACTTTATCACAATACAGACAAAGACCAACATACACATACATACACACAACCGAGGTTGTTTTCCTCCTGTGTTCCTGTCAGTTATACTAGGCCTGATTAGGACCATAACACATACACACACAAACACACACACACATACATACATACATACAGACAGATAAACACCAACACACACATACATACAGACACACACACATATATACAGAAAGACACACACATACAGACAAACACCAACACACACATACATGCATATATACAACAGAGGTGTTTTTACTATTGTGTTCCTGTCAGTTATTATAAACCTGATTAGGACCATAATACATACAGAGACACATACACACACACACACATACAGACACACACATACAGAAATACATACACACACAAACAATCAATTACACACACACACACACACACATACAGAAAGACAAATAAACACACACACAAACAATCAATCACACATGCACCCCCCTGTTTATTACCTTTCAGATGCAGGAGGGTGACTTCCCTGTGGTCCAGTGGCTCAGGCTGATGGAAGTCAGAGTTCCCAGAGTTCTCTTCTCCTCCTCTTCCTCCCGCGCGGGCTCTATATAAGCTGGGAGGAGTGACAAGGGCAGTCACTTCCTCCTAGTACACTCTGACCTCATCACAGGGGACCCGGTCGCGCTGTTAAAGTGCTGCAGTGCTGACCGGACCACCTGGAAATACTTAGCATTGGGTAGCTCTAACAGCATGGGCCACGCGGTTCTAAACATGCGGCCGGGGCCACAACACATGGCTGGCATGGCACCACAGTCACAGGGGTCCACTGGAGTGACGGACCCGGTAGCAGCTGCGACCCCTGTGACCGCTGTATTTTTGCCACTGCCTGCACCCATCATGAGCTAAACATAATAGGTGTAGCTAATTATCAACTAATGATCAGAATGACAAATTTTAGAGAATCTTTCAGAAACTGATAAATCTCTCTAGATGAAAAATTTAATTCCTAATCATTTTCTAAAATGAAATAATATATACGTGATTTTACAACTAAAATATATTCCCAGCATCAACCTGTTTTTAATGCAAATTACCCAAAGAACAAATATAATTTCTAATTTCTTTCTCTGTTAAATACAAAAGTATTAACTGTTGTCATTTCTGGTAACCAAAGATAACCATGAAATACATCTACCTTTTTCATGGTTATACATGTTGTTTTGCATGTGTTTGTTTGTTTATTTACATTCAATAAATGTGTGATAAAGATGAATTTATCAATAAAATGTGTACAAATTAATAATATACCACACATTTAGTATCGTTCCCTAATAGCAGTGGCGGCTCTAGACTTTGTGAGACCTTAGGCGAAATTCAAACATGAGGCCCTCACTAACACCTAAAGTTAAAATAGGGGTTGCATTGTGTGTATAAGATGCTGTTGTTGTATTTAAGGACAAGCTTGCAGCGCTGGATACAGAGAGCTAGTCTCTGTATTCATTGTTCAGAGGCTTGCTGTGTTGCGGCTCCCTGTGCCGCAGCATTGTGATCTCTCTGACTATAGTTATGGCATAATATGCAAACTAACTTAATTTTCAGGTAAAGGGTGGTGGGGTGGCTGAGGCAAAGGGTGGTGGGGTGGCTGGGGCAGTGGGTGGTGGGGTGACTAAGGCAGAGGGTGGTGGGGTAGCTGGGACAGAGGGTGGTGGGGTGGCTGAGGCAGAGGGTGTTGGGGTGGCTGGGGCAGAGGGTGGTGGGGTGGCTGGGGCAGAGGGTGGTAGGGTGGCTGGGGCAGAGGGTGGTGGTGGCTGGGGCAGAGGGTGGTAGTCTTGCGATCTCAGCCAGTCAGAGCATGGTAACCCTCGGCAACGCTCTGATTGGGTGAGATCGAGAGACCCCCTCAGTCTGCAGCTCTGCACTCTGCGGAGCTGCAGACAGGCTGGCTCCCCGGGGCAGGCATAGGAGGGGTCTCGCACCCGGCAGCATAAAGGGCAAGCCACCGGGCCCCCTCCTGTGTCGGGTCCTCGGTCTCTGACCAAGGACCCGATCTATCACACTGCCCTAAGGCGATTTAGGCGGTTGTGAGGCCTTAGGCGGCCACCTAAATCGCCTAATTAGAGAGCCGCCTCTGCCTAATAGCATGTAGTTTAAAGTTTCTAGCATACTGTTCACGTGTTCATGCGCATCCTTACACTTTTTCCGCCTTATCTTTTACAGTTTCACTACGAAATATAGTTTACTGTTTAAAGTTCAATGTTTATGTTGTTTCTGTAAAGACATGAACATACCATTTGCTGTATGTTCATTCCTGATGTAAATAGATTGATAATCTTCTTCTAGTAGGCATATTTGTTTGTCTGTTTTTTCTCTCCCATTCTGTTAGGTAACCATCAAGAATATCTAACTCTTTGGTTTATTAGAGACTGGTGTTAAATATTTTCTAGTTGCTGCTAAAAGTTCTGTTAAAATGGCAATTACTAGTGTCAGTATACAATCAGTTATGCTAATGGAAAAAAAGAATTTAATGTGTGAGTTAAAAAACTTAAAATTATTCTGGAGTTATCCCTGCTTCCATTAAACATGCCACTATAGTATCCATCCTGAAAAAAATCTCTTGACCCGTCCTCCCTTTCTAACTATCAACTCATATCACAGCTCCCTTTTTCCTCAAAGCTTATGGAAAGACTTGTCTTTACTTATCTGTCTCACTTCCTCAACTCCAACTCTCTCCTTGACCCTCTTCAGTCTGGCTTCCAACCCCCCACCCCCCCCCACTCTACCGAGTCTGCTCTTATCAAAGTTATAATGACCTAATAACAGCTGAACCCAAAGTCCACTTACCAATGCTAATTCTTCTTCACCTCTCTGCTGCCTTTGACACAGTTGCTTGCCTTCTTCAAACTCATCAATCACTCGGTCTCTGTGACACTTTCCTCTCATGGTTTTCCTCCTATCTCTCCCAATGCTGATTTGGGGTCTCCTTTTCTAATCATACCTCCTCTCTTTGTCCTGTCTTGGTTGGAGTCCGCCAAGGCTCTGTCCTTGGTCCCCTTTCTATTTTCTCTTTATACTGCCTCTCTTGGCAAATGTATTACCTCATTTGGAGTCCACTACCACCTGTACCTGATGACACCCAGATATATCTCTCCTCCCCAGACCTCTCCCCTGCCATCCTGTCACTGCTTGCCTTTCGTCCATCTCTGACTTGATGTCCTACTGGTTTCTGAAACTCAATCTCTCTATAACTGAGCTCCTTGTCTCTCCTCCTAATAATGATCTTCCTCTTTCTCTCTCCCTTCAAGTTTGTGGCACCCACATCAGTCCATCCTTGCAAGCGTACTGTCTTGGCGTTATACTTGACTCTGGCCTCACCTTTGAGCCTCACATACCAAATCCTGTAGATTCTATCTTAAAAACATAGCCCACATCCGCCCCTTTCTTACACAAGACTCTACTAAGGAGTTTGTCCATGCTCTAGTAATTTTGCAAATGGATTATTATAACCCATAAAAGCCGTATTGCCCTACGACAGTCTGCAATGAATGCTGCCGCCAGACTGATATTCCTCTCCAGTCGGTCCTCTCACACCTCACCACTCTGCCAGTCCTTACATTGGCTTCCTGTATCCTATAGGAGCCAATTCAAAGTACTAATCCATACCTATAAAGCATTGAACAATTCTAATCCCTCTTATATCTCTGCATAGATCCATAGTTATGCCCCTTCTCGGTCTCTCGGCTCTGCCAATGACCTTCTCCTGTCCACTACTCGCACCCGTATGGCCAACTCATCCTTGTAGGACTTATCGCGGGCGGCTCCCTTCCTATGGCATAGCCTGCCTACCACTATCAGACTCTCCCCTAGTCTTCAGACATTTAAGAAGTGCCTTAAAACCCATCTCTTTTGGAAGGCATATGGCCTCCCTGAGTAACCTCTACCTCAAATATCTGTCCTTGCTCTCTCCCACAGGGCAGCACTCTACTCTCTTCTACACTCTACTCTCTTCTCCAGCTCTGGGAACCTTATTTGATTGCTATCTCCTGTACTATTGTGTTTTATAACCCAACTCCTATAGACTGTAAGCTTATTTGAGCAGGATCCTCTTCAACCTATCATTCCTGTAAGTTTTTTGTAATTGTCCTATTTATAGTTAAATCCCCTCTTATAATATTGTAAAGCGCTACAGAATCTGTTGGTGCTATATAAATGCCAGTAATAATAATAATAACTTACACATGGATATTAGATAAGTTTACACCAGAAATCCTATATTTTATGTCACTGAGTATTACATTTTATTTTCTACTATCCTGTAATGCTAACTGTGACGAAACTACATCCCTGGTGCCGGTGGCAGAACCCCTCTTCATTAATTTATGTATTTTCCCCCTTGTATTATTGCATTTCCCCTAGCTTTTCACGTATTATGCCCTGTTCCCCTTTCGGGAGCGTTTATATACGAACAGATCCCCTTCATCTTACGAACGGGGACCACCCCCATTAGAATGTTCAGACCAATTAATCAGAACGTTCGCACCTGCAACATAAGTGTGAAACCACAAGGGAAGTAATTAATTAGCCTTCCTTCCTTGCCCAGGGTTCGCACAGGAGCCGCACAAATTGAGATCAGTCAGGAAATGCATGGTGTGGGGGTTTTGGAGGTTGGTGGGGACACTTTTGGGGCACTGGCCTGTTTGGTGGGCTTTCTGAGTCTGGGGGACAAAGAGACTGGGACCCTTTTCCCACACCCGGGCTCCCAGGCATGGAGGATCCTGGGAGGAAGACCCCTGTCGTTGGGTGTGGGAGACCCCCTTTGTATGTTGGAAGGGCTTTCTGTACCTGGGAGACAAAGAGACTAGGTACCCTTTCCCGTCCGCAGGCCCACAGGTACAGAGGATGCTGGGTAGGAACCCCTGGTTGGGTGGGTGCTCTAAAATGAGAGAGAATTAAACTTTACATCCAATAAAAATATGTCATAATGGAGAAATGTGTTGTCTACCTGATTCTTTATTAAATGTCACTGGGGTGATAAATTAATTTGAGGTATTTTATGTTCTTGCAGGTGTATCTTAGTACAAGAAAGGGATGCTGGGTAATGAGTCGAGTTTTTGAACAAGGTTATCCTTGGGATATTTGCTTTGACACTCGGTTTCAGAATTGGTTGCGTAACATTCTTCCACCCAGTGTTGTCACCTGGTTAATTAATAAGAAAGTTAATGAATGGTTTAATCACACAAATTATGGTCTACAGCTCATGGACAGGTAACCTAAACATTTCTTATGCATTTTTACAGAGCAAAATATAAACATGTCATTCAAAATAGTTCTATGTGATATAAAATTGTTTTCAAATATTGGCTATGATGTGCCAGTAATGGCATGTGGGAGAAAGAGTAAAAGAAAATTATGTGAATGTATGAAAGGTGCATGATAGAGTTATTACTCCATATGGCCATATTGTGTTAAACTCACCACTACTTCACAGTACTCGAATATCGATATATCAAATACGATAATTTTAACACAGGAGATATGACCATATGGTGTAACTGAGTCCCTGTGTTTGCTTGCCAAGATATGTGATTTTGAGTAGCCTAAAAATATGAAGCTCTATTTTTGTGTGTGTGTGTGTGTTGTGTTCCTTAATCTGTATTTTGTATACATTTTGGTCTTTACAGCAGAACCACTACTGAGAAATGCATGTTGCAGGTGTGCTCCCAATTCTCTTTTTTTCAGGAGAATGATAGATAGCAGGTGGTTTAAAGGTCCAATGACTGGAGCTGAGAAAAAAAGTTTAATACATATTTCCATAAAGTCAAATAATTCTGATTAATTCATTTTGCTGCTTCACTGCAAAGTTCTTTATAGTAACACATTAGCATACAATTAACTTCAACAAGTTATACATAGCTAGCATGTTATACTATGTGGTCAGTGAAAGTAGTTTTTAGCCATGATTACTAATCTGAAACCATTATTACTAATACTTGAATTTTTAAAATCAGTTCCCAGTTTAAAGAACCAATACTGAATGATGAACTGCCAAGCCGTATAACATGTGGTTTTGTGCTGGTCAAGCCACAGGTGGCACAATTCACAGAGAATGGGGTCAAATTTGACGATGGAACTATGGAAGAAAATATTGATGTTGTCATCTTTGCCACTGGATATGTTTTCTCATTTCCCTTTTTGGATGAATCAGTTCTTAAAGTGGAAGATCAAAAAGTATATCTGTATAGAAACATATTTCCTGTAGGTTTAGAAAAACCCACGTTTGGTGTGATTGGCCTCATCCAACCACTCGGACCTATCATGGCTGCTGCAGAGGTCCAGGCACGGTGGGTCACCAGAGTTTTTAAAGGTAATATTTATTATGATGAAATTGTACTTGAGTGCCTATCACCACACATAAACATCTAAAGCACACAAATCATTGCAGTATTACGTTTTATGAGTTATGGTAGTCTATTCATGACAGCGACCTTGCTTGCCCAGGAAGATTTGGTGTGATGCATAAGAAAAGATGGTCAAGCCCAAAAAATAAAATCTTCACCTTGCTTCATGGAATGACTTACTCAGAATAGACAGCAGACATGCTTTTTGTTGGTTTTGATGTGTCCCATGTGTTCTAGTCCTGAGTTGCATGGCTCTCTCAGTGCCTTGGATGAACTTCTATTCTGTTTGCTGCAGCACAAGCCTAAGTATGTACATACACCTATGGAGCAAAAGGGAAAGCCAAGTGCCATATTATGAAATGTGTTCATGTGGGCTAAGGCTGCTAATGATGTGGGAACAAAAAAAAACCAATAATAAATAAAATGTTTAATTTACATATAAGAAGGCTGAGCCGGTAGGCAAAACTTGTAGTTGTGGGAGAGGTTACCCAGTCTATAAATACACAGACCCCACCTTCCTTTGGGCAGAGACTGCTTGGTTCAGCCCACCCACGCAGGGCTGGCCCGTCCATTGGCTCCATTGGAGCCATGGTTCGAGGCAGAACCTAGACACTGTAACTGGCTGCTGTGTGGGGCCTGAGTTTTACTATATATGTAGGCAATCCCAGGACCCCTTTTTATTGTGTACAACAGAGGCCTGAGAGTCTGTAGAAATACCTCCTCTCTGTTTGCAAGCCAAGAGAGTGTGACCGCGGGTTTCTATGACAACGCTCCGGCATACATTGTGTGCTGCGCAGAACGTTACCATAGCAACACCAGGGAATCCAGTGGCCACAGGTAAGAGTCAGGGAGGGGGGAATACACTTAATTAAACAAAAACTGCTTGCACCACTCAATACCCCAAACATACACTACATCAACTACACACAGAAACACACCACATCCACTACACAAACACACTGCATCCACCGAACAACCATACACACTGCATCCACTACATAAACTGCATCCACTACACAAATACACACACACTGCATTAACTACACACTGCAGCGTGTACACACACACACACACACAATACATCCACTACACACACTGTATCCACTACACAAACTACATACATTATATAAATACATTCTGCATCCACTACACACACTGCATCCACTACACACACTGCATTCACTACACACACACACTGCATCCACTACATAAACTGCATCCACTACAGAAACTGTATCCACTAAACAAACACACACTGCATCCATTGCACAAATGCACACACTGCATTAACTAAACACACATACACACACTGCATCCACTACACAAATGCATACACAGCATCCACTACACAAATGCTGCATCCACTACACAAATATGCACACTGCATCCACTGTACACACTGCATCCACTACAGACAGGAAGGGAGGAATAAACTTAATTAAACACAACAAAAACTGCTCACACACCACTTAGTACTTAGTACAAACTCACACTACATGCACTGCACACACACTGTATCCACTACACACATACACACACTACATACACTACTCAAACACATATATTGCATCCACTACACGAACACACACACTGTATCCATTCCACAAACTGCATCCACTACACAAAAGCACACTCTACATAAACTATACACAGACACAATGCATCCACTACACACTGCATACAATATACATCCACAAACATTACATTTACGTCTCACAGACATTAAATCCAATAAACACTCTGCATCCACTATAAACACTCACACAATGCATTCACTACACACACTGCATACAATACACAAACACAGACACTGTATTAACTAAACAATCTGCATAACAGATGTTGGCGTGTTTTGGAGGTTGTTGTTTTTGTTTGGGTGGGATGGGGGGCAGAATTTCATTCTTGGACCCAGGCAGCACAACAGGGCAGGTGCAAGGATTTCTGCCGCCTTGGCAAAGATCCATTTTGCAGCCCACTCATGTCACTCACTCACTGACAGACACACACTGGCAGGCACACACACACTCACGAACAGACATACACTCACTCACTGACAGACAAACACACACAAACACACACACACACGCACTGACAGACATACACTCACTCACTGACAGACACACACACATGCAGACACACACTGACACATACACTCTCTGACAGACACTCACTGACATACATACACTCACTCACTGATAGATTGTCACGGTAGTTTACCCCTACACGCAAGATTTAGTCCAACAATCGACAGATAGAGCAGATATGACTTACCGGACTTCAGAATGGCCGGACTCGCCGTATAGCAGAGAATAGACAGAGTCAAGAACAAGCCGAGGTCAAGGGAACAAAGAGACAAAGCCAAGGTCAAGCACGAAAATCACAACTGAACACAACAAGCGCTAAAGGGAACTGAAACAGAAACCACGATAGGGCAGGGAGTAAAGAAAGAGGTAAGTATAAATACCCTAAACTTTACTTTGATTGGCCCCTGTCATATCCACTCCCCCAAAATGTAGTGTCTGGGGAATGTGGGATGACAGGGGCCAATAGGAGACCATTGTATTTTTTGGCTCCCACTGCCCCTTTAAGAGCGTGCCCGAGACGAGCGGCACACTCTTAGAGCTAGACGGGACACATGCCCGCCTTCATTCGAAAGCTGTGCGTGGCGGGAAGAGAGGACTTCAGCCGGCCCCCGGGTAAAGTAAGTATCGCTACACAAATACACACACACTTACTGACAGTCAAACACACACACACTCAGACACACAGACTCAGCCATCCAGCCTCCCTGGGGTCCAGTGTGGGGCAGCTCCTCACTCCTCCAGCGCGCTGTTTAGTATGCAGTGGCCAGAATGATGTCATATTCTGGCTCCCGGCATCACAGAGAGCACACAAGGAAGATCGGCCCGGCGCTGATGGGCGAGCGGCTCTAGAGCCGCTTGCCCAGCACTGCGGTGCAGCCGAGGACAGGAGGAGCCCACCCATCATTTTATTAAGCCATTCTCCTTGGTGGGTCCTCTTTTACAGGACTACCGGACCGTCGGTTCTGGCACACAACAACTGACTTACACCATCATTACTATAACTAGGCTTATTGTATCCAACCACAAATATAGATGTTTATTTACTAAATCTATGTAGTCATGTGCCAAACTAACAGCAAAGATGGAAATGTTTTATATATAAATGGTATACATATTATGTACAAATAAAAAACTATTTTCATTGCAGGTTTGTGCAAATTTCCCTCACTCGAAGAGGTATTGATTGATATTAAAAATAAAAAAGAAACACTACAAAAAAGGTATTTCTATTTTGTTTAGTTTACTATAATGAGATGGAAGGATGAATATGTTACTTGACACTCTGAGCAGCCCTAGTTGGAATGCCTACCAAGATTAAAAAGCTCCTGTTTTTGAGAATGCCTGTGCCAATGAACATCATCCTGGATGTGTATTTCACTGGCGTGCATCTCAGTGGGCAAACTTATAAACAGGACATCCAAATTCTGGAAATATGTTGTCACCCCCAGCTGTTAACTCATATGAACTAGTTATTATATTATAATGAAATAGGCTGGGCAATCTTTCTTTGCATTTACATTCTAATAACCACTGCATTGCTACTTTGCATTACAGATTAGTATTAATTTATATGTCATAGCTTCTCTAATAATGGGTTTTATTTATTCTGAATCATACAGGTTTGGGACAGGACGTGCCAACATTTTACAGCTGGATTACATTAAATACCTGGATGAGATGGCCAATGATATGGGGATTAAGCCTAATATTTTAAGAATATTTCCAACAGACCCCTATTTAGCCATGGCACTTTTGTTTGGCCCTTGCACCCCAGCCCAGTACCGTCTAGTAGGGCCGGGAAAGTGGCCACACGCCAGGAAACAAATTATGACTACCTGGGATCGTATTATAAAGCCACTGAAAACCCGATCTGTAAAAAGTGAGGAACCCAACGCACTGACAATGCCATACATTTTAGGTGCACTTTGTGTTCTTGCTCTGTTTTTATCAGTGTTTTTTTACAAATATTAATACTGTCCATCATTTTTTTTTCTAAAACAAAAGTTACAGAATACCAGAAGTATGTACAGCATAGTTTAAAAATACTTCTTTTTATGATAAGTTTCATCTTGTGTACTCTAGTATTCTTTATCTTTTTTGTAAGGAAATGAAATCTTAATATCTTGCTGTGCATATGTGATATACACCTAGCTTGAACAACTGGCATGGGAGCCAGTTTACAAATGTACAATTTACAAAAATGACATATTTGATTAAATGATAGGTTAGAAAAGAAACATAGAAACATGGAAACATAGAATGTGACGGCAGATAAGAACCATTCGGCCCATCTAGTCTGCCCAATTTTCTAAATACTTTCATTAGTCCCTGGCCTTATCTTCTGGTTAGGATAGCCTTATGTATATCCCACGCATGCTTAAACTCCTTTACTGTGTTAACCTCTACCACTTCAGCTGGAAGGCTATTCCATGCATCCACTACCCTCTCAGTAAAGTAATACTTCCTGATATTATTTTTAAACCTTTGCCCCAGGATACAAATAAGGGATCAAAATCAAACATATTATAGCAGAGTGCACATGGGAGCATCAAAAGATAAAGATAGTGTGCCATAAACTGAATTTAACTATATATAACAGTGACTTTTTTTCTTATCAATTATGTATACGTTTCTATAAATAAGGCTGCCTTAATCTACGTGTTTTTGAACAGAATATATTTACACATGTATAAGTACTTTCTGATTCAATGTATCAAATAAATTTGTAGCACTAGACACTATTTATCACATATTTATGTATTAAATGCAAATGACAATCATTTTAAATATTAAACACAATTAAAACAATAAAAGTAGATTAAAAATAATAACGGGTATAGTTTTGTGTGTTGTGTGCATTTGTATATTGTGTATTATTTGTTTTTCAACTAAATGTATTTTGTAGCTCTTGAGATACATTGTCAGTGGGAAACAGGTGCAATGTATCTTATGCTATATATTTGTAAATTCTGTCAAAGACAACCTTAATTATATTTACATGCTGATGTAGACTAAGTTATATTGCTAGTTGATTGCATATATAACTACATTGCATTTCTCAAATTTTTACCAATATGTCTAATACTGAAAAAAGTATGTTTGTTTCATTTCTTACATAGTTAATAAATATTAGTGAATGAAAATACTTCCAGCTCAACTAATATCATAAAAAAGTAAAACAAGATGCTCATATACAAAAGAGACTATTCACATGATGACTTTGGATTTATTACCTCATTTGGATTCCAATACCACCTGTACGCTGATGACACCCATCAGATATATCTCTCTTCCCCGGACCTCTCCCCTGATGTCCTGCAACATCTCACCTCTTGCCTTTCTTCTATCTCGAATTGGATGAGCTCCCACTTTCTGAAACAGAATCTTTCCAAAACAGAACTTCCTGTCTTTCCTCCTCCTAATATTAATCCTCCTCTCTCGCTCTCCCTTCAGATTGGTGGTACCCATATCAGCCCATCCTTACAAGCACGTTGTCTTGGTGTTACTTTTGATTCTGGCTTAACCTCTGAGCCTCATATCTGGTCTGTTGTCAAATCATGCCAATTCCACCTCAAAAACATTGCCCGCATCCGCCCCATGCTTACACATGATGCTACTAAAGAGCTTGTCCATGCTCTAGTAATCTCTCGCATGGACTATTGTAACTCTCTCCTAATTGGTCTTCCCAAAAGCCGTATTGACCCGCTACAGTCTGTAATGCTGCCGCCAGACTGATTTTTCTTTCTAGTCGGTCCTCTCACTCCTCACCCCTCTGTCAGTCCTTACATTGGCTTTCTGTATACTATAGGAGTCGATTCCAAGTGCTAAACCATACATATAAAGCTCTGAATAATTTTAGCCCCTCTTATATTTCCTCACAGATCCATAGGCATGCACCTTCTTGGTCTCCCCGCTCTGCCCGTGACCTTCTTCTGTTCGCTGCTCACACCCATACGGCCAACTCGCGCTTGCAGGACTTCTCCCGGTTTGCTTCTTTCCTATGGAATAGCCTGCCTGCCCCATCAGACTCTCCCCAAGTCTTCAATCGTTTAAGAAGTACCTTAAAACCCATTTCTTTATGAAAGCCTATGGGCTCCCACACTAACCTCTATCTCACATACCTGTCTCTTGCTCTCTCTTAAAGGGCAGCACTCTACTCTCTCCTCCAGCTCTGCTTCACTCCCACCTAATTTGACTGCTATTTCCTGTCCTAATGTGTTTTATAGCCCACCTCCTATAGACTGTAAGCTTGTTTGAGGTATCAAGAATGGCGAGCTATGGCGACGTGCTTATAAAATTATAACGATTGTAAAGGTAATGATACTGTGCAGCTTTATCCTAGAAACACCTACTATGAGGGCTACCATATATTAGGCTACAGATCAATGGGATAGACTGAGATTCATGGTTATTCTTTGATTCCCCTTCTAACCAACAGTAGCCTTGGGAGGCTGTGAAGAACCCTAGAAGCTAAGCCTAAATCAATTGGAGGATATTCTGGATACATACCCAAGTATTTAACATATAGACCTGAACCAGGTAGTTTTGCTACATTTTCATAGCATAAACTATTAATCAAAAATCTAATGCACTGATGATCTACTTTATACTATTGGAAAACGATTTCCTACTTATTTTTTTATGCTCCTCAATAAACCATTTACACATCATAAAAATGGCTTAGAAAAACAAGAAAATTGATAAACTGAAAAAATCTGACAAAAAAGTCTAATCTAAAATTCAACCTATTAGGTATTTCTATTTACCTAAATCACAGGCAAATACCTCTGGCTCATCCTCTAGATCATCTCCAGATCAAACCTTAGATACAAGTAACCTGGATTCATCAAAAATAATAATGCATGTTAATCTAAACCAGGCACTCAACAAATTATACTCCAATATCAGGAAAGAAACCTGTCAGAAATGAAGGACGAAATCTCTCAAATTTGCATGACAATGACACATGAAGTAACTAAATTGACACAAAAATAAATATCTACAACTACAAAATGATTCCCTAAAACTAAACTAAAACAAAACTAAAAAATCACAGACATTGCAGACAGATCAAGGAAACAAAATTAGAAAATCTGCAGCATACCAGAATCAGTCGACATCTTAGACAGCTACTTAATGGACTTATTGAAGACATACCTTGATACTAAATTACTGGGGCCAGATCCTATTGAAAGAGCTAAAAGGGCTTCCAAGACCTCCAAACAGGACATTTAACAATGGTCAAATTAAGGATCAGTTTGCTAGAGAGTTTCAGAAGATTCCATCTAAAGATGAGAAATATACTTCTATTTCTACCTTAGCAGACCTATCTGTTACTACAAGATCTATCAGAAGAACATCCTCAGACTCTACTACATGCCTACGAGAAAATTATGTTTCAGACAAATGGGTGTTCCCCACTGAACTCTAAGTCTTCTACAAACACTTCTCCCATCTTTGTTTGAACCCCAGCCAAGCAAAGCAGAAATTGATTAGATGGGGTCTCCTGAAAAAAAGGATAGTCTACCGACATAGGAGGAATTTGATCCAAAATGTAAAAAGATTGAAAAGGGAGAAAGATTGAAGGGAGAAGACAAGAGAAAAATTCTATACATGATTTTTTAATTTCATATTGGGTAAATATGGAGTCACTGACTCCTGTAATACTCAGTTTATTCTCAAACTTTTAATTTCTCTAACTAAAATTATAAGGTATTTCTTTGCACACAAGAGATTTATACGTTTCTTTTTTTTGTTTAGTGTAAGACTACACTAATGAATTTGGGATAGATACATTTAAGGTACCCAGACAAACTTCAAACTCTATGTAAAACCCCTAGTCTAACAGATACCAGAGGTGGGAGGGTCTGGGAGGGAGGGTCTGCTGCTGATTGGCTGGAATGTGTCTGCTGACTGTGAGGTACAGGGTCAAAGTTTACTCAATGATGAGTCCATGGCGAACCGTTCATGGCGAACCGTTCGCGAACCGTTCAGGACATCACTAATAGGGAGTGGTTTAATACTTAAGATAGACACATATAAACTAACACAGAGTATATTTGAAACTACTAATTTTTATTATAAATATATATATATATATATAGATAGATATCCAAAGAGGTAGCAGCACTCACGGAGTTTAAAAGTTCCAATCTTTATTTATTAAAAATCACGATCAACGTTTCAGTCCTCTGTATGGGACTTTCCTCAGGATCAATATAATTAAACATTCAACAAAACAAACATATATAGGCAGATATATTAACAAAATTGGCTTACCCCCAGGTGAAGTGCATCTCAGATCGGCGTTCTAATGTGACCAGTGTGCATGCGTGGTGAAGCTCCTCCCCCACATGACGTCGCAGCATGCCGTCATTGCACCCGTTGCTATGGTGACGTGGCACACACGGCGTCACTATGGAGATAGGATAGCAATAACATTAGCTGAATATGAAAGTGTGTGCAATATACTGCTCGATCTGAGGATCAAATAGGTGGTATAGAGAAAGGATGAAGTGCATGATAGATGCACAGTGATATGTGCTACATCATAAGTTAATAAAGGTCTTAGTTGCCATAATGCCAAATTATAGAGCACCAATGACTTATAGAGAATAAAGAGTCATTTAAAGTGACAGTGTACATAACCAGTGGTGATGAATACCAGGTTATTGTGTTACTTTTAAAGTGCATATATTTGAAAAAAGTGCTGTGTGTCAACGCATAAAGTGCAAACTGTAATATTATGAAGTGCCATCATGAATATAACGAATAAGTCCAAATATAAGCTAACACTTATATACAATAATGTAAATCTTTACAAATACAGCAATAACCCGAAGATAGCTTCAATAGAGTAAACAGTGCTCTAAAATATAATTGATATTAAACGTTACAATATAGTGGAATAAATTTATAGACCCATGGTTGGAGAAAAAAAAAAAACATGGATGGAAATACTGTGAGACCAAGGATTACATCAGAGCAACCCCATAATGGTATCTAATTGTGTGAAACACTATATTTGAAGTATAAGCCTGGTACAATACACTAACAACTATACTATATAAAAGATGGTGACTGTGTATTGTCACCACCAAAGATGACTTAATAGTTAAAAACATATTTAATCATATGTTCTAAAATAAAACAGAATAGAATAAAATGAAATGAAATGAAGCTGGAGCTGAGACTCATAGGAAGGAATGAAAAGAAATGGTTTCATTGAGTCCCTTGGGAGACATAGTGTCCAGTTCAGGGATCCAGAATACATCTCAGTTAAGCAGTATTTTCCCATGATCACCTGCTCTTCGTGATATGGGGACATGGTCTATACCCAGGAATTTCAAGGAGCTCAGCGGATGTTTGTGTTGCAGGAAGTGTTTATCAGATGTTCCCTCCCTGTAGGCTAGTCTGATGCTGGAACGGTGGCCTCTAATTCTTTCACATAGGGCTGTTTCAGTTTTCCCGACATAAACCAGTCCACACGGGCATGTAAGCTTGTATATTACGTGTGTAGTTCTACACGTAATGGTGTGTTGTATAATATACTTCCTGTTTGTGTGCAGGTGGCTAAAATGTTTTGAAGGTGTCATGTGCCCGCATGTTAAACATCCTAGACAGCGAACAGACCCCCGATTCTGGATAACATTCCTGTCTGCATAGCTGTTGATCGGGTCTGTGTGTACCAACATATCTGTAAAGTTCTTGTTTCTCTTGTGGCAAATCAACGGGGTTTCACGAAAGATCTTAGGAAGCGTGTCGTCTGTGGCCAACATTCTCCAATTTTCCGGATCGCTGAAGAAATCTGTGGGGTCGAACTGTGGAAGGTCATAGGAAAGACTAATCTTTGGAGTGAAGATGCCACCCTCCGTGCTTGAGATGCCTTGGCGTCTTCTAAAGCCTTGCTGGGACAAGTTAAATATATTATATTATAATTCAACCAACCAGAAAGAGCTCCAACTCCTTTAAACAGTGAAGCAACAGAGACATTTCGACCCAGATCCACTTTCGATCCTGCAACGAATAAATCTTCAATTAAAACGTTTTTAACTATTTCCAACGAAACTGATAAGATATTTTTGCTGTCCAATGTTTTTTTTTTTAATAAAATAGTTTTACTCTTGCTTAGCTTGAGACTCCACAATCAGATATATCTTAGACAGTCACAAGAATGAATAATATATCTTTTTAAGCAATTTAATATATCACAATATATTATGGAAGAGTAATCATTATATGGAAGATTAATCATTAAAAGGCATTGAACACACTTCATGCTTATATTGTTATTGTAATACTTTAAATTGAGCATCTAACTGATAATTGTAGTCTATGGGCGATATTATCAATTTAGTTATATTTTTAAAACAATATATTTTAGTTTTACATTTGGATACAGCGATAGTGACTCCAGAGAGTCTAAACGTATTAAACAGCTCACATTAGAACAAATACCTTAAAAACGTTTTTGAATATACAATGAGGGAAAAAAGTATTTAATCCCCTACTGATTTTGAATCTTTGCCGACTGACAAAGTCCAGAACTTTAACCCCTTAAAGGACCACTCTAGGCACCCAGACCACTTCAGCTTAATGAAGTGGTCTGGATGCCAGGTCCAGCTAGGGTTAACCCATTTTTTTATAAACATAGCAGTTTCAGAGAAACTGCTATGTTTATAAATGGGTTAAGCCTTCCCCCAAACCCTCTAGTGGCTGTCTCATTGACAGCCGCTAGAGGCGATTGCGTGATTCTCACTGTGAAAATCACAGTGAGAGCACGCAAGCGTCCATAGGAAAGCATTGATAATGCTTTCCTATGCGACCGGCTGAATGCGCGCGCAGCTCTTGCCGCGCGTGTGCATTCAGCCGAATGGGAGGAACGGAGGAGGATCGGAGGAGGAGAGCTCCTCGCCCAGCGCTGGAAAAAGGTAAGTTTTACCCCTTTTCCCCTTTCCAGAGTCGGGCGGGAGGGGGTCCCTGAGGGTATGTTTTCCTTGCACTATAGTGATCCTTTAAGGACCAAACTTCTGGAATAAAAGGGAATCATGACATGTCACACATGTCATGTGTCCTTAAGGGGTTAATGGTAGGTGTATTTTAACAGTGAGACACAGAAAAACAAAACAAAAAATCCAGAAAAACGCATGTCAAAAAAGTTATTACTTGATTTGCATGTCAATGAGTGCAATAAGTATGTAACCCCTTCGACTTAGTAGTTGGTGGCAATCACATAGGTCAGATGTTTCTTGTAGTTGGCCACCAGGTTTGCACACATCTCAGGAGGGATTTTGTCCCACTCCTCTTTGCAAGATCCTCTCCAAGTCATTAAGGTTTTGAGGCTGACGTTTGGCAACTCGAATGTTCAGCTCCCTCCACGGATTTTCTATGGTATTAAGGTCTAGAGACTAGCTTGGCCACTCCAGGACCTTAATATACTTCCTCTTGAGCCACTCCTTTGTTGCCTTGGTTGTGTGTTTTGGGTCATTGTCATGCTGGAATACCCATCCACAACCTATTTTCAATGCCCTGGCTGAAGGAAGGAGGTTCTCACCCAAAAATGGAATGCCCTGTCCATTGTCCTTTTGATGCAGTGCAGTTGTCTTGTCTCCTTAGCAGAAAAAAACCCCAAAGCATAATGTTTCCACCTCCATGTTTGACGGTGGAGATGGTGTTCTTGGGGTCATAGGCAGCATTCCTCCTCCTCCAAACACGGCGAGTTGAGTTGATGCCAAAGAGCTCGATTTTGGTCTCATCTGACCACAACACTTTCATCCAGTTCTCCTGAATCATTCAGATGTTCATTGGCAAACTTCAGACAGACCTGTACATGTGCTTTCTTGAGCAGGGGAACCTTGCGGGTGGTGCAGGATTTCAGTCCTTCACGGTGTAGTGTAAACAATTGTTTTTGGTTCCAGCTGTCTTGAGATCATTAACAAGATCCTCCCGTGTGGTTCTTGGCTGATTCCTCACCGTTCTCAAGATCTTGAGAACTTGCATGGAGCACCAGACCGAGGGAGACTGGCAGTTATTTTGTGTTTATTCCATTTGCGAATAATTGTACCAACTGTTGTCAGATTCTCACCAATCTGCTTGGTAATGGTCTTGTAGTCCATTCCAGCCTTGTGTAGGTTTACAATCTTGACACTGACATCCTTGGAAAGCTCTTTGGTCTTGACCATGGTGGAGAATTTGGAATCTGATTGCTAGTTACATAGACTGAAAAGAGACATGTGTCCATCAAGTTCAGACTTCCTCATATTTGTTTTTTGCAGTTGATCCAAAAGAAGGCAAAAAAAACCTCAGTTTGATGCAGTTCCAATTTTGCAGCAAATTAGGAAAAAATCCCTCTTGGCCCCAGAGTGGCAGTTAGATTAATCCTTGGAACAAGAAGCATTTACCCTACATTGTAAAATGATATCCTTGAATATTCTGTTTTTGCAAGTATGCATCTAGTTGCTGTTTAAACATCTGTATGGACTCTGATAAAACCACTTCTTCAGGCAGAGAATTCAGTATCCTTATTGTTCTTACGGTAAAAAAACCCTTTCCTTTGCCTTGGAATAAATCTTATTTCTTCCAGTCTAAACTCATGACCTCGTGTCTAATGTAAAGTCCTGTTTGTGAATAGATTTCCACACAAAGTTTGTATTGGCCACAAATATAGTTGTATAATGGAGAGCAAAAAGCAGGTCGCAAGAGTATTCTGAGAATATTTGTATAATGTTATCATATCCCCTCTGAGGCAAGATTTTTCTAAACTAAAGAGGTTTATTCATGGCTAAAATGTTCCATTCCTTTTATTAATTTTGTAGCCCGCCTCTGCTCTCTTTCTAGTGCCATAATATCCTTGATTGCTTTTGTGGACAGGTGTCTTTTATACAGGCAAAGAGCTGAGATTAGGAGCACTCCCTATAAGAGAGTGCTCCTAATCTCAGCTCATTGCCTGTATAAAAGACACCTGAAAGACAGATATCTTGCTTATTGTTAGGGGGTCAAATACTTATTTAAAGGGACACTCCAGGCACCCAGACCACTTCTGCCCGTTGGAGTGGTCTGGGTGCCAACTCCCACCACCCTTAACCCTGCAAGTGTGATTATTGCAACGCTGGACGTCCTCACTCTATACATGAGGACCTCCAGAATCCCCATAGGAAAGCATTGCGCATGCGCATTAGCTCTCCCCAGCCAACATCAGCCCTGTTATATGCAGCATTCTGAAGGAGATATTAATTAAGTAATTAGTAATATGCATACTGCATTTTCATAAATATAACAAAATAATAATTATCCCTGGAAACATGGTGGGTCTGGTAACCCTAATTAAAATGCCAGCTCACCTGTCACGTCAAGGCATAGCTTAACGGTGACTCCTACACTAACAATTCACCTTGCTGCTTTGAACTAAAAGGCATAATCTCTAGTGACACAGGGCTGTTGCCCACCCCATGCATTCTTTATTACGTGTGTAGTGGTTTAGAAAAATGCCACTTTTTAACTCATTACAGATTTTGCTTTTTAATTCAAACCAGCAAGGTGAATTGTTACAGGGTTATTCACAAGAGTGAGAGCTCAAAGTAAATTTCAAATTTAAGGTAAAAATAGACAAAATGGAGAAAGTCATGCTTTTAGTTTAGCCACTCTTGCCTTAAATTTGACATTTCCTTACAATTTTCACTTTAGTAAATACTCCTGTTAGTGCAAGACTCACCCTAAGAGGTTTGCCTAGATGTGGAAGATAAGCTTACACTTTAATGACGGTTGAAGTAATACAAAAAAACCCTCCAGTTATTTAACTGTGCATAGGTAACATTTTTGTGTTTTTCACTTTATGCATTGGGGCTGTACTATAATCATTGCTAGTGCCGAGAAGTAATGGGAGTTTGAGCACAGAGGTTAATTGTGTAGGTTTGTATTTGTATTTATCACACAGCCACTAGAAGTGCTTCCTGCTGTTTCACAGAGTTTGAGTCTGTGAAATAATGTTGGATGTCTTGAAGCTTTGCATGTGGATGTATAGGGTCCTCAAAATCCCCATAGAAAAGCATTGATTCAATGCTTTCCTTTGGGGAATGCCTAATGCGCATGTGGCGCTGGCATTAGGTTTCCCCTTGATGCTGACGTTGGAGGAGGCGGAGACAGATCAAGTGAGTTGAGTGAAATAAATAGTTATTTTCCCCTTTTCAGTGCCAGGGGGGACTAAGGAACACTATAGTGTTAGGAAGACTTTGTATTATTAACATTATTGTAGCCCATGGATCAGCGCAGCTAAGAGGAATAGGCCTTGACAGAGCCAGGAGGTAGGCATAGCAGCCACAGGAAGTTAGTGACAGCTAGCATGCTGGTAAGGGCGGAGCCATAAGGGGAGTAGTTATACCAGCCATTATAGGAAGTGGCCATTTTAACTGAACCTAAGCTTACCTGTCAGTTGTGAAAGCTGCCTGCCCTGGAGGGAGAAGGCAGCAGCATGGAGGCAGCATGAAGAACAGGCAGCATGGAGGTACAGGAGAGGCTGGACTGAGCTGCTGCTGCTGCATGCTCACTCCCATCAGCAGCATGGAGGCAGCATAGAAGAACAGAGCAGTATTGAGACAGGAGGCAGCATGGAGGTACAGGAGAAGCTGGAGTGAGCTGCTGCTGCTGCTGCTGCATGCTCACTCCCATCAGCCTCAGACAGAACTCCAAGCAAGCCACCATCCTGGTCACAAAGGTTGTGGCAGAATCGTGGCTGGTGGCTGCAGGAGCTGGGGAGCCCCAAGCACGTCTGCTAGCCCCCCCACGCGGCGATGGAACGGAGGCCGGCAAGGAGGGGGGTAGCAGACGTGCAGAGTTGGATCCGTCTGGGAGTGGGAGGTGAAAGAGGAATCAGGAAGGGGTTCCTTAGTACATTATCTGTAAGATAGCTTGCTGTGTGGGCTCGGCTGGGCCGGGCCGTTGTGGACATACCTTACGAACGCGGGAATCCTACCGCGTGTCTTGGGTTGGAAATTGTTTCGGTGGTAGGAGAGTGTCGATTGCCTGGGGTTCAGTTGACTGCACTTCGGGAGTTCAGGCTGAAGGTTTGCAGGTCCAAGAAGGTCACACTGAGAAATCGCAGTTGTTCATAAGGCAGTTTCAAGTTGCATGTCGGGTTAGTCGTGAGGACTGGGTTGGTAACCATTTCATGGCGAAGGCTACTTGTGGAGCCTTTGCGGGTGGTATCAAGTTGTTCATGGATGCCTCTTGGAACATAGATTCCGGGGCATACCTGGAAGGCAAGTGGTGCGCGGAGCGGTGGCGGGAGGCATGAAAGGTAAGTCCGCTTGTTCGAAGTTGGCATCTTTTGAGTTATTTCCATTGGGAGTGGCTGTGGCTCTAAAAGGTGAAGGATTAAGGGATGAGAAGTCATAATTCACGTACAATACGGCGGGCTTCATGTGGTTTACCATCCAGCCGGGTCCTCGGTTCAGGAGGTACGCCGATGGCGGTGATTCGTATCACTGTTCAGGTATTGGGTGCAGGCACGCCACGTGCCTGGTTGGCGGAAGGTAGGGGCTGGTTACTTGGCTCGTGCACAAGGGGACAAACTGCGAATGGCGGCCCCAGGGGGCGCAGGAGGAGGGACAGTCCGGTCTGGAGGAAATGTGGCAGCTCAAGACGCCATGCTTGGAGGATCGATATGGAATCCTATGGCACCGGACTGCCTATGTGACTGCCTATGTGAAGGTTTGGGATATGTGGGACAAGGCGCTTGGTTTCACTGGGGGGTCCCAGTCAAAGGAGGGGCGAAGGGATACCTTGCTGTGGTTCCTAAGCCGTTTGTTCGTTCAGCGTTAGCTCCATCGGCAATGGACAGGAGCATGGCGGCATTGTCGTTAGGGTTCAAACTGACCGATTGGGAGGAAGTGACGGAACGTTGTCACTTCCATCAGGCTTAGCGGGTCTTACGGAGAGGTATGAAATATGTTGGTGCCGGGCGGCTGGTTTCCTTGGGTAACGCAATGCCTGGTGGTGTGTTACCCTGCTTTTGCAGTGAGTTTGCTTGTGGTGGCCTTCTCGGAGGCTTGGGGCAATTCGGATTGGGGAGCTAGTGAGTGCCTTTCGGGCAGGTGTTGGGGGACTCGGTTGTCGAACCTCAGTCGGTTAAGGTAACGATTCGGTAGGGTTGTTCAAGAACGGATGTGTCTGGTAAAGGAGGTTTGGTAAAGCTATATTCCCTGCTGGGGTCAGGGGTACACCCGGCGTTAAGCGCATCATGCTACTTGGAGCTTTGCCCGGACATCCCGGGTGGCTTACTGGTAATAGGGGACAGATCAGTGCTGTCACGATTCAATTCCCGCAGGGGTTTGACAATGTTGGGTTTGGATCCCAGGCACTTTGGGACCTATTCTTCCTGGATAATGGCATTAACAGAGGTGCCCCGCCTGGTTTTAAGTGAGGACCTAGGGAAACGTTTAGGCAGGTGGGAATCAGTACGGTTTAAGTCCTGTTTCAGGCCGGTCTATTTGGTTTAATGGCTATGGACATATGGGTTTGTGTTTGGGGCTATGCCTTGTCGCTAATTACTTTCGTTTCAGGTTTGGTGACATGGTTGGTGGGCCATTCTTATATCTAAGGGGCGCAGATGGGAGCCGCGTTTCGGTTCAAGCGCAACTGGGCTTTCCTTTGGAATTGGTTTTCGGGGATTTTGGTGGCAAGACATTATGGGAGAAAATTTTCCGGGAGGTAACAAGGGGTACTGTCCAGGACATTCTGGATATCGACATGGTCCCGGAAAAGGAATTGATCAGGTGGAGGCAGAGGGAGGTGGACCGGCTATGGGAGCTGGCAACAGGTGTGGTGATGGTGCGGTCCGAGATGGTTCCTCGGTTATATTGGAGACATACTACGTACCCGGCCATGGTAGCTCGGTGTCGAGGATGAATTAATACAAAATTGATGGCGGTATTTATCAGATGTTGGGGTGGTGTAACAGTGAGACACAACGAATTGGGAGGAAAGCTCCCTGGGTACTCCAGGTGGGATGGAGTAGGTTTTCGGATGTAAGGTGTGATCTGTTTAAATTGGGCCTTCAGGAAGGCATTCAACAGGCCTTATTCCGGTGTGGTGGGGGTCGCTCAGGAGCTTTAGGTTTCAAGTCCTGAGCTGTGGCGGGGAATGGCCTGGTTAAATCGGAGGGTAGATGGAGGAGAAAGTGGGCATCCTGAGGTTTAGTGTGGCTTGGGCAGTGTTGCACGTGGTTGGTAGGTTCGAGCCCGTCGGTGGCTTCGAACCTGGGGGTGTGATGATGTCTTGGTACGCCCTACACTGGAACTGGTGGGTAGCGGTGTCTTGGTACACCTCTGCAATGGATATGGTGGGTAGCAGTGTCTTGGTACACCCCTACAATCGATATGCTGGGTAGAGGTGTCTCGGTACACCCCTACAATTTAACCTGGTGGAAATGTGGTCAAATTAGGTGGCCAGTTTCTGTATTAACATGTTGTTTAGATTGTTATCTATTGTTATTATTGTGGGGTCATTGCTAGGGGTATGTTATGTATATGGGGGATGTTAACGTTATTAAGATTTGTTGGCAATGACCCCATTTGTTATTCCTTAATTATTTTATTAATATTTTAATAAAGCTGTGGACGAATTATTTCCAACAGTATAACCTGTGTCCGTGTTTTAATGGGGGTTTGGGTAAGGTTAGCGCATATGCCGTCAAATCCGACTGTGCGCCTGCCATTTTAACTGAACCTAAGCTTACCTGTCAGTTGTCCCTCCCACCCTCCCTGTATTTGGTTAGGTTAGTTGATTTCCCGTTTTTTCACAGCGGCGGGGAATGGCCTGGTTAAATCGGAGGGTAGATGGAGGAGAAAGTGGGCATCCTGAGGTTTAGTGTGGATTGGGCAGTGTTGCACGTGGTTGGTAGGTTCGAGCCCGTCGGTGGCTCCGAACCTGGGGGTGTGGTGGTGTCTTGGTACACCCTACACTGGAACTGGTGGGTAGCGGTGTCTTGGTACACCCCTACAATGGATATGGTGGGTAGCGGTGTCTTGGTACACCCCTACAATCGATATGGTGGGTAGCGGTGTCTCGGTACACCCCTACAATTTAACCTGGTGGAAATGTGGTCAAATTGGGTGGCCAGTTTCTGTATTAACATGTTATTTAGATTGTTATCTATTGTTATTATTGTGGGGTCATTGCTAGGGGTATGTTATGTATATGGGGGATGTTAACGTTATTAAGATTTGTTGGCAATGACCCCATTTGTTATTCCTTAATTATTTTATTAATATTTTAATAAAGCTGTGGACGAATTATTTCCAACAGTGTAACCTGTGTCCGTGCTTTAATGGGGGTTTGGGTAAGGTTAGCGCATATGCCGGCAAATCCGACTGTGTGCCTGTCAAGTGTTCTTTTATGGGTTAATAAGTGTACAGGGGCTTAATAAAATACTACTCTCTGTCTCATTACAAATTTTGCCTCTTAATTCAAACAGCAAAGTAGACATGGCAGGAGAGCTTACATGTTAATGGCCATTGGGGTGATACTAAAAAATACTGTATTTGTGGGAGGGGCTTAAATTAATTCACTCTCCTATATAAGGGACACCCCTTACCTGACTCATAACGCTTGAGGTCAGCATCAGAATGACCCTCCCACCCACTCCTCATTTCAACATTTTCTAATTTCTTTCCATTTACTTTACTTACTTACTCCTTGGTGGGCCCTCTTTATTTACAGGCCTACCGTATCGTCGGTCTCGGCACACCACAACCGACTTGCTCCCTTTATACTATCCTCCGCTTATGCTGGAACCTTACTCCATATACGGCTATTTGCCCCGAACACAAATATATATATATATATATACACACACACATGTATATTTTAGTTGTTAATGCCCTCAGATAAGTAGCAACAAGTCAATGAACGAATAAATAGCATTGAACAGAATTTGTTCGGCGACTGATTTGTTCATTGGAAATTCATTCATTTAAGGTCTATATTCATATTCAGACAACATTTTTGAACATTTTAATTTTAATATTTTGTTTAATTTTTGACATGGCTGAAAACAAATGCACGTGTCTACTACTTACTTGAAAGGCGGCGGCTTTCGCTCCCTCCTGATTGCTGGGGAGGAGAGGGTAGGGACGTGTATGATATGTGCCTGTAGGTATATGATATACATAAAACATGCAAAACTTGGATAGATTTTTGACAAGCTGGGAGGAACTATACGTCTTTGTGTCTGAATCTGACAAGCCAAATAGGTGATTACATTTCTCCTTAATGAAACATTTCTGAAACAAGTTACTACATGGTATTTATCCTTGCACAATATAAACAATACATTAAGGTAATGTAGCTATGGTGCTTAAAGTGACTTGTGAAACAGTTTTCTGTGTCAACAACCAGACAAACTTGGCACTATTAACCTCTTTAATGAGCCTCTTGCTGCTTCCTTACACTCGTTCTCACACATATTATAACAAAAAAGGCGGAGCTTAAAACTGTGATTCCAAGACTTTTTCGATACTGACTTTATGTATTGAGTCACGGTAACTTTTTATACTCAGGAGAAGTAGAGATCTATTAACTTTAATCTTCCCACATCCAGAATTGGACATTTTGATTCCAAGAGGTAAGTACATAGAATGAATAATAAGAGTAAGAATGAGCACTGTCATTCTCAGATAGAATAAATAACTAATCCAATGCAATCATGGTAGCCTACATCGTTCCTTTTATTTATTTAGAGAAAGAGAGTTTAATGCCCATATCTGTACTGTAAGCAGTTATGCAATCTGAAATAAAGATGTCTTGACTATGTCTGAGTAGGCTCATTTTAACAAAAGAGTTACAGAGATTTCTATCTTTCCTGATTGTAATTGTAGTTCAATGGTTTACTTTGAATCTCCGTTCTTGGAATAGTTTAATGAAAGCATTTTACATTGAATATGCTCTCAAATATATAGGCGGCAGCTGTATTAGAAATTTTGAAAATGTAATATATGTTATAGCATATATTAATTTTTCTTCTTTGACAAAATTTAACTTGAAACAGTTATGTATTCTTTTTGCTTTATCTTCCTGACCCATTTATAGTCATTAGAGCAAAGTTATGAATAATGTGGAAAAACTGTATTTCTCTGGCTGTGATAATTACATTACCCATTGTGTAAGGTAATTGTATCACAGGCACAGGGGAGGATTTTGTGTGGGAGTGTCTGAGTGTATTGTACGTGTTTATTGGTTGTTTTCCCTGTGGGTGGTACTAATGTGTATATAAGAACAATAAACCCACAGCTCTGTCTGTTCCTGCTTGACATTCAAAATGGAGCCTTGTCTCGTTCTTGGGGGGATTTATTGTATGCTGTTCCAGTTCGACTGCTAGGAGTGTAAACCTATTCGTATGGTTTTTCCTATTCGGCTGTTTACTACATTTGTATGTTTGAGAGCATTCATATGCTTCTCCAGTTTGGTGGATTGGTGTCTACAGTAGCTGCCTGTGTCTCTGGAAGGGGAAGATCTACTAAACGGCTGTTAACCCCTTTTATGTCTGGGGGTGCCATTACACATTGCATATCTGTCATAGTTCTTATAAGGCTACGTCCCCATTTAAAGTATGAAATTTAAAGGAACACTCCATGCACATAATCACTATGGTGCCATGGGTCCTGGTACCTTCCCAGGACAAGTAGTGAAGCTGTGAGCCATGTTAATGGTTTGAAAACATACCAGAGGTCTAACAGGCACCAGACATATCCCCAGAAACTATCTGCAAAGAGCTAAGCCAGCATTGCAATAAAGAGCTAAGCTCCACAGACATTCCGCCCAAGAGCTTCTGGTAGATTGGCAGGTAGGCTTTCCAACCTTTTGCAATTGGTATGACTACTAACCTGGGAGTGCGCCAAGGCACTCCTGGCACAATTACAATGACAATGAGATCATGGTATTGTGTTTAGGGTGCTTGGAGTGTTGCTTTAAAAAATACATGTGAAGCTGAACTGGGTATTTATTTTTTCACTGCAAATTGACAATTTTTTCTTCATTTTCTTAAAGAGTTACTCAAGCACCATGACTACTACAGTGTTTTAAAGTGGTCATGGTGCTCTGAGTCTGTATGTGCAGCATTTCACTACTAAACATTACAAATAAAGATATATGTTATCTTGCTGCAAGAGCTCTAACTCCAACTTCGGGAGAATCATTAGTATGCCATTATATCAATTCTGTGAATATTCCATGCACATTCATTAGATAAAAGCATTCAGCTGATGATCTCGGACAATGAGTGACCTCATGCACAATAGGAGGATTGGTGCCTGATAGAGGCTTAGATAAGAGGGCAAACAATTGCAAAACTTTTTGTCACATTACTGGACAACTGCAAGTTGTTGTGGTTACGATGCAAAATATTTTTTCATAATGGATCGGAAAACGTATCTAATAAAAGGGAGGTTAAATCCTCCCGCATGCCCTTACTCGCGCCATACCACGAGTAGGGGCATGTCGCCTAAACAAATTTAAAAATACTAGTGACTGGCAGCTATTGATGCCCAGTGGCTAGTGCAATAAGGGGGGACCTGGCACAGCCATACTGATTTATATTTAGTGTTAAGTGACAGTCACTAATGACAGTCACTAGTAGTTTTACATTTTAGTTATATTCTGTTCCCCACCATGGGGAACATTTCTCAATGCTTTCCTATGGACGTCCAGCATTTTCACAGTGAGAAGCGTGGAAGCGCCTATAGAAGCTGTCAGTGAGACAGCCACTAGAGGCTGGATTAACCCTCAGTGAAACATAGCAGGTCCTTTAACCAATTATCTAGATTAGTATCCGGAATGTGAGGAAATCTTGTAACAAAATATACAAGTTGTAGTTGGTTCAAAAGGCTTCTTTATTTAGTCAAACCATAAATGAGGCACACGAATGACCCCCCTCACGTAACGGGTGTTGGGCTAAGCTTAGATGTAATCATAGATAAAATTTGTTTTACTCCTTATCCTCATCACCATACTCCCACAGGTATTCAAACACTGGCTGGGAGTGAAGGGGCCAGTACAAAAGAAATACTGTTGGTATAGAAAAGTGCAGGCAATGATTTTTTGCAGCATGAAGTCAAAATTTCAGAGCTCATCTGTTAAGAAGTCAAGTGGAGTAACACTCACAAAGATAAGGAAATGACAGCACTTGATTTAGAGTATGGTGAGTCATATTGTATTGTATGTAATGTTACATTGAATACATTGTGAATCTGTGATACAGGATGCCTTCAATGTATCTGGGGCTGATTTAAGTAAACTTGTTTTGTTACAATGCTGTCTATGTTTGTTTACGTATTGTCTGCTGAGTAGAGTTGAGCGGACACCTGGATATTCGGGTCCGGCGGGTTCGGCCAAACTTTGAAAAAAAGTCTGGGTTCGGGCCAACTTGACCCCGAACCCGAACCTCATTAAAGTCAAAGGCGACCCAAACTTTTGGCCACAAAAATGCCTCTAAAAAACTCCTGGAAAGGGCTAGAGAACTGGAAAAAGAAGTAAAATGGGGGTAAGAGTAGGACAAGTGCCCTGCAAACAAATGTGGATAGGGAAATCACTTACAATAACATGAAAATAAAAAATACAGCTGAGCCATAAAATAGCACTAGATGGAATCTTTGATTTTAGCTTTGGAAGAACATAATTTAAAATCTAAAGCATGGCTGTCAGGAGGATCACCAAAATTATCAATTTGAGAGAGGGTTGGAGTTCAGGGTATTCTCTTTCATTGTTCAAACTGAGCTCAACTCCTGATGCATGGAGAAAAGGCCTTCACAAGCCTCTGCTAATGTGTACATAGTTTATACTAAGTGACCCATAGGTTGAGAGGCGGTGACCGTTGCGGTGGAGGAGGAGGATGAGGTAGCCAACACTGTATTTTATGTTTTTGTTTTGTTTTTTAATTGTGGTAGCCCACAAAATATTGGGACATACAAATAAAGAAACATTTGCGGCCTGCGTTGCATTTCTTGTAGTCCTGATGCATGGAGAAATGCTCAACTCCTGATGCATGGAGAAAAGGCCTTCACAAGCCTCTGCTAATGTGTACCTAGTTTATACTAAGTGACCCATAGGTTGAGGAGGCGATGACCATGGCGGTGGAGGAGGAAGCAGCGGTGGAGGAGGAGGCTGAGGTAGCCAACATTGTATTTTATGTTTTTTTTTATTTATTTTTTATTGTGGTAGCTCACAAAATATTGGGACATACAAAGAAAGAAACATTTGCGGCCTGCGGTGCATTTCTTGTAGTCCTGATGCATGGAGAAATGCTCAACTCCTGATGCATGGAGAAAAGGCCTTCACAAGCCTCTGCTAATGTGTACCTAGTTTATCATAAGTGACCCATAGGTTGAGGAGGCGGTGACCGTGGTGGTGAAGGAGGAGGATGAGGTAGCCAACACTATTTATATATATATATATATATATATATTTTAATTGGGGTAGCCCCCAAAATATTGGGACATATAAAAAAAAACAACTCTGTTCCACAGAGTAGCTGTTGACATTATAGTTGCACAGGAACTTTTTTGACGCTAGAGAACCTCGGGCAAATCGCACATCCCCGTGGCGGCGACTTTTCATGCGGATATCATCCATATCAACTTTTGATGCCAGTTTCTGCGCCTACCATGGTGGCCACGGGTAACGGGGACTCAGGATTCCATTCTGTACAGGGACCCTGAGAAACGGCTACCACATGCAAGGAAGGCAGCAGGCGCGCAAATGACCCACTCCCGACGCGGGAAGGTAGTGACGACAAATAACAATACAGGACTCTTTAGAGGCCCTGTAATTGTAATGAGTCCACTTGAAATCCTTTAACTCTGATCAATTGGAGGGAAGTCTGGTGCAGAGCCACTGACCTGTGCGTGCTGCAGCTGAAACTCCACTATGGCCTGCTGCTGCTCGCAAAGTCCCATGAGGCGGTGAGCGGGAAGGCCAAAGTTACGCTGCAGCGCAGACAGGCGAGCAACAGCAGGGTGACAACTCCAAAAGCCACAGCCACTACATTGAATGGCACATCCTGAAAGTGTCTGGGTCCTGGTCACCAGACTGCCCACCTCACTGTGAAACTACGAATGGATCGTTAAATCTGGTACGAACCCGAACTTTGCAGTTCGGTTTTACTCAAGTCTGTTATGGATCCTTTAATCTCGACACGTATTACTTGGATAACTGGTAATTCTCGAGCTAATACATGCCGACGAGTGCTAGGGGACGGCCGCTCCGCTTTTGCACCCTGCTCCCTCTTATGCTGTGCAGTTTGGAGGAAGAGGTGCCTCTTCCTCCAAACTGCACACGTCACTCGCATGACCCTGATTCCATGTGGGGTCTAGGACCTCATCATCCTCAACATCATCTTCCACCCACTCCTCAACCCTGCCCTCCTTGCCGGTATGCACACTGCAGAAAGCCACAGCAGTTGGCACCAGTGTTTTTCCAGCATGCAAAGTCTGCAAAGGACATATGGAAATTGTTTTAGAATTTCCTCCAGGCAACAGTTTTCCCTATAAACTGACCTCTCAGTTTGACTTGTGAGGGTATTGCCCCAGAATTACAATATTGTTGAAGTACCTCTTTGCTATTGAACACTGGTTTAAATATAGCAGCTTGTTATCTGGTAGTTTCTAGAGTAGAACATTTTCTATCACTTAGATCTGTGTAACAAGTGTTGTAGGTGTGAAACAGTATTACAAGTGACCGATGTAGTAAATTTGAATAAAAGTTACGCTTCGATTTGACTCTCAGATACAGTGGCAAGAAAAAGTATGTGAACCCTTTGGAATGATATGGATTTCTGCACAAATTGGTCATAAAATGTGATCTGATCATCATCTAAGTCACAACAATAGACAATCACAGTCTGCTGTAACTAATAACACACAAAGAATGAAATGTTGCCATGTTTTTATTGAACACACCATGTAAACATTCACAATGCAGGTGGAAAAAGTATGTGAACCCCTAGACTAATGACATCTCCAAGAGCTAACTGGAGTGAGATGTCAGCCAACTGGAGTCCAATCAATGAGATAAGATTGGAGATGTTGGTTACAGCTGCCCTGCCCTATAAAACACACACACCAGTTCTGGGTTTGCTTTTCACAAGAAGCATTACCTGATGTGAATGATGCCTCGCACAAAAGAGCTCTCAGAAGACCTACGATTAAGAATTGTTGACTTGCATAAGCTGGAAAGGGTTATAAAAGTATCTCCAAAAGCCTTGCTGTTCATCAGTCCACGATAAGACAAATTGTCTATAAATGGAGAAAGTTCAGCACTGCTGCTACTCTCCCTAAGAGTGGCCGTCCTGTAAAGATGACTGCAAGAGCACAGCGCAGACTGCTCAATGAGGTGAAAAGAATCCTAGAGTGTCAGCTAAAGACTTACAAAAGTCAATGGCAAATGCTAACATCCCTGTTGGCGAATCTACAATGCGTAAAACACTAAACAAGAATGGATTTCATGGGAGGATACCACAGAGGAAGCCAATGCTGTCCAAACAAAACATTGCTGCATGTTTGCACAAGAGCACCTGGATGTTCCGCAGCAGTACTGGCAAAATATTCTGTGGACAGATGAAACCAAAGTTGAGTTGTTTGGAAGAAACACACAACACTGTGTGGCGAAAAAAAGGCACAGCACACAAACATCCAAACCTCATCCCAACTGTGAAGTATGGTGGTGGGGGCATCATGATTTGGGGCTGCTTTGCTGCGTCAGGGCCTGGACGGATTGCTATCAACGAAGGAAAAATGAGTTCCCACGTTTATCAAGATATTTTGCAGGAGAACTTAAGGCTATCTGTCTACCAGCTGAAGCTCAACAGAAGATGGGTGTTGCAACAGGACAATGACCCAAAGAAGAAAATACACCTTCTGAAGTGGCCCAGTCAGAGTCCTGACCTCAACCCGATTGAGCTGCTGTGGCATGACCTCAAGAAAGCTTTTCAAACCAGACATCCCAAGAATATTGCTGAACTGAAACAGTTATGTAAAGAGGAATGGTCAAGAATTACTCCTGACCGTTGTGCACGTCTGATCTGCAACTACAGGAAACGTTAGGTTGAAGTTATTGCTGCCAAAGGAGGTTCAACCAGTTATTAAATCCAAGGGTTCACATACTTTTTCCACCTGCACTGTGAATGTTTACATGGTGTGTTCAATAAAAACATGGCAACATTTCATTCTTTGTGTGTTATTAGTTTAAGCAGACTGTTGTCTATTGTTGTGACTTAGATGATGATCAAATCACATTTTATGACCAATTTGTGCAGAAATCCATATCATTCCAAAGGGTTCACATATTTTTTCTTGCAACTGTATGAAGTGAACACCCCAAATATACTATTTAACACCAAAATTTTTTTGACTTTTTAAAAATCCAATGTAAAATTGACTTTTTAAAACAACCATACACAACTTTTTCATCTCAAACTCACTCACACTGCTTGCACTTACAGAGACCTGGCTGTCCCCCTCTGATAGCGCTACTCCTGCCTCTTTATGTTTTGGTGGGCTACAATTCTCTCACACTCCCAGACTCAACTGTAAAGGAGACAACGTAAGCATCCTTCTCTCCCCTCAATGTACCTTTCAATCAATCATAACTCCCCCTGCCCTACCCTTTTCTTCTTTTGAAGTTCACACTGTCCGCCTATTTAAACCCACTCCTTTAAGAATTGCTATCATCTACCGCCCCCCGGTTATCCTAGACTATTCATTGAGCACTTTTCTTCCTGGCTTCCCCACTTCCTCTCATCTAGCACTCCTTCCCTTATACTTGGGGATTTCAATATCCCAATCAATAACTCCAATTGCACTGATGCCTCTTGTCTGCTCTCTGTAAACTCCTCCTTTGGCCTTACGCAATGGTCCAATCTAGCAACCCATACAGCAGGAAACACTCTTGATCTTGCCTTCACCAACCTCTGTACTGCCTCTAATCTCTCCAATACTCCCTTTCCTCTATCTGTCCACCATCTGCTGACTTTTGACATTAGCATACCCAAGACCCAATTGACACCACCATCTAAACATCACTCTCACAGAAACCTCCAATGTCTTGACCTAGAGCATTTCTCCACTAATCTCCAAACTCTCCTTTTACCTATCTCAAACCTCACCTGTCCTAGTTCTGCAACCTCCTTCTACAATTCCACCCTCTCCTCTCAACTAGACATCATGGCACCTTGTACATTTAAACGCCGCAGGCCCCCCCAACAACAACCCTGGCACACCAAGCTCACTCGATACCTCCAAAAATGCTCCAGAACTGCTGAACGCTGTTGGAGAAAGTCTCACTGTGCATCTGACTTTCTCCACTATAATTTTATGCTGAGCTCATACAGCTTGGCTCTTTCCTCTGCAAAAGTTAATTACTTCAATACACTCATAACCACACTCTCCTGCGAACCCAAACGACTATTTCACACATTTAACTCTCTTCTTCGCCCTGCTGTTCCTCCTCTACCTACTAACTTGACCGCCTCAGACTTTGCAACTCACTTCACTGACAAGATCTCTACAATCAGAGAAGAGATATCTCATCTTTCTTCTTCCCCTTACAATACTTCCCCTAACTTCACTCCCTCTGCTGTTCTGTGTTCATTCGCACCCACTACATTGGAAGACGTTTCACCTCTGCTCCAGTCCTCCCGCCCCACCACCTGCTCCCTAGATCCAATTCCCTCGCATCTCATCCGTACTCTGTCTTCTTCTCTTTCTCCACCTTTTACTAAAATTCTCAATCTCTCTCTCCTCTGGTATATTTCCATTGCCCTTCAAACATGCAACTGTAACCCCAATTCTAAAGAAGCCCAATCTTGACCCTAACTCCCCATTCCAACTATCGTCCTATCTCGCTACTGCCTTTTACATCCAAGATCCTTGAAAAAATTGTGTATGCGAGATTGACAGACTTCCTCGAGTCCAACTCTCTGCTAGACCCGCTTCAGTCTGGTTTCCGACCTAAGCACTCTGTGGAAACGGCACTGACCAAAGTATCCAATGATCTACTCGCTGCAAAATCTCGTGGTCACTACTCTATCCTAATTCTCCTTGACCTGTCTGTGGCTTTTGACACTGTTGATCATCAATAGCTTCTTCTCATCCTCTGCAATATCGGTCTACAAGATACTGCTGTCTCTTGGTGCTCCTCCTACCTCCCCAGTGCTCTTTCAGTGTTTCTTTCTCTGGCTCTGCTTCTCCTCCCCAACTCCTCTCTGTTGGTGTCCCCCAAGGATCAGTCCTTGGTCCCCTACTATCCATCTATACTGCCTCCCTTGGTAAACTCATTAGCTCCTTTGGCTTCCAATATCATTTCTATGCAGTTGACACACAAATCTACCTGTCCTCTCCTGATCTCTCCCCGTCCCTCTTGACTAGTGTCTCTGACTGCCTCTCTGCTGTTTCTAACTGGATGGCTGCCCACTTCCTTAAACTAAATTTGACGAAAACTGAAATTCTGGTCTTTCCTCCCTCAAGTGTTACTCCTGTGTCTGTCTCCCTCCAAGTCAACGATGCTACCATCAGCTCCACCACGCAGGCTCGCTGCCTAGGTGTTCTCTTTGACTCCGACGTCTCCTTCAAGCCTCATGTTCAATCTATCGCCAAATCCTGTCATTTCCATCACAAAAACATTGTGTGCATCCGCCCCACTTAACGCCAGATGCGACTAAGGTGTTGGTGCATTCCACTGTCCTTTCTCGCCTTGACTACTGTAATCCGCTTCTCAGTGGTCTTACGTGCTCCCAACTAGCGCCGTTACAGTCCATAATGAATGTGGCGGCAAGGCTCATCTTCCTGTCCGCCCGCACCTCCCATGCCTCACCCTTCTGTCAATCCCTACATTGGCTTCCTATAAAATATAGAGCTCAATTTAAAATTCTGGTTCTTGCTTTCAAATCTCTACATAATGCTGCTCCCACCTATCTATCCTCCCTTATACACAAGTATGTCCCGTCTAGGCCCTTACGATCTGCTGAAGACTTACGTCTATCTTCTGTCCGTACTCCCACCTCTGATGCTCGCCTTCAAGATTTCTCGAGGGCTGCACCGTTCCTGTGGAACTCGCTTCCCTCCTCCGTTAGATGCTCACCCAGTCTCCACTCCTTCAAAAAAATTTAAAAACCCCACTTCTCATAAAAGCGTATCAAAAACTGTTAATAGCACTGACTGATTCCTCTCTGCAACTGTCTTAGTCTAATACTATCCTTACCTTTTTGTGTCATTTTACCCCACTCCCTCTAGCATGTAAGCTCATTGAGCAGGGCCCTCAAACCCCTGTTCCTGTGTGTCAACTTGTCTGGTTACAACTACATGTCTGTTCGTCCACCCATTGTAAAGCGCTGCGGAATTTGACGGCGCTCTATAAATATCATAATAATAATAATAATGTAAGCAGCAGATTAGCATCAAAACAATTAGAATGTTTACAAGTGCGCAGTAAGAACATTATTAGACGCTTCGATTTGACTCTCAGATATGAAGAACAGGCCCCAAAATGTACTATTTAGAAGATTAGCAGCAAAACAATTAGAATGTTTACAAGTGCGCAGAAAGCACACTATTAGACTATTTAGCAGATTAGCAGAAAAACAATTAGAATGTTTACAAGTGCGGTGTAAGCACACTATTAGACGCTTCTATTTGACTCTCACATATGAAGAACAGGCCCCAAAATGTACTATTTAGCAGTTTAGCAGCAAAGCAATTAGAATGTTTACCACTGCGCAGTAAGCGCACTATTAGACGCTTCTATTTGACTCTCAGATATGAAGTGCACCCCACTAATGTACTTTTTAGCACCCAAAAATTTTTAAGTTTTAAAACTGCAATGTGACAGCAGTATTTGATGATTCTATTTGACTCTCAGATATGAAGTGCACCCCACTAATGTACTACCCCACTAATGTACTATTTAGCACCAAAATAAAAATTACTTTTTAAAACTCCGATGTAACCGCGGTATTTGAAGCTTCTATTTGACTCTTAGATATGAAGTGCAACCCACCCCACTAATGTACTAGTTTGCAGAATTCTTTCCTAAGCCATCCCTATCAGCGGCAGCATCCTCTCCTTACATTAATAAGACCACATGTGCGTGCGGCGCTACGCGACTCCAGCTTATATATAGAGTCTGGGTCACATGCTGCACTGGCCAATCACAGCCATGCCATTAGTAGGCATGGCTGTGATGGATTCTAAGGGCACATGAGTCAAACGCTTGTTGATTGGCTGCCCTGCAGCCTTTGAAAACGCGCCATTAAATCGCCGAACACCAAACTCCAACCCGAACATACAGTGATATGTCCGTGTTCGGGGTCCAAAAAACCTAATGTTTGGTACGAACCCGAACTTTTCAGTTCGGGTTCGCTCACCTCTACTGCTGAGTACTAATTATTCATGTTTTGAGGATTTTGGGCTATGGTTTAATGTCTTGATAAGAGTCTGAGGTTGGCAAAATGAACACTTGCAAGGTTTATGACTAAAATTGGAATTGTTGGGATGTAAAAGTGAATTCTTAGTAAATTTAAAATTTTTGTCCAATTTGCTGAAATTGAAGTATAGCTGACTTGGAATTATTTTGCAAATGAGTTGAGTTGAATTGCATAAACTGCGAACAGTGACATTTATCACGATGTAAACTATAATGATGTACTAATTTAATGAAAGTGTTAGATTATATAATCATTAGTACCATGGCTAATGGGGTTAGAGAGATTAAGTTAGGTTTCACTTGCTAGAGAATCAAAGCAGTTCAAAGCAATCCAAAATCCTCATCCTTCTAAGCTCCCTTAACACTAGGCGCCTCTAACCACTAAGTACCCCAAATCCTATAGCACATAATACTCTACCTGTAGAATATTGCATATTCTATGTTTCTATTGATTATGTATGGATGTCTGGGTTGACATAAGTAACAGATGGTATCAATAAGTCACATGTCTTTCTTTGTCTGAGAACTCTGGAATGTGGATTGGTAGTCTTGTCCTTATATAGCTAGAGTTATACTTTGATGTCAGTATGGGCACTTTTATATAGTAACTGAACAAAGGGACATGAGGTATCTCTCTCTCTTGGCTCTTCTGTCACATGTTTATCCTCACCTTGTGGTGTCCGTGAGGGTAACTTCTTTCCTGGCATTGGTGGAAATGCTGGTCAGCAGTCCTCTGCCGGTGTATCTGGCTCCTGCGGCATGCTGAAAGATGCCGGCTGCTGCAGATCCATATCAATTTGCAGCCCCACGTCCGCCCACGGTGTTAATGACGTCAACGTGCGTGTGACGTCACGCAAAGGACGCACACACACGTTCTGGGGTCATAGGCCTGGTACGGCCAATCAGATTTAAAAGAGACTTATTTAAACTTCTTTCTTGCCTTCCCTAATTGCTCTGTCGTGGTTTCCCTTTGTGGTTGTCCGAGAGTGTGTTCCTGAGCGTTTTTTTCTGGTTATTGACTTTGGCTTTATTTTGACTTCCCTGTATTCTGGTATCCTAGACTTTTGGATTTCCCTCATTGTTGTGTCTCATTCTGTGTGCCCGATCTCGACAAGTATTCTGACTATTCTCTGGTACGTTAAATCCGGCTAATCTAAGGCCCGGTAAGACGTTACCTTTAGTCCTAGGTGTTATACAGTTCTGCATGCTGGATCAATTAGTAATCCTGACATCTTCTTCCTGTCCAGCAATTACCATCTACTGTTAAACATCCATGAACATCATCCTTTGTTGTTTTATTATGTATCAGTAACTAAGAATAAACCGTAAGAAACCTTAAGTCAGATTGCGTATTAGTACTTTTCATTAATATAGACGTATATTAATGTGACAAGCCTTTAACCCAAGAAATATACATAGAATTATTTCAATTGATTGCAAAAAGACTCAGAAGAAATGGAAATTATTACACGACCTTATCAAACTATTTTACAATCGTAGATGCTGTAATGTTCAGCAGTACTGTGCTAAAATCTGATATCATAAATAGAGCTATATTGATGCCACAATACTGCCATTATTATAACACATGGATTTTTAAACTCAACATTTGCAAATTTACATTTTCAACGTAAATCAGTATACATCATGTATAATATGTATTTAATCACCTGTATAAACTATAATGGAATCCTTATCTTATAGTAGATATGAATAGCTTAAAATAAGTTTACTCTATTTGTTTAACCATGAACACACTCACTTTATTTCTTTAATTTTTTAAAGAAATAAGCATAATTCCCAGCAAAATATACTAAAACCTATTCTTGTAGCTTTCATTTGTTGCAATGGTTAAGAAGCGTGTGGCAATTATTGGAGCTGGCGTCAGTGGTTTAAGTGGAATTAAAAGCTGTTTGGAAGAAGGTTTGGAGCCCACGTGCTTTGAAAGAAGAAATGACATTGGAGGCCTGTGGAATTTCACAGTAAGTGTCCTTGATTTAAAAAGGAAACTATTTATATTTGAACAAAATTCTGGTATGTTTGCTACAGCTTTCAAAGTTACTCACAAAAGTGTAAATTGGCAAAAATTCAAAGTGAATTCTGTAATTTTAAAGAAAATTTGTGGAGGTAGCAAAAACACTTTTAGACAATGACTTCATATGGTTTAACAATCTGGGATCCCTTAAAAGGACACACCAATCTCCATAACCATTATAGCCAACTGTAGTGATTGTGGTGCCAGTCATGATTATGGTGCCTTGTGCTGTTCAGCACCGACTGCTGAACCATTTTAGCTCAGTTTGACACTTATCTAAGTCAAGCCTCGTGCCCGATCAGCTCCCGTTCTTCTCCCGGTGGAGAAGTTGACTGTCAGTTTCTTTAAGACAGGAACTCATTTAGTACATTAACTGGCAGAAGATGCTCAGTTGACAATCTCAGCCAAATATTGATTGCTTACATGAACATCTGTCTTCTCTTTTTTGCTAAGTCGGGAAGTAGAGGAGGTGACCAACATGCCTAATAGTGAATGTCAAATGATGCTCAAATGGTTTGACAGATATTGCCAGCTTTGCTTTTCCCACAAAACACAAATTGTATAATAATTTACACCAGAAAAAGGAGATAATTGTTCAATATAGAATATGATTATCTCTGATCTTCTCATTTCAATAGTTCCTCAGTTTTCTAAGTTGAGATAATATGAAAAAATAAACAGAAACATAGAAGCATGGAATGTGACGGCAGATAAGAACCATTCGGCCCACCTAGTCTGCCCAATTTTCTAAATACTTTCATTAGTCCCTGGCCTTATCTTATAGTTAGGATAACCTTAAAAACAAAATATAATATATTTATTAAGCCTCTTCCAAGGAACTCTTTACTTTTAATATCATATCTATAATCTATAGTGTTCCTTTAATCATTATGTGTTATAATTTAATTGTGTGAAATATTTTTATATTCCTTAAGGTGAGTGGACTGCAAAAAGACTGATTGAACCATGGAAGGGGGGTTAAATTAATTAAATTGGAGGCTTTTAAAACCCTTTGTTATTTTGATGACGGTAATCTTATGGTCCTCAAAGGGTTAACCATTCAGTTAGTTAAGGGGTGAGATTGTGCCCCACAGTAGTGCTACCATGCATAGGGCCAGGGAAATATATACATATATACATTATTTAAGAGTGAACTGTGAATTATGGCAAAATAATAGTATGGGCTCTGCAGACATCCTAATGAAACGACAAGTGGTTGTAAAGTCTTCCAAACATTGAGATGGCAATATTTTCCCAAATAAATGTATTTATGTATATTTGATATTAAAGGATCATTTTAAGTAGATTTCTACAGGGAGCATCTTACTTAGAAAAGTTAGATTTATTCCTACAGTGAGATCCTTTCATTAGTTATATAGATTCAAAGTCAAATTAAAGTTTAGGGAGAAAAAAGTAATGACAATAAGCAGAGAGCTTTTTTTCTGAATCAGTGTTGCATAAGATTAATTTATGTAACATAACCTAGTATATCTCTTCTTTTCATAAATCATGGAAGTTTTTGGCAGGTTTTGCACCTTAACTTTCCTGTCTATTTAACCCCTTAAGGACCGCTGATGTTTCAGGACCGTCATTGGAAAAATCCTCTTGAGGACTGATGACGGTCCTGAACCGTCATAATGGTAATATTTACTTACCCGATCGCAGCTGTTCCCCTGCCGGTAATTGGCATTGCTCCTGGTCTGGGGGGGCTACCTGACAGCCCAGACAGTACCCCCTCGGCGATTTAGGCCACCGCAGCCATGTGATCACTCTAACAGAGCGGTCACATGGCCACAATAGGCGTCCGTGAATCTGCCTGCATGGGGACTGCCTGAACTGACAGGCAGTCTCACAGCATCTGTAAAATAAAAAAATAAAAAATGTTAATATATGCCTATATTATATATATATATATATATAGTCACACTAAGTGTATTTTTATATTACTGTATACATATATTAATATAAAATAAACTTATACTTAAATTACACACATATATATATATGTATATATATATCAAATGTAAGTAATATGTAAATAAAACATTTTAAAAATGTAAAAAATATAATAATAAAAAATATATATAAATGTAATTTTATTCTAACTGTATTTTGATATTAATATATATATATATATATATATATCAAAATACACTTAGAATAAATGAAATTATATATATATATATATATATATATATACACACATATATATACACAAAATATATAGATATCCACATACCAAATTACATAAATAATTTCATAAATATTCACAATATAGACTTCAAATATATAAATATGTATGTGTATATATATATATATATATATTTAAATTGTCCGTACATATTTATGTAATATTTTACATAATTAAGTCATTTTATTCATTGCAAATTAAGGGACCTGCCTGACAACCCAGGCCAAAAGTCCAGAGAATTTAATTTGCTAGCACTGTATTTAACCCTGTAACTTTCTATGACATCCTAAAACCTGTACATGGGGGTTACTGGTTTACTCTGGAGACTGAACAGAAATATTAGTGTTTCAAAACAGTAAAACCTATCACAGCGATGATATTGTCAGTGAAAATTAAGATTTTTGCATTTTTCACACACTAACGGCACTTTCACTGATGATATAATTGTTGTGATACGTTTTACTATATTGAAGCACTAATATTTGTGTTCAGCAAAGTCACCCGAGTAAAACAGTACCCCCCATGTACAGGTTTTATAGTGTTTTTGAAAGTTACAGGGTCAAATATAAGGGTCAATTTTTTTTACATTGAAAATTGCCAGGTTGGTTATGTTGCCTTAGAGAGCGTATGGTAGCCCAGGAACGAGAATTACCTCCAGGATGGCATACCATTTGTAAAAGAAGACCACCCACTGTGGTGTAACTCTACCTAAAGCAGCAGCATTATGAGCAGGGCCGTCTTTAACGCGGGGCAAACGGGGCAGCTGCCCCGGGCCCTGTCCCTGCTGGGGGGCCCGAGGTAACTGCCCTGTTTGCCCTCTGCCCGCAAACTATGGGGGCCCATCGGGTGGCCCATGCACTTAGGGCCACCCGGTGGGACTGTGTCAGCAGGGGCCCGGTCGGGCGCTGTGGCGCTTTAACAGCGCGACCGGGTCCTTGCTTTTCGGCAGCAGTGGGAGGAAGTGACAGCCGTGCGTCACTTCCTCCCACAGAAACAGGAGCCGCGCGGGAGGAAGGAGGACCAGCTGTTCCGGAGGGGGCCAGGCCAGGAGAGCTTAACTCCCAGCCACCCCAGCCAGCCCACTGGACCCCAGGGAAGCCACCCTCCAGGACAAGGTAAGAAACTGGAGGGTGGTTATCAAAGTCTGTCAGTGTATCTGTATGTGTGTTTGTCTGTCAGTGTCTGTGTGGTTCAGTATGTCTGTATGTGTGTATGTCTGTCAGTGTGTCAGTATGTCTGTGTGTGAGTCTGTCAGTGTCTGTGGTTCAGTGTGTATGTGTGTTTCAGTATGGCTGTCTGTGTATGTCAAAATGTCTGGATGTGTGTTTGTCTGTCAGTGTCTGTGTGTATGTGTGTTTCAGCATGTCTGTCTGTCTGTCTGTGTGTATGTGTGTTTCAGCATGTCTGTCTGTCTCTGTGTATGTGTGTTTCAGCATGTCTGTCTGTATGTGTGTATGTGTGTTTCAGCATGTCTGTCTGTCTGTGTGCCAGAATGTCTGTCTGTGTGCCAGAATGTCTGTCTGTGTGCCAGAATGTCTGTCTGTGTGTCAGTATGTCTGTGTGAGTCTGTCAGTGTCTGTGTGTTTCAGTATGGCTGTCTGTGAGTTTCAAAATATCTGTATGTGTGTATATCTGTCAGTGTCTGTGTCTGTGTGTTTCAGTCTGTCAGTATGTCTATGTGTGAGTCTGTCAGTGTGGTTCTGTATGTCTGTGTTTGTCAATATGTCTGTCAATGTCTGTGTGTATGTGTGTTTCAGTATGTCCGTCTGTCTGTGTGTATATGTGCCAGTACGTCTGTCAGTGTATCTGTATGTCTGTGTGTGTGAGAGTCCATCAGTGTCTGTGTGGTTCAGTATGTCTTTGTGTATGTGTGTTTCATTATGGTTTTCTGTGTGTGAGTCTGTGTGAGTCTGTGTCAGTACGTCTGTCAGAATGTGTCTCTGTATCTGTATGTTGTCCATTTGTATTTGTGTGTGTATCTGTATGTGTCAGTGTTTGTATCTGTATATCTGCATGTGTGTATCTGTGTGTCTGTCTGTCAGTGTGTGTGTCGGTGTATCTATAAGTAGTCAGTGTGTGTACCTTTGTATCTGCATGTATGTCAGTGTTTGTATCTGTGTGTGTGTCAGTGTATCTATATGTAGTCTGTGTGTATCTGTATGTTCTTGTGTGTTTCTATATGTGGTCAGTGTGTATCTGCATGTGTGTCAGGTAGTGTATTTGTGTGTATCTAGACGTAGTCAGGGGGCCCAAGTAAATGCTCGCCCAGGGTCCAATCTAAATTAAAGACGGCCCTGATTATGAGGCAGCCTGGAGCAGAGGTATGGGCTGGCTAATATCAATTCTGTGCAAAATTGCCATTTGACACCAGCACATACAATGTGTTTGTACCAGACAAACAATGGTGGCACAGCTCGTGCCATCCCAGTCCTCCTCTCAGCCCATCCTCCATGACCTCCCTCCCTCTACGGAAAAGGGTCAAAGCATTTTATTTTATTTATTTTTTTGAGTTGGGGGGGAGGGGTGAAAACCACAGAAATGTTACTTCAACCACAACCAATGTTTTATGGTTGGTGTAAAATGTAAATCAATAAAACTCAAGTCAGTTGATTTTATTTCAAAATGGACAACTGAGTGAAAAAAAGCTGTTGGTAGGACACAGTATGTATTATAAATGGTTAATTTAAAACTAACTGGGGAAAGTCAAAAAGTTCAAAAATGGTTTACTAAAAATAACACACACAAACAAACAATTAGTAGATTGTACCCATAGACATTTGGCACAAACCTATTACCATAACTTTTACAATAACCCCTACTTAGTGTGTCTCTTTAAATGACAATAGTCTTCAAATTTTAATTTCTCATTTTATGAAACTTAATGGATTTTTAAAAATAAAATTAAAAAGAAAAAACTTTTACATCAGGCTGAGCAGCCATGTTGGGTTTAGACTCTGCTGTTATCTGAACAACTACTGTTCATCCTAACCTAACTGCTGTTATTGCTCTGTGTGCTCAGTTTTAACTTGCAGAAGTATTCAAGACAGGTTGAGCAACAGTTGGTTAGATAATAGTATAGTCTGACCCAACATAGGTGCTCAATCAGACACAAAAAGTGAAATTTTCTCAAAAAAAATAATATACATAATAAATAAATATTGAGGTTCAATAAGAGTAATACATGTTTAAAAAAGTGAAAATATGACAGTTGTCCTGTAAGTTGAGTTTTTATACAGAAAGAAACACATTAAAACGAGTGTCTGATTAATTTCCAATATGTATTGGAATACTTAAAGGTACACTATAGTCACCAGTACAACTACAGCTTAATGTAGTTCTTTGAGTGAGTATAATCATGGTTTCAGGTATTTTCATGCAAACACTGCCTTTTTAGAGAAAAGGCAGTGTTTACATTCCCCCCAGGGAAACCTCCCTGCAGGAAAGCAACTGTATTGGCAAAAAAATCTGCAATTCTGATGAAGTCACCAAGGAAGGAGACGGGGGCGGAGCAGGGTCAGCCGACCCATGCCGTATTGGAAAAAAAGGAGAGTGTTTCACCTTTTCTAAGGGGCTAAGGGGGGAGGTGGTGGAGTGAGAGGAAGGTGGGGGGGGGGGAGGGGGCATGTTTGTGTTCCTGACTCCATGGTGTTCCTTTAATTAATGATTATTTGTTATAATTTAATTGTGTGAAATGTTTGTATGTTTGTTGTATAATTCATAATTAATCAATAATTCAGAACTGATGTTTAATGTTTACCAAAAGCAGTGTAATTTCTATTTCAGAAACATGTGGAAGATGGTTGTCCAAGTATCTACAAATCTCTTGTCAGCAATATTTCCAAGGAAACATTTTGCTTCAGTGATTTTCCAATGCCTGAAAACTTTCCTAACTTCCTCCCAAATGCCAAGTATCTAGAATATTGCAAATTATATGCCGAACACTTTCAGTTGTTGAAATATATAAAGTTTAAGGTGAGTTAGATTATGCATTGTTTAGATAACATTCTAAAGAAAAGACACAAGGAATATGATTTTAGATATTAGAGCAAAACTATTTAATTGAAAATACAGTTTTGATAAGTTTATTACTGCACTCTATGTATAAATTGCATGTTTGCTCTAATTTTATGTCCTACTGTTTCAAATCTGGTTTCTAAGTAACAGATGCATTTTGCTCTCTTTCCATGATATTCTTTGGAATGGAGACCTTAAATAGAAAATACAAAACAGTGCAAAAAAATGCTCTAATGGATGTCCACCAGTGGTTTCCTAAAGTTTCATGGACTTCATGAAAGCATGCTGGACGTCCACACACTTTGATTGAGGACAACCAGCATCAAGCAAAACCCCAGAGAAAAGCATTAATTCCATGCTTTTCTATGGGGAAGGCCAAATGTGCACACGGTGTTCCCCCATTGGCTGATGTTGGTGGAGGAGGAGCGCGACCCAGCACCGCTGGAATCAAGTAGGTGAATTAAAGGTTTTTTTTATCCGTTTCATGGATGGTGGGAGCCATAGAGACAGAGGGTCACTTTATGTCTAAGTAATACATCTTTGATTTCCTAACACTAAATTGTTCCTGTAAGGGTTAGAGACTTGAGAGTATCATCAGAAAAAAAGTTAAACTTATAGATGAGGGTTCCTGTAGCAAAATGAATTATTAGTTTCATGCTGCATCTCTTCCTTAGAAGCAAACCAAGTAAGTGACAGTGCCACTATTCCATTTATTTATTTGTTTTTAATAACCTTGCAGTTCTCATTGAAAGCTGCTTTCTTTATATTTCCAAATCAGCTTACATGCCTTGATGTCAAATGAAGGTGATTTCTTATCTTGGATAAATGTGGTAGAATGTTTTACAGCTCTTGAAATAAAAGCAGACATATTGGCTGTTTTTTCTCATAAAATTTTCTTAAACCATTATTTTCTATGTTGTGCAGACAACAGTTTGCCAAGTGCAGAAACATTCAGATTTCGACTCAAATGGGCAATGGGTTGTTACAACTGAGAATGATGGAGAAAAAGCAACAACTGTCTTTGATGCAGTTACCGTATGCAGTGGCCAATATGTTTACCCATTGTTGCCACTGGACTCTTTCCCAGGTAGAACTTCATTTGCTCTCTAATAATCATGATTTTTCATTTATGCATGCAAGGGTGTTTTTAGTGCAGCCTATTACTAGTTTATGCTTAATTTCAACGTTTAATGTAGCTAGCTTCACTTTAATGGATGACGTAAATAAGAGGTAAAATAATAATGTAAAAAAAAAAATAAATAAAAGCAAAACATTTCCAAGATTCCAAATGTCCAAAGAGTGACAGTTTCCTTTTTTAGGGGGCCATGGCTAAAACCATAATAGAGTGTATGGCTATACTGGGACATTTTAGGTGATTTCAATATCTATAGGCATTTATGGATCATAATCATATAATTTCTAAACATGTCCATTCTACTTTATAGACATATACCTGTAAAACGCAGCGCAAATGTACTCCAAATATTGAAGCTTCTAGAAATGAGGGACATTAGGGTGGAAATAGGAGAGAGAGGGATTTAGTCCAAATATTATTTATTTATTTATAAAATATTTTACCCGGATGGATACATTGAGATTTCTTTCATTTTCAAGTAGGTTCAGGGTCCACAAAACATTGCATTGTTACAATAGGACACAATATTACAAAAAATTCAATATACAAACTATATAAATATATATATATATATATATATATATATATATACATACATACATACATATTCATACACACATATATTTAACATATAACAGATGGTAAATATATTCAACCATGACACGTGCATTCTGTGCTGTGGTATATTGCCATAGATATCTTAAACGATTTTAGATTGGATGAAGATTTGATTGTGTCCCTGACGTTATTCCATAATTGCTGTGCACTGTAGGAAAATGAGGATCGAGCCACCTGATTTCTGTATTGCAGTATGCTAAATATCGTGCTAGTACTGTATTGGAAGCTATAGGATGTTGGAACAGCTTGAGAGAACATTCTACTGAGGTAGGGTGGGAGCTTCCCAAAAAAGCACAACGCTGGAAAGATGAAGAGTGCGTCGGGATTCCAGCGATAGCCAGTTTAGCTCTTTTAACATGTCACAATGGGGGGGAAAGTATTTGCATTCTAGTACAAAGCCGCAGCATAAATTATTTAACATATTAAGTTTATTAAGGTGGGTTTGCGATGCAGGTGCATGAAGGACATCCCCATAATCAATGACTGGCATCAGCATTTGTTGCACTAGCTGTTTCCTTACTGTAGGGCTTAGGCAGGATTTGTTTCTGTACAGGGCACCTAGTTTTGAGTAAAGTTTAAAAAATATTTTTTTAATGTGAAGGCCAAAGGATAGATTGCGGTCTAGAAACATAACTAGATATTTAAAAGAACAGACTGCTGTCAGTGTGCTATTTGAATTTGTTCTGACACATAGTTGTTGATTTTGTAGTTTACATTATTTAGGTAGAGTTCCAAAGATCAATGTAACTGTTTTGTCAGTATTTAGGAAGAGTTTGTTATCCACTATCCACTTTTCTACCGCTGTGAATTGGTTTTGGAGCACAGCCTGAAGTTGTGGTAGATTGGGCTTTCTAGCGTAGATTACAGTGTCATCTGCATACATGTGTACAGTTGAGGATTTGCAGACGTTAGGCAGATCATTTATAAATAATGTGAATAGCAGAGGGTCAAGTATGGAGCCTTGGTGAACACAACACGTGACTGGAAGAGGGAGGCGCTATCAGAAATGGCCACATATTGCAATTGGTCTGAAACATATGATCGAAACCAGGTTAGCGGTTGCAAAAGAATACCATGGTGTACTGTGTCAAAGGCCTTGGCAAAATCAAGGAAAATAGCTCCAGCTAAGTCTTCTTGTTCCATGTCAGTTTGGATATCGTTGCAAACTTTTAAGAGGGCAGTCGAAGTTGAGTGATTCGGACGAAAATCCTGATCAGGGGGTCAGATAATTTGATTGTTGATAATATTCACATAGTTGCGTGTGGATGCATTTTTATGGTACTAGTTTTTTGTTGAATGATACTAATATCAAATGTTATTTTCTCAAAGATGTTAACAAGTTTAAGGGGAAAATTCTACATTGTCGAGAATACAAGGAACCAATGGAATTTGATGGTAAAAAAGTGTTGATTATAGGACTGGGTAACAGTGGAGCTGACCTCGCTTCTGAACTTTGTACCAGAGCCTCACAGGTAGGACTTGCTCTATTTTGTAATATAAATATACAGCAAATATCATACAACATATTGTAATATTAGTTAAAGATCTTTTTAACAAAATTAAGTCTGAAACTACTTACATTACTCTATTCAGCTGGAAACAGTTATCTATAATTTTTAATTAATTGAATTCACTTAAAATCAAAATGCAATAGACTTGACCTCTGGAAGATATAATTGAGGAATGCAACATTTTCCAAACTGCTCGAGTGATACTAAAATAGTTTTATAATAACAATTTGGGATGGTGGACCTCTGTTTCCAGCAAGGGATCTACAATGTATCCATTCTGGCAGAGCTATATTTCAGAGTAGTGCTTGTGCTTGAATGTAAGCATGTTGTGTGTGTTAGAATGTATGTTTTTGTGTGTAGAGTTAGCATTTGAATGCTGTTGTATGTTTGTATGTACTGTTGCTATTTATTTGCAGTGGTGTACTTGTGTTTAGTGTTTATGTTTAAATGTGCTTGTATATAGAGTTGGTGTTTAAATATGCTTGCATGTAGAGTTGGTGTTTGATATGCATGGAAACACACACAGATACACACACAGACTCATACACACACTCAATGAATCATACACACAGATACACACTGACACATTGACACATACAGATAACACATATACACACTAACACATACACACATATGTACAGATACCACCAGGGCCGGATTAACATAAGGGCTGATGTTGCTGCAGCTCCAGGCCCATGGAATAGGCCCATTTTTTTTTTTTTTACACACTACTCTTAGGTTTGCCACCTGACTGGTATTTTAAGGCACAGTCAATATTTGAGGCAGTAATACCGGCAATACAAATGTGTAACGGACCGTTTTGCACACAAGAGGTTAAAAATCGTTTAGGTGATATTCCCCTTTTAAATACATGAACAGCTGCTGCAAGTACCAATCTCCCGAATTGCAAACACATGAATACTCAAACTCCTGAACACACGGATGTTGTTAAACAGCCGAACAGGAAAAACCATACCAACAGTTTACACTCCTGGCAGTCGCACTGTAACAGCATATAATCCAATTCCCCCCAAGAACGAGACTGGGGCTACCTGCCTGGTTTTTATGCAGGTTTCCCACCTGGTGGACATTCCCCTAGGGGACCAGATGGAAGACTGGGAAACATATTGGACATATTGGACATATTGATCACAATCCCTCCTCTCTGTCCTGGAGATAATTGGGAAGTAATCCAATTATCTCCAAGGACAGAGGCAAAACTCCATTAACCACATGGCAGACAAAGGACAATAAAAGACATAAAAATACATACTGTTACATTTATCACATAGAACATACACATTCTACCTATCCCAAGATAGCTTAGATCTGAGCGCTCATTATTACCGGATGGCACTCAGATCACATACATACAGTTCTATCGCCATGGAGCCAAAGTCTTTCATACAGTCTTTCAGTATACGGCTGGGCTCCATGGCATAGCTATCTGGGGTAGCATGGTTTAAACAGTAAAGTACCAAATGGACCGGTGTTCGGATAATTGACTGCAGGTAGGAGAAGGAAGGTCGGCGGCTCAGCAGTGTTCGTGACTTTAGCAGTTGGCAGAAAGGCACGAACCAGCCTTTCTGCAGGGAAAAAGAACAGTGTTAAACATGGGGCAATAGTCCAGTGGCAGGAAGCGGGTTACCACTGTGTATGGAGAGAGGCAGGGATAGGAAGTTGCAGCATCTCCATGCCTGTCTCTACTCACTGATCCGCGGGGGAGCAGCTACACAGCACAGAGAGTCCAGATAGCAGCTCCTAGCCTGCAGAGATAGACTACAGCTCAGGTATGTGAAGGATGGGGAGAAAGGCAGCAGGGAGACACTGAGACACTAGGGGACACATGGGGACACTGAGACACTAGGGGACACTGGGAGACGTGGGGACACAGACACTTTGGGACACTGGGAAACATGGGGACTCTGAGACTCATAGGGACGCTGTGAGACATAAGTAGACAAATTGGGACATGGAAGCACTAGGGAGACAGTGTCTCCATGTCTCCCAGTGTACCCATGTCTCCCAGTCAGTGTCCCTAGTGTCTCAGTGTCCCCATGGCTCCCAATGTCCCCATGGCTCCCAGTGTCCCCTAGTCTCCCAGTGTCTGTGTCCCCATGTCTCTCTGTGTCCCCATGTCTCCTAGTGTCCCCAAATGTCTGTGTCCCCATGTCTCCCAGCCAGTGTCTCGGTGTCCAAATGTCTCCCAGTGTCCCTATGTCTCCCAGCCAGTGTCCCTAGTGTATAAGTGTCCCCATGTCTCCCAGTGTCTGTGTCCTCATGTATCTGTGTCCCTAGTGTCCCCATGTGTCCCAGTGTCCCCATATTTCTGTGTCCCCATGTATATGTCCACATTAGTGCCCTCACGTCTCCCAGTTTCCCCAAGTGTCTGTGTCCCCATGCCTCCCAGCCAGTGTCCCTAGTGTCACAGTCTCAGTGTCTCCCAGTGTCTGTGTTCCCATGTCTCTCAGTGTCCCTAGTGTCTTAGTTTCCCCAAATGTCTGTGTCCCCATGTCTTCCCAGTGTCTGTGTCCCCATGTTTCTGTGTCCCTAGTGTCTGTGACCCCATTTCTCCCAGTGTCTCAGTGTCCCCATGTCTCCCAGTGTCTCCATGTCTCCCAGTGTCCCCATGTCTGTATCTACAAGTGTCTCAGTGCCCCCATGTCTCCCAGTCTCCCCGGGTCTCACAGTGTCCCCAGGTCTCACTGTGTCCCCATGTCTCTTAGTGTCCCCTAGTATCCTAGTGATACGGGACACACTGAGACATGGGGACACTGGGAGAAATGGGGACACAGACACTGGGAGATTAGGGGACTGGGCGACATGGGGACATTGACACTGTGATACATAGGGACACCAATGCCAGGCTAGCCTTCCAATTCTTTGGACAGACATGCCCACTTTTTGGGAGTTCTGGTCACGTGATTCACGTCAGTGGCTCACACTTTTACCCGGCCCATTGACTTCCTGCTTCACTGGACACTGTTGTTAGGGGGTATGGATTTACTTAAAAGATGAAAGCATAAATGAGATAAAGAGATTAGCATAGGGTATGTGTTTTCTTATAGCTGCATCCTTTGAGTTTCCCTCCAACACCATCTCCATCAGATACATGATGATTGAGAGGTATTATTGTGTTAGTGTTTAGATCCTGTAATTAGGCCCATCATAATTGTCAGCACCAGGCCCACTGGGCTCTTTGTCTGGCCCTGGATACCACATATACACTCACAGATATGCACACAGATAACAAATAAACACATATACAAACACATACATATACACAGAAAGATCATAATTTACATATTTTAGCTACCACCTGCCTCCAGACCTTTTTGGTGTAAGAGGATAGCAAGCCTTGACAAAGGCATGTGGAGCCAAAACATTGGGTGGTTACGGTGTCCCTCTGTCACAACAACTAGGTAAAGCTTTACACCTTGTTCCAAATTATTATGCAAATTATATTTTTCTAATTTACCTAAATAATTGATGTAAATAACAGCCAGCATAATTCTCATGTTATCAACTACTAAGAGTACAATTCAAATTTTATTGAACAAACCTCCTAATGATAACAGTATTTTTTGTAAACATAAAAAACTTACAATGCACTGTTTCAAATTATTATTACGCACAGTAAGTTTCAAAACACTTTATAGGTTGTAAAGAACTGAGAATTGTCATTTGTTGTGTTTGCAGCATATTTACTGAAATCAAAAGCTATTTCAATCAAACTTATAACAACATTTTAACTTTTTAAACATTTTAACAGGTCACGTTACATTTTAACATAGGACCTCTTATTTGATATCAGCTTCACAAGTCTTGCATCCATTGAACTTGTGAGTTTTTGGACAGTTTCTGCTTGAATTTGTTTGCAAGATGTCAGAATAGCCTACCAGAGCTGCTGTTTGGATGTAAACTGCCTCCCACCCTCATAGATCTTTTGCTTGAGGATGCTCCAAAGGTTCTCAATAGGATTGAGGTCAGTGGAGGATGGAGACCACACCATGACTTTCTCTCCTTTTATCCCCATAGCAGCCATTGATGCAGAGGTATTCTTTGCAGCATGAGATGGTGCATTGTCATGCATGAAGATAATTTTATTATGGAAAGCATAGTTCTTCCTTCTGTACCAGGGAAGAAAGTGGTCAGTCAGAAACTCCACATACTTTGCAGATGTCATCTTTACATCTTCAGGGACCCTAAAGGGGCCGACCAGCTCTCTTCCCATGATTCCGGCCCAAACATGACTCCACCGCAGCCTTGTTGGAACAGGGAGGCCGTCCACCAACCATCCACTGCTCCATCCATCTGGACCATCCAGGGTTGCACGGCACTCGTCAGTGAACAGGACTGTTTGGAAATTAGTCTTCATGTATTTTTCTGCCCAATGCAGCCGTTTCTGCTTGTGAGCATTGGTTAGTGGTGGCTGAATAGAAGGTTTATGCACAGTTGCAAGACTCTGGAGAACTCTACACCTTGATGTCTGTGGGACTCCAGAAGCACCAGCATCTTCAAATATCTGTTTGCTTCTATGTAATGGTATTTTAGCAGCTGCTCTCTTGATCTGATGCATGGATCTGGCAGAAATCTTCCTCAATGTGCCTTTATCTGCACGAACCCATCTGTGATCTGAATCAGCCACAAATCTCTTAATAGTGCGATGATCACGCTTAAGTTTTCGTGTAATATCTAATATTTTCATACCTGGTCCAAGGCATTGAACTATTTCACTCTTTTTGGCAGCAGAGAGATCCTTTTTTCTTCCCAATATTGCATAAAAATGGTGCTCTGCTTAATAACGTGGAACACCCTCCTTTAGTAGTTTTTCCTTAAACTGGGCTCACCTGGCAATCTAATTATGACAGGTGTCCGAGATTGTTTTCAGTGATCAAAAGAGCCCTGAGACACAATGTCATCCATGAGTTAAACTGAAAAACAAAATATTTAATCTTTGTGACATAATAATTTGGAACAGGGTGTATTTTATACAGCAGTTTCTTCATGGTAGGCATTGTTTTCATTTTTTAAATGTTTGCACTTTTGCATTAATGGACAATTCATGTTCAATTCATTATCCTCATGCATACTCTTGTGTGATTTGTACATACCTGTGCATATACATTACATTTGCTTAATTAAATAAAGAATGTTATTTTGTATTTGATGTCAGGTGTGTTAATTTTTATATATTGCCTCCAGTGTGTGCCTGGTCATGTGTTGGAATTTGCTACCAATTTCCTGTCACTGTTTTGTTCACAACTATACTGGATCTTTTTGAGAGGATCTTTCAGTGGCAGAATTACTATGGTCACAGAGGTCATGAGTGCGGCCAGGTACTTTGTGTTCTGCTTGTCATGAGGGGCCAATGAGCTGGCCGGCTTGCCACCTTAGGGCCCCATCCAAGATGGATATTCATTAATGCAGAGTAGTCACCCGCTTACCTGAAAGGCATGTACCTACTCTGCTGATATATACTGTGTCTTGAGGGGAGCTGTAGATGGGCAGTGAGCAGAGGTGCACCTAGGGTCTGTAGAACCCTTAGCGAGGAGCTGTATCCATGCCCCCCGCTCTGCTCGGTCTTCTGCATTCACCATTCAGAGTAAGGTATAGCTGCACACTCAACTTATTACTATCTCCTTTCCATCCATGGCTCTCTTCCCCTCCCTGACATGTCTCTCCCCCATTCCATCCACATGTCCCACCCCATATCTCCCTCCCCCATTTCATCCATATCTCTCCCCCATGTCTTCCTGACCTCTTTCATCGATATCTCCCTACCATCCATACCTCCCTCCCTACCATCCATATCTCTGCTCCCATGTCTCCATTTCCGCTTCCATCCATCTCCCTCCCCATGTCTACCTCTTGCCTTCAATTCCTCTCTCTCCCCTATGTCTCCCTCCTCCCTTCAATCCATATCTCTTCCCCATGTCTCCCACCCCCTTCAATTCATATCTCTTCCCCGATATCTTCTTCCCTCTTCCATCCATATTTCCCTATCTCTCCCCCCATACCTCCCTACCCCTTCCATTCATATATCTCCCCCACATACTTCCCTACCTCTTCCATCCATATCTCCCTTCCCCTTTCATCCAATATCTCCCATCATACCTCCCTACCTCTTCCATCTACACCCCCTATCCCTTTCATTTCTTCTCCTCCATAGCTCTTTACGCCTTCCATCCATGTCTTCCCCCCCCCCCTTCCCAAGTAGGAGTAGAGGTAGAATAGACAACAGTACTAAGCATCTTCCCTTACAGAGAGGGCACCCAAGGCGAAAGTAGTTCCAGCTGTGTACACATTCACACACATGGCCTCCCTCCCTGCTGTTTTACCTCTCATGGCAGAGGAGGGGGGCCTCTCGATGTGCAGTGCGCTGTGTGGATCAGAATGGTTGCTGGGTATGTATCTGTCAGTGAGTGTGTGTGTTTGTCAGTGTATATGCATGTCTGTCAGCAAATGTGTGTCCAATCAGTGATAGTGTATGTGTGTGTCTGTCAGTTAGTATGTGTTTGTCAATGAGCTTGTGTGCTTGTCAGTGAGTGGCTATCAGTGAGAGTGTATGTCTGTCAGTGTGTGTCAGTCAGTGTGTTTGTCTGCCAGTGGATGCCAGTGTATGTCTGTCTGTGAGTGTGTGTACATTTCTGTCACTGAAAATGTGAAACAGTTGGTGTGACAATGACTGTGTGTCTGTCAGTGAGTGTGTGTGTCAGTGAGTGTATGTCAGTGTATGTGTATCAGTGAGAATGTAAATGTTATGATTCTTGCACCAGGGCCCTGTGATTCTTAGTTACACCACTTCTGTTCATCAGATATGCTTATCATATTTCCCACCATATGCTTTTCATCCAGCATGGTAGCTCCATAATAATGAATTCCAAATAAGACTAGGACTATTTTCTTAATTATTTAACCATTTTACCATTCGCATGAAAACTTGACTGGATTATCTGCTGTGTTAGCTGATTATGAGGGATCATTGTGACTCATGTTCATCTTAATTTTAGGTAGCCAGGTCACCTGGTCCTTCACAGGTACAAGGAGGTTCTGGGAACCACAAACATTTTTTGATGTTCTATCTGCTGCTCACACAGCAGACTATTATTCTGTCTATCGCCCTAGTATGTCCAGTCTCTGAATTGTTTTTTATTGTTGTCACTTACACTTTCACAAAACCTTATAATGACTCTTGTTTGATGGTGTTAGGTTTAATTATAAAACTCAGGTTAGCAGTTGTAAATACATATAGAATTTTCATCTCACTTTTAAATAGTTTTGTTGCTATCTGCCAGTTTTGAGTTTTGCTTTACATTTTGCAATTAATTTGTGACATTTATAGCAACTGACGTACACATTCAGTGATCCTATGTGCAAGTTAAAGTAAATGGATAATGTCACTGCCACCTGGTCACTCACTCAGAACTCTTCTGTCTCTAACTTGCCATGCAGGTATATCTAAGCTCAAAAAGAGGTGTTTGCATGTTTCGACGACTTGGAAGAGACGGATATCCTTTTGATTTAAGTTTCATAACTCGTTTCCAAAACTGGATCCAACTTAGTGGGCCACCTGCTCTATCACGATTCTTATATGAAAAATATATGAATGACCAATTTGATCATGGCTTCTATGACATTAAGCCAGAATGGTAAGTTGATTACAGCGTGTATGGGGTATTCTTAAAAATATGCTATTCCTGGTATTTGCAATTTGGGGTTTATTTAATTTAGGCAGGGGTCATTTAGACACAAAGACATTTAGAACTACTGTCACTAGAATAATTGGAACAACAATCTCTTTAATACATCCTCACCATATTAGCAGAGGGTTTAGAATTGATGTTAAAGAGTTTTTTGTATGTGACTACCCCTCCTACATTGCCACTCTATCCTCAACCTTTGAAAACCATACTTATCTTTATGCAAAGAATATAAAGCAGTCTTTTATTGCACATATTTTTCTTAACACGTGTTATGGACTTGCTTAAGTAAGTCGGAGACATAAATACAAAATTCAACTTGTATATATATATATATAGAAATAGACATTTGTATAACTAATAATATTGCAAGTGTTAATATACAGATAATAATTAAATGTTCAGCTTATATGCTGACACCCCCACCCCCATCCCCCTTTGTATATGGTTATGTTTATGATTGATAAAAATAGTGGAGCTCTGAATTTAGCTTTAAAGGGACATGTATCACTTGATATTTTTTATAGATATGCAAACACATCCTTTTACACAAATATAGAAACTAAAATAAAGCAAGACAAGTTTGAAAACTATGTAACAAACTTTTATATACTCACCATAAACATTGTGAATTTGCTTTCTCTGGCACACCTCTGAGCCTCTTACCCTCCCCTCATCCATCCAATAATTCACCTATCTCAGTTTTCAGACTTCCAGCTGTTTGCAATGAACAAAGCAAACCAAAACAATTAAAATAGCTCAACACAACTGAAAATGCAGCATATAATGACTTATCCAGTCTCAAAATGATTCAACTCCCTGAACAGATTACTTCAAACAGCCCAAATATGCAAAACAAGTGTCTCAAGCACACTTGATGTAACTAACCAATAGCTTCATTAGTTGCACCAGGTGTGCCTGACCTGAGACACTTGTAATGCCTGAACTGGTTAAGGGTTTAATGAGTGTCATATGTGATGGTATGTTCGGAATATGGCTAAGTCAAAAAAATGGTCCACAAAGTTAAGAGAAGAGATCATTGCCCTTCACAAACAAGGAAAAGATAGCGACGGCACTGACGGCAAGTTCAAAGTTGAAGGAACAGTAGTTAACTATCTGGACGGGGCAGAAAAAGGAAGCAATGGCTTCAATAGCTGCAACCATGTTTCTATGTAACCAGATTTCTGAGAATGCTGGTTGTGAAAAATCATCGAGTGACTACAAAAAACCTGCAGTAAGACTTGGGGGCAACAGGCACTGAGGTTTCATTGAGCACAGTAAAGCATATGCTAAATGCAGAAGGTTTCCATGCCAGAACTCCAATACATACACCACTACTGACCCAAAAGTACAAGAAAAGTCATCTCTAAATCACCCAAAATCATACGAATAAGCCACAGATGTGTTGGGATTCTGTTCTGTGGAACGATGAAACAAAACTGAAACTTTTTGGGCGAATAGATCAGCGGTATGTCTGGAGGAAGAGGAATGACCCATATGCTGAAAACAACACTCTGTCTACAGTTATTAATGGTGGTAGCTTGGTGATGGTCTGGCACTACTTTTCATCCTCTGGCATTGGAAACCTGAAGCGTGTGGAAGGCAAGATTAATTAATTAATTGAAATAGCAGGAAATCCTAGGAGAAAACATCATGCCGTCTATGAGGAAGCTGAAGCTTGGGCGTTATTAGACCCCCTAAAAGACAATGATCCCAAGCACATCTCAATTCCACCAATGCTTGGTTGCAGAAGAAGTCCTGTAAAAGTCTACAGTGACCATCACAGTCACCTGACTTGAACCCCATAGAAAATCTCTGGTGGGATTTGAAGAAGGCAGTTGCAGCACATAAAACCCAAGAATATTACTGAACTGGAGTCCATTGCTCGTTAGCAATGGGGTAAGATTCCTCAGGAAAGCTGCCAGAAGCTGGTGTCTGACTATGCAACTCATGTGCAGCAGGTCATAACATCAAAAGGGTGCCTTTAAAGTACTAAAGATGCTTGCCATGAATGGGTTCAATAATAATTGTAATTATAAGTTGCATTTTTAGTTGAATTTGGGGTAACAACCTGATGCATTCATTGTGTGGAGCTATTTTAATTGCTTTTGTCTGATGTGTTCATTGCAAACAGCTGAATGTCTTAAAATGTTGACAATAAACGTGAATTTTTTTATTAGGGGTTGCATACATTTGATTACAACTGTGTGTGTGTGTGTGTAAATATATATATATATATATATATATATACATATATATATATATATTTGTATATATATGTGTATATATATGTATAAATATATATATATATATATATATATATATATATATATATATATATATATATATATATATATATATATATATATATATATATATATGTATAAATACATATATACATAGAAAGGCATGGCCTGAAGTTGTTGGAGGGGCTTATTGACCTTAAAAGTGACTCCCCCCTTCCCTACCCCACCATGATTTGTCTGACGAGCTGCAGGCTGATGAGACTGTCTGGTTCAGTACAGAACCATCTACTTTCAGTTCAAAGGTCATCAACACAAACTGCCTAAACTCCAAACAAGCTGGTCTTGACCTAGTGTGGCTCATGCAAGTATTTGGTTTACCTCATTCTAGTAAACAGCTTCTTACTATTTAGTAGACATTCCCCTACTCGCGGTATAGCGAGTAGGGGCATAATTTACTAATACTAAGTAATCTTTACTTAATATTAGTACATTTGGCTGAAATACCAATGTAGGTCTTTCAGTCTTTTAGAAGATAGCTCCCTAATACCATGGAATTTAGGGAGTTATCTACTTATTCATTCCTGTCACTACATTGACTGGCCAAGTAACTTACATTTTATATGAATGTGTGTTACTTAATTGTTGTAAGTGTTGCAAATGCTTACAGCTGAATCCTGGCTACGTTTGTATACTTTTTATTTAAAATTACATTCAGTGTAACATTCTTCTTCTTCCACTAGGTAAGTATATTAGTACTTAGGCAATACTGTGCTTCTGAACTTCGGCAATTCGACACTTCGGAACTTCGGCAACTTCGGAACTTTGTCATTTCAGCACTTCGGAACTTCGGCACTTCGACACTTCAGAAATGTGGTAATTTCGGAACATCTGGACCTCGGTAATTCGGCACTACGGCAATTCGGCACTTAAGCTATTCGGACATTCTGAAGTAACCGAATGTCCGAATTGCCCGAAATTCATCCGAATTCACATTCGGCCCGAAACGAATTGCACATGTCTACCAGTTTCCTTTCATTCTATCCAATCCGACTATACTTAAGGGTATCCAAAAATATGTCTTATTTGCTAGATTCAGCCCCTTTCAAAGCCCTCACCAACTCTGAAACTGCTATTTACCTGGCCTTTTACGGCTTCCTGAGGCCACGAGAATTTACCATGAGTGGCCAACACAACACACAAGGTTGCTTTCGAAGCTCCTACCTAATTAAACATCAAGATCATTACATACTGACTCTACCCGTGACCAAAACGAGTCAACTTGGTCAACCCACCCACATTCCATAGTATCCCACAAATAATATATGGTGCCGGTGAAGGTTTTTGATTCCTAATATCACATCTCTTCCGCTACTGTCACTTCACGGGACTATCCTCACTACCTCAATGTACGTTTATTGTTAACAAGGCTCGGTATGAACCCTAGCCTTTATTCAGGACACTTGTTTAGGATAGGGGCCGCATCTAGGGCATCAAGCCAGCACGTTCCAGTCATTAAAACTCTAGGTCGCTGGAAGTCATCATCATATACAACATACATACCCCAACCAGTACACGAAATACAAAGGACATTCGTTAAAATGTACTTAGGTTGCATTATGTTCTTTACTGAATACATGTATATTGAGCATGATATGTATTCTTTTTTGCCCACTTTATTTACTGGCCTACAGCATACGTTGGTTTCGGCACACCTCAACTGACTTTTTCCTATCACAGGTTTGCTAACAACAATCTTAGTTCATATCATAATGTGTTGCCCCGAACACAAATTGGAAGGCTTGACCTGAAGTTGTGGGAGGGGCTTATGGACCTTAAAAATGTAATCCCCCCTTCCCTACCCTACCGTGATTGTTTTGACTAGCTACCACCCCACCCTCCACTCCACTTATACACCATACACTTCTAGTGTAGGCCCACTTTATTTACTGGCCTACAGCATATGTTGGTTTCGGCACACCTTGACCGATTTTTTCCTATCACAGGTTTGCTAACAACAATTTCATATCATAATCAATGTTGTCCCGAACACAAATATATATTAAATTAATAAGGATTCCTGTTTGTCGCACAATGGACCTTTTCCGGTACTCACTTTACCAGCAGGTACTAGACTCCTGGGCCCACTCTGTTAGCCTGATTTTGCTACATGGTTACTGGCTGATAGGGAATAAGGTGGCCCCTTAGGTACATGCTTCAGGCTATCTCCGCCTTAGGCTCAGTGGTCCCGCAAGGCCTTCATCCATCCTCCACGCAAGAGGTTATACGCCCCACGGGCCACTTCACATCTAGCTGCCTCGCTTATTACATAGAGAGGACCTCACTTTTCATGCCCTTACTATCTTATGCTTTATGGGCACAGAGAGGCCGACACCCCGCAACGACGTTAGGTGGCAAACCTTCCACTCGAGCCAAAACTTAGGTAGAGCCTCTCAAGCCGATTGGCATATAGTAAGGGCTCATTTGTCACCAATTAGTGAATCGTTTCACCACTTGGCACTAGCTAGCATGCCAGTAATGTCCCTGGGTCTAAGCTGTATTATTGCAGTTTTTTAGCATGTCTCAGGTTCCTGATGAAGGTGATGATATTTCAGTCCCCAGCACTCCGGCCAGGTCCACTACCTCTACACGCAAGGGTGATACGGGTAGCCCAACCTTCATCAGGTCATGGACTGCATTAAGACTGAGCTACGCAAGCGCAGCATTCCTTTCCCAACTACGGACAGGAAAGCAGCGCTATCCAGGCTCATGCAGACCAAAATGGACGATACGGACGCAGGGGAGGGCACAAGTAGCTCTAACGACTCCAACCTCCACACAATGATCACCTCACTGGTGTCCTCCATAGGACAAATCAGCGATCGGTTAGAGAGACTGGAAGCTCCTAGTTGACCTATTATGGCTACAGAGCCCCTCACAGACATACTTTCAAACATGCCCCAGTTACAACCGGGCAATAGTGTGCTCTCTATGTCCAGATCACACGTTATAAATGCAGCACACATGATACCGGTAAATCTTAAAAAGGACATCCTGGAAGGCAAGGACATTAATCTCATCTCCCTTCTGATTGCCTCCCAGGATATCGTAGAGAATCGCACTTACGCATATGGGGACACCTCGGTAGTTCTTAAATCAAGAGACCCTAGACTCAGCAAGAAGCTGTCCATCCCAGATTTTGTTATCACTTTTGGTATCTATAGGGATGTTTTGTGTTCAGTTCACCCACATAGAAGGGAAGAGCTGGATATCTATATGCACAAGCTGGTTGACCTGGGCAACAATTACGGGGTCACGTCCTTTTATGACTACCACCGGCCATTCTCAGCAAGGGCATCTGCAGCTCTGGCCCAGTACAACGTCAGCACGGTTATGAGCCAACTAAATACAGAGCGTTTTTGCAGACACTTCGCTGGGCTAAGGATCCAAGCTTGTGCAACTTGCTCTTCTGCTGCACATTCGGACAATTTCTGTCCAGTTTCGCCTGACGTCACCCCCAGTATGGCAACCCCAAACACCTTGAGGGTTGATAAACAAGGAAAAGATAAACTAGGCAGCCCAATCATATACCTTGGGAATTCACAGATTTGTAATAATTTTAATGAAGGATCATGTGGTTTGAGCGCCTGTCGTCTGTTGCATGTATGCTTTCACTGTTTCAGGGCACATGCGAAGACCATGTGCCCTAATAAAAGGCATTATAAACCTTACTTGACATCGGTCAATGTTGGTATGCTAGCTAGACTACTGTCCACACACCCTTCCAAACACCTTGTGGATTTCTTGATAACTGGTTTTACTCAGTGTTTCCACATGGGCCTTATCCACATGCCAACAGGGATATTGGAATGTAACAATCTTCAGCCAGCCATTGCCAATACCAAGGCAGTAGAGGTGCTATATTACAGTTAGAGGTTGAGCAAGGGTCCTTACTAGGGCCTTTCATGGAGCCTCCTTTTTTTCAGCTGGAACTAATTCCATTGGCCTTGTCTCTGGGAAAACTCAGGCAAACAAAGACTCAGATCTCTCAGCACCACACTCCTCAGGGGTCCCAAGTCTAAACTCACTGATCCTGTCAGAAGAATTCTCTCTACAGTACACAACAATTGACAACGCCGTAAACAGTGGTGTATTTAGTATTTGTGCTAAATACAGGACGGTGCTCGGGCACCCCCCCTCCAATTAAAATTTTCCCCACCCCTTCCTGTCAAGGCCGCACTTTGACTGACAGACGTACGCACTCACTGACAGACGCCCCAAACTCACTGATAGATGCATAAACTCATTGACAGACAAACACTCTCATATAGACTGACAAACAATGACAAACACACTCACTGATTTGAGATACTGATAGACAGACATACACTTACTCGGACACACACTCACTGACAGACGTACGCACTCACTGACAGACGCCCCAACTCACTGATAGATGCATACACTCATTGACAGACACACACTCTCATATACACTGACAAACAATGACATACACGCACTCACTGATTTGACACACTGATAGACAGACATACACTTACTCGGACACACACTCACTGACAGACGCACGCACTCACTGACTGACACACACACACAGACTGAGCAACACACAAATTCACTGACAGACACACACACACATTCACTGACAGACACACACTCACTGACACACTCACTCACATTCACTGACACACACTCTCACTGACAGATACACACTAACTCAAATTCACTGACACACACACTCACATTTAGACACACACTCACATTCACTGACATACTCACATTCACTGACACACACTCACTCACATTCAGACACACACTCACACACACACTCACATTCACTGACACACACTCACATACACACACACACACTCACAGATAGACACACTCACATTCATTGACACACATTCACATTCACTGGCACACACACTCACATTCACTGACACACACACTCACATTCACTTACACACACTCACTCACTCATATTCACTCACACACACTCACATTCAGACACACACTCACATTCACGGACACACACACAATTGAAATCCACCCAACCTTACTACTTTTGGGATTTCTGGGTGGATTTCTCACCTGGGGTCCAGTGGGTCTGCTGGGCAGGGAGGTGGACGAATGTGCAATCAGGCTGACGGGCGCTCTAGGTTTTCAGCGAGCAAGCACTTTCCCTTTAGCTCTCTGCTCAGCTCCCTCGCGTGCCACAGAGTGATGCCGGGAGCCGGAATATGACATCATATTCTCGCTCCCGGCATCATTGCGGGTTGCGCGAGGAAGCTGAGCAGAGAGCTCAGGGGAAAGTGCTCCCTCACCACCCACCCTGGAAACCACTGCGCACCTGCCCACGGGGAGCCCAAAGCTCTTGGGATCCCATAAATCGAGGCAAACCAGGTATTTGCCTGGGCATTTGGGGGCAACGTTCCTCACAGCAAATATGTCCTTGGCCATAAACACTATCTTGACTGTGGGCATGGGGGCCTGGTTCAGCAAAACCGACATCGTTAATGCCTTCAAGTTATTGCCCATTCACCTGTCATTATGGCACCTGCACGGCATTAAATGGAATGGCCGGTATTATTTTTTCACTAGGCTTACCCTCGGGTCGAAGAGTAGTCCTAGAATTTTTGATACTTTCGTGGAGATATTGTGTTGGCTCCTCCTGAATATGTGCCGGTGCCATACCGTCATCCACTGTCTAGACAATTTTTTTATTCATCGAAAGCAATTCTTCCCCCTCGAGCAGCTTGGATAAAGCAGTCACGTTATTCAACACACTGGGCGGTACCAGTCTCACCAAAGAAAACCGAGGGTCCTTAATTTCTTAGGGTTACACCTGGATTCGATGACCATGTAAGCTAGCCTTTCACAGGAGAAGTCACTAGCATCCGCCACGATATCCACCATTACATGCTTACCGGTTCCTGTAACCGGAAAGAATTGCAGTCATTGTTAGGCTCCCTGAACTTCGCTATGAGAGTCATCCCTCAGCTTTCATCTCCAGGCTCCTCAGCCTACTCCCCACATTCCCTGATGACCGAGGCTGTTTCTTCCTTAACGCCCAAGGCAGACCTCCTCATGTGGTACATTTCTCTCTAACTGGAACGGGAGAAGCATGTTTCTCCTGCAGGTTTCCATACACTCCCCGGTCATTCGGATGGATGCAGCAGCTACCACGGGCTTTGCAGCCATATTTGGTGACAAATGGCTCTTTTGAGGTATACGCTATTGTGGCGGCAGCAGTGGCTTGGGGCCATTTATGGTCAGGCAAAATAGTTCAGTGCTATTCAGAGAATCTGGCAAGTTGCCACATTATTAACAAAGACTGCTCGTCTTCATTGATGATTATGAGGGTCATTGGGAAACTGACGTGGCTAGCAGCCTGCAATCAGTTTTAATTGGTATGCTCCCATGTCCCAGGAGTTTTAAACACTGCAGCTGATCACTTGTTTTCTTTTTCTTTAATTGCATGTAACCTACACTACAACTACTGTTTGACGGATATGCTAGTGGGGAGTTGAAATACCACTGTAAGCTGTTTTACCGAGAGCTAGTTATAGCTCTGAAAAAAGTGAGTTGGGGGCGTGGCCGGACGCAGAGCTGAATGGACGTGCACTAATCCAGCTCCCTGAGCCCTGGGATACAATCCGCAGCAATCAGAGGTCAGAAGACAAAATGGGAAACCCTAAAAAGCAGAACGCATCACAAGGAGCCACCAACACTAGTGGCGAAATCGGGACCACTCACCTATTATTTTCGAGATTCAGCAGACCGCGAGGACGAAACCGCAGGCCTCAAAATGGCGGCGGACTCTGCGCCAACAAGCCCAGCAACATCCGAGGGCTCATGCAGCACACATGCACCATTACAATACCAGAAGATAAGAGACTTACTGAGGAATCTTCCCTCCAAAGCAGACCTAGCCAACATGATTGGAAAATTGGAGGCTTCCTTCCAGGCTAAAATAGATGCAGTGAGGGCAGATATACAACAAGTAAGTCTTAAAGTCACAGACCTTGAAGAGGAAAGGGACGTGACACAATCCCAAATTACAAATAATTCTTCCACACTAGAGGCTCACTCACACATACTATCTGCCTTTCAAAGACAGCTAGATGATTTAGACAATAGGAGCCGCAGAAATAACTTAAGGATTAGGGGACTCCCAGAATTACAAGGGGAGGATAGTGTGGAAGAATTATTTGTGATTTGGGATTGTGTCACGTCCCTTTCCTCTTCAAGGTCTGTGACTTTAAGACTTACTTGCTGTATATCTGCCCTCACTGCATCTATTTTAGCCTGGAAGGAAGCCTCCAATTTTCCAATCATGTTGGCTAGGTCTGCTTTGGAGGGAAGATTCCTCAGTAAGTCTCTTATCTCCTGGTATTGTAATGGTGCATGTGTGCTGCATGAGCCCTCGGATGTTGCTGGGCTTGTTGGCGCAGAGTCCGCCGCCATTTTGAGGCCTGCGGTTTCGTCCTTGCGGTCTGCTGAATCTCGAAAATAACAGGTGAGTGGTCCCGATTTCGCCACTAGTGTTGGTGGCTCCTTGTGATGCGTTCTGCTTTTTAGGGTTTCCCATTTTGTCTTCTGACCTCTGATTGCTGCGGATTGTATCCCAGGGCTCAGGGAGCTGGATTAGTGCACGTCCATTCAGCTCTGCGTCCGGCCACGCCCCCAACTCACTTTTTTCAGAGCTATAACTAGCTCTCGGTAAAACAGCTTACAGTGGTATTTCAACTCCCCACTAGCATATCCCTCAAACAGTAGTTGGCCACCCTGACGGAACTATTCAATCTTATTATAGGGGACCCAACTGATACCCCTATAATTATGGACAGAGCACACAGATCATTACGCCAAAGAGGGGCAGTTTCTGAAGCACCCCGCGATGTCATTTGTAAGCTCCACTACTTTACAGTGAAGGAGAACATAATCAGGGCACTCAGGGACACCTCCCAGCCTCTGCTTTTCCACGAACACCATATACAGATATTTCCGGACCTATCCTGGTTCACACTTCAAGTGAGGCGAGCTCTCAAACCCATTACAGAACACCTGCGCAACCGAAACATATGTTATACATGGGGCTACCCCTTTGCACTAATAGTCAATAACAAGGGGACTACATACTCCATAGCAACACACCAAGACGTCAGATCTTTCCTACAGGCATCAAAAGGACATTTTTATCTTTTACTTGGTACCTTTTTGCTTACTTACCACAATACTGTATTTATTTTGGCGCTACCTGTATCCTATGTTCTGTTTTTTTTGCAGTATTCACTATCTTTTCAGAGAAAATGCAGTGTTTACATTACAGCCTAGTGATAACTTCACTGGCCACACCTCAGATGACTGTTAGAGATCCTTCCTGGGTCATGGCTGCCTAAAATGCATCCAAACATTCAGTGTCTCCTCCCTCTACATGCAGACACTGACCTTCTCTATAGATTCAATTTATTTCTATGAGGAGATGCTGATTGGCCAAGGCTGTGTTTGAATTGTACTGGCTCTGCCCCTGATCTCTGCCTCTTTGTCAGTCTCAGCCAATCCAACGGGGAAGCATTGTGATGGGATCAGGCTACCACTTCTAATGATGTCAGCAGGCAGTGGGCAGATCTAAAGGAAACAGGCACAAAAGAAGCAGCTGCAGACGTAAATACAAATAAGATTTTACTATATTTAGGGAGGCATGAGGGGACCAGGGTGGCTAGATGGTGGTTTTAACCCTATAGGGTCAGGAATACATGTTTGTGTTCCTGACCCTATGGTGCTCTTTTAAATTCATTATACTTTAGTTGGTAAGTGTAGCTGTAAGGCGGCAAAGATGTACATATATTGTGTAGCGATACCTCAAAATTTAGCATTGCCTCATTGCTATTTAAAATAAGCAAACAGAATATAGCAGGCTATGCTGACCTGTCACAACAGACATATAAATGGAGTGTAAGAAGAATAGTAGTGAGGAGTAGTGTTGCATAACAGGGTAAATTTGCCGTAGTCAGTACCTTGTCCTTACTGAGAGTATCACTAGACTGCAATGCTGCACATCAGGCTCAATTTTCGTTGGGTAGCACCACATAGCATACTGAGATTGCAACGAAATAGTAATGTTGCCTGTTAGGCTAGAGATGCATGTAGGAGTACTTTAAACTTTGCTGAGACATTTATAATAGGGTGCAGCACAACAGGCTAGATATATGAGTTAATGCTAAACATAATGCTGTGGTTGCCATTTAGTGACAATGCTGCGTAACAGGTAAGATTTGCATGAATCTATGCTAAAAAAATGCACTGGGCTAATAAACCATTGTACAGAGTATTACAGATTAAACATGCTAAACTAATAGTCCCAGAATGACTGGCAATCTAATGTCTAGCTAAGCATGCGTTGAGGAACTGAGTATTGCACAACATGTTGGAGTCGTATGAGAGGAAGACCAGTGGTTCCTGTAGACTTGTGGAGGCTGTGTACCATAGGAATGGCTGACAGTAGCGTGCCCCAGAAAGCTAGTCCAGTTTTAGCCTATGCCCATGCATGGGATGTTCATAATGGAAGTAGGGAGATCGGCAAAGGTTGCTGCACAATGGGAGCAGACTGGGCCAACCCTCCGGCCCCAGGCCGACATGAGGGCCAACATCTTCGAGCTACGGACTTGGAGGCTCAAGGTCAAAAATATAAAAAAAAACAAAAAACAATATAACACCACAGTATAAATAAATATAATAGAATAAGTGTGTTTAAGTATAAATAGCAATAGTTAGCTTGAAATGAAATATAGCACAGCCTCCCAAGGTCGTTGCCCAAAATACGACCTTAACAATATGTAGAGAAACCAAAAAAAACTATTTTGGATACGGCTAAATGAATCTAGAAAGGAACATAAAATAAACTATAGTGTAATACTGTAAACAACAGAAATTATGCGCCAAATATGAATGCACTCACTAGATGGAGGTGAATAAATCACTTAAAGGATGCCTCCCCCGATATAATGGGGGGCCAAGAATCCCACTTTCCACTTCCAAATGGTCGATCTTGTAAAGGACTTTAGTAGATGAGGGTTTAAAAAAAAACGAGCAAATTTATTGGTTAAAATGTGAGCAGTCACCATAAGCATAGGATAAAAACCAGCAGTGGGTCCTACGCGTTTCGTTCCAGAGAATTTATTCAGGGACCGCAATAATATTAAAACCAAATAACAATATAAATAACATGTAAGCAAAAAACATATCCTAATAAACCCCCCCTGAAACTACCTTTAAATAGGGCTAACCCCTAAGTTCATTGGTGGATCTGTGGGTGTTGTTATCCTTTCTTTGATTCCATTGGTGTAGTCGTGAATTCTCTCCAGGTGTTCCCCGTCTTCAGATCAGTGTGGTAATCAAAATTGGCGCTTTCATGGATAGCCGGAACCGGAAGTACGAAACCGAAACCGAAAGTGTTGTAACCACAGGTTTCCGCATTCCAAATGTGTCTCAGATGCGTTACACATGCGTGTCACCTCGTAATAAAGGCAACGGGACCTCTTAGCTTCTTTCAAACGTTCCACAAAACTATTTTTATTTTGAATGACACAGTTGTTTCAAAGTGATGCATGTCCCTTTAGGCATTTTTATTGTTTTATCAATACAATACACATCACTTGTAATGACTATAAAATATTTTCCTATTTGTTTGTAGCATTGAGATGAAAGAACCCTTGGTTAATGAAGAGCTTCCAAGCCGCATTCTTGCAGGTTTAGTAATCATGAAACCAGGGATAACAAAGTTTACCGAGACATCAGCTCAGTTTGTAGATGGCACTACAGTAGATAATCTTGATGTTGTCATTTTTGCCACTGGATATGAAGTCAGATTCCCTTTTCTGGATGAATCAGTCATTCAAGCAGATTTCAATGAGGGATTTTTATACAAAAATATTTTTCCTGTTAACCTGCAGAAGCCTACATTATTTTTCATTGGCTTTATTCAACCCGTCGGTTCCATTGCAGCAACTGTTGAAATTCAAAATCGGTGGGCTATGAGACTTTTCAAAGGTAAGGACTGTGTTCAAAAAGAAAATATTTATCAGTAATTTACAATACAGATTTGCAGTTGTTTTAGAAAAAAGAGTAGAAAACTTTGATTTTGTTTTATGGAAAAAACATAACTATGTAACTTTTGAGGTCTATTTCTGTTACATGTTCAATTAAAAGACATATGCACTGCACTTATAGAAAGAATGTCTTAATTTTTTATATGATGTGTCTGGATTTACATTTATTTTATTTGTGTTTGATATGGTTTAAAAATCTGTGCTATGTGCTCTAGAGTTTCCATGCAATGCCATATAGATAACATGCATTTTTGCTAATTAGCGGCCAAAGACTTCCAGAAAATAATGGGAGCGGTTATCTTTTACTTATTTTTCAGTAGTGGCTGCAGGTAATTTCTTGGTAATTCGCTAAACAATATTGATGACATCTGAGTCCCAATACTGTATTTATGAAAGAGTATGGTATGGTTTTGTTGTAATAATCACATGAACTAATGCCTTTATTTGATGTGACACATTTGGTTTACAAGTACAACATTGTCTCCATACTCAGTGGCGTAGCGTGGGTTGTCAGCACCCGGGGCAAGGCAAGTAATTTGCGCCCCCTAACCCGTGGATTTTTTTTTTATCTATACACATTGCATTTTACTGTCCCCCAACCCCTCCCCCTAAAAAAAATCTCCTTATTACAATACATGAACATATTGATTTACTGCCCCCACCCTCTCCCCCTAAAAATACATTCCATCATTACAACTTATTTTGCATATTTTTTTATATATATATATATATGTACACATTGCATTTATTTTACTGCGCCCCACCCAAAAAAACTCCCTCATTACAATCTTTTTTTAATTATTTTGCAGATTTTTTTTTTTATCTATACAGATTGCATTTACTGCACCCCAACTCCACCCCCTCCCCCTAAAAAAAAATCTCCTTATTACAATACATGAACATATTGATTTACTACCCCCTCCCCCTAAAAATACATTTCCACCATTACAACTTATTTTGCAGATTTTTTGTTATATACACAATTAACACATTGCATTTACTGCCCACTCCTCCTAAAACTATAATTTACTTTACATTCAATATAAAAAAAAAATAAAAAAAAAATACTTACACTTCTCTGAACACTTTCTCTGAAGATACCAGCAGCTGCTCTCTCAGGATGCTCGGCTAGGAGAAAGGGTGTGAGGGTGTACCTGGCGTCCTTCAGGTGGAGGCTATGCGCATGCGCTGTTACCGGCCGTGACTCATTTCATGACGTCACGGTACGCGCTTGCGCATGGGAGGTCAGAAGGAGGAGCCACCGACCGAGCCAGTCCGTCCTACACTATGGGGCAATGCCGGCCGCATAGTGAAGGATCGGAATTCTGTAGCCACGGCCGGCGGGGCTCAAGAGAGGCAGCTGCTTTGGTGGCCCCTTAGGAAGAACTGGGCCGGGGCAGCTGCCTTTAGCCGTGCGTTAAAGACGGCCCAGCAGCCGTTTTTAACATGCTTTAGGGCATGCTTTAGGGCAGCCTGCCCCCGGTAAGCCCGCCCCGCCTGGCAAACCCCCCCCTCCACAGTGGGCGGCGACCCGGCCCCCCCTGCACCCCCACACTACGCCTCTGGCCATACTGCCTATGTGTCGACCTGTGTGTTTCTCGTTCCACTGAACTGTCCAATGTCTTGGATGCACTGGTTCAATGCTCCAGCCCCCAACATAATCTAAGCTTTATGATGCTGACTTTAGCCTTTTTATATGTTCCTAACAGTGAGCGTTAAGTAGACCTTTCATGTTCAGACTTTGTAATCCCTCGTATGTACAGTGTCTTCTGGAACTGAAAAAATGGTGCTATTTTGTTTTATTTAGCGTGTTTCGAGTGATTTGATTTGTCCTACATTTTTAACTTTGGACAACTTTCTTTTGGATTTTATCTTTGCACAGGTATGTTTTGTGTACAAGCACCTTTTCTTTCAGTGGCAAGGACTGAAACTTGATCTATCTGACCCTTCCTTGCTTACCTTGCCTTCGCCTGCTATAATACTTGTGTGTCCTAACAACAAGAACATCAAAGCCGATGCAAATAACAAAACACTACATTTGTAAATACATTTTATTTTAATTGAATTCATCATTTGTATATTTTCAAGGATTGCACAGATTCCCAAGCAACAAAGAAATGAAGGAGCAGTTGGTTGAGAATGAAAAACTCAGAATGAAACGGTATGATAAACTGTTAAGTGGCAACTGTTAATTAGCTTTTATAATCATTAAGATATAATTTTTCTGATATTTTTCCATTGTTTAAAAACCTTTGACTAGCCATAAAATGTGGAACCCTGGGGGTAGTGTGCTTTTACTTAGAGTAGCCCTGTGCACTCCTCCATGCTCCAATCATTGCACCTCACTGAAGTCTTACACAAACAAAAATCTCTGACCAAAAGAATTTCAAACTAATACTGTATGATGGTGAGCCCAAAAATGGCAACATCTGTGTTTTTGACACTACTAATTTAGATCATGCTTTTATCATACCCATTTAAGGTCCTCCCTATCCTTTATATACAGTTGTGTAACACCCACTGAGTTAAGTAAATTGTGATGCAGGACTGGAGGTAAATAATAGAAATAGAATAGTGTACACTGCATACGTCATTTATCTCTTTGAGATATAATGTGTTCAATGTTTGTGAGGGTGATTTCAGTTACAGTGAACCTGCTGACAGGTTCACTTTAAATTAATATTAGATTTTGAAAAGCAATCCAATTAGTCCAGTTGCTATGTGCATGAGATCTCCAGAGAACAGAATTAGGACATGCCTTGTTTATGCTTTGTGTAAATTGTTAAACGTTCTCTTTATGTATCACCAAATAAACCATAAATTATTACTTTCTAAAGGTTTGTTTAGCATGATGTTATAGGAAAATGACTGTAAGGGATGAACATATTAATCTAATTATGACTATGTGCATCTTTTAACTTGACTAATTATACTCATGTTTTACTATTAAGGTTCGGGACAGCTAAAGGAAATTGTCGGCGTGTAAATTACATTGAGTACATGGATGATTTGGCCTCAAATATAAATGCAAAGCCGAATATAATGAAACTGCTTCTCACAGATCCAGTTCTAGGTCTAAAAATCTTTTTTGGCACAACTAACCCTTATCAGTATCGTCTAACTGGTCCTGGAAAGTGGGCAGGAGCCAGAGAGGCAATTTTGACACAATGGGATCGCATTGAGAAGCCCTTGAAGACAAGAGGAATGATGAAAACTATAGGGAGATCCTTTTTGTCAGTTACATATCTCCCTTCAGTTTTGCCATGGTTCCTCTGTGCTGTCATTTTGTTTGTTGCTATTTGGATAAAAGGCTAAAACTGGGTAACTGGTATTTAATTTTTGGATTTAAGCTAAAGGAAGATATGATAAATACTGTCTAATGTTTTTCGGAATACATGTAGTATCTAACTAGTTATGTAAATGTATACTTAAATTGTATCACTTTCTAATTTTTTTCTGCTTCTTAAACCTCACATTTTTATCACCTAACTATACTAACTATTCGCAACAATTAATTAAAAACGTAAATTATAAAAAAAAAAGCCGGAATTTGAGGTTTAATGTTAGTTGTATCAATGCTCCACTTAATAGCTCGGTCTGTGTAAAAATATATCTGTCACGTATTCATCCGCTTATAAAAATGTAGTTAATGACATTTACTGTCCACACAGGAAAAGTTGTGCTGAGCAGCAACCTAATTCACAGAAGGGTGAATGCTGAGCAGCAATTATGCAAATGGAAACCTAGTAACTGATTTTGGGGTCAAAGGCAGGTTACAGCCTATCAGATCTAGAGGAGGGGTATTTAGGCCCAATTCTCATCCTGCTCAGTGCCCTGTCGTGGTTTCCCTGGTGGTTGTCCGAGAGCGCGTTATTTCTTCTGGTATTTCTGGTTATTTGACTTTGGCATTGTTTTTGACTTCCCTGTTTTCTGGTATCCCTGACTTCTGGCTTTTCCTTATCATTGTGTCACTTTCTGTATCCCTTGACCTCGGCTATTCCTGACTATTCTTTGGTATGTTAGTCCGGCCATTCTAAGGTCAGGTACACGTTACCTATCAGTCCTCTGTGTTACACAATTCTACGTGCTGGATCATACTGTAATCCTGACAATATCCCATTGGGAGTGATGACAAACTCATCAGGTAGATTATTGGTAGAGTTGAGCGGACACCTGGATGTTCGGGTTCGCCAAGTTTGACCGAACTTTGTCAAAAAGGTCGAGTTCGGGCTCGAACTTGACCCGAACTTGACCCCGAACCCAAACCCCATTGAAGTCAATGGGCACCCAAACTTTTGGGCACTAAAATGCCTCTAAAAAAGTCCAGCAAAGGGCTAGAGGGCTTTAAAAGGAAGTAACATGGGGGTAAGAGTAGGACAAGTGCCCTGCAAACAAATGTGGATAGGGAAATCACTTAAAATAACATAAAATACATAAAAATGTAAAATACAGCTGAGCCATAAAATAGCACTAGATGAAATCTTTGATTTTAGCTTTGGAAGAACATAAATAAGCATAAACATAAAAAAGCATGGCTGTCAGCAGGGTAGGTAGAGAGAGGGTTGGAGTTCAGGGTATTCTCGTTCATTGTTCAAACTGAGCTCAACTCCTGATGCATGGAGAAAAGGCCTTCACAAGCCTCTGCTATTGTGTACATAGTTTATACTAAGCGACCCATTGGTTGAGGAGGAGGTGACCGTGGCAGTGGAGGAGGATGAGGTAGCCAATATTGTTTTTAGGAGGAGATGGATGTGGAGTAGGAGGTTGAGGCAGTGGCAGTGTAGGTGGAAGTGTAGGTGGAAGCGGCGGTGGAGGCAGAGGAGGTATTTTTTTTTGTTTGTTTTTTAATTGGGGTAGCTCCCAAAATATTGGGACACATTAAAAAAAAGAAACATTTGCGGCCCGCGGTGCATTTCTTGCAGTTCAATAACGCCATCAGGCTTTTAAAACTTGAGAAAGAGAAGAATGTAGTGCTTATGGGGATCAATTGTCACTTTTTAGTAGTCTCTGAGGAATATATAGGAGATCAGCAACCAAGTTCAAACGGGGAGCTGTAGACTCAGCTCTAGTTTGTATCGCTTTTGGATCCGTTTAGGCGATCCTCCCCTTATCGAAGTTATGTCACTGCTGGGTCCGTTTGAATAATCTTCCCTCTTCTTTGGTTAATTTTAAGTACTGTGACTCTTATCCTAGGAAGAGGGTAAAAACACGGACGATTGTGCAGTACTATTTGAGATTCCCTTATAAGATAATAAAGATTCCCAAATGGGTACTTACAAGCCTGGAGTCAAGTAATGTGACTCAATTTTCATGTATTGTGCAGTGTGGGACTGCACTCCCATCAAGAAAAGGCAGGTGGGTTAGGTGAATCCAGGAATCCAAATAGTAATAAAAGCTAACTTTATTATAAAACAAAAGGGCATCAATATGCCTAAAATCAATTAATAAAACAAAGAGCATCAATATGCTAAAAATCAGGAAACCAGAACGCGTTTCGGCACTACACTGTGGCTTTTTCAACTGGATAAATTAATACAATTTTTTGATTGTATTAATTTAACCAGTTGAAAAAGCCACAGTATTAATTGATTTTAAGCACAACCACCCTGGCCCACAAGCTACCATACAATGCCTTCAAAGAGTTCAAGGAAGCAGAAGAAGGCATCGATTACTTTTTACAAGACTTTGAGCGCCAGTGCCTATTCCAAGATGTGGACCCCAGCGACTGGGTCACCATCCTGGCAAGCAAACTAGTGGGGAAGGCAGCGGATATTTACCGGGCTGTACCAGAAGAGCAGATCAGAGACTATACCTTTATTACACAAATCCTCCTGGCCCGGTATGCGGTCACCCCCGAGCAATACCGCCGAAAGTTTAGGGAGACCCGGAAAGGGGAGAAGGACTCCCATGTGGAGTGGGCCTGCCGCATCCCAAGGGCCACCTAGAACTGGCTCAACTCCCATCAAGCCGGAGGAGATCACCCAGCTCGTCATGCACTTTTTCAATGGCCTCCCCAATGACACGCTGATGAGAGGCCGCCAGCCCCAGACCCAAGAAGTATTGGTATGAGCTGCTGAAGCTAGCTCACAATATCCCCTTGCCAGGGCATTTGGGCAGGAGCCAGACAGTGTCTCGGCTCACCCAAAGTTTCTTCTGGCCAGGCATCTCTCAGGACCTGAGGCAGTACTGCCAGATGTCTGCCAGTGAGTTGGGAAGAGAAGGGATTGGCACAGGGCCCCCCTCCATTCCCTACCTGTTAGTGAAGATCTGTTCGGCAGAGTAGCTGTCGACATTATAGGTCCCCTAGCCAAGCCTAGTCCCTCTGGGAAGAAGTACATTCTGACCATCATGGACTACACGACTTTGTACCCTGAGCAGTATTTGGGCAGAGACTGTGGTTGAAGCCTTGATGCGAGTGTTCTTCCGGATGGGTTTTCCCCGGGAGATTCTCTCAGACCAGGGCACCCAGTTTACTGCCCAAATGACCCACCAACTTTGGAGATTGTGCACATTAAACCAATCATGAGCTCCCCTTACCACCCCCAGACCAATGGCCTTTGTGAGCACTTCAACGGTACGTTGAAGCAAATGCTCTGTACCTTTGTGCCGACTCACAAGGATTGAGAGAGATTCCTGCACCATCTCCTGTTTGCCTATCGGGAAGTGCCACAGGAATCGACTGGGTTCTCCTCGTTCGAACTGCCACGCCAGGGAACTTTGGTGTGCTCAGTCCCTTGGTGTGGTGGGCAGTAGCAGACGTTCTGTCTAGGGGACGGCCGCTCTGCTTTTGCACCCTGCTCCCTCTTATGCTGTGCTGGTGCCTCTGTGCGACCACCGCCTCTTCCTCCAAACTTCACACGTCACTCGCATGACCTTCATTCCATGTGGGGACTAGGACCTCATCATCCTCCACATCATCTTCCACCCACTCCTCAACCCTGCCCTTCTTGCTGGTCTGCACACTGCAGAAAGCCACAGCAATTGGCACCTGTGTTTTTCCAGCATGTAAAGTCTGCAAAGGACATATGGAAATTGTTTTAGAATTGTATACAGGCAACAGTTTTCCCTATAAACTGACCTCTCAGTTTGACTTGTGAAGGTATTGCCCCAGAATTACAATATTGTTTAAGTACCTCTTAGCTATTGATAACTGGTTTAAATATAGCAGCTTGTTATCTGGTAGTTTCTAGTGTAGAAAATATCAATCTGTTTGTGACCGATGTAGTAAATTCGAATCAAAGTTCCATTTGCAAAAAAAAAATTCTCGCCCATCTTCTGTGGGTTATTGCATTTATAAGATGTAGACTTATTATATCACCCTAGCCATGCACAGGTAGATTGTCTGGCACATTGTTTTGGTGTTTGGTTTTTAACTTTGTAGTTGTGTCTTTACACAATATAGAAATGTATATTAATGCTTCTGTATATGAAGCGATCACAATAACACTTATTTTTCACTTTTTTAAAAAAAAATATCAGGCTAAGCAAAAATTGGCAATTAACAATATGACATCTGAAAAGCTCATGAAAGGATGCTGGATGATTTTTAAAAAAAGAACACACTACATGAAGGTCCTGTTCACTAGAGTGTGTAGTCTTGAATGTAACCAGTAAAACATATTTTAAAACTTGTTTAATCTTGTTACAGCATGACTTGTAGTCTTGTTTTTAACTTGTCTATAATACATATTTTTGTATGGCATTTAGTGTGTTTTTTCATTGATTATTGCATTTTAATGGTCTAAGATAATCAACATGTCAACAGGCAAACATAACCCCAATGATTTGTCTCAGTCTTGCCTTCTATACTACCTGCACCATAGGCAACATTTATTTGTCTTAAGACTTTCTTGAGAAGCGGTAACTAGCCAATGTTGCACACATACACCAGATATGAAGTGCAACCCAATTCAAAAAATATTTGAATATTTAAAACTGCATTGTAACCACAGTATTTGACGGTTTTATTTGACTCTCAGATATGAAGTGCACCGCAGGTTGCAAATATACCATTTAGCACCAGAAAAATTAAAAATTTTCAAAGTGTGATGTAACCACAGTATTTGACGGTTCTATTTGATTCTCAGATATGAAGTACACCGCAGGCCGCAAATGTACTATTTATCACCAAAAAAATTTGAATTTTTAAAACTGCCATGTAACCATAGTATTTGACGGCTCTATTTGACTCTTAGATATGAAGTACACCGCAGGCCGCAAATGTACTATTTAGCACAAAAAAGTGTGATTTTTTTTTTTTTTTTATACCAACAATGTAACAGTAGAATTTAAGGGTTTTATTGGACTGCAAGAAATGCAGTAGGCAAATGTACTATTTTGCACCAAAAAAATTGCAGTATTTAAAAATACCTAGATGTTGCCCACTGAGCTACCAGAACAGGATTAAAGTAATGTGCCTGGCACACATGCAGTTGCAAGTGCACTGCACTCTCTGTGGCACTGGGCTCAGGGCAGGGTACAAAAATGTAGTATTATAGCACCCACAAAAATACTCGCTGTAGTTTGCAGATTCAACACCATAATTCTGTCCTAATCCGTCCTTCACAGCTGCAGCATCCTCTCCCTACACTAATAAGAGCACATGTGACGTGACTCCAGCTTATACATAGAGGGTGGGTCAGATGCTGCACTGGCCAATCACAGCCATGCCATTAGTAGGCATGACTGTGATGGCTTCTAAGGGCACACGAGTCAACCGCTTGTTGATTGGCTGCCCTGCAGCCTTTCAAAACGCGCCATTAAAATGCCGAACTCCAACCAGAACATACACTGATATATCCGTGTTCGGGTCCGGGGTCCAAAAACCGTAATGTTCGGTACGAACCCGAACTTTACAGTTCGGGTTCGCTCAACTCTAATTATTGGCTAAATTCTAAAAGCCAAACCACTGAGAAAATAAGGAAAAAATAGATTTGCCTAGGTGTCCTCTTTGCCTCTAACCTCTCCTTCACCCCTCATTGTCCAGCCATGTCCAATTGATCACCAAATCAAGCTGCTTCCATCTTTAAAACCATAGCTCTCATTGAACACCGGATGCTAAGGCCCTGGTCCATGCTGTTGTTCTCTCTCGCCTTCCCTGCAATCCCCTTCTCAGTGGTCCTAGATGTTCCCAGCTTGCACCACTGCAATCTATAATGAATGCTGCTGTGAGGCCCATTTTCCTGTCCACCTGCACCTCCAACGCTTCCCCCCTCTGTCAGTCCCTACATTGGCTTCCGTTTAGATGTAGGGCTCAATTTAAGATTCTGGTTCTTGCTTCCAAGTCACTACATAATACTGCTCCAATCTACCTATCCTCCCTAATACACAAGTATGTCCGATCGAGGACCCTGCGCTGTGCCGAAGCAAGGTCTATCCTCTCTCCGTACTTCTACCTCTGATGCTCACCTTCAAGACTTCTCCAGGGCTGCACCTTTTCCGTGGAACTCCCTTTCCTTCTCCGTTAGACTTACACCCAGTCTCCACTCCTTCAAAAAAATCTTTGAAAACTCACTTCTTCGGGAAAGTGTATCAATTAACCTATTAGCAGGTTTTCATCCTCCATAACTCCTCTCCTGCAACTGTCAAAAATTACCCATTAAGCCCTCAGTAAATACTTTTCTAGCAAACTACTTTGTTACCACTACTTATGCCCTATGTGTCACAATATTCCACTCCTAGCATGTAAGCTCATTTAGCACTACTTTCAACCCCTTTGTTTCTCTGAGTCCATTTGTCTGGTTACAATTATGTGTCTGTTAGTCCACCCATTGTACAGCGCTACAGAATTTGCTGGTGCTATATAAATAATAAAATAATAATAATAATACATGCCAATACCTTACTGGCCATAGCAACTGCTGATTGATGTTGCACATTATTTCCTAGTTTGTTGCCTATAACAATTCCAAATCCTTCTTGTGTGTTCTTAAAGGACCACTATAGGCACCCAGACCACTTCAGCTTAATGAAGTGGCCTGGGTGCCAGGTCCAGCTAGGATTAACCCTTTCTTCTATAAACATAACAGTTTCAGAGAAACTGCTATGTTTATAATAGGGTTAATCCAGCCTCTAGTGGCTGTCTCATTGACAGCCACTAGAGGCGCTTCCGCGCTTCTCACTGTGATTTTCACAGTGAGAAGAGGCCAGCGTCCATAGGAAAGCATTGAGAATGCTTTCCTATGGATTGGCTGAATGCGCGTGTGGCTCGTGCCGCGCATGCGCATTCAGCCGATGATGACGAGAAGGAGGAGAGGAGGAGGAGGAGAATCCCCCGCCCGGCGCTGGAAAAAAAGAGGTAAATTTAACCCCTTCCACCCCCTAGAGCCCGATGGGAGGAGGGCCCGGAGGGTGGGGGGACGTAGAGACCATATAGAGCCAGGAAAATGAGTATGTTTTCCTGGCACTATAGTGGTCCTTTAAGTAGTGTATATAAATATATACACAGGGTTGTCCAAATGTAGAATTACAGTATATGAAACCTTGCTTTATAAGTTCTAAATTCTTTTATCTGCCCTCCACCATTCTTTACAACTGCCACGGTGATATTTAAATACTTGAAATCTAACTGCCACTCTGTTGTGTGCCATTGTGTATGTGTACCCATATAATCTGTTGTGATGAATTTCATCGATTAATTTATATATACTTACATACACACAGATTGCAGCTATAGGTCCAAATATAACGTGAAAATAAACCAGCTCTGTAATGGGACATATGTTTAAATAATTAATCCTAATGCATATAATGTGTAATAATCCACATAAATAAAATAATATGTTCAATATAGTTCATTTTGAAAAGTACATCATACATTTGTTTTTAACGCTGAAGAATGGTTGATCAACATATATGTATTCATATTTGTATTCTATATATTATTCTAAAAAAATATTTTTTATGTGTAAGATTTGTACTTTGTAGGTGTGTGCACTTTCTGTGTATATGTACAATTGATAAAGTAACAACATTGAATTAAAAAGAAAAAAAACATATAAAAACTGTGTGAAATAAATTCCTTATTGTTTACTTATACAGCTATACGTTGTGCCTAAAAAGAAAAAATTCACGAAGAACAACAATAATGCAATATTGCTAAAACTAAGCCCCCTTTAAAAACCCCAATTGCTGGAAGTAACAATATTGTTCATCCTATATAAATGTGTTTGACTACCTAGACATCCTAAATGTGTTTGACTACCTAGACAGCAAGTGGAGATCCAGCATATTGTTATAGGGATAAGTACAATTAATTTTATTTATTTACTGTTCATTCCATTATTCTGACTCTTGTTTGTTTATTTTTATCCAATATATTTTTTACTACTTGGGTTTACTCCATTAAAGATGATTGTCTAGGTTGGGTTATGTAAAAAAAATTGTGTACCCACATGTTATGTATTAAAGTCCTGGAAACATTCTAAGGTAAAGACAGTGTGACACTCATACAGATACAAACAGTGACACACATACATTCAGAGACAACACACATAGATACAGAGACACACACACATACATAAAGACAAACACCAACACACACATACATAGAGGGCCGCCACCAGAAATTTTGGGGCCCCTAACTCAGCTCAGGGTCTGGACCCCACCTCCAAATACCGCCCACAGGAATACACACACAGACACAAACACACACACTGATACAAAAGGACACAGATACATACTAACAGACACACATACTGAAACAGACATACACGCATACAGGCATACATACTGATACACACATACTGAGACATACACACAGGCATACATAGTGACAGACACACACGTACTAACATACATACAGACACACATTCATACATACAGACATACTGACAGACATACAGACACTGACATCCATACACACATACATTCATAATGGCATACAGACATACACAGAAATACATTCATAATGGCATACAGACATCCATACATACATTCAGACTGACATACATGCATATATACAGACATACATGCATACAGACATCCATACACACAAACACACAGCCATACGTTCATAATGATATTCAGACATACATTCATACTGACATACAGACATACATATATACATATATAATGACATACAGACATACATATATACATACATGCATACAGACATATATCCATAGACATACAAGCATGCATACAGACATACATACACAGACATACATACAGACAGACATACATGCATGCATACAGTTAGACAGACAGACATACATATACATGCATGCATACAGACATACACACAGACATGCATGCATACAGACAGACATACATACATACATATATAATGACATACAGACATACATATATACATACATGCATACAGACATACATCCATAGACATACATGCATGCATACAGACATACACACAGACATAAATGCATACATACATGCATACAGACACACACACAGCTCATTTTCCAGCCACCCTCCTGTCTCTTACCGTTTCTTTGCAGGAGGGCGGCTGTGAATGATGGGAGTCGGCGCAGCTCCCTCTTCACTGCCTGGCTCTCCCTCTTCACTGGCGCGCGCGCTCCTCCCACGCGGAGTGAGCTGGGAGGAAGTGACCACTTCCTCCCAGCAGCACTTGCTGCCCCTAAGTGTGTGGGCCACCCGATGGGCCCCACGGGCGGCCGGGCCTCCTAGGACCGCTGGGCCCGTGACAACCGTTATGGTTGTCACCCCCTGATGGCGGCCCTGCATACATACATACATACAGACAGACAGACACACTCATACAGACAAGCACCAACACACACATGCATACACACAGACAGACAGACACACACTCATACATACAGAAAGACACACACACACACGCATACATAGAGAAAGACACACACACATACAATCAATCACACATGCACAATGGTTTAATCACCCTCCTGTCTACTACCTTTTAGACGCAGGCTTATGGGAGTCAGCGTTCCCACACTGACTCCCTCCTCTCCTCTCCTCCTCTTCCTCCCGTTCGGGTTCTATATAATCTGGAAGGAGTGACCAGGGCAGTCACTTCCTCCCAGCTCAGTCTGACCTCATCACAGGGGACCTGGTCACGCTGTTAAAGCGCTACACCACTGACCGGGCCCCCTGGAAATACTTTGCATCGGGTAGCCCTAACAGCATGGGCCACCTGATGGGTTCCTCAACACGTGGCCCTGGCGGTTCTACCATGTGGGCTGGGGCTACAACACATGGCTGTCTGGGCACCGCGATCACGGGCCTGGTCACACCTGAAATCCCTGCGACCGTGGTAGTTTTGCCACTGCCTGCACCCATCATGAGCTAAACATAATAGTTGTAGCTAATTAACTAATAATCAAAATGACAAATTTGATGTTAACTATAGAGAATCTTTCAGAAACTGATAAATCTCTCTAGATGAAAAATGTAATTCCCAATCATTTTCTAAAATGAAATAATATATACGTGATTTTACATCTAAAATATATTCCCAGCATCAACCTGTTATTAATGCAAATTCCCCAAGGAACAAATAATAATTTCTATTTTCTTTCTCTGTTAAATATAAAAGTATTAACTGTTGTCGTTTCTGGTAACCAAAGATAACCATGAAATACATCTACCTTTTTCATGGTTATACATGTTGTTTTGTAACACTGAAAAAGGTAGCGCAAAAAATACAGTCTAATCACATGTTGATAATAAACATATAAACATTTATTGGATCTTATATGAAGTCTAAAAATATATTTAAAACACAATGACAAAAAACCTTGTACAATAATAATTATTGCTATACTGAGTGTGCACACTACTAAGTAATATAGCAAAAAAAGACACTGTGTCAATTAATGAAATATAAGGTAAAATAGAAATATACCATAAAAAATAGAATAGAAAATGTGGAAAAATAAAAATAAAAATTAGAGTGGAATGGCAGAAAAAACTGTGGTAAATTATATAATATAGATACAAAAATAAAATGACACATATTAGTTTTATACCTACTACAAGCATTTTATGGAATCATTAACCCCTTTTATACCCAGAAATATCCATTCTAGACAGTTAGGATTGTGACTTAGAATAAATGTATGTAACGCTTTTACTTTCTGCAACATGTGTTAAATTCATTCTAAAAGAAGGAAATGTATTGAAGAATTATATATATCCTATATCCTTTGTGTAATTGGAATGTGCTGTTAATTGGGACTGCATGCCTATATAATAGATCCTTTTCAATATCCTATACTCCATTATCATCCCTGAAGAAGTGAGTGCAGGCTCACGAAACATGTAGGATCGACGGAGAAGATTGGCACCAGACCTCACACAGATTCATCACTTTCCATGTGAGCGGCCGCAACATATTCTATCGGCAGAGCGAGCTCAGCTCTGGCAGCTACCAACAAAGGAGACCCCCCATATAGCAAGACAGCCACAGGGGGAAAAGGATTTCATCTTCACTACCCTGTACAGCTCCACAACGGGACTCCCTGGCAGTCAGCCAGCAGCACTTACTATTTGGATAGTTTGTAGCAGTAACAGCTTCGATACTCAGTGCTGCAGCAGACCTTACTCTCTTCAAATGTAATCAGAAGGATGTCAGCATAAACACATCCCCAACAGTAAGCTGTCAGCAAACTATACAAGGTTGGACCCCCCCCCCCCCTTTTCTTTTTTTTACAGTACTCTTTTTTTTTCTGCCATTCCACTCAATAAATGTTTATATGTTTATTATCAACATGTGATTAGACTATTTTTTGCGCTACCTTAACCATTTTCAGTGTTACTTTGACTTGTACTAGAAAGTGTAGGGATACTTTCTTCTAAAGGAGCAGCATTAAAAAGCACCTCTTTCACATTGTTCACAGACACACCCCATATTAAGTGTATATATATATATATATATTTTTTTTTTTTATTATTTTTTTTTCACGCAATTTTATTTCTTTGGATCATTCATTACAACATTGGGAGTATACTTGCTTTGCACAGTTTACACGTATACCAGAGAAGTTCCCGCTCTCTTGGTTCTTATCATACATGTTGTTTTGCATGTGTTTGTTTGTTTATTTACATTCAATAAATGTGTGATAAAGATGTGTTTATCAATAAAATGTGTACAAATGAATAATATACCACACATTTAGTATCGTTCCCTAATAGCATGTAGTTTAACCCCTTAAGGACACATGATGTGTGACATGTCATGATTCCCTTTTATTCCAGAATTTTGGTCCTTAAGGGGTTAAAGTTTCTAGCATATTGTTCAAGTGTTCATGCACTTCCTTACTCTTTTTCAACCTTATCTTTTTCACCTTCACTACAAAATATAGTTTACTGTTTAACCCCTTAAGAACTGAGCCAAATGTACACGTTTTGATGAAAACAAAACGTAAATAAAATCTGGAATTTGACTATATGTCTGTTCAACCGTAATTCACCTCTTTCATATTATGTGCACCCACACTTATTATATATTATTTTATTCAGGGGAAACAGGGCTTTCATTTAACATCAAATAGTTAGCTATGAAACATAATTTAATATGAATAAAATATTAACAAATGTGAGAAAATAAGATATGTTCTTATTTTTTTAGTTCTACATGACATTTTAATTGCGAATGTCATAATACTGTTTGCTTTTACTGCAATAAAATACACATATGTGTATTCAGCGATGTCTCGCCTGTAATACCTTACCTATTATGTACAGGTTTTATCGTGTTTTGGGAAGTTACAGGGTCAAATATAGCATATCACATTTTTCAGGTTTTTCACATTGAAATTTGCCAGATTGGTTACGTTGCCTTCAAGACCGAATGGTAGCACAGGAATGAGAATTACCCCCATAATGGCATAACATTTGCAATAGTAGACAACCCAAGGTATTGCAAATGGAGTATGTTCAGTCTTTATTAGTAGCTACTTGGTCACAAACACGGGCCAAAGTTAGTGTTAATGTTTGTTTGTGTGTGAAAAATGCAAAAAACTAACTTGAATGCCAATTTTGGCCAGTGTTTGTGACTAAGTGGCTTCTAAAAAAGACTGGACATACCCCATGTGCAATACCTTGGGTTGTCTACTATTGCAAATGGTATGCCAACATGGGGTTAACTTTCATTCCTGGGCTACCATATGATCTCAAAGGCAACGTAACCAATCTGGCAAATGTCAATGTGAAAAAACTGAAACGCAAGCCTTATATTTGACTCTGTAACTTTTTTACTGTAACTTTTGAAAACACCATAAAACCTGTACATGAGGAGTGTTTGAAAATAGTAAAACGTATTACAGCAATTATATTGTCAGTGTAAGTGCCATTTGTGTGTGAAAAATGCAAAATATTTCACTTTCACTGACAATATCATTGTTGTAATACATTTTAGTGTTTTAAAACACTAATATTTGTGTTCAGCAAAGTCTTCCGAGTAAAAAAGTACAACCCCATGTACAGGTTTTATGGTGTCTTGGAAAGTTACAGGGTTAAATATAATGCTAGCAAATTAAATTCCCTGGACTTTCAGCCTTGGATTGTCAGGTAGGTCACGCAAATTGTAATTAATAAAATGACCTTAATATGTAAAAATATAACATAAATATATACGTAGAATTAATTAGAATTATATATATATTTAATCAATATCATTCTACGTGTATTTTGATATTAATATATATATATATATATATATATATATAATTATACACATACATATTAATATTAAAATACACTTAGACAGTCTATGTATGTGTATGTGTATATTTTATTGTAACGGACCGTTTCAGCACACAAGGGGTTAAAAACCGTTTAGGCGATATTCCCCTTTCAGATGCACAGGCAGCTACTGCAAGCACCAATCTCCTGAATTGCAAACACATGAATACTCAAACTCCCGAACAGGAAACACACAAATTCACCAACTCCCGAACCGGAAACACATGAATTCACCAACTCCCGAACACACGAATGTTGTTAAACAGCCGAACAGGAAAAACCATCCGAACAGTTTACACTCCTGGCAGTCACACTGTAACAGCATACAAACCAATTCCCCCCAAGAACGAGACGACACTTCGTTTGAGGATCAATCAGAACTGATTTACTGGGGCTACCTGCCCCGCTTTTATGCAGGTCTCCCACCTGGTGGACACTCCCATAGGGGCCAGATGGAAGACTGGGAAACATATTGGACATTGACCAATCACAAGCTTACAATCCCACAATGCATCACTATCCCTCCTCTCTGTCCTGGAGATAATTGGGAAGTAATCCAATTATCTCCAAGGACAGAGGCAAAACTCCATTAACCACATGGCAGACAAAGGACAATAAAATACATAAAATTACATACTGTTACATTTATCACATAGAACATACACATTCTACCTATCCCCAGATAGCTTAGATCTGAGCGCCCGTTACTACCGGATGGCGCTCAGATCACATACATACAGTTCAATCACCATGGAGCCAAAATCTTTCATACAGTCTTTCAGTATACGGATGGGCTCCATGGCATAGCTATCTGGGGTGGCATGGTTTAAACAGTAAAATACCGAATGGACCGGTGTTCGGATAATTGACTGCAGGTAGGAGAAGGGAGGTCGGCGGCTCAGCGGTGTTTATGACTTTAACAGTCCACAGAAAAGCACAAACCAGCCTTTCTGCTGGGAAAAAGAAGAGTGTTAAACATGGGGCCATAGTCTAAAGGGAGCAGGCGAGCAACCGGGCTCCTTCACTGGCCAGTGGTGAGGTTGGTTCGGCCACAATTATTATTATTATTATTATTATTGCGATTTATATAGCGCCAACAGATTCCGTAGCGCTTGACAATATACAATAGAGGGGGGATTTGACTATAAATAGGACAATTACAAGAAAACTTACAGAAACGAAGGGTTGAAGAGGTCTCTGCTCAAACGAGCTTGCAGTCTATAGGAGGTGGGGTATAAAACACATTAGGACAGGGAAAAGAAGTCAAAATAGGTGGGAGTGGAGCAGAGCTGGAGGACAGAGTAAAGTGCTGCCCTTTAGGAGAGAGCAAGAGGCAGGTATGTGAGGTAGAGGTTAGTCTGGGAGGCCATAGGCTTTCCTAAAGGAATGAGTTTTAAGGCACTTCTTAAATGATTAAAGACTAGGGGAGAGTCTGATGGTGGAAGGCAGGCTATTCCATAGGACAAAAAGTTCTGCATGGGCGAGTTGGCCGTATGGGTACAAGTGGCGGACAGAGCGGAGGGACCGAGAAGGGACATATCTATGAATCTGTGAGGAGATATAAGAGGGGCTAAGATTATTCAGTGCTTTATAAGTATGGGTTAGCACTTTGAATTGACTCCTATAGGATACAGGAAGCCAATGTAAGGACTGACAGAGGGGTGAGGTGTGAGAGGACCGACTAGTGAGGAAAATCAGTCTGGCGGCAGCATTCATTACAGACTGTAGTGGGGCAATACGGCTATTGGGAAGACCAATTAGGAGAGAGTTACAATAGTCCATGCAAGAGATTACTAGAGCATGGACAAGCTCTTTAGTAGCATCTTGTGTAAGAAAGGGGCGGATGCCGGCGATGTTTTTGAGGTGGAATTGGCATAATTTGACAACAGACCGGACAACAGACCAGAATCAAAAGTAACACCAAGATATATAATATATATATATATATATATATATATATATATATGATCTAAGTATATACAATTTTATTTTAAACTGTTTTTAACTTTTATTTTAATTTTTTTCAGGCAGCAGGGGGACTACCTGTCATTCCAGGCACTCCCCCTGCTGGCAATGCTGTGGACGGCTATTCCGTCCATGTGATCGTGAGGTCCTCGCAAGGACCTCGCGATCACATGGCCCAGGAGGGCTGAAACGCAGCAGGGGGACTTCCTGAGATGCCAGGTAAGTCCCCCCATCGCAATCGCCGGCGTGGGATTGCTGGCAAGTGGGTAAGTACATAGGACGGCGGGGACGTGCTCTGCCCCTGTTGGTGTTCAGAGACGGGTTCTCAAGGGCGACATAGCACGCCCGCCATACCTAAGGGGTTAAAGTTCAATGTTTATGTTGTTTCTGTAATGACATGAACATGCAATTTGCCTGATGTTCATCCCTGCTGAAAATAGATTGGTAATCTTCTGCTAGTAGGCATATTTGGTTGTCTGTTTTTTCTCTCCCATTCTGTTAGGTAATCATCAGGCATGTCATACTCTTTGGTTTATTAGAGACTGGTGTGAAACATTTTCTAGTTGCCGCTAAAAGTTCTGTGAAAATGGCATTTACTAGTGGTAGTATATAATCAGTTGGGCTGATGGAAAAAAAAAATTCTATGTGTGAGTTAAAAAACTTAAAAAACTTCTGGAGTTATCCCTGCTGCCCTTAAATATGCAACTGTAGTACCCATACTGAAAAAAAATATTTTGACCCGTCCTCCCTTTCTAACTATCGTCCCATACCCCTGTTCCCTTTCTCTTTAAAGCTTATGGAAATACTTGTCTTTACTCATCTGTCTCCTTCCTCAACTCCAGCTCTTTCGTTGACCCTCTTCAGTCTGGCTTCCGCCCCCTCCACTCTACCAAGTCTGCTCTTATCAAAGTTATAATGACCCAATAACAGCTAAACCCAAAGTCCACTTACCAATACTAATTCTTCTTCACCTCTGACTTTGACACTGCTGATCATGCTTGCCTTCTTCAAACTCATCACTGACTCATGACACTCTCCTCATGACTCTGACATGGTTTCCCTCCTAACTCTCCCAATGCTCATTTAGTGTCTCCTTTTCTAATCATACCTACTCTCTTTGTCCTGTCTTGGCTGGATTCCGCGAAGGCTCTGTCCTTGGTCCCCTTCTATTTTCTCTTTATACTGCCTCTCTTGGCAAACATATTACCTCATTTGGAGTCCACTACCACTTGTACCTGATGGCACCCAGATATATCTCTCCTCCTCAGACCTCTCCCCTGCCATCCTCCAATGTGACCCTGCTTGTCTTTCTTCCATCTCTGACTGGATGTCCTACTGTTTTCTGAAACTCAATCTCTCTATAACTAAGCTCCTTGTCTATCCTCCTCCTAATACTGATCTTCCTCTTTCTCTCTCCCTTCAAGTTTGTGGCACCCACATCCAGTGGTGTATTTAGCGCAAGGTAAACTAGGCATTTGTCTTGGGCGGCACTAACCAAGGGGCAGAAAAAATGCCACCCTCAAACGCCCACTCAGGTGCCCCCTTTGCTCCCCCCATCATGTGGGGTCCAAGCAGTGGCGTACACACAACCCATGGGGCCCCGGTGCGAAAACTGATCCGTGGGCCCTCCCACCCCGCGGTTACTCTGCGTGGGCCGGGGCTGCAACACATGACGGCAGGCACCTGCGCATTCGGAGCTGAGAGGCGGATCGGTGCAGAGGGATCCCCAGCGCCAAGGGAGTCCGGCGCTGGAGAAAGGTAGGTGTTGAAGACACACACACTCTCATGAACAGATGCATAAACACTAGCTAACAGGCACACACATTTACTGACAGACACACACTCAGTGACAAAACACATACTCACTAACAGACACCAAACAGACTCACTAACAGGCGCACACAAACTAATACACTAAGTAACACACTCACTGACACACACAAACTAACACACACACACACACACACTCTAACACTAACACACACACACACTCTAAAACTAACACACACTTTAACACTAACACACACACACTCTAACACACACACACACTCTAAAACTAACACACACACTCTAACACACACACACACACACACTCTTACACTAACACACACACACTCTAACACTAACACACACACACACTCTAAAACTAACACACACTTTAACACTAACACACACACACACACACACTCTAACACTAACACACACTCTAACACACACACACACACACACACACACACATTTTTTTAAAAATGCAATCCCTCAGCCTCCCTACCTTTGGGAGAGCTGAGGGGATTCCCTGGGGTCCAGTGGTGTTGCTGGGCGGCCGGTTAGTGTTGAGTGTGTGGGGTGGGCCAGGCCCGATCGCAGCCGTGACCCCTGTGACCCCGGTAAGACCTTGCCTGCTGGCCACCATATGGACACCCCAGCGTACGGCTATATTCGAATCCAAGGTGGCGAGGGAGCTCTGATCTACTTGCTCTGCTCCCTCGCACGCCATTAACTGATGCCACGGTAGCCAGAATATGACGTCATATTTCGGCTCCTGGCTTCGGTAGATGGCCCCCGAGGCGCGAGGGAGTAGAGCAGGGAGATCACAGCTCCCTTGCCGCCTCGGATTCTAACACAGCCACATGCCTCCTAGCAGCCCCATTGTACCCCAGGGACAGAAAGACGCCGGCTCTACAGGTAGGTCAAGAGTATTTTAATAATATTAATAATTAGTGTGTGTGTGAGTGTATGTGTGTCTGTGTGTGCATGTGAGTGTATGAGAGTATCTGTGTGTTTGTGAGTGTCTGTCAAATCAGTGAGAGTCTGTTTGTCATTGAATCTGTGTGTGACTATCAGTGTGTGTCTTTCCATGAGTGTCTGTCAGTGTGCGCATCTGTCAGTGTGCATGTGTGTGTGTGTCTGTCAATGAGTGTGTGTCAGATCTGTGAGTCTGTGTCTGTCAGTGATGTCTCTGTGTTTCTCATTTAGTGTGTGTGACTGTCAGTGCGTATCTGCCAGTGTGTCTGTTGGGTAATTTGTGTGTATCAAATCAGTGAGTCTGTCTGTCAGTGACATCTGTGTGTTTGTCAGTGAGAGACAGAATAACAAAAAGAAAATCCAGAAAAACGCATGTCAAAAAAGATATAAATTAATTTGCATGTCAATGAGTGCCATAAGTATTTGACCCCTTCAATTTAGTAGTTGGTGGCAAAACCCTTGTTGGCAATCACAGGTCAGATGTTTCTTGTAGTTGGCCACCAGGTTTGCACACATCTCAGGAGGGATTTTGTCCCACTCCTCTTTGCAAAATCCTCTCCAAGTCATTAAGATTTTGAGGCTGAAATTTGTCAACTCAAATGTTCAGCTCCCTCCATTGATTTTTTTTGGGATTAAGGTCTAGAGACTAGCTAGACCACTCCAGGACCTTAATCTACTTCTTCTTGAGCAATTCCTTTGTTGCCTTGGCTGTGTGTTTTGGGTCAATGCAGTGCTGGAATATCCATCCACGACCCATTTTCAATGCCCTGGCTGAAGGAAGGAAGGAGGTTTTCACCCAATAATGGGATGCCCTGTCCATTGTCCTTAGCAGAAAAAACCCCAAAGCATAATGTTTCCACCTCCATATTTGATGGTGTAGATAGGCAGCATTCCTCCTCCTCCTCCTTGATGCCAAAGACCTTGATTTTGGTCTCATCTGACCACAACACTTTCATCCAGTTCTCCTCTGAATCATTCAGATGTTCATTGGCAAACTTCAGATGGGCCTGTACATGTGCTTTTTTGAGCAGGGGGACCTTGCAGGCAGTGCAGGATTTCAGTCCTTCACGGTGTAGTGTGTTTTGTCCCAGTTGCCTTGAGATCATTAACAAGATCCTCCCGTGTAGTTCTTGGCTGATTCCTCACCGTTCTCATGATCATTGAAACTCCACAAGGTGAAATCTTGTTTTAAATATGTTTATTGGTATCTTGTCTTGTGCTCTTACATCAAACAGATTTTCATTAAAGCGAACAGTCGCCTGCACAGAGGCTTAAGTATCTGTAAATAAGAGTAAATGCAGATTGTTGCCTGCGCAGAGCCAGCGTGAGTCCCTGCCATACAAGGTGCTCCAAATTGATGCACGGGAGTAAGTCATCGGTTGGCCATCTTGGCCCCGGGTATGTTAGGTTCCCATGCAGGATGGGCCTCCACCCCCAGTCTCCGAAGATTGGACTTTCAGGACTGGATCACCCCCACTGGCCAGAAGGGGGGGAGGAGCAGGCAGGGGTCCCCGTCTCCCACTCTTTCAGTGCATATGGTGGGCCTCGTGCACTCCTCCAGGCGAGGGCCTCGTAGAGTTCCCGTGCTCATTGCTTGTTGTTAGCGGGGCAGGATCTCCAGTTTTCCACTTCTGGTTATGTCCTCTCTTGGTTCTCGGGTTGTGCCCGAGTTCTGTCGGGTTCTTAGGGTTTTAAGCAGGTTATTGTGCGGTGTTTAGTCAGAGCTGGCTTAGTTTGCTGCCGCTCCGTTTGGCAGCCTTGCCCCCCCACCGCTCCCCCTGAGGTGAGATCTTGCATGGAGCATCAGACCGAGGGAGGCTGGCAGTTGTTTTGTGTTTCTTCCATTTGCGAATATTTGTACCAACTGTTGTCATATTCTCACCAAGCTGCTTGGTAGTGCTCTTGTAGCCCATTCCAGCCTTGTCTAGGTCTACAATATTGTCCCTGACATCCTTGGATAGCTCTTTAGTCTGTATGGACTCTAATAAAACCACTTCTTCAGGCAGAGAATTTGATATCCTTATTGTTCTTACGGTAAAAAAACCCTTTCCTTTGCCTTAGAATAAATCTTCTTTCTTCCAGTCTAAATGCATGACCTCGTGTCCTATGTAAAGTCCTGTTTGTGGATAGATTTCCACACAATAGTTTGTATTGGCCACAAATATATTTGTATCATGTTATCATATGAGAAGCAACATTTTTCTAAACTTAAGAGGTTTAAATGTGTTAACCTTTCTTCATAGCTAAAAATGTTCCATTCTTTTCATTAATTTTGTAGCTCTTCTCTGCACTCTTTATAGTGCCATAATATCCTTGATTGTTTCTGTGGATATGTGTCTTTTATACAGGCAACGAGCTGAGATTTGGAGCACTCCCTATAAGAGAGTGCTCCTAATCTTAGCTCATTACCTGTATAAAAGACAATTGGGAGCCAGAAATCTTGCTTATTGATAGGGGGTCAAATACTTATTTAAAAGGACACTGCAGGCACCCAGACCACTTCTGCCCATTGTAGTGGTCTGGGTGACAACTCCCACCACCCTTAACTCTGCAAGTGTAATTATTGCAGTTTTTATAAACTGCAATAATTACCTTGCAATGTTAAGTCCTCCTCTAGTGGCTGTTTGATAACACAAAAAGTGTTTTAAGCAACGCTTTCCTATGGGGAGGTCTAATGTGAACATGCGGCCAGGTCTCCCCCGCCAACGTCAGCCCTGTAATATGCAGTATTCTGAAGGAGATATTAATTAAGTAATTAGTAATATGCATACTGAATTTTCATAATTATAACAAAATAATAATTATCCCTGAAAACATGGTGGGTCTGGTAACCCTAATTAAAATGCTAGCTCACCTGTCACGTCAAGGCATAGCTCAACGGTGACTCCTACACTAACAATTCACCTTGCTGCTTTGAACTAAAAGGCAAAATCTCTAGTGACACAGGGCTGTTGCCCACCCCATGCATTCTTTATTACATGTGTAGTGGTTTAGAAAAATGCCACTTTCTGTCTCATTAGAGATTTTGGTTTTTAATTCAAACCAGCAAGGTGAATTGTTACAGGGTTATTCACTAGAGTGAGAACTCAAAGTAAATTTCAAATTTAAGGTAAAAATAGACAAACTGGAGAAAGTCATGCTTTTAGTTTGGCTACTCTGGCCTTAAATTTGAAATGTCCTTACAATGTTCACTTTAGTAAATACTAGATGTGGAAGATAAGCTTACACTTTAATGGCCTTTGAAGTAATACGAAAACGACTTCAGCTATTTAATTGTGCATAGGTAACGTTTTTGTGTTTTTCACTTTATGTATTGGGGCTGTACTATAATCATTGCTAGTGCCGAGGAGTAATGTGAGTTTGAGCACAGAGGTTAATTGTGTAGGTTTGTGTGACAGACCCATCTGTATGATTATTATTTGTGGATTCATCTGGTTTACCTTCCTTTCATGGAAATTGCTTATTTCTATAGCCCATGCGTATGATGGACTTTTTCACCTAACAAATCTACCGAACGGACGGCCACCCAGAATAGAAGTGTGCTGCTGGTTAACCTCTTGATCCCAATTAGAACGTTGTGGTTAACCGCAGACACTTCTCAATTAAAACCGAATACAGGGTGGTCATCGTTCGCATGTCGACCACGAGGCAGCTGCCATTTTAGATCACACGAAAGACCAGTGGCGTTCGTCATTGATTTCATGGAACTAAAAATGGACACTTTTTCTGCCGAACACCGCTGAAACAACGGGTCACCCTTCTCCGTCGACGAAAGCATGCGAACACCGGCTGTTCGGGAGTTTTGAATTACATGAAGAGACTTAACCCAGATAGCCTTCCCATGAAGTCAATCGCATACCGAAAGACTGTAAGAACTTTGACTCCATAGTGATTGAACTATGCGTATGGGATCTGAGCGCTATTTGCTAATAATATGCCCTCAGATCCAGGCTATCTGGGGATATGTGATGCGAATGTAAAATGTTCGGTAGTTGTGTAATTATTTATTTTTGTGTGTTTTCTGGTATTTTACTTAAGATGGCGATTTGTCTTTGTCCTGGAGATAATTGAATTACTTCTCAATTATCTCCAGGGCAGAGGGGAGAAAACCATATTGCATTGTGGAAAAAGTTTGTGCCTCTATGTCAGAAATGTCCATGTGTCCATCTGCCATCACAGTCTCCCATTTAGTCCCCTAGGGGAGTGTCCACCAAGTGGGAGACCTGCATATATACGGGCGGGTAGCCCACAGTAAAGCCAGATCTTGTTTTACCCTCAATGCGCAGCTTAGTCTCTTTGTTGGGGGGATTTATTACCGACGACTAGAGACTGACTGCTGGAGCCGAAAGCCGCTTGGTGGATATATTTGTTCGGCGGCTAGTGACGGTTCGTGGATTTATGTTCGGGAGTTTGGAACCGCTTACGGATTCCGTTCGGGAGATTACCGCTTCCCCTGATGGTGGTTTGTATATAGCAGCCTATGCGAACGGAGATAGTGAGATTGCGAAGGGGGAAGCTTAACTAAATGGCGGTTTCCCTTACAGGCACCAGGGGTGTCTTAACAGTTTGTATTTGTATCTATCACACAGCCACTAGAAGTGATTCCTGCTGTTTCACAGAGTTTGAGTCTGTGAAATAATGTTGGATGTTTTGAAGTTTTGCATGAGGATGTATAGCGTTCTCAAAATCCCCATAGAAAAGCATTGATTCAATGCTTTCCTTTGGGGAATGCCTAATGCGCATGTGGCGCTGGCATTAGGTTTCCCCTTGATGCTGACGTTGGAGGAAGCGAAGACAGATCAAGTGAGTTAAGTGAAAGAAATAGTTATTTACCCCTTTCAGTACCAGGGGGGACAAAGGAACACTACAGTGTTAGGAAAACAACTTTGTATTATTAACACTATAGTGTTTTTTTATGGTTTAATAAGTGTACAGGGGCTTAGAAAAATACTATTCTCTGTCTCATTACAAATTTTGCCTCTTAATTCAAACAGCAAAGTAGACATGGCAGGAGGGCTTACATGTTAATGGCCATTGGGGTCATACAAAAAAAAAAAACTTTAGTTCTTTAAATGTGCATAGGTATTTAAAATAGTGTGCAAGTAATTTTTATTATTTTTTAATTTATTTTAGATATATATATATATATATATATATATATATATATATAAATTATAATAAAAATAGACACACACATGTATATTTTAGTTGTTAATGCACTCAGATATGTAGCAACAAGTCAACGAAAGAAATAAATAGCACTGAACAGAATTTGTTCGGCGGCTGATTTGTTCATTGGAAATTCATTCATTTAAGGTCTATATTCATATTCAGACAACATTTTTGAACATTTTAATTTTAATATTTTGTTTAATTTTTGACATGGCTGAAAACAAATGCACGTGTCTACTACTTACTTGAAAGGCGGCGGCTTTCGCTCCCTCCTGATTGCTGGGGAGGAGAGGGTAGGGACGTGTATGATGTGTGCCTGTAGGTGTATGATATACATAAAACATGCAAAACTTGGATAGATTTTTGACATGCTGGGAGGAAATATATGTCTTTGTGTCTGAATCTGACAAGCCAAATAGGTCACTAAGTTTCTCCTTAATGAGACATTTCTACAACAAGTTAATACACGGTAATTATCCTTGCACATTATAAACAATACATTGAGGTAACATAGCTATGATGCTTAAAGTGACTTGTGAAAAGGTTTTCTGTGTCAACAACCAGAGAAGCTTGGAAAAAAAATCAAAACTCCTCAATCAGCCTCTTGCTGCTTCCTTACACTCATTCTTACACATATTATAACAAAAAAGGCGGAGCATAAAACTGTGATTCCAAGACTTTTTTTAAACTGACTTTAGGTATTGAGTCACAGTAACTTTTTAAACTCAGGAGAAGCAGAGATCTATTAACTCTAATCTTCCCACATCCAGAATTGGACATTTTGATTCCAAGAGGTAAGTACATAGAATGAATAATAAGAGTAAGAATGAGCACTGTCATTCTCAGATAGAATAAATAACTAATCCAATACAATCAAGGTAGCCTACATCGTTCTTTTTATTTATATAGAGAAAGAGAAAGTTTAACGCCCATATCTGTACTGTAAGCAGTTATGCAATCTGAAATAAGGATGTCTTAGCTATGTCTGAGTAGGCTCATTTTAACGAAAGAGTTACAGAGATTTCTATTCTTTCCAGATTGTAATTGTAGGTGAACGGTTTAATTTGAATCTCCATTCTTGGAAAAGTTTAATGAAAGCATTTCAAATATATAGGTGGCAGCTGTATTAGAAATTTTGAAAATGTATTATATGGTATAGCATTTATTAATGTTTCTTCTTTGACAAAACAGTTATGTATTCTTTTTGCTTTATTTTCCTGACCCATTTATAGAAGTCATTAGACCAATTTTCAGCCACGATTGTTTACTTGTTTTGCTGAACAGATGCATAAATACATTGCATATCTGTCATAGTTCTTATAAGGCTACGTCCCCATTTAAATAGAAATCCCCTGAGTATGAAATTTAAAGGAACACTCCATGCACATGATCAGTATGGTGCCAAGGGTCCTGGTACCTTCCCAGGATAAGCAGTGAAGCTGTGAATGGTTTGAAAACATACCAGGGGTCTAACAGGTACCAGCCATAACCCCAGAAACTATGTGCAAAGAGCTAAGCCAGCAATGCACTAAAGAGTTAAGCTCCACAGTCATTCCGCTCAAGAGCTTCTTGCTCCTAACGTCTGGGATCGGAAACTGGCATATTCCAGGTAGGCTTTCCAACCTTTTGCAATTGGTATGACTACTTAACCTGGGAGTGCGCCAAGACACTCCTGGCACAATTACAATAACAATGAGAGCGTGGTATAGTGTTTAGGGTGCTTGGAGTGTTGCTTTAAGAAATACATGTGAAGCTGAACTGGGTATTTATTTTTTCACTGCAAATTGATAATTTTTTTCTTCATTTTCTTAAAGAGTTACTCAAGCACTATTACTACTACAGTGTTTTGAAGTGGTCATGGTGCTCTGAGTCTGTATGTGCAGCATTTCACTACTAAACATTACAAATAAAGATATATGTTATCTTGCTGCAAGAGCTCTAACTCCAACTTCGGGAGTATTATTAGTATGCCATTATATCAATTCTGTGAATATTACATGCACATTCATTAGATAAAAGCATTCAGCTGATGATCTCGGACAATGAATGACCTAATGCACTATAGGAGGATTGGTGCCTGATAGAGGCTTAGATAAGAGGGCTAACCATTGCAAAACTTTTTGTCACATTACCGGACAACACAAAATATTTTTTCATAATGGATCGGAACACATGTTTGTAATCTAATTTAGGAACACATGCTTGTAATCTGATTTTTTTGAAAATCCACTTGGTTCAACTAACCAATTCTTTTTAACATCACATTTTTCATTTTTCCAGCATTGAGAACTATTATTACTGGTAACTCTTGCAGGACTGGTTAGGCAGCCTTTCTTTAAACTCTATGACATCTTTAAACTCCATGACTTAAAGAAGATTGATTCCTTAAATTCAAATCAAAATGCTTATGATATCTTTAAGCGATCTGTATGTAACTTGAGAATATATATTGCACAATGCATACCATTTTTCAATGGAATGATTATCTTTAAAGAAAAAGCAAGACACATAACAGAATTGATGTATCTCTTGTGCAGATACATTCTGGTTCGGGACTGCTCTTATGGATAGGATCAGTCTCATGTACAACAAATGGTATAGGTTCATTCTGTGATGGCACAAGTGACCAAAAACAGTTTTGAGACCTGAGCTGTGATTTTCCAAAAGGCTAGCTATTGAGTTTCCCTAAGCTTTTGTCTGTTCTTAAAAATCTCATATTCTCTGTTTTTCTTGCAAATGACAGAGAAAACTATTTTATACAGACTTAATTAGATTAAAGCATTAATTAATAAATCACATTCAGGGAGATTTATCAAAATTACCTAAAAAATGGTGCCTAGTGCTACAAATAGGGGAAATCGACATGGAAATTAGTAGCACCATTAAATGGACACTTTGCAGCATAATGTATTTTTGTATATTTTTTTTATTATTAAATGGAGTGCACGGGCATACACCACAATGTTGTACAATGGGTGTCATATGTACTGAAAGGCTCCATAAACTGTTCCAACTCATGTGGCAACAGGAGACAATTCTCCAGGAATTTAAAGATGCCTCCATTATAAATCTGTACAAGAGTAAAGGGAACCGGCAAGCAGGTGATACCTATAGAGGTATATCCTTTCTCTATATCACATATAAGATATTTATCAGGACCCTGCTGAGTCATCACACAGCACACATTGACCAGGCACTTCTGTCATTGTGGATTCTGGACGATTCTGGGACCAATGACATGACATTTGCTGTAAAACAACTGCAAGAGAAGTGTCAGGAGCAGAACTCCGAAATGTTCTTAACCTATGATGACCTGACCAAGATTTTTGATACAGTTTGTAGAGAAGGCCTGTGGAACATCATGGCTAATTATAGATGCCCAAGGAAGTTCATTGTCTTGGTCCAACAACTACATGAAAGCATGCATTCATGGGTCCAGGATAATGGCGAGTCATCTGAGATGTTCCTGTTACAAACAGTGAAGCAGGGTTATGTCCTAGCATCTACACTTTTCAGCATCATGTTTTCTGCTATGCTGACCAATGCTTTCAGAGACTGAGACGTTGAAATTGGCATCATGTAGTGCACTGACAGTCATCTGAAGGAGGCTTCATGCAAAAAACAAGATATCATCTATGATTTCCTGTTTGTTGATGAATGTGCCCTTAACGCTCCCTCCGAAGTTGTCATGCATTGCAGTGCAGAGAAGTGTTCCAATGCCTGCGCAAACTTTGGTATAACAATCAGAACAAAGAAGGCTGAAGTTCCGCATTAGGGAAACCCTATGTTGAGCCCAACATCACCATTGATGGCTAGAGACTTAATGTAATGAACAGATTCACTTACATTGGGAGCAACTTGTCCATTAACACCACCACAGACAATGAGGTGAATATCAGGCTTGCTAGATCTAGTGCAATCTTTGGCAGATTATATGCCAATGTCTGTAATAGAAGAGGTATCACAACCCAAACAATGTTAAAATTATACAGGGCGGTTGTTCTCCCCACACTGCTCTATGCTAGCGAAATTTGGACCGTGTATCAGTGCCATGCCTAAAAACTGAACTATTTCCACACAACATGCCTCAGTAAAAGGACAAGACAAGATCCAGGACACTACTTAGCATTTTTACCACCTTGATACAGTCACAGTCATGCTGAGCAGGGCATGTAGTCTATTTGTCAGACCATTGGCTACAAAAGAAAAAAAGATAATTTTTTATGGTGAGCTGCAGGACAGTGGTCCGAAGGGGTCAAAAGAATAGACGTGCACCAGTGAAATTTTCATTTTGTATGAATGATTTCGTACTAAATAAAAATGTAATTCGGCAATCCCGAATTTCATCCACAAACTATTCATTTTCGAACGAAATTCCTTAAAAATAATTTGTTTTCGTCTGTTAGGACAAAAGCAAGGAGGGAGCCGGCAGTGCTACCAGCTCCCTCCTTGTAATAAATAACTATTCCTACACCCCCTGCATTAAAACCAGTGGGGGTCACTATGACCTCATATTAATAAAAGGGAGGTTAAATGCATGACCCTACTTGCTGTATGCCGGGAGTAGGGGCATGTCGCCTAAACAAATTTAAAAGTACTAGTGATTGGGCACTAGTGCCATATTGCTGCCCTGTCACTAGTGCACTAAGGGGGGACCTGGCACAGGTTAAATCCTGCCGCATGCCCCTATCTGTAGCAGGTCCCCCCGTGTAGTAAGGGCATGTTGCCTAAACAGCGAACTGTCATTTAAAACTGAATATAAAAATCAGTATCTTATAGACATGTGCATTCATTTTCGTACGAATATGATTTCGTCTGAAAATTCTGTTTTTTTCATATTTGTTTACTAAAACATAAACAAAAGTCCTACAAACGAAATATAAACAAAACGAAATGGCATTACCTTTTCATTTTGTTTTGTTCATTTAATAAAACAAATTTAATAGACCCCGTGCTGCAGGGGAATTAACCCCCATAGCACGAAGAAATAACACTGCGCAAGCGCGAAAAAAAAACAAGGAGGGAGCCAGCAGCGTTACCAGCTCCCTCCTTGGAATAATATTAATTCCTACTCCCCCCATTAAAACCTATGGGGGTTGCTACTATATATTTAACACTAAATATATATATATATCAGTATGGGGGTCACTATGACCCCCTTATTGATAAAAGGGAGGTTAAATCCTCCTGAATGCGCCTACTCGCGCCATGCCGAGAGTAGGGGCATGTCGCCTAAACAAATTTAAAAATACTAGTGACTAGGCAGCTATTGCTGCCCAGTGGCTAGTGCAATAAGGGGGGACCTGGCACAGCCATACTGATTTATATTTAGTGTTAAATGACAGTCATTAGTAGTTTTACATTTTAGTTATATTCTGTTTCCCACCCTGGGCTGAAAAGCAACCAATCACAGTGTTATGAGTCAAATTACGCAGCATGGGAAAATTCCAAATATCTTTCCCATGCTGTGTAAAATGACACAGAGCACTCTGCTCACTGTCATTTAAAACTGGATGTAAATGTATCTTGTATAGAAGTGTAAAGAGTACAGTGAGAGTATGTGTAAAAAAATAGCTATTTAGATCAGTAGCACAGCCTTATTGTGTTACTGATCTAAATAGCTACTTTTTCATTTTGCAACATATAGTTTTTGCTATAACTATTACACGTACTCATAAGCTATATAAGATACTGATTTTTATATTCAGTTTTAAATGACAGTGAGCAGCCACTGGCTGCTCGCTGTTTAGGCGACATGCCCCTACTACATGGGGGGACCTGGCACAGGTAGGGGCATGCAGCAGGATTTAACCTGTGCCAGGCCCCCCCTTATAGCTGCCCAGTCATTAGTAGTTTTAAATTTGTTTAGGCGACATGCCCCTACTCGCGGCATGCCGCAAGTAGGGGCATGTGGGAGGATATAACTTCCCTTTTATTAAAATGGGGGTCAAAATGACAATATGGCAATGTTATTCTCCGTGCTGCGTGGGTTAATTCTTCTGCAGCACGGAGTCATTTAAACGAACAAAACTAATTGAAAAGGTAATGCATTCGGCATTTGTCCTTTCCTATACAAATATGAAAAAAAACGCATTTTTGGACAAAAATGAAAGCACGTATCTACAAAAGAAGCACTTCTCTCAAAGTCACCCTCAAAGCATTTAACATCAGCTATGACTCTTGGGAATAGAGAACAATGAATCAAATGACATGACACTCTTTCGAGTAAAAAAGGTGCTGACTCATGAGAGGCCAAAAGGATGGCTGCAGCAGAACAAAAGAGGCAAGCTAGAAAAGCTTGGGCCAGTAATCCTGTCGGAGTTGTCCTCCATCTGTCATCTGACATTCCATGCAAGAATTGGCCTTGATAGCTATATGCGCACACACAAATGGAACCTGCACTAGCAATTCATGGATTACTTCGTCAAATCGATAGACGAAAAACATGTACATGTATATGTGTATGTATGCAGTACAAGAGAAATACTGTTTGTATAGAATAGTGCAGGCAATGATTTCTTGCAGCATGAAGTCAAAATTTCAGAGCTCATCTGTTAAGAAGTCAGGTTGAGTAACACTCACAAAGATAAGGAAATGACAGCACTGGATTGAGATCTTGGTGAGTCATATTGCATTGTATGTATTGTTACATTGAATACATTGTAAATCTGTGATACAGGATGCCTTCAATGTATCTGGGGCTGATTTAAGAAAACTTGTTTTGTTAGAATTCTGTGTATGTTTTGTTTACGTATTGTACAGTGCTTTGGAATATGTTGGTTCTATATAAATAATTTGAATTGAAAAATAGAATTGTATTTTAAATACTTATATCTCTCAAGTCTGTCACCTGATGGTTAATGATATTTTATGTTGTACGCCATTTTGCTTGTAATTCCCCATTGTTATCCTACTTTAGTTTTGTTTTGTTTTTAAACATTATTGTCAGTGGAATGTATTATGTCCTATGTCAGTAGAAGGTTCAGGTCCTGTGTCGTGTTAGTCTTCAATAAACAAATAATCCCACACACCATAAATATTATGAAAAGTTTAATTTCCATCAGATTATGACAAACACAAACAAAAATTAACTACAAACTAATTACTTGTTTTAATGCTTAGAAAGTCTATTCTTTTCACAGGTTATACAAGACCTTAGTTGGGAGAGATTGACAAAGAGTACCATCAATAATGAAAGTAGCAATAATTGGAGCTGGTGTCAGTGGTCTTGCTTCAATTAAATCCTGCTTAGATGAAGGTTTAAATCCCACTTGTTTTGAAAAGAGTGATGACATTGGTGGACTATGGAGATATACGGTAGGTATACCCTAAATGTATGTGAATGTCACTTTGTGACACTTTCTCACAAATGGAACCAAAGATGCTTACAGGATTTAGCTAGATATTTAGCTTTTTAGTAATTTCTTGTATAAAATTTTTAATCAACGTCCTTTTTAGTTATGTATTACAATTACTTAAAAAATGCTAATTTTAAAAAAACCTTTGCCTTCAATGTTTTGTAAAAAGCGTTTGCACAAGATGTAACCATGGGGTATAAAAAAGGCAACTATTAATCAAAAACACAATAAGTTAATACATGCCTTTTCATGACTGTGTTATATTCACAGTCGTTTGACTATTTGCACCTTTACTACTTAGATGATTATGCTATGTTTTCAGCCATTTGATTATTTGCTGTGTTATAACTTAATATTGTATTGTGTATTGTGACAGGCAAGATATGTTTCTAGTCTTCAGACTATTCTTTTTTTTGCACATTCTTAAGTGCAGAGGTATATAAACAGGTCAGCAATGATGTATTATAGAATCATAAGCTGTATAAAAAAAACATGAAACAAACCCAGCATGTCAAGATCCTCTGCAGATTAAAAAATATATAAAACATGAAATATAAACAGATTTGGTATCTGTGTTCTAGCTGTAGGCAAAATAGACTAGGTATAAGACTGAGACACTGAGATACTGATCAGTGATATGTACAAACATAAGCAAAAAAAGGGGGATGATCTGCTGAACCAATCATAAATAAAACAACATAGCGTATAACTGTGTATGATGAAAAATTGTAGAAGTTATATTCACAAATGGCCACTCACACTTTTGCTGAAGTTTGCAAGCCTTGAATATTTTCCTTTTCAAAATAGGAATTCCAAATCCTCGGTCTGGGTTAAAATCTCTCCAGAAGATTTGGAATTCCTATTTTGAAAAGGAAAGGAAAAGGAAAATATTCAAGGCTTGCATACTTCAGCAAAAGTGTGAGTGGCCATTTGTGAATATAACTTCTACAATTTGTCATCATACACAGTTATACGCTATGTTGTTTTATTTATGATTGTTTCAGCAGATCATCCCCCTTTTTTTGCTTGTGTTGTGTGGAAGACAAGATGAAGTCTTTTGGGATACTATTGGAAATCTTATCCTATACAGGAAAGTTCCTTTCTGTTGATATAAATTAAGCACTTATTAGACTGTGGTGGGTGTTCACACATATTGTTTCTTTCTGTACATATGTACAAACATGCAAGGCAAACATTAGTGGTAAAAAAGTACTGGAGTCAAGCCAACCGTACTCATCCAATCTTTTAACAAAAGGAAAGCAAATAATAATAGACGGACAGGGGGGATTGCTCTGCAAAAATAATATTACTTCTCATGGAGGCTAGAAAAAAACCACAGCAGGACATAAAAAAAGACATGTGCGATAGCATAGGAATTGTTGACATGCTCAGGCTAGTGCGCAATGTATGCATTTAAAACCGGAAGATGGTGCCAATTTAGCCTAAAATATCATCGAAGCGAAGCACTAATTAAGTGTAAAACCAATTAGGCATGGGTAGCGTCCCTAGTAGTTTGATACAGTTACTAGAGATCAGCTTAACTGGGCAAAGCAACACATGTGAAAGCAATATAAAATAAACAAAAATAAAATATAAACCTTGAAGCCTACAATGCTAGTGGAACATAGAGGATATGGATAAAGTACATTAGTGGCTCCCACACTAAGAGTGCTCTTATGTCTTACACCAATACCCCAGCTCACTCACAGAGTCACAGAACAAGAGTAAGTCCCAGTCATACAGAGTAGGCCACATTGCTGGCCCCGGGTTCCACAAGAGCCCATGTGCATCTTTCATTGGCCTGATCACCCTTGGCACCAAGAGCAGAGTCCCAAGAGGCTGCAACCACACCTTGATGTTGATAGCTTCCCCTCAGGGGATATGTGATGTGCACTGGTGTTGTTCCCCCCAAGTTCTCCAGGAAAGCAACTGTGAGCATCGGACTGCCCCGGAGGCATTCAGGCAACAGCTGTGCAGGATCTCCCCCCTCGCTTCTTGCGATTTCCAAGGGTGCGAGTGGTCGTCCGACAAGATAGGTGGAAGGTAAGTATATGGTGGATGCAAAGTCCCTGACCTAGTCGTTGACTGCAGTGGCCTTCGGATTAGTGGTTATAGTGTTGTGCTTGTCAACAGTTTTTATGTCAACAGTTGGTAGGGAGGGACATTTTGACATTTCTCAATTGCTTGGTGCATCAGCCGCCGATCGCCTAGGTGGGGGTTCCCCCTCATTCATCAGCAGGTGTTGTGAGGGCATTGGGAAGTCCTTTTGTCTCTCTGCTATGTGGTGTAGAAAGATGTCGAAAGATTTGAAGATGTCATCCAGCAGTTGGAAGGTGTGTTGTGGCTGGACCAATGCAGGAGGACTAACAACGTTTTCCGCCATGTTAGGGGCCAAAAGCCTCTATTGGTGTTGCTGCCATGGGGCTCAAGAGCTTTCCCCAGGGACCAAGAAAAGGTTAACAGCAATGTCACCACACAGGCTATGTCCCATGACCCAGACAATGTCTAGAAAAGGTGATCTTCAAAAACTCAGTAACCAAGTCAGTAGAAGACTTGTGAATGCACAACATGAGTTTGCTTAAACGATATGGTGAAATGGTTTTTGGTCAGGTGAGACCTAGAGAGTGTTTTTTTAAACACAATTCAATACTGCCATATTAAAAAAATAAACAAAAGAAAGCATTTTTCTTACAATGAAGTATATTTGTGCCAGCATCATATTCTTGGAGTACTTTTTACCATTAGGACATGGGAATCACCTGAAAATTGGAAGAAAAGGAAGAATGGATGAAGCAAAATACAGAGCAACACTGCGGGAGGACCTTCTTTGGTCTGATAAAAAAAAAAAAAACCTGAAGAAAGTTTATCTTTTAGTAGTAAAATGATCCTAAGCAGAAGTCAAAAGCATCTTTAGAATGGCTCAAGAACAAAAACATGAATAACCATAAAGTCCTGGTTTTAATCCTGTAGGAATCAATGGCAATAGGTTAAAATTGCAGACACCCAATAAACCCGAACAACCTGGAGCAAATATTGCTCCCAGTCACCATATAAGGCTAGTAGATATTTCCAGCTATAGACTTTATGTGCCTCAACTAAATATTAATACAAGTGGTTGGAATGCATATGTAAGAAGCATGTTTTAGTTATTTTACCACATTAATTACCACATTTTGGTTTTAACATTTCTACAACAGCTGAGTTTACAATGAAAATCTTTTTTTATATGTAATATTTGTCATTAGAAAAACTTGATAATTTTTAAGCAGTTTAAATACTTTTGATAGAATCTGTATATGTGTTAGTTGAGAGGGTATGCTTTGATGGCTTCAATGTAATTTTTTTAAATAAAATGTATGTATTTATGGATGCATTCCATTTTTGCTACAGTTTTACTTCCCAGTCAGATATGGTATAATATCCATGCATATTTTTTATAACTTAGCTTTGTGTTGGGTTATTTTTTTCTCCACCTATTTTAACATTTTATTTTTCTTATAAATGTATCTACTTTTTATATTCATGTTTTAATTCTTGACATGCTTTTTTAAACGGTGAAACTTAGAATGCATGATTGTATTTAAATTTAACAAATCATGTCCTTTGGTAGGCATAAAACCTATTGCAAATGTTCTACCACGTCAGGTCATTCTAAAACATTTTTTGTGTTTTTAAAAATGATTTTTTTTTTCATTTAGTGATATTTTTGTAAATATATTATCACAATATTCAAATAATATGTTAATATTTAGCTTCTTTCATTTTTTTTAAATTCATTGTATTAAATGTCATACAGTTTTTGATGTTAATCATTAATGTTTTTCTTTGTCTTTTTGATAAAGTATTACTCATTTTCTAACTATGACTTTTCTCACTGTGACATTTATAACAGCCACATATTGAAAATGGCCGGGCCAGCATATATCAATCAGTCGTCACTAACACCAGTAAAGAAATGATGTGTTTCAGTGACTTTCCATTTCCAGAAAACTCCCCCAACTTTCTTCACAATACTAAACTTCTGGCCTATTACAGGGCATACGCAGACCAGTTTGACCTACTTAAACACATCCATTTCAAGGTAAATTACATTTCTCAACTGCATTTGTCTTCTGTAAAAGTGACTGCTGATGGGAATGGATCCATCTTCTATATTGTTTGATGTAGCATCTCTTTTTTCGGGGTTATATTTGTGATTACAGTGGCATGTATTACTTTTTCTTGGTCAATGTTTTGAATGCATTAATATTAGACTCTGGGGCAAGAATATGAATACATCCAATGTTACCAGTTATAGTGGGGATTGCTCTTTATCTTTATGATGGCTCTTTATCTGTATATTAAATAAAACAGTGATTGCTTCCAAGTTAGTTTTTTTCTAGATGTAATGTGTCTATTAACTATTATGGGGTTGGAACTTACCAACATAGGAAGTTCTTGTGATGACAATAAGGGTGAAAACTAAAGATCGTAGATAAAACATGGCTCCAAAGCACAGTTTGAAACATGTTTAACGTAAAATCTAATTTCACTTCTAGATGACTTATTAGTGAACACTATATCCAAATAGATTGTTGAGTTTAGTGCATATATTGGGTGGATCCGGCATACATTTGTGAATCATAATTCGCGGGTCAATTTAAAAAATTAAAAGAAGTATCATTACAGGCTTACCAAACTTTAAACTACAGAGCTCAAAGAAATATACCAAATCCACTCACTTACATGTTTCCCATAATGATACAATTCAGAAAAGTAACTACATATCAAAATTTAAGTTTTTGTTTTTTACTTTCATTAACAGTTCTATACTTGAGAATTGGCAATCGTTTTTATGTATTGTTTCAGACTCTGGTGTGCAGTGTAAAAAAATGTCCTGACTTTCTCTGTACTGGCCAGTGGAATGTTATCATAGAAAAGAATGGAAAACAGGAAACATTAATCTTTGATGCTGTAATGGTCTGTTCTGGGCACCATGAACAACCATTTTATCCATTGGAATCCTTTCCTGGTGAGATGAAAAATCACTAACATTTAGTTGAATTAAATCTTAAAACTATTCCAGATATGCTCTTTGGAATGCATGCATGCCATATCACAAATAAACTGAAGACTGCTGAATACACACATGCATATATACACACACAGCCTGCTGAGTACACAGACAGACTGCTAAATACATACACACAGACTGCTACATATACACACAGACTGCTGACTACATACATAGACTGCTGAATATACACAGACTGCTAAATACACAAAGAGACTGATGAATATACATAGAGACTGCTAAATACACACACAGCCTGCTAAATACACAAATGGACTGCGGAATAACTATAGAGACTGCCAAAGACACACAGAGACCACTGAATACACACACACAGACTGCTAAATACACATAGATACACAAATACACACATAACACACAAACACAGACTGTGAAATACACACACAGGCAGACTGATGGATACACACAGAATGCTGAATTCATACATAGACTGCTTAACATGCACAGACTACTGAACAAACATACAGACTGATGAATACACACAGACTGCTACAAACACCCACACAGACTGCTGACCACACACACAGACTGCTGAATACATACACAGACTGCTGAACACACACAGACTGCTAAACACACTCTCAGACTGCTGAATACACTCACTCAGACTGCTGAATACACACAAAGACAGGTGAATAAACACAGATTGTTGAATTAACACACAGACTGCTGAAAACACACACACAGGCTGACTGTTGTGAGGGATGCAGTGTTTGTGATGGGTGTAGTGTGTATGTGTGTGTCAGGGTGCAGTGTGTGTGTTGGGGTGCAGTGTGTATGAGGGGTGCAGTGTGTGTGTGAGAGGTGCAGTATGTGTGTGGCATTCAGTGTGTGTGGGGTGCAATGTGTGTGAGGGGTGCAGACTGTGTGTGTGTGGAATGCAATTTGTGTGTGTGCGTGTGTGTGGTGCAATGTGTGTGTGGGGGGTGCAGTATGTGTGTGTGTGAGTGTAGGGTGTGTGTGAGGGGTGCAGTAAGTGCAAAGTGTGTGAGGGGTTCAGTGTGTGCAGTGAGTGTGAGGGGATTAGGATTAGGTGTTTGTGTGTGTGTGTGTGTGTGTTTGTGTGTGTGTGTGTGTGTGTGTGAGGGGTGCTGTGTATGTGTGAGGGGTGCAGTGTGTGGGGGTGTGAGGGGTGCAGTGTGTTTTTGTGTATGAAGGCAAAGTATGAGTGTGTTAGGATTGAAGTGTGTGTGAGGAGTGCAGTGTATGTGTGTGAGGGCTGATGAGTACAGTGTGTAAGGGGTCCATTGTGAGTGTAAGGGAGGATAAGGGAGAACATGTATATTTTATTATGATTTTATAAAAAATATAATAATGCTCCCCCCCTTTGGCAAAGGGGGGGGAGGCAATCCCTGCAAGCCTTAATGGTCTGGTGGTAGCGAGGGAAGGTTCCTTTACTTCTACCACGAACAAAGTGCTGGGTCGAAATGTTGCCATGGTAATGTGCGGCAACACTCTGACCTTCCTGCTCGTGAGAGGAACACAGAGCCTCCTGGGTCCTACTTTCCTCCTGTCTTCTCACCTAACAAAGTGCAAGTGGGCCAGTGAGGAAGATCTTTGATCTCCTCAGTGGCCTAAGAAAGTGTTATGGACCAAAAACAAAACAGAGACAGAACGTAAATGCAAAACACCTTTATTAAAAAATTGCAAAAAATGAGATAAAACAAAAACAAATTCCAGGAGGCAAGCAGGGGTCAGTCACCAAAGCAGGTAGTCAGATGAGCCGGAATCAGGATAATGGAAAGCAGCAGAGTCAGGAACCAGGCCAAAAGTCAGGAACCAGGAATACACAGGAAACAGTAAGTCTTCTGGAAAACAGGTAACCACGCAAGGGCAAGGAAGTACTGGCACTTGCTGCTTATAAGGGCCGCACTGATTAGCAACAGGGCTGGCTACTAACAACCAGGTGAGTAACTGTGGAAACAGTAATGAAGGAGCTGTTCATTAAAGGCAGCTGAATATCTCAGACACAGAGAATGGAAGGTTTGCTGTTTAAAATAGCAGAGAAACCCTGACAGGCACACAGTAAGTAATGAAGTCAGACTGTGCTAGGAGGAAGTGACTGCCTTTGTCACACCTCCCAGCTTATGTAGAGCCCACACGAGAGGAAGAGGAGGAGAGGAGAACTCTGGGAACTCTGACACCCATCAGCCTGAGCCACTGGACCCCAGGGAAGTCACCCTCCTGCATCTAATAGGTAGTAAACAGGAGGGTGCATGTCTGACTGATTCTTTGTGTGTGTGGGTCTTTCTGTATGTGTGTGTGTGTGATTGTTTCTGTGTGTGTGTGTGTCTGTATGCATGTATGTATGTATGCATCTATGTATGTAAGTGAACAGAGCCAGCAGAGAAGATGAAAGGATTTTCCCTGTCAGCCCATGGGCATTGCTGTGGGGTCCCTATGCTGGTAGGGCCCCTGGGCAATTGCCCAGCATTCCCATGCGGTATGATGGCCCTGTCTTTAATTTACTCAAACTTCAACACCATGTAACAGCAAAGGTGGTGGGGTGGAGTTTTTAAATATCATCTAGTGCTACTTCAAACCACTGCCCCCTGTTTTTTACTCTCCTTTTCTTCGTTTGAAGTCCACTCAAATACACTTGTTCAAACCCAACTCTACTTGCATTTTTGTTACACATCACTCCCTGACTTCCCTCTTATTTTTCTAATTTTTCTGCCTTCCTTTCCCACTTAATGTCCTCTAATACTCAATATCTCATCCTTGGGGTTCTTCAACATTCCAACTAACTCATCTTTTTTTCTCAGTAACTTCTACATATATTTTCATTACATCCTCTTTTGCACCTCTTATACTCCATTTTCTGTCTAAAATGACTACCTCATACTATATCTTCTAATATTACCCTCACTCAACATCCTCAAACTTTTTCTAAGCTCAGCAGGAACTTTAATTTTCATGACCTTGTCTAATTGTTTTGCTATCTTGTATCCATGAGACAACTAGCTTTGACTTATTTCTCCAGCCCGGGTGTCCCTGTAGACACAAGACAGTGACACTTATCCCCAGAGTGCTGGCAGAACCAAATGTATTACTTTGGTGTATATTTTAGAGTTAACTTTATTAGGCAATAGATGCTCATCTGTTAGCACTACTTAGTTGTGGTTCCCCTTGCCTGGAATTAGGATAACCTGCTTGCAACATTATTGCTCTTAGGTTTTGTACTGTTTCACTATAGTACTTCCATGCTTTTTACACTTTGCCTACCTAACCTGTATACTCAGTTGGATCTACCAGCTTGTCAAAGAGCCATCATTACCTTAATTAGAGTATCCTTCGATAATTAGGATTAGGTTCCGTATCTACATTATGTAGACCTTAACACCACTGTATATATTTTGTATATATCTAGTTACTTGTTTTTGTTGTCTATTTTCACACGTGTAAATAATATTCTGTTCACACTAGATCTAGTTCTCACTCAGTTTTCACGTTTTTATGTCAATGTGGCAGTAGTATATCGATTCTGCTCTCTTTTAACTAATACATTTCCACTCTTAAACATATATCAAATAAAGGTTAAGTTTTATTCCATTTCTACTTAGTGATCATGGTATTTTTCCAGTCTTTGGATGTGTGTAGTGTAGTGTATTCCAATCTGTGTATGTGTGTAGTGTAGCGATTAACATACCATTATTAATTCTTAGGCATAAAAAGATTTAAAGGCGAATATTTTCATAGTCGACAATACAAGAACTCACATGGATTTGAAGGAAAAAGAGTTCTCATAGTAGGAATGGGAAATTCGGCTGCTGACATTGCTGTTGAAATCAGTCGAACTGCTTCTCAGGTAACATTCTTTCCTTTCCTTTGTTTTTATTTCTTTTCTCTCTCTTTCTCTCTCTCTCTCTCTCTCTTTCTCTTTCTCTCTGGAAGGGTGACAATAGTGTTGAATATTTTCTTTTTTTAAACTTTTTGCCTGAAATTGGATTGATGAAAGCTAAGCTTGTGCATGGCAAGAAGATTTGGTTTGGTCAGAACATTTTTTTTTTTAAATAAATAAATATTCTGGATGGCCAAACATATGTCTGTTTAGCTCGACAGAATTTCAGTACTGGAAAACTGATATGGGAAATGAATCAGGCGAACCAATGGGCAATTGTTGTACTGCAAAATATATACATAATATAGTATTACATATCTATTTTGCAGTACACTGAGGAACATTTTATCTCCATTTTGTGCACAGATCAAGTGGGAAAAAAGTAACCAACAAATGGATAACAGAAGGAGCAGTAAATATATTATATATGTATATAAACATATACATATAGAGTTTTTATTGTTTCACTTATCCTTCTTTTTCCTCTTTATTTGTAACTTCTCACTTGATCTGTGAATAAAATATTCATTAAAGTGAGCATTCGAGGTGAATTCAAAGTGAATTTAAAATGTTTTCACAATTCCTTGTTAAAATTGTATTATTTCAACCAATATTATTGGAAGAGTTGTATAACAGATTATTACTTATTGCCACACACTACCTTCCTGATTCGTATTCTTGTTGCTTCTTTAAAATTATCAAAACTCATCGTTGGGGGTCTTGGTCGAGGTGAATATTAGTGATGTAACAATACGAGGAGTGGCAGCTGAGCTAGTCCAAATTTGGGTACCAAGAATGTAGCACAATACATTACACTTTGCATGTTAATCGTATCTATAGCTCACCTAAATAAACAGTATGTGCTATGTTAGAAAATAACCTTAATTCGTGATTGTTTCACTTTAATACATATTTAGTCCTTTTTTCCTTTTTTATGAACCTCCCATGACTACTTAACTAAACGTGTATACCCTCAGTTTCATATATAAATAATTTAATTATCTCACTAAATATTTGACACTTAATAATTTACTCCATCCTAAAAACATTTTGATATTTTGTTTATTTGTCCAAAAAAATTATTTTTAAATTTAAATGGAAACCTAGTCTGAGTGACTTCTGGCACGAATTATTGACAGTATATTTTTCAAAGCGTTTTGTAAACATTTCAAGATGATCTTTTTGAGAACAGATGCTTGTTCTTAATAAACATTTTCTAAACTGCATTAACTAATGAATTTAGTTTGAATACAAGTATTTCAACAACAGATTAAGGTACAGGTACTACTTGCCCAACATTGTACCTGCTGGCATGGTCTATACATTTGAGAAAATTATATGGACTTATGTTAGATCAATTGTTAAACATATTTTTATCCAAATTACCAAATTTTTCCCTATTCTGGCAGGTCTTACACTATCCTAACCTTAAACTACTCTTATAAGATTGACCCATTGTTTCAATGGGCAGATCATGTTTTCAAATGCTGTACTGTAAATTGGGTGGCATAAAGCACAAAAACTGTAATGCTGTAACTCTAGGTTAGAGCGATGGAACTCTGATGCAGGGAACAGCACTCCCTTACTAACAGGACCCTCAGGAGAGGCCTGGAACTGGAGAATGAGTTCTGATAGGTTTGCAGAATCACTGGGGCTTTAATATAGAGCAATATATCTAACGAGGGGCGAGACAAAGGCATAGTCAGGAGGTCCATAGGTCAGGCAGAGAAGTAATAGAGTCAGGAAAAAAGCCAAAGGTAATTGGCCAATAGAGACAACTGTGGAGGTGGGGTAAGAACAGGACAATAGCACACCACGACAGTAGCAAGCTGCAAAACATCAAAGCAACTACTGGGATGAGAGCTGTTTTTTTTTAGGTCAATAGGGTCATATGACCGGTTCTTACCTGTAGGTGGAGTCCAAGTAGTTTCCATAAATTAAGCCCAGAACTCTGCAACATATTGGATGCTTCACTGTCCCTTCTCTTTTCCACAACTGAATCCACTGCTGCTCCATGGTCCTTCAGGGGCACCACATTATGTTGGCCATTTTGGATGTGGTGCTGCTGACACAGGCACCCTGCCAGCATGCCTCACTGGAAGGGCAGCAGTGTGCTGAGATGGAGCAACAGAGGCCAGGACCACCATGGCCCTACCTCATGGATGTCATGCCTAAGCACAGGTAAGTACTACCAGGCATGACAAATGTATAGTGTGACTAACACTGATACTGTCCTTGAGGCGTGCCTAATTTCAGTTAAGCAACTGGATATGTCTGCCATTAATTTAATCTCTCACTGGTGACTAATATGCTGGGAGAGAGGATGGGGTGACAGCAAGTAATTAAGCATTTCTCTCCAACTTCTCACCGATCATAACACTAAAGTGAAAGGTGCCAAAGTAAGAGCATCTCAGGTTTAAATTCCATTACCAATGGATATAGCATTAATTAACTCATATCTCCTAGACTGAAAACTTGTTTGAGCAGGATCCTCGTTGCCTATTATATCTGTCAACATAATTTTGTTTGTCAATTAGGTGCTGTAATATATTCCTGTTTTATAGTGATAAAGGGCTATGGGATATATTGGCACTACATATGTGATAATAATACATTATTAATGTCCATGTAGGTGTTTCTCAGCACTAGAAGAGGAGCATGGGTAATGAGCCGTGTCTATGACCAAGGTTTCCCTTGGGATATTTGTTTTGACACAAGATTTCAGAACTGGATCAGGAATACACTTCCAACTCCAATTATTGGCTGGTTGACAGAGAAGAAAATGAATACATGGTTTGATCATGCAAACTTTGGTCTTCAGCCTTGTGACAGGTACACTGCAAGTGGTACTGCGCCATTAGACTATATTTGCACGTAACAAATATTTGAAGTTGGATGAAATCTCTATAGTTGCACATTGTCAAGGTTCATAATGAGGTTATAGACACATGAATTATGTAATTACATTGTCTATGTTGAATGAAGACTAAAGTACATCAAGTTCAATGCTCAAGCCCATTTTTATACTATTTATAAAGGTAAATGTGCAATAAAAAAAATTAAATGGGTTCCAAAATATGGTGATCTTAAAAGGGGTATGCAAGTAGATTTTTCTAGAAGACCTCATAAAATGCTTACTCGCTCTTAATGAAAAACTCAAATTATGGTATAGTTTATTATATAAATGTGCACAATATCTTTGATTATAATTATGGAAATGAAACACTATAGATTGCTAATTTGACTGTTTATTACAAAGATATTTTTAACTTGAAAACACATATTTTGCTTTTCAGCCACACAGGGTGTGTGCATCTTCATGCATCTTCATATAGCTTATCTGCCTGTGATTAAGTGTAAGAACTTTTCTACTTTAGGTTTCTTTAAATGTGTAGCATTTTAAAAATGTACTGGAGAACTGGATATCATTTTTTTTTCAAGGGACCAACATTTTCAGGAACATATTGGAATTCACCTTAACTTCTTTGATCTTCAAAACCATTGTACACTATATGAATGAAACTGTTATAAACAGAAAAAAAATTATTATGAAGACCGCAAAACATCATAGCCACTGCAGTCTGCTGTTGTAGTTATTATACCGTTCTCACGGTAATCTGTCAAAGATTTTCACACAGTTTGACACTACCCTAAGTCTTGCATTGTCCATGCTACTTTCCGTTTTCTCAGAGATATAGAAACTGGATATCAATTTATTACAATACCAGAACTCCTTCATTGGCTGAGAACACTTAGCGGATATCCTGAGTCAATGACTGCACATTTACATCAGCATCTGGCTTATCCTGCCTGAGAGGACCAGAAGCAGTAAGTCTGTATGGTGAGACCAAGGTAAGTGCCAAACTGTGCAAAAACATTTTGACAGATTATGCTGGAATGACCCTAGGGCACTCAAGCCACATTGTTTATCTACATTTCTACTACTAAACATATAATATGTTCAAAAATCTATAGAATAAAATATAAACAAAAAAAAAATAAATGTCTAGATTGTAGGTTAGACCAATTGCAGGTTAAATATTGCTGGGTCATTATAGAGTATAGAAAAACATTATGCACATTTAAAACTTACATTGGATGCTTTCAGGATTAAAAAACAAAACAAAAGATTTCTTTATGCTAGCAAAACCTCCTCTGCAGAGAATGCTAATTGGATATATGCTAATATACTAAATTTTGAATTGAATGGAATCAATCAGGTTATTTAAAATTTTAGGGCAACAAATATGAATTGGGAAGACATTTCCAACTCATTTGGAAATTTTCAATATACCGTACTGATGTCCTGATAACTAACAGTTTAGAAAATAACCCTCTTAGTTTTACATCATAATGTTCATATGTATACATTTTAATATCTTCTTACAATTCCACTTTTTTTATAGAACCCAGTTTAAAGAGCCTTTGCTGAATGATGAAATTCCTAGCCGTATAACATGTGGGTTTGTGACAGTGAAGCCAAACGTGAAGGAATTCAGTGAAACTGCAGTGACATTTAATGATGGAACAGTTGAGGAAGACATTCATGTAATCATATTTGCAACAGGATATGCATATTCTTTTCCATTTCTGGATGAGTCACTGACCAATATTGAGACCAATAAAGCAGATCTATACAAATGTGTCATTCCTCCAAATCTTGAGAAACCAACATTGGGTATTATAGGCCTTATTCAACCTCTTGGTCCTATAATGCCAACATCAGAACTTCAAGCTCGATGGTTAACCAGTATAATCAAAGGTAAGATAAAGAAGGACCATCTGAATTTAGAAATTAATTGAAACAAAATGAAAACTGATCACTAGACACTGTCACTAGAGATTACAATATTTTGATGAAATCAGATAACTATTACAGGTTCGTATACATTATTAATTGTATAGATTTGTAGCAAGCTTTTCTGCTGACCACTTAAAGTTCTACCTGAGAACTCAGCATGTGTATAGATTAATTAGTATTAAAAAAATTACAATGTTTTGTTACATTTTCTTTACGCTGTTGATTACATACTAAAATATTTTTAGATATAAATTTACCAATAATAATGCTTTGTAGAGGTAGCATTCTTGTTTTCTCACCAGCTGTGAAATATTATGTCTTTAGAACACAAGACCAGTAATGAGAGAGTAAATATATTAAAAATCTAAAAAATAATAATCAGCATATTTTATTTATAATATATATAGATATATATAGATATTTGAAACATAGAAACACAGAAACATAGAATGTGATGGCAGATAAGAACCATTCGGCCCATATAGTCTGCCCATATTAAATTTGCTTTCATACTAGCAATTTTAATTTTTTACATGTAATAGTGTGTCTTTAGGTGATAGGAGCTGTCAATCAATGCTTGCCTACTGTAGAGGTAGCATCCTTGTTTTCTCACCAGCTGTGAAATATTATGTCTTTAGAACACAAGACCAGTAATGAGAGAGTAAATATGATATTAAAAATCTAAAAAATAAGAATAATCAGCATGTTTTATTTATAATATATAGATATATATATATATATATATATAGATATTTGAAACATAGAAACACAGAAACGTAGAATCTGATGGCAGATAAGAACCATTCGGCCCATATAGTCTGCCCAATTTAAATTTGCTTTCATACTAGCAATTTAATTTTTTTACGTGTAATAGTGTGATGATAGGAGCTGTGAATCAATGCTTGCCTACTGCTCTACTAGATGGTTTAGGATTTGTCTATTAATATGTAGGGCTATTCGCTAAGCAGGGCGTGGCTAAATAGAAAGATAAATGGAAATGGAGAATTTAGGAGACTCAATAGCTAAGATGGAGAATTATTTCACTTTGGGCTTTTTGGCTTATTTTTTTTCAAATAACAAATGTGCTTGATTAGGCATATAGAAACTTGAAAAAATGAAGATGAAAGCAGAGTGCAAAATATATGTATATACAAATGCAAGGGTCTCGCTTACCACCTAACTGGGGAGACCCCAGACAAGGAGGTTCCAATTCCACACACAGAATATGAGATGCAAACACTGCATTAAACACATCATAGAAATGAAAAAAAAAAAATATTCGTTAAACTAAATACTGAAAGGTGTGAAATGCATTCTTAAAAAATTTGTTTTGGCTCCCCCTGTGTTATTTTCCATTATATGCCTTTGTGAATGTTAATATATATATATTTTTTAATTTCAATGGTGAACACTTAACTACAATGTGCTTAATATAGTGTTTGCGGCTTTTACTCTATCATTTTCACTTCCATTAGTATTTACCCACAATTCCTGGTTAATCAATAGCTCCACAGAACTTAGAAGTTGTTAGCCTAAAACTGATTAGTCAGAGAAAAACACTAGTTTTGCAGATGGTTTTATTTTGATTCATGAAGGAGCTTCATTATTTACCAATCACAGTTATTCTTAGGACCTTATTTTGTTTGTGAATAAATGTTTAGGTTTTACAGTCATGACTGTTATCATCTATCCCCTACCAGTCATGCCACCAACATTTTAAATCCTATCAATTTTCTGTTTAGCACATACCCTCTTTGTGGCATGGGTGCTCCCCTTTGCTGTGCTATGTCACCTTCGTATTACAATTTTATATTGCTAAATTGGCTATTTAAAAATAAAGTAACAATGTAAATATGTACTAAAGTGTAAAAATGTGAGCAACTTCTATTTCAACAAGTACAATCTCTCCAATTCTAATTCAAAGTCTGAGGGATTAGATATTTTTCTATAGAGTACAAAAAAGACTATATTATAGCACATTTACTGAATTTAGAGATTCACCTGCTGAATTCTAAGTAAAATTTACAATACCTCTCAGAAAGATTTCCAGTTTGTATTTTTTGCTATAATATGTTTTTATGTTGCAGGCATATGCAGGTACCCATCAGTGAATAAAGTATTGGATGATATTGCGAAGAAAAAGGAAACCTTCACTAAAAGGTGTTTTACATAGTTACATAGTTACATAGCTGAAAAGAGACTTGCGTCCATCTAGTTCAGCCTTCCTCACATATGTTTTTGCTGTTGATCCAAAAGAAGGCAAAAAACCCAGTCTGAAGCGCTTCCAATTTTGCAACAAACTAGGAAAAAATTCCTTCTTGACCCCAAAATAGCAGTCAGATGTCTCCTTGGATCAAGCAGCTATTACTCCACTAATTAGAAATTATATCCCTGTATGTTATGTTTTTGCAAGTATTTATCCAATTGCAGTTTAAACATCTGCATAGACTCTGACAAAACTACCTCTTCAGGCAAATAATTCCATATCCTTATTGCTCTTACTGTAAAAAAAACCTTTTCTTTGCCTTAGTTGAAATTTCCTTTCTTCAAGCCTAAATGTGTGACCTCGTGTCCTATGTTTTAATTGTTATTAAAACATATTTTACTTGTTATTAAAAAGTATACAGTGGATCAAAATAGAAATATGGGTCAAAGTAAGCTTACGTTCATTAAACTGGTTTTGTTACTTCTTATTCAGTTCATAAAAATTGAATAGAAAGCTTTTGAAAATCATTAGTTTAAAATAGAAAGCTTTTGAAAATCATTAGTTTATGAGTAATGTATGTAGTACTCAAAAGCAGTCAAAATAGTATGAACAGAGGTTGATTTCCAGCAGTTAGTCTACCCTTCTTCGATGTCATAAAAAATGAAATTATATTATTTATTTCTTACTTATACCAATGTGCCTGTCTGTGTGGCACTTCTCTCCCTAGACAGTTGTGCTGCCTCCTGCCTCTCCTTTGGCTTAGTTCCAGATTATCATGTGGGCTAATGGTTCTCAAGCTTTAGGTATTTACATTGCCGTAGTTGCAACTTGCCTGTTTTGGGGGGATTTTTTTCCTCTCTTTTTTTGTGCGATCTGCTACTGCTGTAGAATCCTGGTTGCCTTAATCATATGAGTGTCACCCAGATATCTGAAACCCAGGCCCGGACTGGCCATCGGGCACACCGGGCAAATGCCCGGTGGGCCGCGGTGGCCATGGGCCGAGGCCGGCAGGGGAGGTCCCAGGATCTCCCTTGCCGGTCTATGCAGGGCCGGCACTCTCCTAGCGCCGGCCCCGCTGTTTGCCACGAGAGAGAGGCAGACAGCCGCCAGGAGAGGAGCTCTAACTTGCAGCTCCGCCGGGTTCCTCTCGCGAGATCCGGCGCGTTGCCATGGCAACGACCGGATCTCGCGAGAGTGAACTCTAGCCCCACAAGCTAGAGTTCACTCACCCACGAGGACCACCAGGAAACACTGCCAGGGAACTGTTTTTGTTTTTGCCCCCCCAACACATACACAATCCATTCTAACATTTACTCTCACACCCATCACACACAGCATTCTCTCACACAGCACTCTCACACCCATCACACACAGCACTCTCACACCCATCACACACAGCACTCTCTCACACAGCACTCTCACACCCATCACACACAGCACTCTCTCACACAGCACTCTCACACCCATCACACACAGCACTCTCACCCAGCACTCTCACACCCACCACTCACACCCAGCACTCTCTTACCCATCACACACAGCACTCTCACACCCAGCACTCTCACACCATCACACACAGCGCACTCTCACAGAGCACTCACACACACACAGCACTCTCACACCCATCACACACAGCACTCTCACAGAGCACTCTCTCACACCCATCTCACACAGCACTCTCACACCCATCACTCACACACGGCACTCTCACACACATCACACACACACACGGCACTCTCACACACATCGCACCCTCACACACACACATACACCGCACCCTCACACACACACAGAACCCCCCCAACACACTGCACCACACACATACACAATACTTCCAAATATATATACACACACACATACACACACATACACACACATACACACACACTACACTCTTAACATACACCCTCTGGATCCCCTATACACACACTAGATTCCTTGTAAGCAAACACATACTACACCCCTAAACACACACTACATCACCTATACACACACACACACACTATAGCCTGTATGCACACACTTGCTATATCCCCAATACACACATTATCTACAGCCCATAGCCACATATGCATCACATTGCACCACTTTACACCACAAACACAACATGACTAAAACCAACCTTATTACACAATACCACACCACAATCAGCTCACTCTACACACACGCAATACCACAAGCAGGCTCCAAACACATGCACAATACTCTTTCCTGGTCCTTTTGTCTCCTGGTATCCATTTATAGAGACACCAGAGACAAGTTGAAAGGAAACACAGTGCAAGCATGTTATTAAATTTGCTTGCACTGTGCAGAACAAATACAGAGCTTTTTTCTCATGCTAGAGCTCTTCAGCAGCATTGAACCAACATGCTCACTTTGAGAGGAGGCGTGTTTGTCATTGGTGATGACAAAACACACCTCCTCTGCCCCGCCCCCTTCTTATTGGGCTGCTGTGTTAAAAAAATGCCCGGGCCAAATTTTTTTCCCAGTCCGGCCCTGCTGAAACCCATGATATTCAGCCATTTAATGGCCTAAGCTACCTAAGCAACATGGGAACATGTGGTTGATATATGATTAGCACTAACATCCAAATGGTTGTAAAATGCTGTGCTAGTGATATTTCATCATATCCCTGTAAAGCCTTTACAAACAATTCCCCTCAACCTCCTCCTTTAACTTATTTTCGATTTTCCATGTAACTTGAGTGTTGACTCCTTAGACATTTGGCATTTGACAATTGATGCTGGCACTCAAAAGAAACTCTCAGCCTATACTCTCAACCTGAGAGTTGGCCTGGGTCAGGTAAGTTGTCACACTGTTCTAAAATGTTTTAAAGGGACACTCTAGTCACCAGAACAACTACAGCTTATTGAATTTGTTCTGGTGAGTAGAATCATTACCTTCAGGATTTTTGCTGTTAACACGGTCTTTTCAGAGAAAAAGCAGTGTTTACATTACAGCCCTGTAACTGTGTGTGTGTGTCACTGTCTGCCTGTAACTGTGTATGTGTGTGTGTGTGAGTGTGTGACTGCATGCCTGTAACTGTGTGTGTGTGTGTCTGTCTGCCTGTAACTGTGTATGTGTGTGTCTGTGTGTGTAACTGCATTCCTGTAACTGTGTATGTGTGTGTGTGTGACTGCATGCCTGTAACTGTATGTGTGTGTCTGTCTGCCTGTAACGGTGTGTGTGTGTGTGTCTGCCTGTGACTGTGTTTTGTTGCCTATAACTGTGTGTGAGACTCTCTGTGACTGTGGGTGTGTGTGACTGTATATGTGACTGTCTGCCAATAACTGTGTGTGTGTGTCTGTCTACCTGTAACTGTGTATGTGTGTGTCTGTGTGTGTAACTGCATTCCTGTAACTGTGTGTGTGACTGTATATGTGACTGCATGCCTGTAACTGTATGTGTGTGTCTGTCTATCTGTAATGGTGTGTGTGTGTGTGTGTATCTGCTTGTGACTGTGTGATGTTGCCTATAACTGTGTGTGTGACTCTCTGCCTGTGACTGTGGGTGTGTGTGACTGTATATGTGACTGTCTGCCAATAACTGTGTGTGACTGCCTTGCTATGACTCTGTGTGACTACCTGTAACTGACGGTGTGTGTAAATGTCTGCCTATAACTGTGTGTGTGACTGTGTGACTGTCTGCATGTGACTATGTATGTGTGACTGTCTGCCTGTGACTGTTTGATGTTGCCTGTAACCGTGTGTGACTATCTGTCTGTGACTGTGTGCATGTGACTGTCTGCTGCTGCCTTTTACTGTGTGTGTGTGTGACTGTCTGCCTGTGAGCGTGTGTGTGTGTGAATGTATATGTGATTGTCTGCCTGTAACTGTGTGCATGACTGTCTCTGACTGTCTGTGTGACTGTCTGCCTGTGACTGTCTGCCTGTAAATGTGTGTGTGGGGCTGCAGGGATTTTGTAGAAGGGGGCAGGGGTTTTGTATTGGGACAGGAGTCTTTATAATGGGACTTGTAGATGGGGGTTGCAGGGGTTTTGTAGACGGGGGGCAGTACATGATTTGTACCCGGTTGGACAGGGGTTTTGAAGGAGGGGGTGGGGCACACAAGGGTTTTGTAGAAGGGGGCTGACAGCGGTTTTCAAAGTTTCCAAATTTGCTCAATACATAAAAAAAAAAAGGAAAACATTTAAAACATGTTACAGGTTTTTTTGGAGGAGGAGGTGTGGGGGGGGGGGGTGATGGTGTGCCAAGCCCAGGATCTGCCCCGGGTGCCAAATGCTCTAGGTATGCCCCTGTCACTGGCCACTCCTCAGATTGCTGTTAGAAATCCTTCCTGTGTCATGGCTCCCTAAAATGCATCCAAATATTCAGTATCTCCTCCCTCTGCATGCAGACACTGAACTTTCCTCACAGAGATTCATTGATTCAATTCATCTCTATGAGGAGATGCTGATTGGCCAGGGCTGTGTTTGAATCATGCTGGCTCTGCCCCTGATATGCCTCCTTGTCAGTCTCAAGCAATCCTATGGGGAAGCATTGTGATTGGATCAGGCCACCAATTCTGATGATGTAAGCAGACAGCTTGTTTTTCTGAGGCAAACATAATGCAGAACTACAGCTTCAGGATTGAATACAGTAAGATTTTGCTATAATTATGGAGACATGAGGGGCCCAGAGGGGTTAGATGGTAGTTTTAACACAATAGGGTCAGGAATAAATGTTTATGTTCCTGACCCTATAGCGATCCTTTAACTACTTACACTGTGGTGGGGTACTTACCACTTACAATGGGCACTAGTGGTTTTGGTTTTAGAGTTCTCCTTTTTGCACGGTATGCCAATTAGTATTCTAACTTTAAATTACTAGACTTTCAGAAAGTAGCAACTCAATATTTCCAGTATGTACACAGTATACACCAAAGCATACACTGAATTTGGTATTTCTTATATATTGTGGTTCAAAATCAAACTTAATTGGCTAATTTCTAAAAACAATTTTGTAACAACAGGTTTGGCACAACAAGGGAGAACCGTTTGCAGGTGGATTTTATTGAATACTTAGATGACCTGGCTTCTGATATTGGAGTAAAGCCTAATATTTGGCAGTTGTTTCTGACAGACCCCATTCTTGCTGTCGAGCTGTTCTTTGGACCCTGTACACCAGTTCAATACCGGCTCACTGGCCCTGGGAAATGGAATCAAGCTAGAAAACAAATCCTAACTACAAGGGATCGTATCGTAAAATCAACAAAATCTCGAGTTGTCAATAAGCAGAATGTCACATCTGTATCATTTATCTTTCTCCTGGGTGCTTTCTGCTTCTTTGTCATGCTGATATTTTTAGTGAAATAAAAGTAACATTAATGTAATTTTATAAAAAGTAATAATGTATGGTTTCCTTAGAATTCATAACTAAAAGGCAACCAACAGACTGCTTTCCCTTTATTGTATAAATCTAATGATGCTTTGATATCTGTATGATCTGTTATATGGCTTCAAAACAGCTGATGGTAACAATGCTGTATTGTCGTACTTTGATTATCTGTATCCTGATAAAACCTGTGCGTTACCCTAAGGGGCCAACTACCTATACATTCACACTTACTGATGTGTCACTTTTCTGGAACTTTTATAACTGAAAATGTTTTAACCTTTTTTGAGATGCTCTGTTTTCTTTTAAAATATATGAACGATTTAGCAAATGGTATCATAATCCAGTTTGGGGAAGTGAAAGAAAAACATTATAAATGAAGAATAGAGAAAGAAACATTGTGCAATTTCTCCTCTTTCACGTATGCTTTCTCTATATTGCCTCTATAAGTGACTGCTCCCCTTTAAACCTAATCATGTTATTCTTTGATATTGTTGGCTATGAACACTCGGTGGCGGTGTTGTTAAATATTACTTCCATGTGTAAAAAATAAAAATTAATTTCAAATATTGTACCACAAAATATTGTAATTATATATAATCTGTTCTTAAAAAACTAAAAACTTTAACAAGTGGAAAATCTATGCTAAAAGTAAATAAAATAAACCTTATACATTGAAATCTAAATACTTTGGCTTATTTTGGTAGATATGTTTCATGAAGACAATAGGATGAATGTTGTAAACCTGTTAAAGTACAATCTGATAACATTATTCAGTTTGCTACACGAATACTAAATTAGTCATATAGGCATATCATTATATAACTGATACAGTGTACATGTAACAGTTTGGGGTGAATGGGCTCATTGAAATCTAAATACTTTGGCTTATTTTGGTAGATATGTTTCATGAAGACAATAGGATGAATGTTGTAAACCTGTTAAAGTACAATCTGATAACATTATTCAGTTTGCTACACGAATACTAAATTAGTCATATAGGCATATCATTATATAACTGATACAGTGTACATGTAACAGTTTGGGGTGAATGGGCTCATTGAAATCTAAATACTTTGGCTTATTTTGGTAGATATGTTTCATGAAGACAATAGGATGAATGTTGTAAACCTGTTAAAGTACAATCTGATAACATTATTCAGTTTGCTACACGAATACTAAATTAGTCAAATAGGCATATCATTATATAAATGATACAGTGTACATGTAACAGTTTGGGGTGAATGGGCTCGGTATTTAGAGAAAGAACAAAGAAAAGTCACTTAACAAGAAGCCTCTGAAAAATATGTCACAGTAGGCAGGAAAATCCAGGGCCAAGGCCAAACAGCACATGAAAGTAAAAGGATAGTTTTTAGCAGGATAGTCCAATCAGGACCAGGCAGGCAAGGATTAAGTCCAGAATTCAAGGCAGGGTCAGGATGACAAGGGTTAAGTCAGGAATCTAAGGCAAGACCAGGCAAGGGTTAACTCAGAAATCCAAGGTAGGGTAGATTTGTAACCTCTAGGGAGTTTACAAGACATCTGGGCAAAGAACCTAGGATGGCCTGGTTTTTAAATAGGGGAGAGAAAGCCCTCTCATCTATTTAAATAGATGGTTCACTCTCAGGCTTTTATGCACACTTTGTAGGTGGGGCACTATTCTGGACTGTCATCCTGCTGCTTCACACACTGCTATCATACATTCCTAACTGGATCCCCCAGTGTTCTGACACCCTCAGGGGATCCCGAAACACTGTTGGGAACAGCAGATAGAGAACCACACAGAATACCTGCCGAAGGGAAGGCATGCCATAGAGCACACAAGACATTTACACTTGCGGTGTACCACAGAGAAGTGGCAGACCTCAATGGCGGCTGAGACACCAAGACTCACTTGGAGCCTCTGCCGCGGTAAGTGCCGGGTAAATGAGTGTGGTGCGCCTGCCTCTCCATGCACGTTGTGACAGTGTAAGCATACACATGAAAAATAATCTGACATACATATAGAACTAGAATAGCCTAAACCTTAAATACAGTAACTTTGGGACCTTACATTTCATATACTATGAGAACTGTATGAAACTATCATATAAATGGTATTTCTTTTATAAATCAATTGGATTAATGATAAAATGCAGAATATGGGTGAGAATACTCATTGCATTTCATTATCTTTATATTTAAATAAAATAAAAAAGCTATCATATTTCAGTCACACTTGGTAGAGACTTATAATAAAGATCTTACTGCATTCCCCAGGATAAGTTGAAAATGCTGACTGCACAAGCTCTGCGTAAGGGTGTGCTGACTATATTGATGACTTTGGATTGCTATAAACCTACCCCCTCAGACTACTGGACAAAGGGAGGGGATTTAGTTTGCATCCTATTCAGCTACCGGGTATTTTTTAGTTACTTTGGGGCATTATTTTGTTAATAAAGCTTTTTGCCTTCATACTTATCAGTTTTTGCCCCAAGATATTCATAGATTTATCTAGAGATACTGGATCTTTCACTGCTTACTTGCCTATATACTGCTTAAGTAATCCCCAAGAGATATTGTATTTTTGGTGTATCCATTATTTATCAGCCATTTGAGGGACTTCCTTGTGGGAGCCCTCTATATTTAGTCTTTTCTGTTATCCAAGGCACATTTAATGCCTAAAAATTTAAAAATGAAAAAAAAATCTGCTATGCTATGTTTGCCTAAACTATTTTTCTTATTCATTATTGCCTCAGCCCATCATTGGTGAATATATCCCTGTCTGCTAGTTAAGCTTTAGCTTAATGCTATCATATGTTTCTCTTATGCATATTATCATGGAAGTCTTGATGTGATGGATAAGCTTGTTCGCTTGCTTCGGCATTCAGCGTTCCGTCCATGGTGCCAAGAAATAGATAATTAATGGGAAAAAAGATGATTGTTAGCTAGGGGAGAGTCACTAAATGTTGATTTCATTCACAGATCAAGTGAGAAAAGTGACCAAAAAAGGGAAGAAAAGAAGGAGCAGCAAAAAAACAAATCTATATTAATACATGTATACATTATATATTTCATAAATATATATATAAATATAATTTTTGTACTATTCATCCTCTTTTTCCCTCTAATGGTTATTTTATCTGTGGATCAAATCATGGAAAATGTGTACTGTAATATATATATATACATATATCAATGTATAAATATATGCATGTATGTATATATTTTGCAGTACCCTAATTGCTCCATTTTTGCACCCTTTTTGATTTGTCCAAATTGTTTCCCCAAATATTCTCCATGAACGATTTTCAGAAGAACTGAAATGTCAAATGAACAAGTTGTGGAGATTCCAAATGAAATGTAATCTTTGTAATGTAGTCAAGCTGTCAGATAAATGTGTGTCAATGGATCCAAATTAAATCTCGTTTTCTGAATTTGTATGTCCGGCAGAAGGCTAATTATTTTTACATACAGAAGTTCACTGTGCCTCATTTATAAATTGCTCCCAAAGTTTTCAAAGTTATCTTTTCATATATATATATATAATTTCTGGAGAGACTTCTGTTTATATTTCTTTAGGTATACATCTGTTTGCTGTTAGTTGTACTTTCTGTGAATTTGTATTGCAGTTTACCTTGGCTTTCAGATAAAATTTTGGGCTAGGTGAATGTCTGGGAGCAGTGCAAAACGCATAAATAGCTCTCGGTTTTCCTCTTCTTTTTTTCATTTTATTGTTAACTATTTCTGTCTTAGCCATTTACCTTTATCTTGTAAATAGCAGCAACATTTCAGCTACATAGAAAGCCATTTTCCAGTTCATTCACACGTTAATAATTCAGAACTAAATAGATAGTTTGATACGATGCTCCCAAAGTAAATTTCCCTTAAAGGGTTATTTCGACATCCATGACTAAGTATGCTTTTTGAAGTAGTTGTTCTGATGAGTATAAACCTTTACCTTCGGGCATTTTTATGCCCGTAGAGACACCTCCAAGAGGCAACTCCTCAGATGGCCACTTGAGGTGCTTCCTGGTTCAGTGCTGCACAGTAGGTAGCAGTGCCGTCCAGCGTCCCCATGCTCTGCATGGGGAGGCTGAATTTTCCTCATAGAGATGCATTGATTCAAATCATCTCTATGAGGAGGTGCTGATTGGTAGGGCTAGAGGTAGGGTAAGGGTTAGAGGAAGGTCGGGGTAAGGGTTAGGGTAGGGTTAGGGGTGGAGTTAGGGTTAGGGGTAGGGTTAGGTTTAGTGGTAGTGTTAGGGATAGAGTAAGGTTGGGGTAAGACCACACCTTGAATATGCTGTGCAATTTTGGGCGCTTGTTCTAAAGAAGGATATCATGGCACTGGAGAGGGTCCAGAGACGAGCTACAAACTTGCTAAAAGGAATGGAGCATTTTAATTATGAAGAAAGGTTAAAAAAATTAAATCTGTTTAGTTTGGAAAAACGGCGCCTGAGAGGGGATATGATAACTTTATACAAATATATTCGGGGCCAGTACAAACCTTTATCTGGAAATCTATTCATAAACAGGGTTATACATAGGACACGAGGTCACACATTTAGGCTGGAAGAAATGAGATTTCATCTAAGGCAAAGAAAAGGTTTTTTTACAGTAAGAACAATAAGGATATGGAATTCTCTGCCTGAAGAGGTGGTTTTGTCAGAGTCCATATAGATGTTTAAACTGAAATTGGATAAATACTTACAAAAACATAACATACAGGGATATAATTTCTAATTAGTGGGGTAATAGCTGCTTGATCCAAGGAGACATCTGACTGCTATTTTGGGGTCAAGAAGGAATTTTATCCTAGTTTGTGGCAAAATTGGAAGCGCTTCAGACCAGGTTTTTTGCCTTCTTTTGGATCAACAGCAACAACATTTGTGAGGAATGCTGAACTTGATGGATGCAAGTCTCTTTTCAGCTATGTAACTATGTAAGGAGGGTTAGGGATAGAGTAAGGTTAGAGGTAAATTTAGGGGTAGGGTTAGAGGTACCGGTATGGTTAGCGTTTGGGGTAGGGTTAGGTGTAGGGTTAGGGGTAGGGTTAGGGCTAGGGTTAGATTCTTCTCATCATTCTCTTACTTTTCCCTCCCTCTCCTGTTTTGTCACCTTTCAGAAATCTGAAGCACTTCGGCACTTCCGAAATTCAGCACTTAGGGATTTCAGCAATTTGGCAATTTGGTTCGGTTCAGCACTTTCAAAATTTGGCACTTCCGAAATTCGGCAATTCAGACATTCGGAAGCATTCGAATATCCGAATTGATTAAAATTGTCAGAATTTAAATTTGGAGCGAAACAAATTGCACAGAACTATTAATAACTGATTAATAACTGAACAATTGCAATTGTTATTTAGATTCCTCGAATAGTTCTGCTTTCACTAACTGACAAACTTTGATGCACTTCATCATTGTGAAATATAATAATAATAAAGGGGTTAATATTTTTTCTTTGAATAAAGATAGGGTCATCACAATCAATGTCCTTATGTACTACCAAATCTTTATTACTTGCACAACACTGTGAAAGACAGGAAGATGTTGATGCCCCTGCACCACTCAATAACAAAGTGATGAAGGAGCTAATATTAGTTTTCCTGTAATCCATAAACCTACTACTTCTCCCTCCTGATTGTGGTCAATGCAGAGACACATAACTTTACTGACACTGTCTTTACCTTAGGATGTTTCCAGGGCTTTAATACATGACATGTGGGTACACCAATTTTTGTGACATACCTCACTCTAGAAAATCAACTTTAATGGAGTAAACCCAAGTAATAAAAAAAAAATATTGGATAAAAAAAACAAACAAACAAGAGTCAGAATAATGGAATAAAAAGTAAATAAATAAAATTAATTGTACTTATTCCTATAACAATATGCTGGATCTCCACTTGCTGTCTAGGTAGTCCAACACATTTATATAGGATGAACAATATTGTTACTTCCAGCAATTGGGGTTTTTAAAGGGGGCTTAGTTTTAGCAATATTGCATTATTGTTGTTCTTCGTGAATTTTTTCTTTTTAGGCACAACGTATAGCTGTATAAGTAAACAATAAGGAATTTATTTCACACAGTTTTTATATGTTTTTTTTTCTTTTTAATTCAATGTTGTTACTTTATCAATTGTACATATACACAGAAAGTGCACACACCTACAAAGTACAAATCTTACACATAAAAAATATTTTTTTAGAATAATATATAGAATACAAATATGAATACATATATGTTGATCAACCATTCTTCAGCGTTAAAAACAAATGTATGATGTACTTTTCAAAATGAACTATATTGAACATATTATTTTATTTATGTGGATTATTACACATTATATGCATTAGGATTAATTATTTAAACATATGTCCCATTACAGAGCTGGTTTATTTTCACATAATATATTTGGATCTATAGCTGCAATCTGTGTGCATGTAAGTATATATAAATTAATCGATGAAATTCATCACAACAGATTATATGGGTACACATACACACTGGCACACAACAGAGTGCCAGTTAGATTTCAGGTATTTAAATATCACCGTGGCAGTTGTAAAGAATGGTGGAGGGCAGATAAAAGAATTTAGAACTTAAAAAGCAAGGTTTCATATACTGTAATTCCACATTTGGGCCATCCTGTGTATATATTTATATGCACTACTTAAGAACACACAAGAAGGATTTGGAATTGTTATAGGCAACAAATTAGGAAACAATGTGCAACATCAATCAGCAGTTGCTAAGGTCAGTAAGGTATTGTCATGTATTATTATTATTATTTTATTATTTGCATAGCGCCAGCAAATTCTGTAGCGCTGTACAATGGGTGGACTAACAGACACATAATTGTAACTAGACAAATTGACTGAGAGGAACAAAGGGGTTGAGGTCCCTGCTCAATGAGCTTACAGGCTAAAAGGAGTGGGGTATTGTGACACATAGGGTATAAGTAGTGGTAACAACGTAGTTTGCTAGAAAAGTATTTACTGAGGGCTTAATAGGTAATTTTTGACAGTTGCAGGAGAGGAGTTATGGAGGATGAAAACCTGCTAACAGGTTAATTGATACACTTTCCCAAAGAAGTGAGTTTTCAAAGATTTTTTTGAAGTAGTGGAGACTGTGTGTAATTCTAACAGAGAAGGAAAGGGAGTTCCACAGAAAAAGTGCAGTCATGGAGAAGTCTTGAAGGTGGGCATCAGAGGTGGAAGTATGGAGAGAGGATAGATCTTACTTTGGCAGAGAACAGGGTCCTCGATGGGACAAGCTTGTTTATTAGGGAGGATAGGTAGATTGGAGCAGTAATATGTAGGGGCTTGTAAGCAAGCACCAGAATCTTACATTGAGCCCTATATCTAAATGGAAGCCGATGTAGGGACTGACAGATGTGGGGAAACGTTGGAGGTGCGGGCGGACAGGAAAATGAGCCTCGCAGCAGCATTCATTATAGACTGCAGTGGTGCAAGCTGGGAACATCTAAGACCACTGAGAAGGGGATTGCAGGGAAGGCGAGAGAGAACAACAGCATGGACCAGGACCTTAGCGTCCGGTGTTAAATAGGGGTGAATGAGAGCTATGTTTTTAAAATGGAAGCAGTAGGATTTATTGATCGACTGGACATGACTGGACAATGAGAAGTGAAGGAGAGGTCAGAGACAAAGAGGACACCTAGGCATCAAGCCTGCAAGGTAGAAATGATGGTGGTGCTGTTAACTTGGAGGGAGATAGACACATGAGTAGCAGGTTGAGTTTAAGGAAGTGAGCAACCATCTAGTTGGAAATCGCGGAGAGGCAGTCAGAGACACGAGTCAAGATGGGTGGTTTATGGTTGCATGTTTGAAGGGTGAAGGAAATGTGCCAGAGGAAAGGGAGAGACTGAAAATATTGGTGAGAGAAAGAGCAAGATAGGGAGTCAAAGTGCTGATGAGATATGGAGGAATAGGATTGAGGGAACAGGTGGTGGGGTGGGAGGACCGGAGCAGAGCAGAACAGCGTGACCACCCGGGTTGGGTGATGTATTGGTAGGGGAGGGAGAAAGATTTCCTTAATTGTAGAAATCTCAGTGAAGTGAGTTGCAAAGTTTGAGGTGGACAAGGTGGTAGGAGGGGGAGCAACAGGGCCAAGAAGAGCATCAAAAGTGTGAAATAGGCATTTGGGTTGGTGGGACAGTGTGCTTATGAGGGTGTTGAAGTAATTTACTTTTGCAGAGGAAAGAGCCAGACTCTAGGAGTGCAGCATAAATTTATAGTGGAAGAATTCAGGTGCAGAGTGAGACTTTCTCCAGCAGCGTTCAGCAGTTCTGGAACATTTTTGATGGTATCTGGTCAGCTATGTGTGCCATGGTTGTAATTGGGAGCACTTGCTGTGTTTAAATGTAGGCGGTGCCATGATGTCTAGTTGAGAGGAGAGAGTGGAGTTATAGAGTGAGGTTGCAGAGTTAGGGCAAGTTAGAGTTGAGATGGGTAAAAGAAGAGTTTGGAGTTTGGTGGAGAAATGCTGGAGATCAAGACAGTGGATGTTTCTGCAAGATTGGAGAGTTAAGGGTTTTGAAACTGGGTATGCGGATGTCAAAGGTCAGCAGATGGTGGTCAGACAAAGGAAACTGAACATTGTTAAGATTAGAGGTGGAACAGAGATTGGTGAAGATGAGGTAAAGAGTGTTTCCTACTGTACTCCTGTATGAGTTGCTGAAGTAGACCATTGAGTAAGGCCAAAGGAGGAGGTTACAGAGAGCAGACGGAAGGCATCAGGGCAGTTGAGGTTGTTGATTGGGATGTTAAAGTCCCCAAATATGAGGGAAGGAGTGCTAGAGGGAAATAATTCTCAGGAATAAAATATAATTTTGACTCTTTCTAAATTACTGGTAAGAGCACACCTTGAATATGCTGTGTGATTATCTTTGTAAAATGTGTTTTCTATTACCTTATTCCTCTGCTCTGTCAGATACAATATTACACTATTTTTGCCATCCTTGTCATTTCATATCACAGAATCCGCATAAGCTGGTGAACACACTACAATATCTACTGTACTTCACCTCCCCATCAAGAATTCTGCTATCAATCAAATTAGGGACTATTTTGTAAATACTATTTGACTACTTTTTATTATTAGTGTTGTTTAACATCTCTACCCAACATTTGGCACAACCTGTTTATTTCTTTACCATTACTACATTTTCTTGGATTGTTGGGGTATCCAAGTTTCAGTGTTTGCTGCCTTCTTCCCCTGGAAGAGCCATTAGTTGGCGAAAGGCGCGCCTGGACTTGAATGGGGAGGTGTTGTGTGATTAGGGACGATGGTGTAATGAGATATTAACATGAGACCTAGAAATCACACATTAAAAAATTTAAATCTTTTTATAATGTTTCTATTCTCCTTTTTTTTTTCTTTTCATTTACAAATTAATTTTGTTTTGATTTGATTTTGTTCTAATTTTCTCAACTAGCCTTGGGAGGTGATTAACAATAAGTGGTACCCACAAAGGCACAGCTGAGGGATCTATTCTGTCCTGCTCATATGACCTTTGAATGTTGAACAAGTATTGCTTTTTATACCTACCATTAAATCCAGTTCAAGTTACAAGTTGGCTGAACTGTTTTTTCAACAGATATACAGATAATGTGAAACACAAGAAATGATATGTCTACAGAAATGATACTCGCTCTAAACACCAGTGAGGTATCCCCCTACACCTTCACATTAAGTCATATATAACACACACAAAGAAAATTGGTGGAGCAAGTGGTGGTAAATAAAGATATACTTCCCTCTCTTCGTACTGTATCACTGTAAAGCGAGAGGTACAAAATAGTGCAGATATCTCAATATACAGCATGTCAAATAGATATATATCAAACACACTCACAAGGAAAGAGCCATATGGTAAACCTGGCTCTGGTATGAATCTCCTTGGGATCTCTATTGGGTGATCCCAAACCCCTTTGGTGGTGCTTGAAAGATGTTTGGTACTCCTTTCCCAAGGATAGGCAACAGAGATGTAATAAATTCCAAAGGTAAATTTATCAGATAAAATAATGGATAAAAGAATGCAAATAAAAAAATCTACTAATGTCCAAAATGTTGCCAAAACGCGTTTTGCCGATATGTGGCTTCCTCAGTTGGCGTGGATGATGTTCTGATGTCCTTAGATTTCTTAAATACAGAGATACAGTAAGAAGAGAGGGAAGTATATCTTTATTTACCACCACTTGCTCCACCAATTTTCTTTGTGTGTATATACAGATAAGTTCAGTTATATGCTCCTTAAATCTTCTTGGTTCCTGTAAAAGTGGGTGCCTGAGATTTTTTGTGTTTAATCCCTGGGCTATGCTGATCCATACTCACTCGCACCCTGTGGCATTGTGATTGAGTGCAGTCCCTGTTTCCTTTTTCAGCTATATACTCCTGTCTTTTCTTTTGCTTTAATAGATTTATAATCAGAGATATATATTCCAGTTTATTAACAGTATTGCTATTGTAGTCCACTTATTGTGTGGATTTGTGAACATTGGTAATAGTAATGCAATGTTTAGTTAATACATCTCTTTCTCGTTTTTATTTTAATCAATGGGTTGTATCCATCTTTAGATCTGACATGTATCCATTTAGCTCTATACTGTTGGAAATGCTGTGCCTTTCCCCTAAAGGCTTGGGATGTATTTTCAGATGGTGAATTTGTATCAATCTATTTTTTCCTTATTTTGTCAGTGGTTTGGCTTTTAGAATTTAGCCAATAATCTACCTAATGAGTTTGACATCACTCCCAATGGGATATATTGTACCCAGACCAAGCAACATACATTAAACCTCAAATTCCGGCTTTTTTTATAATTTACGTTTTTAACTAATTGTTGCGAATAGTTAGTATAGTTAGGTGATAAAAATGTGAGGTTTAAGAAGCAGAGACAAAATGAGAAAGTGATACAGTTTAAGTATACATTTACATAACTAGTTAGATACTACATGTATTCCGGAAGACATTAGACAGTATTTATCATATCTTCCTTTAGCTTTAATCCAAAAATTAAATATCAGTTACCCAGTTTTAGCCTTTTATCCAAATAGCAACAAACAAAATGACAGCACAGATGAACCATGGCAAAACTGAAGGGAGATATCTAACTGACAAAAAGGATCTCCCTATAGTTTTCTTCATTCCTCTTGTCTTCAGGGGCTTCTCAATGCGATCCCATTGTGTCAAAATGGCCTCTCTGGCTCCTGCCCACTTTCCAGGACCAGTTAGACGATACTGATAAGGGGTAGTTGTGCCAAAAATTATTTTTAGACCTAGAACTGGATCTGTGAGAAGCAGTTTCATTATATTCGGCTTTGCATTTATATTTGAAGCCAAATCATCCATGTACTCAATGTAATTTACACGCCGACAATTTCCTTTAGCTGTCCCGAACCTTAATAGTAAAACATGAGTATAATTAGTCAAGTTAAAAGATGCACATAGTCATTATTAGATCAATATGTTCATCCCTTACAGTCACTTTCCTATAACATCATGCTAAACAAACCTTTAGAAAGTAATAATTTATAGTTTATTTGGTGATACATAAGGAGAACGTTTAACAATTTACACAAAGCATAAACAAGGCATGTCCTAATTCTGTTCTCTGGAGATCTAATGCACATAGCAACTGGACTAATTGGATTTTTCTCAAAAAGCCACATATGCTAATATTAATTTAAAGTGAACCTGTCAGCAGGTTCACTGTAACTGAAATCTCATTGAATACATTATATCTCAAATGACGTATGCAGTGTACACTATTCTATTTCTATTATTTACCTCCAGTCCTGCATCACAATTTACTTAACTCAGTGGGTGTTACACAACTGTATATAAAGAATAGGGAGGACATTAAATGGGTATGATAAAAGCATGATCTAAATTAGTAGTGTCAAAAACACAGATGTTGCCATTTTTGGGCTCACCATCATACAGTATTAGTTTGAAATTCTTTTGGTCAGAGATTTTTTGTTTGTGTAAGACTCCAGTGAGGTGCAATGATTGGAGCATGGAGGAGTGCACAGGGCTACTCTAAGTAAAAGCACACTACCCCCAGGGTTCCACATTTTATGGCTAGTCAAAGGTTTAAACAATGGAAAAATATCAGAAATATTATACCTTAATGATTATAAAAGCTAATTAACAGTTGCCACTTAACAGTTTATCATACCGTTTCATTCTGAGTTTTTCATTCTCAACCAACTGCTCCTTCATTTCTTTGTTGCTTGGGAATCTGTGCAATCCTTGAAAATATACAAATGATAAATTCAATTAAAATAAAATGTATTTACAAATGTATTATTTTGTTATTTGCATCGGCTTTGATGTTCTTGTTGTTAGGACACACAGGTATTATAGCAGGCGAAGGCAAGGTAAGCAAGGAAGGGTCAGATAGATCAAGTTTCAGTCCTTGCCATTGAAAGAAAAGGTGCCTGTACACAAAACATACCTGTGCAAACATAAAATCCAAAATAAAGTTGTCCAAAGTTAAAAATGTAGGACAAATCAAATCACTTGAAACACACTAAATAAAACAGCCAGAACCATTTTTTTCAGTTCCAGAAGACGCTGTACATACGAGGGATTACAAAGTCTGAACATGACAGGTCTACTTAACGCTCGCTGTTGGGAAGATATAAAAAAGCTAAAGTCAGCATCATAAATCTTAGATTATGCTGGGGGCTGGAGCTTTGAACCAGTGCATCCAAGACTTAGGACAGTTCAGTGGAAAGAGAAACACACAGGTCGACACCTAGGCAGCATGGAGACAATTTTTGTACTTATAAACCAAATGTGTCACATCAAATAAAGGCATTAGTTCATGTGATTATTACAACAAAACCATACCATACTCTTTCATGAATACAGTATGTGGACTCAGATGTCATCAATATTGTTTAGCGAATTACCAAGAAATTACCTGCAGCCACTACTGAAAAATAAGTAAAAGATAACCGCTCCCATTATTTTCTGGAAGTCTTTGGCCGCTAATTAGCAAAAATGCATGTTATCTATATGGCATTGCATGGAAACTCTAGAGCACATAGCACAGATTTTTAAACCATATCAAACACAAATAAAATAAATGTAAATCCAGACACATCATATAAAAAATTAAAACATTCTTTCTATAAGTGCACTGCATATGTCTTTTAATTGAACACGTAACAGAAATAGACCTCAAAAGTTACATAGTTATGTTTCTTCCATAAAACAAAATCAAAGTTTTCTACTCTTTTTTCTAAAACAACTGCAAATCTGTATTGTAAATTACTGATAAATATTTTCTTTTTGAACACAGTCCTTACCTTTGAAAAGTCTCATAGCCCACCGATTTTGAATTTCAACAGTTGCTGCAATGGAACCGACGGGTTGAATAAAGCCAATGAAAAATAATGTAGGCTTCTGCAGGTTAACAGGAAATATATTTTTGTATAAAAATCCCTCATTGAAATCTGCTTGAATGACTGATTCATCCATAAAAGGGAATCTGACTTCATATCCAGTGGCAAAAATGACAACATCAAGATTATCTACTGTAGTGCCATCTACAAACTGAGCAGATGTCTCGGTAAACTTTGTTATCCCTGGTTTCATGATTACTAAACCTGCAAGAATGCGGCTTGGAAGCTCTTCATTAACCAAGGGTTCTTTCATCTCAATGCTACAAACAAATAGGAAAATATTTTATAGTCATTACAAGTGATGTGTATTGTATTGATAAAACATTAAAAATGCCTAAAGGGACATGCATCTCTTTGAAACAACTGTGTCATTCAAAATAAAAATAGTTTTGACCTTGAGCCTCCAGGTCCTTAGCTCAAACATGTTGGCCCTCATGTCGGCCTGGGGCCGGAGGGGTGGCCCAGTCTGCTCCCATTGTGCAGCAACCTTTGCCCATCTCCCTACTTCCATTATGAACATCCCACACATGGGCATCGGCTAAAACTGGACTAGCTCTCTGGGGCACGCTACTGTCAGCCATTCCTATGGTACAGAGCCTCCACAAGTCTACAGGATCCACTGGTCTTCCTCTCATACGACTCCAACATGTTGTGCAATACTCAGTTAGTTCCTCAACGCATGCTTAGCTAGGCATTAGCTTGCCAGTCACTCTGGGACTATTAGTTTAGCATGTTTAATCTGTAATACTCTTCTATGTTTTATTAGCCCGGTGCATTGTTTTAGCATAGATTCATGCAAATCTTACCTGTTACGCAGCATTATCACTAAATGGCAACCACAGCATTATGTCTAGCATTAATTCATATATCTAGCCTGTTGTGCTGCACCCTATTATATAGATGTCTCAGCAAAGTTTAAAGTACTCCTACATGCATCTCTAGCCTAACAGGCAACATTACTATTTTGTGGCAATCTCAGTATGCTATGTGGTGATACCCAACGAAAATACAGCCTGTTGTGCAGCATTGCAGTCTAGTGGTACTCTCAGTAAGGACAAGGTACTGACTACGGCAAACTTACCCTGTTATGCAACACTACTCCTCACTACTATTCTTCTTAAACTCCATTTAAATGTCTGTTGTGATAGGTCAGCGTAGCCTGCTATATTTTATTTGCTTATTTTATATATCAATGAGGCAATGTTAAATGTTGAGGTATCGCTACACAATATATGTTCATCTTTGCCGCCTTACAGCTACACTTACCAACTAAAGTATATTGAGTTTAAAGGAGCACTATAGGCTCAGGAACACAAACATGTATTCCTGACACTATAAGGGTAAAACCACCATCTAGCCACCCTGGTCCCCTCATGCCTCCCTAAATATATTGTAAAATCTTACTTGTATTCAAGTCTACAGCTGCTTATTTTGTGCTTGTTTCCTTTAGACCTGCCCACTGCCTGCTGACATCATCTGAAGTAATCCAATCACAATATGATTGGCTGAGACCGACAAAGAGGCAGATCAGGGGCAGAGCCAGCATGATTCAAACACAGCCCTGGCCAATCAGCATCTCCTCATAGAGATGAATTGAATCAATGAAGAAGTTCAGTGTCGGCATGCAGAGGGAGGAGACACTGAATGTTTGGATGCATTTTAGGAAACTATGACCCAGGAAGGATCTCTAACAGTCATCTGAGGAGTGGCAAGTGAAGTTATCACTAGGCTGTAATGTAAACACTGCATTTTCGCTGAAACAAGCAGTGTTTACAGCAAAAAGCCTGAAGGTAATGATTCTACTCACCAGAACAAATTCAATAAGCTGTAGTTGTTCTGATGACTATAGTGTTGTAACGAGAATATACCCCTACACGCAGGATCCAGCTAAACAGAGGCAAATACAGAGGAGAGATACGTCTACCGGACCTTAGAATGGCCGGACTCGACGTATATGAGAGGAGACAGAGCCAGGAACAAACCGAGGTCAAGGGCACAGAGAGACAGCGTAAACTAGGACAAGCCGGGGTCTGGTACACGGAAAACAGCAAGCCGGCAAACAGTACAGATAAGGATAAAGCGAAAACGAAGTCAGAATACGAAGCCAAAGTCAATACGAGAAAACACAACTGAACACCACAAGCGCTAAAGGGAACTGAAACAGAAACCACGATAGGGCAACGAGCTAAGGGAAAAAGGTAAGTTTAAATAGCTTTTAAACGAAAGTGATTGGCTCCTGTCACTTCCACACCCCCAATAGGTAATTGTATAGGGAGTGTGGTATGACAGGAGCCAATGGGAGCCTTTTGGCAATTAGGCTCCCACTGTCTCTTTAAGAGCGCGCCCGAGACTCGCGGCGCGCTCTTAGTTTCAGGCGGGACACGTGACCGCTTCACGCGGTCACTGCCCGCCTTCCATCCAAAGCAGTCGGATGAGCCGCGCGCGGCTCGTGCAGCCGCAGGACCGCGCGCGGCTTGAAGCAAGGACCGCGACCGGCCCCCGGTTAAGGTAAGTAACGCTACAAGTGTGCACTTAAGCCTGTTAAGGTTTTAATATTCTAATGCTCGGAAGCATGAACCAAGCTTGTGATTTATAGTTTAAAATGAGACAAGCGGACTTTGTTAATAATGTGGCAAATCGCCAGATTGTCTGAATAACTCTGAACTGTTTTGCCTGACCAGAAATGGCCCCAAGCCACTGCTGCCGCAACAATAGCGTATACCTCAAAAAGAGTAGAGTTTCTGTAGAACCCCTACACTTCTTGTAATTCCACTGGCCAATTACCCGAGAGCCATTTGTCTCCAAATATGGCTGCAAAGCCCGTGGTAGCTGCTGCATCCGTCCGAATGACCGTAGAGTGTATGGAAACCTGCGGGAGAAACATGCAGGTTTATAATGCATTTTATTAGGGCACATGGTTTTCGTATGTGCCCTGAAACAGTGAGAGCACACATGCAACAGACGACAGGCGCTATAACCACATGATCCTTCATTAAAATTACTAGAAATCTGTGACTTCCCAAGGTATACGATCTGGCGGCCTAGTTTATCTTTTTCCTGTTTATCAACCCTCGAGGTGCTTGGGGTTGCCATACTGGGGGTGACGTCAGGTGAAACTGGACAGATAATTATGTGGAGGTTGGAGTCGTTAGAGCTACTTGTGCCCTCCCCTGCGTCAGTATCATCTGTTTTGGTCCACGTGAGCCTGAATAGCTCTGCTTTCCTGGCCATAGCTGGGAAAAAGATGCTGCGCTTGCATAGCTCGGCCGTAATGCAGGGAATAGTTTATGACCTGATGGAGGTTGGGCTACCTGTATCGCCCTTACGTGTAGGGGTAGTGGACCTGGCTGGAGTGCTGGGGACTGAAATATCGTCACCTTCATCAGGAACATGAGACATGCTAAAATACAGCAATAATGCCGCTTAGACCTGGGGACATTACTGGCAGGCTAGCTAGTTCCAAGTGGCAAAACAATTCACTAATTGGTGACAGATGAGCCCACACTAGATGCCAAGCGAATTGAGAGGTTCTATCTAGGTTTTGGCTCGAGGGGAATGTTTGCCACCTAACGTCGTGCTGGACCTTGCGACCCTGCTTGCGGCTGATCTCCACCCTACCGGTATGTAAACGGAACCGTATAGGTGCCTTCGCCGGGCGGGAAGTCTGCTAGTTTCAATATTTACCCGACCATGAGACCCGAGTGATGTCCTCGGGGGGAGTGCCATCATCTATCTGCTGAACTCTGGGTGAGTCGGGACAGCGAGTAGGACAAACAGTGAGTAGGGTGAGGAGCTGGAGCAGACACCCATGGTTACCAGGTTCAGCAGGAACCAGCGATTTTGGCGGGAATGGCGGTAGCAGATCATCGGACCAATCACAACAGGCTAGGTAAGGGGGGGAGTGCTTTTAAAGGTCCAAAGCCCCTCCCACAACTTCAGGCCAAGCTTTCATATATATATATATATATATATATATATATTTGTGTTAGGTGCTCATGATAGTACAGAGTAAAATACCATAATGAACGTAGGATGGTATAAAAGAGCAAGTCGGTTGTGGTGTGCCGGAACCGACGATGAGGTAGGCTTGAGAAAGAAGAGGGCCTACCAAGGAAAAGAAAATGAAAAAGGAAAAATAATTATTATAATGTGGTGTGGTGGGAGGGTCATTCAACGCTGACGTCATACGGTATGGAGCCAGGTAATGGGTGTCCCTTAAGTAGGCTAGGGGTGAATAACAAACACCTCCCACAATTACAGGCCAAATGGCCTTAATACTTGTGTTAGGTGCTCATGATAGTACAGAGTAAAATACCATAATGAACGTAGGATGGTATAAAAGAGCAAGTCGGTTGTGGTGTGCCGGAACCAACGATGAGGTAGGCCTGAGAAAGAAGAGGGCAAAATTAAAAAATCTAATTTATTACAGACAACCAATACAAATACACATATCAACCAGACATGTTTTTGAATGCATTCCTTAATTCTTGCACTGGGTTCGGTATGTACCGTGAGTAAGCGGATGATTTCCAGCGCCCCAGTGCTTTTATAACATGAACTGGAATGTTAACAATGGAGGCTGTGGATGCTGCCCCTATGCGGAAGGAGTGCCCCAAGTAGTTAGCTGGGTTGAGGCCCAGCTGAGTGAGTAAAGACCTGACGTAGGTCATGAAGGTTGTAGTGGTGAGTACCGAACTGTGTAAAATTAATAATGGTTGTGATGGTAGTGAGTTATGATGCTGTATGAATGCATCAAGAATCGCGACGGGGCACCACCTGTTGTGCGTAGGATAGTACGCTATTTTTACTGATGTATGAGGACTGGTCTTGGAGTGAGGCAGAATCAGGATGTAATGATCCATGTGTTTTGTCAAGTGGGAATAGAGGAGAATAGGAGTAGATTGTGTGGTGTTGGTCGTAGTGAATTCTCTAGGTCGAACAGTTTAAATTGCTGCTTTGATGACAGAGTTTGTGTTGGTGTCAAAAAGTTTTAAATCAAGCAGGTTAGACAGTGCGCTGAAAATATGGTTGTCTATGGGTAGCCTCTGTGATTTATGTGTGGGTTCAGATCTCTGAATGCCCCTGAAGATAGTCTTAATCTGGTGAGAAGCCATAAAACTTGTGTTGTTTGGTTGTAAGGTTAGCATATGGTGTTGAATGCCTGTTAGATAAAGTTTAATGGTGTTGTATGACATCTTAAGTTTAGGGTGGCAAAAAGAAGCGAACCCCAAAAATGATGTCATGACAAATGGTTGCATGATGTTATGTTCCAAAAGGAATCTTTTGAATAATGTAAAGGCCCTGTCGTATGTTTTGTGCGTATTGTTTGACAGTGCCAATTGGGACAGTGCCCTGCTATGATGCATGATGGCGTCTAGTCCAGTACTAGTTGCTGAAATGTTGGAGTAGTTGTGGCTGTTAGCGCGGCTGACGGGAGTGCCTGATGGAATGCCTGGAATTTAAAACAAGACAAAATGTCAGCAGCTGTGTTACATACACCTGGAACATGGAAACAAAACAGGAAGAAATTATGACAAGCAGCCAACCAAGTGACTTTCCTCAGAAATCTCATGATGGTAAGGGATTTGGAACGACCTTTGTTGATGATGTGACAGGTTGCCTGGTTATCTGAGTAGCAACGTACTGACAAGTTTGTCCATATATGACCCCATGCTATGGCAACCGCCACGATGGGATAGATCTCAAAGAGAGCTGAGGTAGTGGAAAAACCCTCCATATCCTGAACTGCTGTAGGCCAGCTGCCCCAAAGCCATTCGTTCCCAAAAATTGCTGCAAAACCTGTGGTAGATGCTGCATCTGACCAAATGGTAGGTGATGAATCAGTCAGTTGCGGGAGGAACATACTTTTACCATTCCAAGTGGTTAAAAAGTTCTTCCACATGCGTAAGTCTGTCGTAACTTGGGTATCTAAGGACAACCTGTGTGTGTCGTGTAGGAATAGTGGAAATAGATACAAGAGTCGTGATATGAAGGAGCGGCCTTGAGGTATGATACACATGGCAAAATTTAGAGAACCCAGCAGGGACTGTAGTTCTTTGCGGTTGCAAGTACTGAGCTGAAGGTAGTGGTTGATGTAGGTAAGAATGTTTCCTATCGTGTCCTGTGGCAGGCTTGCTTGCATTGTGGTTGAGTCTAATTGAATACCCAGGAATGTGATGATCGTGTCTGGCCCCTAGCTGCTCGAATAGACTGTCTGGGAAACCTAGCTGTAAGAATAGACTGAAGGGTAGCTTTGAGACTACTGGGAGGGGAAGTGTTCTCCTCGACCAGTAAGAAATCATCCAAGTAATGTAATACAGTAGGGCATCTGGCTATGTTCAATAGTAACCAGCACAATGCTTTGGCAAATGTGTCGAAAATAGCAGGGCTACTTTTGGACCCAAAAGTTAAGCGGGAGAAAAAGAATAGTAGTTCCCGGACCACTTGATGCCATGCAGGTGCCACAGTGTAGGGTGAATTGGCAGCAATTTAAAGGCGTGAGTAATATCGGTCTTAATAAGCCATGCTCCGACCCATGCCTGTATGACAGATGTAATGGCGTGATCTATGGTAGTGTATTGCAGGGAGAATTCTTTGGAGGGTATGATGGAATTGAGACTGGGGTTAGCCGATGAGTGTGGTGCAGACAGGTCAATAATGAGTCTCTGTTTAAGGGAAGATTTCCCTGTGACAATACCAATGGGGTTAGTGCGCCATTCGTTGAACGGAGGAGACTGGAAAGGCCCCAATAAGAAACCCTCAGCAACTTCCTGGGCTATGAGAGTGTCAACAGCTGTGGGGTTGTGCTGTGTGGATTGTAGATTAGGGCATTCCAGAATCCCAGACAGTATGTGTAGAATACCCGTGTGGAAGCCTTCTGTTAAACCAGAGATAAGAAAATCTACCAAGTGTCTAGACGGGTGATGTGACAGACATTCTGTAAATACAGAAATGTTAATGGACGTTAGGTATGGCTTAGGGTACATTTTATTTGGACACATGGTTTTGGCATGTGCCCTAAAACATTTTAAACAGATATGCAATAATCTACATCCACTATAATTACAAGGCCCGACATTGAAATTATTACATATTTGGGACTTGCTCAGAAACTTGATCGGGCTTCCCAGTTTGTCTCTGGTCAATTTCTCTGAAACACCAGAGGAACTAGCTCCTTGCATGGAAGCATGTTCGTCCGCCGTGTTGGGACAGAAATTTGTGGTATGCGCCGTAGAGGAGCAGTATGCACAAGCCGGTGTTCTTAGACCTGCAAAGTGTCTGCAAAAAATGACGGTATCAATCCTACCCCAGTTGGATCTTGTTCCATACTGTGAGAAGGCCCCAGGCACTTTTGCAGAAAAAGACCTATGGTAGTCATAAAAAGCTGATCCACCATATTTGTTGCCCAGGTCTACCAGCTTGTGCATATAAAGATCGAACTCCTCTCATCTATTGGGATAGACCGCACAGATGACATCCCGGTAAATACCAAAGGCCAGTACAAACTCGGGGATAGTCAGTTTCCTGTTTAGGCGGGCATCCCTAGATCTGACCACAATAGACACATTATCATATGAATAAGTCTTATTTTCCACAATATCCTGGGAGGCAATCAGCAGAGAAGCCAGGTTGACGTTTTTACCTTCCAAGATATCTTTTTTAAGGTGCTCTGGGATCATATGAGCAGGGCTAGCTTCCTGGTCCTCCTGGGTAATGGCTGGAGCAATTAATAGCAAGTCGGCTGGTGCTGGGGAAGGCCCGGCTAGGGTAAGGGCCGTGGTGACCGACTCAAGTTTCTCCAGCCTGGAGTTGACCTTGCTCATGGACGCCATGAATGATGACAACATGGAATGTATGTCGCCCTGGTTGGAGTGTCTGGGCCCTTCCACAGCATCCATGTTGTTAGTTGAAGTGCGTAGTAATTTGAAAAGCTCTGCTTTCCTTGCTGTAGTGGGGTAGGGCATTTGCCATCTCCTCAATTCAGTGGTTATATGAGGGATCGTCCAGGATCTGATCGATGCTGGACTGGTTACCTCTCCTCCTTGTGTAGGAGTAATTGCTCTAGCCGGGGTGCTAGGCAGGGAGAAATTCTCTAACCCTTCCAGAGACATAATAAAACAAAACAATTAATTAGTGTATGAAAACCACCGAGATTGTACTGGCAGGCTAGCTAAGCCGGATGGCGAAACATTAATCCTGTTTGGTGACAGGTGAGGCCCTGCTAGTTGCCAAGTGGCTTGAGAGGCTCTATCTATGGGCTGGCGCAAGGGGATTCGAGGCCACCCGTCGTAGTGGCAGGATTGTAGGCCTCTCGGTGACTGTAACACAGAAAACAGGGTAAGGGAGTGACAGGTGAGGCCCTCTCTATGCGACATACGAGGCGACTAGCTCACGTGTGGCCCGATGGGTGTTTGCCTTCCGAACGTTGAGGCGGGGTGTTGGCCTCGCGGGACCACTAACCGATGGCAAATGCCAAGAAGGGGTAAATACCTATTGGGGAGCCTGTGACCCTATTGCCAGTACACTAACCTAGGGGGGAGGATGAAATGTATGTAAGAATACCACGTGAGCAGGCGTACGTACCTGGTAGTATGAGTATATCACTGCAAATTCGTATGGAGAAATATATAAACCTGGACAGCCTGAAACATAGTTACATAGTTACATAGTTACATAGTTACATAGCTGAAAAGAGACTTGCGTCCATCAAGTTCAGCCTTCCTCAGAAATGTTGTTGCTGTTGATCCAAAAGAAGGCAAAAAACCTGGTCTGAAGCACTTCCAATTTTGCCACAAACTAGGAAAAAATTCCTTCTTGACCCCAAAATAGCAGTCAGATGTCTCCTTGGATCAATCAGCTATTACCCCACTAATTAGAAATTATATCCCTGTATGTTATGTTTTTGTAAGTATTTATCCAATTTCAGTTTAAACATCTGTATGGACTCTGACAAAACCACCTCTTCAGGCAGAGAATTCCATATCCTTATTGTTCTTACTGTAAAAAAACCTTTTCTTTGCCTTAGATGAAATCTCCTTTCTTCCAGCCTAAATGTGTGACCTCGTGTCCTATGTATAACCCTGTTTATGAATAGATTTCCAGATAAAGGTTTGTACTGGCCCGAATATATTTGTATAAAGTTATCATATCCCCTCTCAGGCGCCGTTTTTCCAAACGAAACAGATTTAATTTTTGTAACCTTTCTTCATAACTAAAATGCTCCATTCCTTTTATCAATTTTGTAGCTCGTCTCTGGACCCTCTCCAGTGCCATGATATCCTTCTTTAGAACAGGCGCCCAAAATTGCACAGCATATTCAAGGTGTGGTCTTACCAGCGATTTATAAAGAGGCAAAATTATATTTTCATCCCGAGAATTTATGCCCCTATTTATACATGACAAAATCTTACTGGCCTTAGCAACTGCAGATTGACATTGCATATTGCTGCCTAATTTGTTGTCTATAACAATGCCCAAATCCTTCTCGTGTGTGGTTATCCCTAATTCACTACCATTTAGTGTGTAAGTTGCTTGTGCATTCTTAACCCCGAAGTGCATAACTTTGCATTTCTCTATGTTAAATTTCATCTGCCATTTTAGTGCCCAGTCCCCCAATCTATCCAAATCTCTCTGCAACAAAGCAATATCCTGCTCACATTTTATTACTTTACAAAGTTTTGTGTCATCTGCAAACACTGATACATGGCTTTCAATGCCTATTTCAAGATCATTTATAAATATGTTAAATAGAAGTGGTCCCAAAACAGAACCCTGAGGGACACCACTTACCACTTTTGTCCAGCCTGAAAATTTACCATTAATGACAACTCGTTGTACTCTGTCCTTAAGCCAATGTTCTACCCAAGAACAGGAATATTCATCTAGACCAATTTCTTTTAGTTTGAAGACTAACCTATTGTGAGGAACCGTATCAAATGCCTTGGCAAAGTCCAAGTAGATCACATCCACTGCAACACCCTGATCTATACTTCTACTTACTTCTTCGTAGAATGCAATTAGGTTAGTTTGACATGACCTATGTTTCATAAAACCATGCTGATTATTGCTAATAACAAAGTTCTTCCCAATGAATTCCTGAATGTTATCCCTTAATAGCCCTTCAAATATTTTCCCAGTTACTGAAGTTAAGCTCACAGGTCTATAATTTCCAGGCAAGGATTTTGAACCCTTTTTAAATATAGGAACAACATCTGCCTTCCTCCAATCCTCCGGTACAACACCTGAAACAAAACGGTTAAAACGGTTAAAAAAAAGTTAACATAGTGAGTGTGGTCTGTGTGGGAATGGTGTAGTCTGTGTAGCCCGTACCAGAGGTGTTTTAAGGACTTGATTATGGAGATTAACTGGAAAATGGCACGAAAGTGTAGTGAATGCCATGACAACATAAATGTACTAAAAGCCAAATGATGCAATGTCTTCTAATGCCAGGATTCTGGCTAGAAACCGAGGGGATGTATGATGGGTGGCCATGCAGACGTATAATTAACAACAAAGGGGAAGGGGTGAAAACAATTCTCCAAAGTGATGATGTAAAGTTCTATATGACATTACTGTAATGAAAAGACATATGATTGGTTGGATCAGTGCGTGTGATTCAACCCGAGAATTCCCTGCTTGGAAAAAGGAAACCGTACCCTCATGTATATGTCGTGGTCATAAAACGTGACTGAAATGGATAAGTATAGAACAACCCCTGAAAGCGTGGGAGTCAAATAATCCATACAGATATGTGAACTGGTTGTTATGGAAACCAATACAACCCAGATACCTTTAAACAGTAAATAGAATTATTCTATATCCAGTAAGCATAAAACAATCGTTTAACTGAATGGTATAGGCATGAAATGATGTATGTAATCCACGAAAATAATTTATGTGAATACATGAACAAGACCATTACCGAAACCCTATGGCAAGGGAAAACAGAAATGAATCGAACAGTTTAAACGTATGGAAACCCATGTGAACAGGCAAGCGACCTTCCAAGCATATCATGAACAAGTGCCGAAAGGTGAAATAACTGAAAGGATAGCTCATTTTGCCGAAAACACAGAACAGATTTAGGCGACATGACAACCCTTAAAACCCAAAGCAATGAAAATGCCGAATATTGCACGAAATGATTAAACGAACAGATTGTCCAATTTGCAACATAACAGGGAAAAGAACGGGGTCAAGAGAGGCAGGATGGACGGAAAGGCCTGTAACAGGATTCCTGGACACAGCTTGCCGCGGAAAAAACTCGTGGATACTGAAAACCAAGATGGCGTCTGAGAGAACCCGGAAGTGGATCCTCATTCAACGCTGACCTCGAACGGTATGGAGCTAGGTAATAACGTAGGGGTGAATAACAAGCACCTCCCACAATTACAGGCCAAATGGCCTTAATACACATATATATATATATATATATATATATATACACACACATATATATATATACATATATATACACACACATATACATATATTTGTGTTCGGGGCAACATTGGTTATGATATGAAGTAAGATTGTTGTTAGCAAACCTGTGATAGGAAAAAGTAAGATGAGGTGTGCAGAAACCAACGTATGCTGTAGGCCAGTGAATAAAGTGGGCCTAAACTAGTATGGTGAATAAAGGGTGTGGAAGGTGGGGCAGCAGCTTGTCAGACCAATAACTATAGGGTAAGGAAGGGGATTCCCTTTTAAAGGTCCATAAGCCCCTCCCACAACTTGAAGCCAAACCTTCCAATCTGTGTTTGGGGCAACACAGATTATGATATGAAGTAAGATTATTGTTAACAAACCTGTGGACGTGCTGACTTGATGCCGTAGATGCGAACCCTATCCTAAACGAGTGTCCTGAAGAATGGCTAGAGTTCATATCGAGCCTTGTTAACAATAACCATACATATAACATGACTTAGAGGTAGTGAGGATGGTTCCGTGAAGTGACAGTAACGGAAGAGATTAGATATTCGGTACGGTGAGGAGGTAGGGATCGAAAACCTTCACCGGCACCATATATTATTCGTGGGATAGTATGGAATGTGGACGGGTTGACCCAGTTGACTCATTTTGGTCACGGGTAGAGTCAGTATGTAATGATCTTGATGTTTAATTAGGTAGATGCTTTGAAGGCAATCTTGTGCGTTGTGTTGACCACCGATGGTGAAATCTTGTGACCTCAGGAAGCCGTAAAAGGCCAGGTGAATAGCGGTTTCAGAGTTAGTGAGGGATTTGAAAGGGGCAGAATCTAGCAAATTAGACATATTTTTGTATACCCTTAAGTATAGTCGGATTGGATAGGATGAAAGAAAATTGGCTTTGTTGGAACATAGAGAAACATGTGATGTTGAATACAAGTCAGGAGTAACTTGATGGTGTAGTGAGATAGCCTAAATTAAAGGTGGCAAAAAAGTAGAGAACACAACCAGAGACATAATAACCAACATTATGTAATGAAGGACCACTTACTTGTGACGTGAATAGTAATGGAAAGACTTGGTGAGAGCAATTGCTGGGAGACCACTAAGGACACAACTTGAAATACCTTAGAACCTGGAGTAATACCGTATACATTAAAATAGCTGAATCTGCCAGACACATGAGCCCTACGAGGGCTAAGGAAATAGTTGTAAACATGTAAGTGACAATCAACATATACCTTGCAAACAATTGAGGGGTAACACGAGTGACTTAGACTAAACCAGGTGGCATGAACATGAAAATACCAGCATATGACGTCAACCATAACCTAATAGCATTGAGGCATATAGCAAAATACTAATAAAGCAAAAACTCTGGAAAGTAAGTGAATTGTGAACCTGTTACATGTATAAGCCCCTGTTGCCTGAAAATAATGGGATGGGCCAGAGACAGATGAACGTAGTGATGAACGTAGATAAGTGATTACTATAACGAGGGCCAAGTTGACAAATCAACTTATATAGTGAAATAATAGAGTAGAAAGGGTTGAGAACCGGAAAAGTATCAATACTGAAGAAAACCAAAAAATAGGTAATTAGTATCAGTATCAACAACAATATACAATGAAAAGTATCTACAAGGACCATAGCGGTGGACAATTCAAGCTAACAAGTGTATGAGAAGCCAACCAACAACCCATAATTAGTATAACTAAACCAAAGTAAACCTTTGTTAGCTGATGAGTCCCATAAGGGTTGTAGTTAATGTAAGTACAGTAAATGAATATACAAGTTAGTTTATATTTGTGAACCATATGTGTAGGTCCAAGTTGGGCTTGACATGATTGATCCAGTCAATAGCAACATTTAGCCATGTAGGGGGCCAAGACATATAATAGAAGTCGGTATGTTCCAGTAAGGAGCCTTATACCGGAAGCTAAAGAAGGCATCGCTGTGAAGCTACATATTAATGAAATGCTGAATATGATGGTAGTGAAATTCGCCCTAAAAGAACAAACATACAGTTAATAGAAACTGATTAAATCAGCTGTGGCAGGCCCGCCATGACGACTTTTATGAGTACGAGGTAGTGCCGGCTCAACTTAAAGTTTACATGTTTTAGTATAATAATGATGTCACAATATGTCTGATAGGTGTGGCATCACAACCTATCTATATCCTAATTCACCTATTAGTGTAAAAACTTTCAGACAGAATGTAGGATAGCATGGCAGAAAGTCATTGGATATCTGAATGTACAGGCGCACATGCTCAATATAGAACTGTGTTATGATCGTATGCGTACGGAGGATCCTATGAGGGTCAGCGTCCCGTTGACGGCATGGTGCGACAACGTATTTCTAACTAATCCTTGTTTTACTTTCCTTTTCTCATTTACGTATCTAAAAAATGTTGTGTCACCTTTTTGTACTAACTGTGCTATTTTCTCTTCTGTGTGTGATTTTGAAGCTCTTATAACTTGCTAAGCCTCTTTCTGCCTAATTTTAAAGATCATTCTGTCTTCCTCACCACAGTGGTTCCTGTCAGTCTGTTACTGACAAGCAGTGCAACTTTTAAAGAATCCCATTTCTCTTGGACTCCATTTAAATTGCTCCAGTCTGATAATGACTCCTTTACACTAATTCTAAAAGTCTGTTTTTCTAAAATCTAAAACTTTTGTTTTTGTGTGGTGTGACTCAGTCACTGTTCTTATATTAATCCACATTGACTGATGATCACTGGATCCTAAACTGTCACCTACAGTCATATCTGTTACCAAATCTCCATTTGTTAACACTAAATCTAGTATGTCCTCTTCACGAGTTGGCTCCTCAACAACTTGTTTTAGAGACAATCCCACTAGGGAGTTTAGAATATGTGTGCTCCTGGCACAAGCAGCTATTTTGGATTTCCAATTCACATCAGGAAGATTAAAGTCACCCATGATGATAAATCCCCCATTCATTGTCATTTTAGCTATTTCCTCAACTAGTAGATTATCTAACTTTTCTATTATCCTGGGGGCCTATAAATCACACCTACACGAGTTACTGTGTGATAACCCAAATGGACTCTATGTTCGCTTCACTACAAAGAAAGTCTGTGTGGTGTTAGAAAGTGAGGAAATGCAAAAGCAGCAGACAAGAGAACTGCAGGTTTAGCTAGCTGTTTAAGATTATACCCCAATGAAAATTACCTAATTAAATGCTTGCAAGCTGTCCCTTGGGGCGTATCTACTAAACAGTGAATTACCACACAATGTTGGTCAAATGAGTACCTGAATACCCAGAGGGTAGACAAATATTAAAATGTAGGGTGACTAACTGAAATGCATATGATACAATTTTATGAATTTGAGGTAATTTCGTAAGAACATTTAAAACATTTAGAAGATATCCTCCTTTAAAGAAAATAAGGAATTTTACATTTTTTGTACAGAGAATGTATATACAAGTTTATATTTTATTTCCTTTACCACATGTATATGCCCAAGTTTGGGCCTGACATAAATTTAGACTGTCAGTTGCAACACCTAGCCACATAATTACTAAATAAAGAAGGCTCAAAAAGTGCATGAATACCCAGGACAGACAAAGAAAACTTTAAAAAGTAGAGTGACAGTTACTCCTGGCATGTACCTCCAGCTACTGGCTTACCCTCTATCAAACCCACATACCGTAAATTTTTTTTACAAAGTATTAGAAGCCATACCACTGTTAACGATTGTTTACTGTTCTGATCGCACCTGCTGTTGTGGCTATGCGACATTGTTTGTTACCTTATGCACGACCAAAATAAAGAATTATAAAAAAAAAACAAAAAAACATAGAGTGAAATATTAAATTGCAGGGTGACTAACTAAAATGCATATGATAAAAGTTGATATGGCCTAGTAAGGGCCAAATACAGTAAGCAGAATGAGGCATCTCTGCCAAATACAGTATGCAGAATGAGGCATGCTATGTACGATTGAAATAGGCTGAATTTGCGTTACTAGTAAAATTTGCCATAACCGAATGACTGAACAAACAAATTTACGGTTTTGTTAAAAAAAAAAACAACAGTTATAGAAGCCATGGCTGGGCTGGACGCTGCAGTTTCCATGAGCTTCTAATGAGGCAGCTGCTTACTAGAGTGATGTAAAACAAATACTTGCCTGAGCCACACTAGGCCACGACCAGCTTGTTTGGAGTTTAGGCAGTTTGTGTTGATGACCTTTGAACTGGAAGTAGATGGTTCTGTACTGAACCAGACAGTCTCATCAGCCTGCAGCTCGTCAGGTAGGGTAGGGGGAGTCTCTTTAAAAGGTCCATAAGCCCCTCCCACAACTTCAGGCCAAGCCTTCCAATATATATATATATATATATATATATATATATATATATATATATATATATATATATATATATATATATATATATATATATATATACAAAGAATGATAGGAGTTGCACTCCAGCTCTCCTTATTAATTGCCCGGTGCTCGGCTGCACAAATGTATAGTTTTTAGAAAAAAGTCAGCACTCAAGGACTTTCAATGTACTAAAAGAATTCAAAAAAACCTTTTAATCCAGTTGTTCAAAGAGGTCAATGTTTCAGTCCATCGTCGTGGACTTTCATCAGGACATTTCATGTCCTGATGAAAGTCCACGACGATGGACTAAAACGTTGACCTCTTTGAACAACTGGATTAAAAGGTTTTTTTGAATTCTTTTAGTACATTGAAAGTCCTTGAGTGCTGACTTTTTTCTAAAAACTATATATATATATATATACACACACAGAGTTGTAATCAAATGTATTCAACTCCTATTAAAAAATTCAGATTTTTTGACAAAATGTTAAGACTTTCAGCTGTTTGCAATGAACACATCAGACAAATGCAATTAAAATAGCTCCGCACAATGAATGCATCAGGTTGTTACCCCAAATTCAGCTGAAAATGCAACTTATAATTCAAATTATTATTCAACCCATTCATGGCAAGCATCTTTAGTACTTTAACCCCTTAAGGACACATGACATGTGTGACATGTCATAATTCCCTTTTGTTCCAGAAGTTTGGTCCTTAAGGGGTTAAAGGCACCCTTTTGATGTTATGATCTGCTGCACATGAGTTGCATAGTCAGACACCAGCTTCTTGCAGCTTTCCTGAGGAATCTTACCCTATTGCTAATGAGCAATGGACTCCAGTTCAGTAATATTCTTGGGTTTTATGTGCTGCAACTGCATTCTTCAAATCCCACCAGAGATTTTCTATGTGGTTCAAGTCAGGTGACTATGATGGTCACTGTATAATTTTACAGGTCTTCTTCTGCAACTAAGCATTGGTGGAATTGAGATGTGCTTGGGATCATTGTCTTTTGGAGGGTCCAATAACGCCCAACATCAGCTTCATCAAAGACGGCATGATGTTTTCTCCTAAGATTTCCTGCTACTTCAATTAATTAATCTCACCTTCGAAATGCTTCAGGTTTCATGTGCCAGAGGATGAAAAGTAGTCCCAGACCATCACAAAACCACCACCATTAATAACTGTAGACAGAGTGTTCTTTTCAGCATATGGTCCTTCCCCTTCCTCCAGACATACCGCTGATCAATTCGTCCAAAACATTTCAGTTTTGCTTGCTCCACAGAACAGAATTCCAACACATCTGTGGCTTATTTATATGATTTTGTGGGATTTAGATATGACTTTCTTTGTGCTTTTGGGTCAGTAGTGGTGGACTTCTGGCATGGAAACCTTCTGCGTTTAGCACACGCTTTACTGTGCTCAATGAAACCTCAGTGCCTATTGCTTCCAAGTCTTACTGCAGGTCTTTTGTAGTCACTCAATGATTTTTCACAACCAGCCTTCTCAGAAATCTGGTTACATAGAAACATAGAAACATGGTTGCAGCTATTGAAGCCATTGCTTCCTTTTTCTGCCCCATCCAGGTAGTTAACCACTGTTCCTTCAACTTTAAACTTGCTGTCAGTGCAGTTGCTATCTTTTTGCATCATGTTCCTTGTTTGTGAAGGGCAATGATCTCTTCTCTTAATTTTGTGGACCATTTTTTTTGACTTAGCTATATTTTGAACATGCCATCAAACAAAACACTTAACAAACCTTTTGCCAGTTCAAGCATTTCAAGTGTCCCAGCTCAGGCACACCTGGTGTAACTGATGAAGCTCTTGGTTAGTTGCATCAAGCGTGCTTGAGACAACACTTGTTTTGCATATTTGGGCTGTTTGAGGTAATCTGTTTAGGGGGTTGAATCATTTTGAGACTGGATAAATCATTATAAGCTGCATTTTCAGTTGTGTTGAGCTATTTCAATTGTTTTTGTTTGATTTGTTTATTGCAAACAGCTGGAAGTCTGAAAACTGAGATAGGTGAATTATTGGATGGATGAGAGGCTCAGAGGCGTGCCAGAGAAAACAAATTCACAATTTTTATGGTGAGTATATAAAAGTTTGTTACATAGTTTTCAAACTTGTCTTGCTTTATTTTAGTTTCTATATTTGTGTAAAAGGATGTGTTTGCATATCTATAAAAATATCAAGTGATACATGTCCCTTTAAAGCTAAATTCAGAGCTCCACTATTTTTTATCAATCATAAACATAACCATATACAAAGGGAGATGGGGGTGGGGGTGTCAGCATGTAAGCTGAACACATGATAATTATCTGTATATTAACACTTGCAATATTATTAGTTATGCAAATGTCTATTTCTATATATACAAGTTGAATTTTGTATTTATGTCTCCCAATTACTTAAGCAGGTCCATAACACGTGTTAAGAAGAATATGTGCAATAAAAGACTGCTTTATATTCTTTGCATAGAGATAAGTATGGTTTTCAAAGGTTGAGGATAGAGTGGCAATGTAGTAGGGGTAGTCACATACAAAAACTCTTTAACATCGATCCTAAACCCTCTGCAAATATGGTGAGGATGTATTAAAGAGATAGTTGTTCCAATTATTCTAGTGACAGTAGTTCTAAATGTCTTTGTGACCCCTGCCTCAATTAAATAAACCTCAAATTGCAAATACCAGGAATAGCATATTTTTAAGAATACCCCATACAAGCTGTAATCAACTTACCATTCTGGCTTAATGTCATAGAAACCATGATCAAATTGGTCATTCATATATTTTTCATATAAGAATCGTGATAGAGCAGGTGGCCCAGTAAGTTGGATCCAGTTTTGGAAACGAGTTATGAAACTTAAATCAAAAGGATATCCGTCTCTTCCAAGTCGTCGAAACATGCAAACACCTCTTTTTGAGCTTAGATATACCTGCATGGCAAGTTAGAGACAGAAGAGTTCTGAGCGAGTGACCAGGTGGCAGTGACATTATCCATTTACTTTAACTTGCATGTAGGATCACTGAATGTGTACGTCAGTTGCTATAAATGTCACAAATTAATTGTAAAATGTAAAGCAAAACTCAAAACCGGCAGATAGCATCAAAATTATTTAAAAGTGAGATGAAAATTCTATATGTATTCACAACTGCTAACCTGAGTTTTATAATTAAACCTAACACCATCAAACAAGAGTCATTATAAGGTTTTGTGAAAGTGTAAGTGACAACAATAAAAAACAATTCAGAGACTGGACATACTAGGGCGATAGACAGAATCATAGTCTGCTGTGTGAGCGGCAGATAGAACATCAAAAAATGTTTGTGGTTCCCAGAACCTCCTTGTACCTGTGAAGGACCAGGTGACCTGGCTACCTAAAATTAAGATGAACATGAGTCACAATGATCCCTCATAATCAGCTAACACAGCAGATAATCCAGTCATGTTTTCATGAGAATGGTAAAATGGTTAAATAATTAAGGAAATAGTCCCAGTCTTATTTGGAATTCATTATTATGGAGCTACCATGCTGGATGAAAAGCAGATGGTGGGAAATATGATGAGCATATCTGATGAACAGAAGGGGTGTAACTATGCATCACAGGGCCCTGGTGCAAGAATCATTACATTTACATTCTCAGTGATACACATACACTGGCATATGCTCACTGACACACACACTCACTGACAGACACTGACAGACACACACACTAACTGACAGACACATACACACACACACACACAAACACACACACAATCCCTGATTGGACACACACTTGCTGATAGACATGCATATACACTGACAAACACACACACACTCACTGAGAGATACATACCCGGCACCTATTCTGACCCACCGCACATTGAGAGGCCCCCTTCCTCTGCCATGAGAGGTGTAACGGCACCCCCATGCATAAAAAGGTTAAACCGCCGTTTAGTAGATCTTCCCTTCCAGAGACACAGGCACAGCTACTGTAGACACCAATCCACCGAACTGGAGAAGTATATGAATGCCATAAACAGCCGAACCGGAACCATACGAATGCTGTAAACAGCCGAATAGGAAAAACCATACGAATAGGTTTACACTCCTAGCAGTCAAACTGGAACAGCATACAATAAATCCCCCCAAGAACGAGACAAGGCTCTGTGTTGAGGGTCAAGCAGTGAACAGACAGAGCTGTGGGTTTACTGTTCTTATATACACCTTAGTACCACCCACAGGGTTTTGGAACACAACCAATAAACACATACAATGCACTCACACTCCCACACAAAATCCTCCCCTCTGCCTGTGATACAATTACCTTACACAATGGGTAATGCAATTATCACAAGCAGAGAAATACAATTTTTCCACATTATTCATAACTTGAAAAGTATGCATCACATTCACATTACATTTTCAGAATCAGCATACTCCAAATACAAACATATGTCAAAATCATCCAAATTGGTCCAGTGGTTCAAAAGATAGATCGTAGTCCTTTGTGACCAAAGGAAGCATGGATTTTCTGCCCAAAACCAGTTCCACAGAGTCTTCTATCCTGGAGATAATTGGGAAGTAATCCAATTATCTCCAAGGACAGAGGCAAAACTCCATTGAACACATAGCAGCAAAAGACAATAAAACACATAAAAACATATAACTGTGCAGCCATTGCACAAAACAGGTACATTCAACATATCCCCAGATAGCTCAGATCTGAGCGCACATTATTACTGAATGGCGCTCAGAGCACACACATACAGTTCAATTGCCATGGAGCCAAAGTCTTTCCCATAGTCTTTCATTATACAAATGGGCTCCATGGCATAGCTATCTGGGGTATCACCGCTCAAACAGGGCCAGCACCGAATGACCCGGCTTTCGTGTCTCCGCAGGGGAAAATCAAGCGTTTCAACATGGGGCCATAGTCTAAAGGCAGCAGGAGGGCAACCAGGCTCCTCCAATGCACAATGGTGAGATTGGTCTCATCACAAGAGGTAAAACAGCAGGGAGGGGGGCAATGTGTATAAATGTGTACACAGTTGGTGCTACTTTCACCTAGGGTGCTCGCTCTGTGAGGGAAGATGCTTAGTACTGTTGTCTATTCTACCTCTACTCCTACTTGGGAAGAAGGGGCGGGAGACATGGATGGAATGTGTAAAGAGGTATGGAGGGGGAGAAATGAAAGGGGTAGGGGTATGGATGGAATGGATGGAAGGGGTAGGGAGGTATGATGGAAGATATATGGATAAAGGGGAAGGGAGATATGGACAGAAGAGGTAGGGAAATATGTGGGGGAGATATATGAATGGAAGGGGTAGGGAGGTATGGAAGTAGGGAGGTATGGAGGGAAAGATAGGGAACTGTGGATGGAATAGGGAGGGAGACATCGGGGAAGAGATATGAATTGAAGGGGCAGGGAGACATGTGGAAGAGATATGGATGGAAGGGAGGAGGGAGACATAGGGGAGAGAGATGAATTGAAGGGGAGAGGAAGACATAGGGAGGGAGATGGATGGTGTGGCAGACCTCTCTGCCTTTGGATTAATATTTAAAACCTGATTCGTCTGTTTGTTTGGTTATTGCCGGTTGTTCGTATGTTTTCTGTTTGCATTCACCCAAATACAAACAGACTACCGAATGGCAGGACACCCAGCAGGGAAGTGTGCTGCTCGTTAACCTTCCTGCCCTCATTAAAATTGTGGTTAACCGCAGACACTTCCAACTCCCGAACGGTCGGCTGGGTGGTCGTTATTCATATTAACGAACACGTGGCGATGGACATCTTGGACAGTCGAACATCCAGTGTTGTTCGTCGACAAACTCATGCAACTGATTTCGGACACTGCTTCCCACGAACACCGTTGAAATCACCGACCATCCGTCACTCTGTTCCAAATTCATACGAACATCGTGCCATATAGTAAATTGACAATGCACAAACGGAACTGTACCAGATAGTAGACCCGTGGAGCTCCTTCGTTGATAGGTTGAATGTGGGGGTTCCGTTCGATATATTTGGAAATATGTATTTTTATGTGTTCTTACCAGTATTGTAAAATGGAGGATATTCTTTAGGTCTGGAGGTAATTGAGCTACTTCAAGCACTTAACCGAATTATCTCCAGGACAGAGAGGAGGAGTTGTACTGTTCTTGTGGGAGTGTTTTTATACTGTAAATGCATGTGATTAGCTAATGTAAAAATTATCTCAGTTTTCCACAAGGTCCCTATGGGAGTGTCCCTTGCTGGAAGACCTGCATAAAAGGCTGACATGTGGCCCCCATTAAACAGATCCTGCTTGACCCTCAATACAGAGCCTTGTCTTGTACTTGGGGGGATAATTCATATGATTCCTGTTCGGCGCTTAGGAGTGTTCGGTAGCTGACTTCACGTTCGGGAAAAAGAACAGCTTTGGCGGCATTAACCCCTTCCCTAATCGGGGGGGGGGGGGGCATTACAGATGGAAAGGGAGACATGGGAGTAGAGATATGGATGAAATGGTGGAGGGAGACATGGGGTGGGACATGTGGATGGAATGGGGGAGAGACATGTCAGGGAGGGGAACAGAGCCAAGAATGGAAAGGGGTAATAAGTTGAGTGTGCAGCTATACCTTACTCTGAATGGAGAATACAGAAGACCGAGCAGAGCGGGGGGCATAGGTACAGATCCTCGCTAAGGGCGCTACAGACCCTAGGTGCACCTCTGCTCACTGCGCATCTACAGCCCCCCTCAAGACACAGTATATATCAGAAGAGTAGGCACATGTCTTTCAGGTAAGCCAGGTAAGCCTACTCTGCCTTACTGAATATCCCACCTTGGATGGGGCCCTCAGGTGGCAAGCCGGCCAGCTCATTGGCCCCTCATGACAAGCAGAACATTGAGCGCCTGGCCGCACTCATGACCTCTGCGACCATGGTAATTCTGCACTGAAAGATCTCCTCAACAAGATCCAGTATAGTTGTGAACAAAACAGTGACAGGAAATTGGTAGCAAATTCCGACACATGACCAGGCACACACTGGAGGCAATATATATAAATTAACACAACTGACATCAAATACAAAATAACAATCTTTATTAAATTAAGCAAATCTAATGTATAGGCAGAGGTATGTACAAATCACACAAGATTATGCATGAGGATAAATCATATATTTATACATTATTAAATTTTACTTAATAGGTATCATACACAAATTGTCCATGAATGCAAAAGTGCAAAAATTTAAAAAATGAAAACAATGCATACCGTGAAGAAACTGCTGTATAAAATACACCCTGTTCCAAATGATTATGCAAATTCTATTTAAGTGTCACAAAGACTAAATATTTTGTTTTTCAGTTTAACTCATGGATGACATTGTGTCTCAGGGCTCTTTTGATCACTGAAAACAATCTCGGACACCTGTGATAATTAGATTGCCAGGTGAGCCCAATTTAAGGAAAAACTATAAAGGAGGGTGTTCCACATTATTAAGCAGAGCACCATTTTCATGCAATATAGGGAAGAAAAAGGATCTCTCTGCTGCCGAAAAGAGTGAAATAGTTCAATGCCTTGGACGAGGTATGAAAACATTAGATATTTCACGAAAACTTAAGCGTGATCATCGCACTATTAAGAGATTTGTGTCTAATTCAGAGCACAGACGGCTTCATGCAGATAAAGGTACATTGAGGAAGATTCCTGCCAGGTCCATGCATCGGATCAAGAGAGCAGCTGCTAAAATACCATTAAATAGCAGCAAACAGATATTTGAAGCTGCTGGTGCCTCTGGAGTCCCACGGACATCAAGGTGTAGAGTCCTCCAGGGTCTTGCAACTGTGCATAAACCTTCTATTCGGCCACCACTAACCAATGCTCACAAGTAGTGATGTTCCGAACTGTTCGCCGAATGGTTCGCGAACGGTTCGCCACGAACAGTTCACCACAGACTCTTCATTGAGCAAACTTTGACCCTGTACCTCACAGTCAGCAGACACATTCCAGCCAATCAGCAACAGACCCTCCCTCCCAGACCCTCCCACCTCCTGGACAGCATCCATTGTGAAGCTGCATTCTTAGTGAGCTGTCCAAGAGGTGGGAGGGTCTGGGAGGGAGGGTCTGCTGCTGATTGGCTGGAATGTGTCTGCTGACTGTGAGGTACAGGATCAAAGTTTACTCAATGATGAGTCCGTCGCGAACCGTTCAGCGAACAGTTCGGGACATCACTACTCACAAGCAATAACGGCTGCATTGGGCAGAAAAATACATGAAGACTAATTTCCAAACAGTCCTGTTCAGTGATGAGTGCCGTGCAACCCTGGATGGTCCAGATGGATGAAGTAGTGGATGGTTGGTGGACGGCCACCCTGTTCCAACAAGGCTGCGACGTCAGCAAGGAGTTGGTGGAGTCATGTCTGGGCTGGCATCATGGGAAGAGAGCTGGTCGGTCCCTTTAGGGTCCCTGAAGGTGTAAAGATGACCTTTGCAAAGTATGTGGAGTTTCTGACTGACCACTTTCTTTCCTGGTACAGAAGGAAGAACTATGCTTTCCGTAATAAAATCATCTTCATGCATGACAATGCACCATCTCATGCTGCAAAGAATACATCTGCATCAATGGCTGCTATGGGGATAAAAGGAGAGAAAGTCATGGTGTGGCCTCCATCCTCCTCTGACCTCAATCCTATTGAGAACCTTTGGAGCATCCTCAAGCAAAAGATCTATGAGGGCGGGAGGCAGTGTACATCCAAACCATAGCTCTGGGAGGCTATTCTGACATCTTGCAAACAAATTCAAGCAGAAACTGTCCAAAAACTCACAAGTTCAATGGATGCAAGACTTGTGAAGCTGCTATCAAATAAGGGGTCCTATGTTAAAATGTAACGTGACCTGTTAAAATGTTTAAAAAGTTAAAATGTTGTTATAAGTTTGATTTAAATAGCTTTTGATTTCAGTAAATATGCTGCAAACACAAGAAATGACAATTCTCGGTTTTTCACAACCTCTAAGGTGTTTTGAAACTTACTGTGCGTAATAATTTGGAACAGTGCATTGTAAGTTTTTTTATGTTTAAAAAAAAATACTGTTATTATCAGGAGGTTTGTTCAATAAAATTTGAATTGCACTCTTAATAGTTGATAACATGAGAATTATGCTGACTGTTATTTACATCAATTATTTAGGTAAATGAGAAAAATATAATTTGCATAATAATTTGGAACAGGGTGTAAAGCTTTACCTAGTTGTTGTGACAGAGGGACACCATAACCACCCAATGTTTTGGCTCCACAGGCCTTTGTCAAGGCTTGCTATCCTCTTACACCAAAAAGGTCTGGAGGCAGGTGGTGGCTAAAATATGTAAATTATGATGTTTCTGTGTATGTACAGGCCCGGACTGGCCATCGGGCACACCGGGCAAATGCCCGGTGGGCCGCGGTGGCCGTGGGGCCGAGGCCGGCAGGGAGATCACAGGATCTCTCCTGCCGGTCTTTGCAGGGCCGGCGCTATCTGAACGCCGGCCCTGCAGTAGTCTCCAGCGGGCCGGTGGGGAGATCAGAGATCTCCCTCACCGGCCCACATGCAGGATAGTGCGGCCGCCGGGGGAGAGAGGGAGGGAGCCAGCCTGCCAGCAGAGGAACCCGGCGGAGCTTTAACTAACAGCTCCGCCGGGTTCCTCTCGCGAGATTCGGAGCGTTGCCATGGCAACGCTCCGGGTCTCGCGAGAGTGAACTCTAGCCTCACAGGCTAGAGTTCACTCACCACTAAGACCACCAGGGATGGATGGCAGCCCCAGCAGCAGGATCCCCCTCCAAGGCTAAAGGTAAGCAGGGAGGGGGGAAATAATCACCTAACATCAGCCTCACAGACACCCAAAACACTCACAGCACCCTCATTGCACACACACACACACTGCACCCCTGACACTCACACACACACACACACACACACTGCACCCCTGACACTCTCACACACACACACACACACTGCACCCCTGACACTCACACACACACACACACAGCACCCCTGACACACACACACACACACTGCACCCCTGACACTCACACACACACACACACTGCACCCTGACACTACACACACACACACACTGCACCCTGACACTCACACACACACACACACTGCACCCCTGACACTCACACACACACACACTGCACCCCTGACACTCACACACACACACACACTGCACCCCTGACATCACACACTGCACCCCTGACACACACACACACACACACTGCACCCTGACACTCACACACACACACTCACCCCTGACACTCACACACACACACACACACTGCACCCCACACACACACACACACTGAACCCCTTCTGACACTCACAGCACACACACACACACACTGCACTGCTGACACTCACAGCACACACACACTGCACCCCTGACACTCAGCACACACACACAAACACACACACTGCACTGCTGACACTCACAGCACACACACACTGCACCCCTGACACTCAGCACACACACACAAACACACACACTGCACCGCTGACACTCACAGCACACACACACACACTGCACCACTGACACTCACAGCACACTCACACACACACTGCACCCCTGACACTCACAGCAGACACACACTGCACCCCTGACACTCACAGCACACACACTGCACCCCTGACACTCATAGCACACACACACACACTGCACCCCTGACACTCACAGCACCCTCACTCTCTCTCACACACACACACACACTGCACCCCTGACACTCACAGCACCCTCACTCACACACACACACCGCACCCCTGAGATTCACAGCACACACACACTGCACCCACACACACACACACACACTGCACCCCTGACATGCACAGCACCCTCACTCACACACACTGCACCCCTGACACAGCACACACACACTGCACCCACACACACACTCACATCACCCTCACTCACACACACACACTGCACACCTAACACTTACAGCACCCTCACACACACACACTGCACCCCTAACACTTACAGCACACACACACACTGCACCCCTGACATGCACAGCACACACATACTGCACCCCTAACACTTACAGTACCCACACACACACACACTGCACCAGCTTCCTCACACACACATAGCACCCTCACGCAAACACAGCACCCAATCACACACAGCACACACACACAGCACCCTTACCCACATAGCACCCTCACGCAAACACAGCACCCATCACTCACATACTACACACCTCACACACACTGCACCCCTCTCGCACACACACTACACCCCTTACACACACACACAGCACCCTCACACACACTGCACAAATGCTTTCCTAGCATTTTTGTCTCCTGGTATCCCACCTATGGAGACACCAGAGACAAATTTCAAGCAAACACAGTGCAAGTATGTTATTGAATTTGCTTGCGCTGTGCAGAACAAATACAGGGTCCTTTTCTCATGCCAGAGCTCTTCAGCAGAGCTTTGCGCATGGTCTACCCTGGAAGAGCATTGAACCAACATGCTCACTTTGTGATGGGGCGTGCTTGTCATTGGTGATGACAAAACACACCCTATCTGGCCCCGCCCCCTTTGTAGTGGGCCGCTGTAATTAAAAAATGCCCGGGCCGAATTATCTTCCCAGTCCGGCCCTGTGTATGTATGTGTTTGTATATGTGTGTATGTGTTAAATGTGTGCATATCTGTGTGTAACTATGTTATCTGTACATATGTGTGTATGTGTGTGTGTGTGTATGTGTGCATATGTGTTATCTGTGTGTCAGTGTGTATCTGTGTGTAGGAGTCATTGAGTGTGTGTATGAATCTGTGTGTGTTTTAGTGCATATCAAACACCAACTCTACATGCAAGCATATTCAAACACCAACTATACATACAAGCACATTTAAACATAAACACTAAACACAATTACACCATTTCAAATAAATAGCAACAGTACATACAACAAATGCTTACTCTACACACAAATACATACCTTCTAACACACAAAACATGCTTACATTCAAGTACAAGCACTACTCTGAAATATAGCTGCCAGAATGAATACATGGTAGATCCCTTGCTGGAAACAGAGGATCACCATCCCAAATTGTTAATATAAAATTATTTTAGTATCACTCAAGCAGTTTGGAAATTTTTTCATTCCTCAATTATATCTTCCAGAGGTCAAGTCTATTTGATTTAGATTTTAAGTGAATTCAATTAATTAAAAATGATTGATAACTGTTTCCAGCTGAATAGAGTAATGTAAGTAGTTTCAGTCTTAATTTTGTTAAAAAGATCTTTAACTAATATTACAATGTGTTGTATGATATTTGCTGTATATTTATATTGCAAAATAGAGCAAGTCCTACCTGTGAGGCTTTGGTACAAAGTTCAGAAGCGAGATCAGCTCCGCTGTTACCCAGTCCTATAATCAACACTTTTTTACCATCAAATTCCATTGGTTCCTTGTATTCTCGACAATGTAGAATTTTCCCCTTAAACTTGTTGACATCTTTGAGAAAATAACATTTTAAATTAGTAACATTCAACAAAAAACTAGTACCATTACAGTGTGATGTGTCCTCTTGAGTAAGTATGGCACTGCAAAAGTAGTACCTATCCATAAAAGGGGTATTTTGGTATTTAACTATTGCCCAACTTCATTGTTCCCCATATTGTCAAAAATGCGTCCACATGCAACTATGTGAATATTATCACCAATCAAAATATCGGACCCCTGATCAATCAGGATTTTCATCCAAATCACTCAACTTCGACTGCCCTCTTAAAAGTTTGCAACAACATCCAAATTGTTATGGAACAAGGAGACTTAACTGGAGCATTTTCCTTGATTTCGCAAAGGTCTTTGACACAGTAGACCATGGCATTCTTTTGCAAAAAAGTAAAACAAATAGGCATTTGTGATCGTTCGCTAACCTGGTTTTGATCATATGTTTCAGACCGATTGCAATATGTAGCCATTTCTGATAGCGCCTCCCTCCCTCTTCCAGTCACATGTAGTGTTCACCAAGGCTCCATACTTGGCCCCCTGCTATTCACATTATTTATAAATGATCTGCCTAACGTCTGCAAATCCTCACTGTACACATGTATGCAGACGACACAGTAATCCACGCTAGTGAACCCAAGCTACTGCAGCTTGAGGCTGTGCTTCAAAACCAATTCACAGCGGTAGATAAGTGGATAGTGGATAAAAAAACTCTTCATAAACACTGACAAAACAGTTACAATGATCTTTGAAACTCTACCTAAATAATGTAAACTACAAAAACCAACAACTATGTATCAGAACAAATTCAAATAGCACACTGACAGCAGTCTGCTCTTTTAAATTTGTAGGTATGTTACTAGACCCCAATCTATCCTTTGACATTAAAAAAATCTCTTCAAAACGTTACCCAAAACTAGGTGCCCTGTACAGAAACAAATCCTGCCTAAGCCCTACAGTAAAGAAAAAGATAGTTCAACAAACGCTATTGCTGATCATTGATTTTGGGGATGTCATTTATATACCTGCATCGCAAACCCACCTTAATAAACGTAATATGTTATATAATTTATTCTGTGACTTTGTACTAGGATGCAAATACTTTATCCACCATTGTGACATGTTAAAAGACCTAAACTGGCTATCGCTGGAATCCCGACGCACTCGTACTTTTCTGGGAAGCTCCCATCCTACCTCAGTAGAATGTTCTCCCCAGCTGTTTCATCCTCCTATAACCTCCTATCCAGTACTAGCACGATATTTAGCATACCGCAATACAAAAATCAGAGCACAGCAATTATGGAAGAACCTCAGGGACACAGTCAAATCTTCATTCAATATTAAATCTTTTAAGATATCTATGGCAATATACCTCAGCACAGAATGCACCTGTCATGGTTGAATATATTTATCATCTGTTATATGTTAAATATATGTGTGTATTGTAACAAACCACCTCTTTTACAGGTAGGATTGTCACAGATCTTGCAGTAACCACAGCCTTCTAGGGTATACAAAGTCCAGGACACATTCAGCTCGGTTTTCCTTTTTATTCAGTAAGAAAACAGGTGCTTTAAATAATAACAAAACAAACAAAATCCCTTGCTCTTACTTGAGCTCTTACTAGACAGGAATTACTATCTGTAATTGGGTGGCTTTCCCACTTACCAATTTTCCAAACAAAAGAAATGGCTTTGCAATAAACACAATCTCTCCTAGCTGTCTTTTTCTCCCTCACTCTGCAGCAGGCTGCCCTCTTCTTTTAAAGGCCTGTCTACTAATTGACTGGCTACAGGTGAGTGCCAATTAACTAACTCGTAAGTCAGATCCAAATAGTGGTCTGTTACACAGCAACTAATGCTGTTGGAGCATTGGCCCACCCTGCTCTCCAAATACTCCGCCCCAGGGACCCATACCAGGTTTTGCAGAGCATCAGCTATGCATATTGCAAACTTTAACCTCTCTCCCTGGGGCATTTAACTGAAAATCCTCTGGTTGCTGTTTAGCAAATCAGGTCTGATGTATTTCCCATCAACCACTATTCCACCTTTACGCTCACAGTATGTATATATATATATATATATATATATATATATATATATTGTTTGTATATTGCATTTTTTGTAATATTGTATCCTATTGTAACAATGCAATGTTTTGTGGCCCCTGGACATACTTGAAAATGAAAGAAATCTCAATGTATCCATCCGGGTAAAATATTTTATAAATAAATAATATTTGGACTAAATCCCTCTCTCTCCTATTTCCACCCTAATGTCCCTCATTTCTAGAAGCTTCAATATTTGGAGTACATTTGCGCTGTGTTTTACAGGTATATGTCTATAAAGTAGAATGGACATGTTTAGAAATTATATGAATATGATCCATAAATGTCTACAGATATTGAAATCACCTGAAATGTCCCAGTATAGCCATACACTCTATTATGGTTTTAGCCATGGCCCCCTAAAAAGGAAACTGTCACTCTTTGGACATTTGGAATCTTGGAAATGTTTTGCTTTTATTTATTTATTTATTTACATTATTATTTTACCTCTTATTTACGTCATCCATTAAAGTGAAGCTAGCTACATTAAACGTTGAAATTAAGCATAAACTAGTAATAGGCTGCACTAAAAACACCCTTGCGTGCATAAATGAAAAATCATGATTATTAGAGAGCAAATGAAGTTCTACCTGGAAAAGAGTCCAGTGGCAACAATGGATAAACATATTGGCCACTGCATACGGTAACTGCATCAAAGACAGTTGTTGCTTTTTCTCCATCATTCTCAGTTGTAACAACCCATTGTCCATTTGAGTCGAAATCTGAATGTTTCTGCACTTGGCAAACTGTTGTCTGCACAACATAGAAAATAATGGTTTGAGAACATTTTATGAGAAAAACAGCCAATATGTCTGCTTTTATTTCCAGAGCTGGAAAACATTCTACCACATTTATCCAAGATAAGAAATCACCTTAATTTGACATCAAGGCATGTAAGCTGATTTGGAAATATAAAGAAAGCAGCTTTCAATGAGAACTGCAAGGTTATTAAAAACAAATAAATAAATAAAAGTCACTTACTTGGTTTGCTTCTAAGGAAGAGATGCAGCATGAAACTAATAATTCATTTTGCTACGGGAACCCTCATCTATAAGTTTAACTTTTTTTCTGATGATACTCTCAAGTCTCTAACCCTTAACCCCTTAAGGACCAAAATTCTGGAATAAAAGGGAATCATGACATGTCACACATGTCATGTGTCCTTAAGGGGTTAAAGGAACAATTTAGTGTTTAGGAAATCAAAGATGTATTACAAAGGCTTAAAGTGTCCCTCTGTCTCTATGGCTCCCACCATCCATGAAAGGGTTAAAAAAAACTTTAATTCACCTACTTTATTCGGTGCTGGGTCACGCTCCTCCTTCACCAACATCAGCCAATGGGGGACCACCGTGTGCACATTAGTCCTTTCCCATAGGAAAGCATGGAATTAATGCTTTTCTCTGAGGTTTTGCTTGATGCTGGTTGTCCTCAATCAAAGCGTGTGGACGTCCAGCATGCTTTCATGGAGTCCATGAAACTTTAGGAATCCACTGGTGGACATCCATTAGAGCATTTTTTTGCACTGTTTTGTATTTTCTATTTAAGGTCTCCATTCCAAAGAATATCATGGAAAGATAGCCAAATGCATCTTTTACTTAGAAACCAGATTTGAAACAGTAGGACATAAAATTAGAGCAAACATGCAATTTATACATAGACTGCAGTAATAAACTTATCAAAACTGTAATTCGAATTAAATAGTTTTGCTCTAATATCTAAAATCGTATTCCTTGTGTCTTTTCTTTAGAATGTTATCTAAACAATGCATAATCTAACTCACCTTAAACTTTATATATTTCAACAACTGAAAGTGTTCGGCATATAATTTGCAATATTCTAGATACTTGGCATTTGGGAGGAAGTTAGGAAAGTTTTCAGGCATTGGAAAATCACTGAAGCAAAACGTTTCCTTGGAAATATTGCTGACCAGAGATTTGTAGATACTTGGACAACCATCTTCCACATGTTTCTGAAATAGAAATTACACAGCTTTTGGGAAACATTAAACATCAGTTCTGAATTATTGATTAACCCCTTAAGGTCCAGACTGTTTTTGTGATGTTGTACATTTGCGACCAGGCATATTTTTACACTTTTGTGGTGTTTGTGTTTAGCTGTAATTTTCCCACTCTCTCATTTACTGTTCCCATACAAATTATATATTGTTTTTTTCAGGACAAAAGGGGCTTTCTTTACATACCATTATTTATATAATCTCATGTAATTTAATTTAAAAAAAAAATCTGATGAAAAATTGAAAAAAATACATGTTTTTTTATTTTTACTTGAAAAATATTTTACTCATCTACAAAAGCGAATGAAAAAAACTGCTAAATAGATTCAAACTTTCGAACTGGGTTGGCAGGCAGGTCCCTCAAATTGCAATCAATAAAATTACTTAATTATGTAAAAATATTACATAAATGAGCACGTAGAATTTAAATATATATGCATATTTATATATTTGAAGTCTACGTGTATATTTATATAATTATTTATGTAATTTTGTATATTGACATATGTATATTTCGTATTATTTTTATTTATTTATATATACATAGATATATATACAATTTCACTCTAAGTGTATTTTGATATAAATATATATATATGATCCTTGGTAAGCACTAGGAGCATCGATGGACGGAGGGTCCGTCACAAGCTGTAGTTGTACTGGTGACAATAGTGTCCCTTTAAGAATTCCAATTCATATTGGAAATTAATCAGACACTTAATTTAATGTTTCTTTCGGTATAAAAACTCAACTTACAGGACAACAGTCATATTTTCACTTTTTTAAACATTTATTACTCTTATTGAACCTCAATATTTATTTATTATGTGTATAAATTTTGTGAGAAAAGTTAACTTTTTTTGTCTTATTGAGCAGCTCGTGTCAGACTATACTATTATTAGGTTGAGCAGCAGTTGTTCAGATAACAGCAGAGTCTAAACCAAACATGGCTGCTCAGACTAAAATAACAGTTATTTCTTCTCTTTTTTTTTTCTCTTTTTTTTAAATCCATTAAAGGGACTCTCCAGTGCCAGGAAAACAAACCGTTTTCCTGGCACTGCAGCTCCCCTCTCCCTTCCACCTCCCATCCCAGGTTGCTGAGGGGTTTAAAACGACTTCAGTAACTTACCTGAATCCAGCGCCGATGTCCCACGGGACTGGATCAGGCTCCGCCAACTCTCTTCCCCCGCCAACGTCAGCTGGCAGGGGAGACCTAATGCGCATGCACGGCAATTGCCACGCGCATATTACACCACTCCATAAGAAAGAATTATTCAATGATTTCCTATGGGGATTCCGGTGATGCTGGAGGTGAGGACGTCCAGCATCTCTTAAAACACTAAAGGGAAGGGGGAGAAAGGGGGGGCAATAAAGAGATGGGGAGAATGAGACACAGGGGGAGACAGAGAGGGAAGAATGAGACACGGGGAGAAAGAGGGGGGCCCGCCGCCAGGGCTGCCTTCAGGGGGCCCGGTGGCAGGGCTGGATTGGGGGCGGCATTTGGGGACTGCAGGTGCCACCGGGTGGCCGGTCCGGTGGCACACTGTGAGGGGGGGCGGCCGTTTCATGCTGCAGCCGCCGGACCGGGTAGCAGCCTCGCCGGTCCGGCGGCATTCCTCTCACTAACACTGAAGGAGGAGGAGGAGGAGCATGTGTCTATCATGCTCCCTGCAGGGCCGGATTAACATAGGGGCTGATGGAGCTGCAGCTCCAGGCCCAGGCCCATGGAATAGGCCCATTTAAAAAAAAAAAAAAAAAAATATTTTTATTTTTTATTTTTTTTACACACTACTCTTAGGTTTGCCACCCGACTGGTATTTTAATGGCACAGATGGTATTTGAGGCTGCCTGGCCCTGCTGGTATTGCAGTAATACCAGCAATACAAATGCAGGTAATTTTCTCAGAATAAATGGAAATTACTCTGCAATACCAGCACTGGCCAGGAGGGGTCACTGTGTGTGGAGAGAGGCAGGGATAGGAAGTTACAGAATATCCCTGCCTCTCTCTGCTACTCACTGATCCGTGGAGGAGCAGCTACACAGCACAGAGAGTCCAGACAGCATCTCTACAGCTCAAGTAAGTGAGGGATAGGGAAAAGGCAGCAGGGACACATGGGGACACTGAGACACTAGGGGACACATGGGGACACTGAGACACTAGGGGACACTGAGACACTAGGGGACACATGGGGGCACAGACACTAGGGGACACTGAGACACTAGGGGACACATGGGGACACTGAGACACTAGGGGACACATGGGGACACAGACACTAGGGGACTGCGCGAAATGGGGACACTGTTACTGTGATACATAGGGACACTGAGACACTGGGTGACTTGCGAGACTGAGACACTGGGAGACAGGGAGACACTGGGAGCAATCCATCTATACAGCATAATCAAACTGTGAGTAATTTGGTGATTTTAAAGAATTTTCTCTGATGTCACTCCTTGTGATTTACATCACGTGATGTCACGCGTAACTAATTAATTATACAAATGATTACAGGACCACTCTAGGCACCCAGACCACTTCAGCTTAATGAAGTGGTCTGGGTGCCAGGTCCAGCTAGGGTTAACCCATTTTTTCATAAACATAGCAGTTTCAGAGAAACTGCTATGTTTGTGAATGGGTTAAGCCTTCCCCTATTTCCTCTAGCGGCTGTCTCACTGACAGCCGCTAGAGGCGCTTGCGTGCTTCTCACTGTGATTTTCACAGTGAGAGCACGCAAGCGTCCATAGGAAAGCATTATGAATGCTTTCCTATGTGACCGGCTGAATGCGCCCGCATTCAGTCGCATGGGAGGAGAAGAGGAGGATCGGAGGAGGAGAGCTCTCCGCCCAGCGCTGGAAAAAGGTAAGTTTTAACCACTTTCCCCTTTCCAGAGCCGGGCGGGAGAGGGACCCTGAGGGTGGGGGCACCCTCAGGGCACTATAGTGCCAGGAAAACGAGTATGTTTTCCTGGCACTACAGTGGTCCTTTAACCCCTTAAGGACACACGACATGTATGACATGTCATGATTCCCTTTTATTCCAGAAGTTTGGTCCTTAAGGGGTTAAGGCTGGTATTTTTTTCCAAGAAAGGTGGCAACCTTAACTACTCTTCACATACTCTTGCTTAAAGGAGCACTAGAGGGTCAGGAAAACAATCATGTATTTCTGACCCTATTATGTTAAAACCACCACCCTGGCCCCTTCTTGCCTCCCTAAATATAGTAAAATATTACTTGTATTCAATTCTGCAGATGCTGGCTCAGAAGTGGTGGTCTGAGCAAATTACAATACTTCCCCATAGGATTGGCTGAGACTGTCAACTAGGCAGATCAGGGGCAGAGCCAGCACAAGTCCAACATAGCCCTGGCCAATCAGCATCTCCTCATAAAGATACATTGAATCAATGAATCTCTATGAGGAAAGTTCAGTGTCTGCATGCAGAGGGTGGAGACACTGAATGTCAGTGCTGCACACTAGGCAGTACTGCCCCAGGAAGCACCTCTTGCAGCCATCTAAGGAGCGGCCAGTGGAGTTATTTTCTCTGAAAAGACAGTGTTTACTGCAAAAAGCCTGAATGAAATGATTATACTTACCAGAACAAATACAATAAGCTGTAGTTGTTCTGGTGACTATAGTGTCCCTTTAAGTTTGGAAGCTTAAGAGGGATGTATGGGAACAAAACTTGTGTGCACTTGCTGACATTAAAGTTAGTTTAGGTAATGCAGACGTTGGTCTCTCTAACACTGTGGCATGTCCTCTTTCTTCTACACTCACTACAGACATCTTTTCTCTGTCTCAGACTATATACCAGGAACTTCTGCCTGCTAGTAAGAAGGTAAGGAGACAAGTGGACCAGCGAGTGCTAGGGGACAGTCCTTAGAAAGAATGGAGTGAGCGCATCATTAGACGCATTTATGTCAAGCTCAAGGTGCTGCCTGCATTGTATGCCCTTAGTTGGACAGCCTGCAGGATTGGCAGGCAGCCCGACATGCATTCATGCCAGGCTGACCTTCCAATTCTTTGGACAAACATGCCCCCTTTTTGGGCATGTTCACCCCTTTTGGCAGGTCTTGTCACGTGATTCGCGCCAGTGGCACACCCTTTTACCCCGCCAATTGACTTCCTGCTTCACTGGACACTGCTGGACACTGCTGTTAGGGGGGTATGGATTTACTTGAAAGATGAAAGCATAAATTAGAGAGAAATTAGCATAGAGTATGTGTTTACTTATAGCTGCATCCTATGAGTTTCCCTCCAGCACCATCTCCATCAGATACATGAGGTATGATTGTTTTAGTGTTTTTGGTCGATAAGATTCCGTAATTAGGCCCATCATAATTGTCAGCACCAGGCCCACTGTGCTCTTAATCCGGCCCTGGCTCCCTGCGGTTCCCACATCCTGTGCTGGGAATTGTGGGAACCGCAG